>CM062819.1:940081458-940681458 GCA_031772625.1 Pinus tabuliformis
GGTAGCTTATCTCTGAGAAGAGATGTGGCGGCTACATGCCTCTGAACTATGTTACAATGAGGCTCAAAGGCCTATTTATTGTTGAGAAACAATGGAAAACCTTTCACATCCCGAAACCTAACCCTAGAAGATGAAACGCCAAATTGTGGGCCCCGTTTGGATAAATTGGTACATCAATTTCTCGGGGTCATAACTTTGGCATACGATCTCCGTTTGATGCGTACAATAGCTTGTTAGAAAGATCTATCCGAGTACTACCACTTTGGGAGGCAACATTCCCAGATTTCCCAAAAAACGTCGTTTAGGGCCTTAAAACAGCTCTGGAAGTTCAGGACCCGAAAAATTGCTAAAAATATTAAACTGTGCTACAATTTAGGAAGCTGAAAAAGTTTAAAGAGACTGTTGTGGGGGTCCAAATGGGATAGGTGGGTGGCCACCAACATCCACCTGGATCAAGAACAACAGAAAATAGGAGGAGAAGAGCATGAAGGACAGAAATCACCTTCATCCAGAACTGAGGTAGAAACAAAGACAGAACAAGGTGGCATGGACTTGCAGACGACATCCACCCAACTCAAGCATCTGCGACCACGAGAGCATGCAGTGCCACGAAAGAAAACAAAGGCATCAAAGACATCTTTCAACCCAATCACCCTCGCTGAGGGGGATTTGCATGATATCGGCAAAACGATGAGGTATGTCACCACGGAGGCCCTCCAATAGTTCAAAGAACAACAACAGTTGGTATTGGGGGCTCTCTGAACAAAGTTGCAGGAGTTGCAGCTACGCACTCTGCAGGCTGGAATAGTGTCCACTAGCCTCGCGATTGGCACTTTAGCTTCCGAGGAGATGTTACACACAAGGGTGACCAACACGATAATGCTACTAGATGGGACACTTATTGTAGAGAAGGAGGCTGACAGGCCCACGGTTAGTGATTTGAAAGGGGTGGGTTGAACATGGCTACACTCCCTCAAGAGACGCTCTACCTCTTGTAGGATGGAGTCATAGTGGAACTCAGTGCCCGGGAGAGTTATGCTCTACAAGTGATGAGCTAGCAACCCATCAACATCAAGTAGTTGGGCCTACAGCGCAATGAGGAAGTGGAGAATAAGCATATTATGCAGGTAGTAGATTAAGCCTATCGAATGGTCCAAGAGTTGGACATTCAGGTAGAAGAACCGGTGGAGGCACACATCCATAAGTTGGCCACAGGGGTGCGTGGCGGCCGATCAGAGATGGCCAGGGTTTAGCTAGAGCTGAACTTGCAAATTGCAGAATTGTAGTTGAGGGCTTAGCCTTCAACGCTGCCGGAAGTCAGGGAACAAAGTACCACCATTGTTACAACAACAATAGCGGCGGTTGATAGTGTAGTGGCAGACTACATGCAGCTTTTTGAATAGTCATTCGAGGTCCTAACCACCCTGCAGGAGGAACCGAATGTATAGTGACTGGAGACAGAGGTGCGTGAACTACAACAAAGGTATGATGATGTTAAGGGGACCACATAGACGTTTTCCCTTACACAGAGGCTGGCACAAATGCAGGAGGAAAAGGCACTCAAGGAACAGGTGGATGTTGCTCGACACAAAGAAGTGGTCTTGAAAGCATGCCTACATCCATGGATAGACGAGGCTTATGCAATCACAGCCTCAGGAAATCTGGCACAACTGCAGGTAGCTCAGCAGAAGATTTACGGCAGCAGTTCAGCAGCAATCACTAAGCAGCGAGTGGAAGAAGTCCAACAGGTGGTTGCTTAGTGCGCTGTAAAAGTTGAGGTGATCCAAACAGAGCTGGGAGGTCTTCATGCTAAGATCTCTGCACCTGCAGAGTGACTCAAGGGCGAGTCATGATGTTTGTGTTGGGGGCCTGTTGGGCGCGGGATCCCCCAAGGGTAGTTTTGGGGCTTAAAGCCCATATTTTGGTCCAATTTTGTAATCCAAATGTAAAGACTCCACATTTTGTGGTCGCAGAGTACATAGTTGTTAAAGAGTCATAGGGTTGTCTGCCCTTATTTTGGAAATGTAATGTCGGTTGTAGAAGATCTACCCATGGTCTGCAGACCATGGATTGTATAAATAGAGCTAAGCTCTAAGTAGTTAGCAAGGAAGTAATTAAGATCAAACATGTATGAGAGATAGCTCTGAAGTGGAAGTCTAAGTTTTGAGTCGTAGCGTAGGTAGAGGTTCATCAGCTGAGTGCATAGAGGCCTAAAAGTGCGCAATTGAGTGCACAAACCCCTGCAGGTGAGTGCACAGGGTGGGTTGAGTCTGTAATTGTTTAGAATTATCAATAAAGAGAAGTATTCTACAATTTATGTGTCTTTATTTCCTATTTATGCATCTATTATATTGGGTATGAATTTGACTTATAATGCTTATGTGATGTGCAAATGTATGTAAATATATTGGTTAAGAGAACGCAAGTAAGAACATCCGTTTACGCGAAGCTAACTAAGATATGTTAATAAGATAAGTAATACACTTAGCTTGGTTTGGGAAATATCACAGTTCGATGCCCTAGCAGCGTGAAAGTATATCAACCCCTGGTTAGGGCTACACGAAAGCTGATTGTATTCTTTCGTGAAGGTACTGAAGGGTGGAATAGAGGGCTAAGAAACCTATGTGCAGGTAAGTATATTTGAAATAAACTGACATCACAACCATCTCAAGGGTGCAGAAACTTGGTTCTAGCATCCCCCCATACTGCTTCAGGAGAGACTTTAGTCTGCGCTCCATGGGCTGATGCCGAAAGGGCCAATAGTGTAGGGATTTGTTTGGCTAACTAACACTGAACCTGGGTCAAGCCCCTACAAGCCAACATTTGTATATGTTTATAAGACTATTCTTTCAGCACTTGTAATGCATGTTTTCTTAACCTATACTAAGAAAGTTGAATTATTTCAGTTGTTTTACTAATTACATTGTTGGGAATGTGTTGTATTGGTTATCATTGTTGTCTCATCCCTGTGGAATACTCTGCAGGATACTAGATAGACCACCTTTGTGTATTGGTTATCATCATTGTCACATCCTTATGGAATACTCTGTGGGATACTCAACAGACCATATTTTGTTTCTAGGTTATAACAACCATCACATCCATGTGGACTACTCCACTCAGTGGTGTACATGTTTTCCCCTTACACTTTAGTTTAATGATTGTCACATCTAATGTGGACTATTCCGCTGGATGTTGGACAAACATTTCTGGTTAGCGTATGTCTCTTCCTGGGTGGTACTATTACCTCTCACATAGAGGCTCACTTTACTCTCTCCCTTTGCAGTAAGAGAACCAAGACACGAGTTACATTACGCACTCATTGGGCATACTCACCTTTTTTTTGAAGACACCGGCATTATACTCTCATGTGTTGAACAACAAGAGCTAAGGCAAATATCTAAGTAAATGGAAATCGAGCCATCAACACACCAAATGATGTGAGGTCTAATTGGGACTTCATACTAGGGAGATCCCCTGAATGTTGGCGGGTCCAATACTTTAGTTTTAACGACTGTCACACCTGATGTGGACTATTCCGCTGGATGTTGGACAAACCTTTCTAGTTAGTGTATGTCTCTTCCTGGGTGGTACTATTACCTCTCACGTAGAGGCTCACTTTACTGTCTCCCTTTGCAGTAAGAGAACCGAGACATGAGTTACATTACACACTCATCGGGCATACTCACCTTGTTTTTTGAAGACACCAACATAATATTGTCATGTGTTGAATAGCAAGAGCTAAGGAAAATATCTAAGTAAATGGAAACTAAGCCATCAACACACCAAACAATGTGAGGTCTAATTTGGACTTCATATTTGGGAGATCCCCTAAATGTTGGCAGTTCTAGCACTGTCAACACCATTGTTTGATAGAATCAAGGAATCTAGAAATCTAGAATTTCTTTTAAATTTGGATTTTGGAAAAACCTAGATCCAAATTCTAGTAAGGTAGAACATGTGGTGGAAACGTGGAGTCACATAAGATGAACCTACCCATATTGCAATAGGGTATATGATGTGGGAACAAACATGGCTACTAAAATGTCATTAGTGACAAGGTAGAGCCATGTAGCATGAACGCACCTAGAGTGTGATGTTGTACATGACATGCCAACACACATGGCTACTAACACGTCACTAGTGACATGGAAGTTTGGACAGAGTTTAATGATGTGGCATATCATCATGGTGTGTCTACATGGAATGCCAATCGGTAATATGAAAAATTAGGAATTTGACTGGTTGAATTTAGCAGAATACATATCAAAAGGAGAAAAGCACAATGGAAGAAAAATAAAATTCCATATTTGGATGGATCCAAGATTTTGGAAATCTAAAATTCAAAAAAGTGAAAATCCAAAATATTGATATTTGAATTTTTTTTATAAAAGGATTTAATCGAAACTTTGGGCACCAAATGTGTTAAGCAAGCCAACGTGTATGACTAAATATGTGGCCATATGTGAAGGTGACACATGGGTAGGAAATCCACCATCTATCAATTGATGTGGCATTGTATGTTGGTGATGTGGGGGAAAAGGGATGACATGTGTCTTCCATGTGAAGATATCACAAATGACATTACGCAAATTCCTACATTCGGATGCTAGCAGTGTAGACACATGGTGGTCACATGGAACCTCCTAGGATGAAACCAGCCAAAGTGTGATGTGGTACATGACATGGAAATGGATGTAGCTAATGATGTGTCAGTGGTGATGTGGCATAGCCACATAGGATAAACCCACCTCGAGTGTGACATGGTACATGACATTGCAACAAAAATTACTATTGACATGTCATTAGTGATGTGGAATATTAGATAGAGCTTGATGTCATGGCATGTTGTCGTGGTGTGTTGGTGTGGCACGTTGATGAGGAATTAAAAAGTTAAGAGAATGAACTCATTGATTGTATCATAACCCGGAAGAAATTCGAAGAGTGAATTGGAAGACTAATAAAACCCTAAATCCAAATGGATTCAAAAATTTTGGAAATCCTAGATCTAAAAAATGGAAATATGGAAGATTGAATATCCAGAAAAGTTTATAAAAGGATTTTTACACAAATTCCTTGTTCTGAATGGGCTAGATAAGATGACATGTCCAATTGAAGACATGGCCTTATGAGGAGCTAACATGTGGTCAAGGAAGTTTCCACATGTCAACTGACATGACATTACACAGTTGTGACACGGGGCAAAAGGGATACCATGTGGATCCAAATGAGTTTATAAGTTCTAATCATAACTAACATCTAGATACTAGATACACTTGATAAATTTTACAACATGATGTAATGAATAAAGTGAACACATCATTTAAAAAGAAAATCATGTATTTATTTGGTTCCATACAAAAATAATATGGACCTAGAATAATGGCATGTTGTGCATAACGTAAATATCCCATATGTC
Organism: Pinus tabuliformis; assembly: GCA_031772625.1. Lineage (NCBI taxonomy): Eukaryota > Viridiplantae > Streptophyta > Pinopsida > Pinales > Pinaceae > Pinus > Pinus tabuliformis. The sequence goes on from CM062819.1 coordinate 940,086,878, forward strand.
TTGATATTAGATATATTTTATCACACTATGTTATATGTTATATTTGGATATGGATCTATTAAGGAATGATTTACATGGAAACCTTCCATATTATGAATATTATTTCCCCCCTTTTTGTTTAGTCCACATCTTCTCATATTTTTAAAGGCATTCTCAATTATCTTTTCGATTCTTGGATACCAAATACATTTTTAATCATATATTACATCCAGAATCAGGTCAAAAAAAAATATTACACATATTTTATTATGGATACATCTGAGTTCCATATGCCTATCAAGCCTCATATTTACACTTTACCATGGAGTGTTGTTGTATTCTAACAAATATTTTTAAATCTAACTTTTTGAAAAGAAGGGTATTTTATAATTTCCTCGAATTTGGATGTGACTAGTGCCAATGCACTAGGAATATGGGAGTTTAGAGATTTGACTTGTTAATTGTAGTGTAATACATCAGCATGTCAGTAACCTAAACTTGTACCAAGTGCCACATCATTCTGACATGCCATCTGTTGGACATTAGATAAACCAACGCTCCTTATGTGTTTCACAACATATGCTTAACTTCCTTTCATAGATTTGTTAACTCTGGCAATGCGTCTTTTTACTGACACCTACATGTTTTGATGTAATAAAAATCATGATTCCAACAAGTGGTATTAAAGCCAAAGGTCTTGAGTTTGAATCACACCCAACTCACACTAGGGGGAGATTGTTAGACATTGGATAAAGAAATGCTCCTCACATGTTTCAAAATATGCACTTAATCGCCACTTTTGGATTCATTAACTCTAGTGATGCATCCATTTATTAAAACCTATGGATTTTGGTGTAACGGAAATCGTGATTCCAACACCATCATGCCGCATAATCACCAATCAATGTTTTCTGCTACATTGGAATTAAGGTCTAGCATTTTTTTGGTAAATAACTCTAATTAGTTTTTTTTAATACCCAATATTCCACTCCTACCAAAATTTGGTGCTAATCTCCATCACTTGGTGGATTTTGGTGTTAGTCTATGGAGCTTAATAGATTTTGGATATTTTTTTCTACTATTTCTAGGTTTTGTCATGTGTCCATTCTTCCATCTAACTTTTTGGAAAAATCCTTTCACGCATTTTTATAAATGTTTGGATATATAAACATCCCCACTTCCCTACTAATTTCTTTAACAAATATTCAAACTCTAATCCATATGACTTCCAACCTTGATAGATCCAAGTCCAATTGACGAATGTCAACAAATGTACATACTTATTTCAAATGACAATAGTTAACTAGGTCACCAACCACTGGGAGGACTAACAATGTCTTCAAAGACTTAGTGATGGTCTATTTAATGGATCACTGAGATAAAAGGCCACTGGGAAGTCTAAATAAAGGTCTTAGATTTCCTATGGATGATTTGGTCAATGAACCTCCATGTTCTTCATCATCTTCTGGATTCTCAATTACCATAAACATTTTTAATCATATATTACATTAGAATCGTGGTCAAAACAAAATAATTACATTTGTTTTTACTCTAGATATATATGAGTGTCGAATACCTATCAATTCATATACCCACTTAGATGCCTAAGTTTGGATTTAACTTTTATCTTACATTAAATGTAAAGTGTCATATATTTATGAAATTTTGAAATTAATCCACCATAGGAAAAGTAAATGAAATTGATTTCTATTGCTTCAAAATCTTTAACCAACAAACATAAGTTAAAGTTTATTCTAGGAAGTATTTTCTAGTTACACTTTTCTTTTATAAGAATATTCTTTTGTTTTCTTTGTATTTTCAATAAAACAAATTAATTTGGGTTAATATTTGTTTATAATTTTATTTTGAATTTAAGTTGTTACAGGAACAACGTGGAGAAGAGGAAATCATAGAAAGCCCAAATCCCCTAAGCTTAAGACAAAAGGGAAGAAAATAAGGATGGAAGACCCTTCGAATAAGGAATATAGTGAAGAGTAAAACCAAATTTAACATTTTATTCTGGCAACACTTATAAGCCAAGGTTAAATAACTATGTAGATGGGGAAGAATTTTATAAGTTTCTAGAAACCAATAATTTTGAATAAGAGTATCACCCAAATGGGACATCAAGACTTTTGAATAACATCTATATTTCTATTTATATGGATATTTGGACACTAAAGTTCCAACCTCAAGGTTTTGGTTAAAAGTCATTATGTTAAAGCTTGGTCTAGGATCCAATATTTAAGAAACAAAAATATCACAAATAGCTTACAAAGATGGATAAGACATTCTCCAACGGAGAAGGAGATGTTGGGCATAGACTTAAAGGATAAGTTTCAACTTATAATGTTTGGAATGCAGAATATTGACTTAAGATCCTCTAGTCTTTGGCATTGAAGTACAATTCCACTTGGGATAGTTTTTGCAAATAGTCTTTATATTCGAATGAACTAATAATCATTGATTGTGTTTTTATTCATTACCATGCCCAAAGTTTAAAATAAGTTTGGAAATTCATTAATGTGGCCATTTTTTATTGCCAAAATGCAAATTCAACACAATCTGGAATGGAACTATGGACCTTTGTTGTAAATTTTTTTACCACATTGATTAATCAATTTAGATGAAACTAAATATTTTTTTTAATGAATAAAATTAATCTTTCTATTATTTTACTTTTAAATATGATAAATATTATTTTAAAAAAAAATAGAAATTAGATGATTTATTAGGCATTTCGGACCAGACAAAGCTAAAAGTGCGAAAATTGATATACATAATCTCTTATTGATATATGGATCTAAGTTGTTCCCATCCTCTATAGCCTCAATGCCTTTTGATTATCCCCTTACTATGGTGAATTTATGATCCTGTGATCTATCACTTTCTCAAATTTTTGATCTCGTCTTCTATCACTTTCTGCACTTTACTCTAATCAACTTTATTTGAACTCATGGTTTGTGCCATGGATGGCCTAACCCTACTAGTCTAAATTGCATCGATTTTGAAGGTCAAAGATAACTCACATGGAATACTAGGTGATGGGTGCTCAAGCATTTTAGATGTATCAACTTGTAATCCACATTGCCTACCTTGTGAATCACCTTGAGCAACCTTTCAAACTACCCTAGAAATGACATAGACATTCTTGTTGGATTCTTGAATTTTTCCTTCTCCCTTGTTCTTCCCAAAATTTCATCCACTCTTTCACCTACATCAATTGAATTCTTTCTCAGTCCACCATTTCTTTCTATCCCTTAAGGGGCACCCCGTGTAAGGTTACAGTTCCATAAAAACCTCTCAGAAGTATTTATGGTCCCATCCACTACTACCTAATGGCCAATTGAAATGGGATATGTCCAAAAGTTAAATGTAACAAACAAAGTTTGTACTCAATGGAATATTCAAAATACTTGGAATATGTAAATATCCATTATAGGAAAAGTAATATTTATACATTAGAATGCCAAGTGTACAAGATATATGATATGTTGGTTATAAATGAGGGCCCCATTTATATAATTATGGAGGTGCACTTTTATAAAGAGTTGTGTCTTTTGGGACATGCCCTTTTATAACTAGTTATACTTTGTGAATTATTATTTATGTTATTTTATATATAATTATGTTCATATGATTGCCTCCCCATTTATAAAAGATTTTTTGTCAAAGATTATTTATGAAAAGGCCAGATATTTTTTTTGTCTCGTAATGTATTTTCCTCATTCTCAATTCTCATATCGTCATCTTCAATGCTACAAGACAATATGAACTATTGAGTGTTGAGTAGAATTTTCAAACTAAAAATTTATTTAACAATCCCACCTTTGTGCAATGTTGCGCTCATATGATACTTGAGATGAATTGTACTTATTTGAGATGTAATAATATTGGTATTAATATTCTTTGGAAGATAGGTTAATGATTTCCTTTCTGAAGGTTGTTGATACACTGATTGATTAAGGTATTTGCTCTTAGATTAGGATGTCAATAAGGTGTCTCTGTAACATGATTTTCTCTTATCATACTTGTGTTTTCTTGATTTATTTTTAGAGTTTTATTTTCATCATATGTTCATGTTAAGTTGTTAATTTTTAAATTTTTATTAGTAAATGCAGTCAAAATTTCCATCATTTGTACTCCAATATTGGAAAATGTTTTTACTTCAGTTGGACCGGGTTCTTCTTGAATTGTGATATTATCTAGATCAATAGTTGTTCCTTCTTTTCCAACTATTGAAGGCCCGAAATGACCATTCAACATTATAAGGGAGACCACCCGGCCAAGAACTTAAAGCAACTCCTTTTCCGTTTGGAATGTTGGCTCCAACTGGTTAAACTAGGTACAATTAACTTATCTCTATCCCTGTTGGCTTAAAGTATGTCTTTTACTTACCAATAGAGAAGAGACATCAGACCAACCCTCTTGCAGAGCTCAGGCAAGAAAGAGATCCTTAATTTGATCTAGGGCTCAACCCAGTGACAACTAAAGTTTTCCTCTTTTATAAGAGGATTATTAAAAATGCAAAATTAAATCTAAATGTGAATTAATCCTAAAATGCAAGCAAAAGGAAAGAAATCTTAAGCCTATCTCGATTAGGAAGATGTATATCTAACCCAACCAAGAGAAAATTATTAACATAATTGGGATTTTACATGTCTGGCTTAAGATAAATATATAGCTAATGAAAGAGTTCAATTAACTAATATTATAATTGTCAAACATGTTGTTCAGAGATCTATTAACAATGAATGATGAACTAATAACATTAGGAATTAGTTTACATAATGCCAATGGAAATTAATCATAATTAGATGACATATTTCTGAGTAAATAATTATTCAGAAATCTGGTTTTAATATATCAGAGAAAAAGATACAATGAACAACAAATCATGAGACAAACAAATTAGATAGCTAATATGTAAGACAAATACTCATATTGACAGTAATGCACAATATAAATACAATTAACATAATTTTTCCATCAAGAATGAAATTCACATAAAACAATAGTATTTCTAATACAAATTTATTTGAACTTGTTCTCCTAATCTGTTCTTTAAATCCAATTTCCTACAATCTCCTCCAAAGCATAAACTCTGTTGCTAAAAGAAAGAGCTGCAATAGTGCAAGCTCTGCGTCTCATACACAACTCATAATGAAGAGAGACAAATCCCAGTAATTCTAGGATCTAAGATTGATCCTCTCTACCTACAACATTAAACCCCTATTACAATAGTGCTTGAGATAGTGTAGAGGTTTCTCAGGCTTGAAAAAATATGAGAAGATTACAATGGTTTTCTCAAGCTTGAGCAACCTCTGCACTATCTCTATTTGTCTCACAGCTTCCTAGACAAGCCTAGGACAATAATTAACCAAATTTCCTATCCTTCCAATCTCCTTCTTCCTTGTGTTGTTCAATGAGGAATTATGCCCCTATTTAATAGGAATTTTTCTCCATTGGATTGCACAGTTCCTTTAGACTCTTCCTCTGACTGCATGCACCATATGTACAATTCGTATAATTATACAATTGATAGTACACTGCCCTTGAACTCCAATATCAACTAGGTAACTCTCAGATCTAACATGCATGAGTTATTTATGGCTTATCCATCAATTAATTGGTTGAAGACAGGAAGCAACGCCTCATTGTCTAACCTCATACTAGTTCCTCCATGATTTGGAACTAGTTTAGCTAACTTTAACTTAGTTAAATTGAATTAATTAATTACAACTCAAAATAAACTAAACCAGGGCTCCTCTAAAGTAGGAGACACTCTACATGACTCAAGTTGGATGCTCAACTAAAATTAATTGAACCAACTAAGTTAAATTAACTTAGTTAACTTGTACAAGTAGTCTTGTGATGTGGAATTACACTTTTTCTCCTAATTTAATTCAAGGGAAAATTAAATCAGGATTTTCTTGTTACATTTTCAACAATGTGAATGGCCTCTTGGGTCGAATTTTCTCTCCTTGTGGTCCCCACTCTCCACTAAGGTTGTAATTTTCATTTTTCCTCCCAAGTCTCAATGCCAAAAATGTCTCCCTTTTCCCAAAATTGTCTCTAAAGCAGAAAATCAAAATTGGGGATATTACAGTCCTCCCCACCAAAAATTGATTATCCGTAAGTAATGTCTGAACAAGCACCCTCTCTATCATTTGACCCAAATAGTTACTGAAACCATTACCGAAGTCCCAAATTTGCCACTCAGTCATCCTTGATCTCTGAAATTTCTTGTCATTAACAGATCGCCATGTATCCCAATGCCACCATGGCCAATCATCAACACCCCTCTCCCATAGATTTAAGTTTTCTCTGGTTCTGGTTGTAGATACTACTTCATCAATCAAATACCAACTCGTCACTTCTCTCTAATCAAATCCCTGACACAAACCAATGCCAATTCTATTTTGTTGATGCTAGGATAGAATGTTGTAGGGTGGTTGGCCTACATCCTGTAGCCAATAGGAGCATGTAGTATCCTTTATCTCTAAGGGCCCTTATTGTACTATTATCTTGAATAAGAATGACACTTCGTCAATAGGATACCAACTCATGATCTCCCACCAATCTAATGCATGGACAACTATGTATGGAACAAATCTACTATGTTGATGTTGGTCCATGCTCAACTCATGTTATTTCTCCTGGTAAATCAGAAATATCTATCTAAGAAATATTTCCCCTCTCACTATAATGGGAAGTAGTGGAAAATTCGATCTGCAAGCTCTGTCTATGTACTCCTGGAGAGGGTTGTTTCCTGGAAACGTTGTAGCTCTATTGGTTGCCACTGCACCTATTTGCACCTCATTATTGGGTAGGCTAGAAGATGGATGTACCACCATCTCCAAAAGATCCTCTCTCATCTAATTTGGAACTCCACACTCCCCCGGTCTACCATTCTTCTGCAAAATTATCCCATCAAGCTTTGGCTCCTCCTAACAACAAGTGTCTGCAAACACTACCACCTTGTTGTTCGTAGGTGCATCCATCTACTCCTCGCCAATGGTTGGCCCAAAGGACTTCTATTCATCCTCCTCCATCATGGGCTCAACATCAGCCTCCAACCCGCTTTCCAAAAATGGCTCATCATGCATAGTGTGCACACCATCCTCCTCAACTGAATCATGCTTCTGTATGTGCTCTCCTCATTGGATCATCACTGATAGCTCATCTCCTTGAATGCCTCCTCTGTAGTATTCTTCATTCATGGGGATAATATTCTCCTCATCAAACTTACTCGTGAAACATAGATGGCTACTATCAACACCTCCACACTACTACTCATGCTCCTCAAATATAACCTCATGAAAATCAATGGACTCAACTATAAAAGAAGAATCCTTATCAGAAGGATCAGAAGGAATCTCCTCTTGATCATGCAAGTTGGAGTGTTCCTCATGTGACTCTTATTCAGCCATGGACCCCTCAACCTTTTCCTCAATTACTTGACTTGAGTCCTTTTCCATTTCTCTTTTTCTACAATTTTTATAGTCTCATCTGCTTCGCTGTCCATTTTAACTTTACATTGGTGATCTAGTGTCCATGCTTCCTACAAGTTAAACCAAATTTCTCTCTTCTCATTTGGTTTCTTCTCTTTATTAGGAGTTTTGGAGACTTCTTTCACTTTGTCTCCTCATCGTTTCTTGATATAAGCCCTTCAAAAATTATCCTCATCATATTTCCTCGTACGAGAGGATCAACATAAAGGGTTGAAAACTACCTAAATCACTCCCCCGTCAGCTAATAAATTTGCCACCATTAGAATAATATTTTGAAATATGCTAGATCCATTGGTTAGGCACTCTCCCATTCCCATCGATCTATAGATCCACAAGCCTGATATTTGATCCTCCACATGCTACAGAGGTCTGCTGCAAGTCTTCTACAGGTTGTAGGTATGCTAACTTAGTTGTGATTTTCTGATCTTGTTTATTTTGTTCACTGTGAGATATTGTAGGATATTTGGTGTATGAATTGTTGCTTTTTTTTTATGTCCAAAAATGAGTGCTGAGAAATAATATACTCATAAATTTACATTTACTGGTCATGTGTAAACAAGGAACCTGGCGTATGGTTGTTAAAACAATGCTACTTCAGTACAACTAGAAACTCAACCCCTTTAAGATGATGGTGTCTAATATATGTAGTTACTATAAGAATCTTTGAAATGTGAATCATTTTGCCACATGCTAATGACACAACATCAGTCATGTAACAATCCTCTGTCCATATGCAACCACTATAGGAAACTACAAATAACTTGCTACCAAGATATGTATTGGTCCAAATCACATTACATATGCTCACTGTCCATTCTCACTATATAACATTTGTGCTTCAATGTGCACAATGATTTCTGGGTTGACAACAAGTTTTGTTAAATATACTCTTCATCGTGTATTGTATTAACATATTGCACTTTGACTATTGACCTCTGTTAGGTTCCCATTTTGTCTACTTTTGACTGTATATTTTTCCATTGTATTACCCTCTTCAACCCTTAAGTGAAAGCCTTTGCTAGTATTTTGGCTTAATCACTCCAAAAGGTACAGAATAACTTTCCTCATTACTACATGTTTAATTATTTAACACGTAATCATGCTATCTTTATAATTATTCCCTGAAGTTGATTAAAGTGTTGACTAATTGCTGAAACTGCCTAACTGGCAAGATCACATTTTGCCGTTGCTGAAACAGCACAAACTATGAAGCTGAAACAGCAAGAACAGCATGAACCTCGATGCTGAAACAACACGAACAGCACGCGCATTTTGAGGAACAGTTGGGATTTGTGTAACAAATATGCATCGGCAAAAGAGTCTGACCGATTACTATATTGGTCGTAATGATCATGATCCTCATGGCTGTAACAATATTTTGTTATCAAGAACTGACTTTCTTATTTTTGGTACAAAAGGGTTGAATCCAAATGTATGAAAATCTGTTGTAATAGATGTCTCCTCTATAAAGAGGAGACATCTACATTAGAGAAGGGGGAGAAGAGGGAAACATATTGTAACACAGAACTTGTAGTGAAGGGATGAGACTGAATCTCTTTTTGTAATATGGTTTATTGGCAGATGAATACAATTCTGTTCTGAGTATTTTATTTTAATTCCTGTGTTCTGGGGAATCTTGTGAGAAGGACAGGGCCCACCTTCATCACAAGATTCACCCATCTTCTTTCTGTTGTGTGGTGTGTGTGTGATTTCTGTTTATATTACAGTTACTGCTTCTAATGATATTTACTTTTGTTGAAACTCTATTTTCCTTTTAGTTGATTGATGTTGCATATGAGTGCCTCATCGGTGATTAGGATTTACAGAGTGTATGTGTGAATTGGACAACAGAGGCAGGTGCTGAAAGTCCTTACTCTGAGGATAGGGTCCTGATCCTTTGTTGCAGGACAGCCATCACTTCCTTTTGCAGACTTGTTTCCTTTAAGTTATTTGTTCTTACTTCATTTTTTGCAATAGGCTGTAACTACTGTAACTACTGTAACACAGAGTAGGGATTTCATAAGATAGTAGATTGTTTATACTACAACTTTTAATACCATTAAGATTGCGTACATATAGTACGTAGTCACCTTTGGAATAATCAGACTTTCCCCGGTTGATAATTAATGCGGCACTCGACTGTTTTATTATTGAACAATTAAAGTGACCAACATTTTGGCGTCGTTGCCGGGGAAGGCGACTGAAGATTTTAAGGGTATTAACATTTTTCTTTAGAAATGCAGGATGCATGAGATGACGCAAGAAGGTTAACCATTCAGGCGGCAAAGGAAAAGGAGGAGGAAGAAAAACTTTTATTGACAATATTATTTCAAAAGCTGAGACATCCCAGAGGTTAAGCTCTCGGAGGCCACAGACCCAACACTCTTCCGAGACAGATTTTCAGACAGAGGAAGTAGTGGGGCCAGAGAGGGTTATAGAGTCATCAGAATATACTGAGGAACCGGTGGAAGAAGACAAACAACCAGTAGAAGAACCAATAGAGGAAGTTAAGGTGGAGGAACCAGTGCAGGACATTGAAATCCCAACAGAAAATTCCGAAGACTGGGCAAGTGCATCATGAAAACAACCAATGGAGGATAACAATCAAGGACTTTTCAGTGGAGGTCGCAGAATAGAGGGAAGGGGAGAAAATTCTCTCTCCACCCTGGAATTCCCCATTGGAGATCTCCCCAGAGGAGCAACTCCTATGAAGAATATCCCACTTTCAGCATTACCCAATTTCCATGGGTTATCCACAGAAGATCGTGATGAATTTCTCTTTGAATTTGATATACTGTGTAGAAGCTATGACTATGTTAATTCTGCTCAGAAATTAAAATTGTTTCCAGCCACATTAAAAGGGAACGCATTAAGATGGTTCATGAGCTTGGGAGCTCATGTGATTACAACATGGGACCAGATGAAGGAGAAATTTTTGGCTAAATACCAAGATTATTGTCGAACACGAGAAAGGAAGGAGGAATTATTCAAGATGACTCAGAAGGAGGACGAAAGTCTGGAAGACTTCGTGGAAAGGCTACAATATAACTTACAGTGATCTGATCATCCTTATATGAGTAAGGATATTCTCAAGTCAATATTGCTAAGAGGGGTACGAGATGATTGTTTAGATATGTTGAATATGCTTGGAAAAGGAGACATATCTAAGGAATCCTACGATGAGATTACCAATCTCTATAAAAGATGTTCGAGAGGAGCAGCAAACAGACCAAAGAGCAAAGACAGTACATATTCAAGGGTCCAGAAATCAGCAAGTGGAGGAGCAACACAGGCCGAAATAGGTAACTTACTTGAAGAATTTAAAACTGAAATGTTAAGCTCTTTTGCTTCACAAATTGATACCGTGCAGGTTAAAAAGAAGCAGGCAGAAGCAGAAGCTGCTTTGGCTATTTTCTGCTCTAAATGCAGGGAAAAACACCCACTAAGGGAATGCCCCCTGGACAAGGTACCAATTTGCACTATCTGTGAAAAGGACCATGAGACTCAGCAATGCCCTTCTTTGTCGGGAATAAAGGCAGCACTGCAGCCAACTGAAGAAGAAGCTGAAGCAGTGTACCTCCTCACACAGAGAAGACAATGGCAACCATGAGGACCAGGTACGAATTCTAACATGTCGTTTAATCGTTGGAATAATCATCCTCCTTTTCAAACAAATTACCCACCCTTCAACCAAATGCAGTACCCACACCTTAATCAAATGAATTTTCCACCCATGCAGCAACCAAACCCTCCTTTTGTTGATCCTACGATGTGGAATCCCTGGGCTCTACAGCAAACCTATTTTAATCAATGGAACCCGAATTGGACAGCTCCACAGATCCCATTTCCAAACCAATTACCTCAGTATCAGCAATCTCTCTCCTTACCATCAAATGCCCCACCTAATAATCAGACAATAAGACCTCAGCTGCCTGTACAACCTAACCCCAACCCGAATAATAATAAAGCTCTGCAAGTAATTGATGTTCAAAACCAACTGGTTTCCCCTATGCAATGTAATGACATTCATTTACGCTCTGGAAGAATACTTGAACCCATCATTGATGACATCACTTCCGATTCTGATAAAGAATAAATTGGAAAAGAAAAGTCATCTAATGCTGAAACAGTTGGATCATCCTCTAATAACAATGCTGAAACAGTTGAAACATCCTCTAAAAAGACTGCTGAAGCAGCAGAACCACCATTCCCTGAACGTTTGGCTCTTACCAAAACACTTGAGCCACCTGCTTTTAATCTGTTAGGAGAGCTGCAGAATTTATATGTTAAAATTCCACTCTTACAAGCACTAAGAGATGTACCAATTTATGCTAGAACTGTTAGAGATATTTGTATTAAGAAACCTGGGAGAAAAGCTAAAGACCCCCTCACAGTTCATGTGATGGGTGATCTAGCTACTCTAATGTCAGAAAAAAATCCCCCTGTGAAATATGGTGACCCTGGTCACCCTACAGTCACAGTTCAGGTTGGTAAAACCTTTGTTTCTAGAGTTCTGGTAGATCTGGGTGCTGCAATAAACATCATGACACTTGAAACAACACAGTTACTGTAGTTAAAAAATTTTATTAGGGAAACCCCAACCATTCTAGAGCTGGCTGACCGCTCCACAATCAAACCTGAAGGGGTCATTGAAGACCTGATAATTTCAGTTGAATCTTGGAACTACCCAGCTGATTTTGTGGTGTTACAGACCAAAAATAAGTTGGTGGGTCATCCATTGATTCTAGGGAGACCTTGGTTGGCTACAACAGATGCCTTCATTAGCTGTAGGTCAGGTTCAATGACAATTTCTAATGGATGTGAAACCAAACAGCTTACTCTGTACCCTCATGCCACACCTATGATTAACAATGATAATTCAGTGTGGTTAGATTATGAGGATGATGAGACTCAACCCATTTTGACTATCGGACAAGCCCTAACTTTTAAAAATTCGACCGAAGATGAATTAATTAGTAGCTTTATTTTTGAACCTTCTTCGGTTAACTCTGAAATACATGATCACTTGACTTCAATCTTGGAATCTGAATCACAGCAGAATCTTAAAACTAAAGACTTACCTCAGACATCAGCTGACACCCCCTCCAAAAGTAGAGTAGTCGAAATCGAGCCTGGCAAAACATTAAATATAAACCCTAACTTAACAGATGCTGAAACACAACAGTTAATGAAGTTACTCCACGAGAATAAACAAGCATTTGCATGGGATTACACAGATATGAAGGGAATTTCTTCTGAATTATGTACTCACCAAATTTATATTAAAGAAGGATCCCACCCAGTCTGCCAACCCCAACAACGAATGAATCCCAATTTAAGGGAAATTGTGAAAGAAGAACTTCAAAAACTGTTGAATGTAGGATTTATATATCCTATATCTGATAGTGAATGGGTTTCACCATTAGTAATAGTACCTAAGAAAAATGGGAAATGGAGAGTGTGTGTGGATTATAGAGCTCTGAATAAGGCTACTCAGAAGGATCATTTTCCCTTACCATTTATAGATCAGGTACTAGATAATTTGGCAGGTAAGAGATTCTTTTCCTTTTTGGATGTATTTAGTGGTTATAATCAGATCAAGATTGCACCCCAAGATCAGGATAAGACCACTTTTAATAGTCCATGGGGGACTTTTGCCTATAAAGTTCTTCCATTTGGACTATGTAATGCCCCAACAACATTTCAAAGAGCGGTGATAGGAATTTTTTCTGATATGCTTAATGATTCCTTAGAAATATTTATGGATGACTTTACTCCTTATGGTGTGACTTTTGAAGATGCTTTACAAAACCTTGAAAAAGTACTTAAACTGTGTATAGAAGCACATCTTGCCTTAAGTACTGAAAAATGTCATATGATGATGAATCAAGGTATTGTTTTGGGACACTTCATTTTATTCCTAGGAATTCAAGTTGATCCAGCTAAGGTACAAGTAATTCAAACTCTGCCTATCCCGAAAACACAAACTGATGTAAGAAGTTTTTTAGGACATGCTGGATATTATAGAAGATTTATCAAGGATTTTTCCAAAATAACTTCTCCTTTGTTTGTGTTACTTATGAAAAATGTTGAATTTAAGTGGACTGATGGTTGTCAAAAAGCATTTAATGAACTTAAACATCAATTGTCTACAGCTCCCATTTTAAGAGGACCTAACTGGGCACTCCCCTTTCATATATCCTCTGATGCTTCAGATACTACAATTGGAGCTATCGTGGGTCAAGAAGAAAACAATCTTCCCTATGTTATCTACTTTATTAGTAAAAATATGACTCCTGCTGAACTTAATTATACAATCACCGAGAAAGAATTCTTAGCAGTTATTTATGCTATTAATAAGTTTCGACATTATATTACTAGTTACACTACTTTTGTGCATACTGATCACTCGGCCATTAAATATTTAATGAACAAATCAGTTACAAATGCTCGAGTTACCAGATGGTTATTATTATTACAAGAATTTGATATCACAATTGTAGATCGACCAGGTAAAGAAAATGTAGTTGCTGATTTTCTTTCTCGGTTAAAAACTAATGAAAATATTCCAATAGATGATTCTTTTCCTGATGAATATTTATTTGCAGTATCTTCTCACTCACCTTGGTATGCAGACATTGCCAATTACTTAGTTGCAAGGAAACTACCATCACACCTATCGCACAGAGAAAAAAGAAAGATCGTTCAGCAAATTGCTAGGTACAGCTGGATAAGTGGGTGTCTCTTTCACACAAGACTCGACCAGGAAATTCGAAGATGCATCAGAGAAGATGAAGTTTATGATATATTGAAGGCTTGCCACGATGGCCCTTGTGGAGGGCATTTTGCAGATAAAAGAACAGCACACAAAGTTCTCAGAATGGGTTATTATTGGCCCTCACTTTTCAAGGATGCAAAGAAATATGTTAGGGCCTGTGATAGCTGTCAGAGAATGGGCCAGCCTAATCACATGGATGAAATGCCACTTAACCCCCAGGTAATACTTGAACCTTTTGAAAGATGGGCACTAGATTTTATAGGTCCCATCAATCCTCCATCCAATCAAAGAGTTTATATATTGGTTTGCACAGATTATTTGACTAAGTGGGTAGAAGCTAAGGCACTCATCAAAGCTAATGAAGAATCAGTGTTAACTTTTCTATTTGAAGAAATCTTTGTTAGGTTTGGTTTGCCTAGAGAACTAGTCACAGATGGAGGACCTCATTTTAATTCTCATGGCTTCAAAGATACACTCCAGAAATATCACATTAAGCATAAGATGACTACACCTTATCACCCCCAAGCAAATGGGCAAGTGGAAAGTACAAATAAAGTCATAGAAGCCATTTTAACAAAGACAGTCAAGGAGAATAGAAGGGACTGGTTTCAAAGATTGCCTGAAGCATTATGGGCTTACAGAACTACTTGGAGGAACACTACGGGTTTTTCACCTTATGAATTAGTCTATGGTAAAAATGTTGTTTTTCCTGTGGAATTTGAAATCAAAACCTTAAGGACTGCTTTAGCTGTTAACCTTGATTTGACTGATGCACAGACATCTAGGTTGCAGAAGCTTCAGGAATTGGATGAAAAGAGGTTGGATGCCATCCATCAAACAACCATGATACAGCAGCAAAGAACCAGGTGGCATGACAAAACTATTAAGCACAAGCAGTTCCAAAAAGGTAATTGGGCCTTACTGTATGACTCCCGTTTTGAAAAATTTCAGGGGAAATTAAGAACAAGGTGGCTAGGACCTTATGAAGTAGATGTTGTTTTTCCAAATGGAACAGTCAGACTCCTAACGATTGATGATAGCAGAACACCATTATTAGTGAATGGGTATCGACTCCGTTTGTATCAACGGCCTATTTCTAAAGAGGATTTCAAAGCTACTTGCATGACATACATACACTATACCTTTTTGGGGGAACCTACTATCCCTCAATGCACTTAATTTCCTGTTTATGAATTTATTTCTAGATTAGATTTCTTAACTAATAATCCCTGTCAAGGGTTGCCATGTTACAATTAATTATTTTGCAGGTCTTAGCTTTGGATGGTGGCTGAAAAAGAAAGATTCCAATATAGGAAGAATTAATCTGCAGATTGGAAAAGCATTGTCATTCCAGATCATAATCCATTTCCCGTTGTTGATACACCATTTCCCGTTACTGATACACCATTTCCCGATGCTGATACACCATTTTTCCATCGCTGATACACCATTTCCCGTCACTGATACACCATTTCCCGATGCTGATACACCATTTCCCGTTGCCGATACACCATTTTTCATTGCTGAAACACTACTTTCCAGTGTCAAAACACCAAATCCCACTGCTTAAACACCAATCTTTTCTATTGTTCCTAAATATCCCCATTTCTACTCCTGAGAATGAACTATTACTTCAAAAAGAAATATATCATTCTTTATTCAAAGGAATCAACCATTTATCCTGTTAATAATACCCCTTCACTACTGCCTCTCGTGAATAATAAAAACCTCGTGGATAAAAACCCTCACACCTTACAAACCCTTTTTTTATAATGATCATTAACCTATTAAGGACGAGGTAACACTTTTCGGCGCAACAACCAAAGGTAATTGTAAAGGTATGCATGTTATGTGTGAATATTAAATTGTAGATAATGAGGAGATAGTTGACATGACCGCTAAAAGCGTCGTACTGCCAACCATATCATTCAGCCGCAGTTGGGGGGGATTACCGAAATATCATAATCATTACAGGACACGCCTATCACCGCCATCCCTATTCCTCCCCGTTGTGTCTAATCCACCTCGCTTATGCCTGACCACGTCATAATTTCATTTCGCAACGTTCTACTTTGTTTTGACTTCGGCAACTCGGCTCTGCACTCTGTATTTTGCCTAAAACAGTAACCATGCGTGGAGATGCTGTTAGACATGAATTGGGCTCGATGGCATTACTGGAACTTTACCCAGATGCATACCAAATCTTCCTTCAAGCGGGATGGGTGGACTATTTTAGAAGGCTTCCGGAATTTGATTTGCAGCAAGTTCTCGAATTTGCATGCAACTTGAGGGAGGGGTACTCTACTGTCCAAGGGGTCAGAATCCCAGTAACAGAAGAAGGCATAGCATAAGTTTCGGGGCTTCCAACCAACAGCATTCACTGGTTCAACAGGAAGCATCTTATCCTCAATGCGCAGCAAGATTTCCTGCTACCTGGGGAGCAGGTGGAAGCAAAAGGCAGGGGTGTTGCGCTTCGGTCATTACCACTGCCTTGGCCAAAAATTGCAGAATTCATCAAGCACTACTTCACTTGCGAGGGCCGCTACCAGGTAGTCTACCAACATGACTTTGTCTTATTAAATCATTTGCGGCATGGTTGTCTAGTAAATATGCCTTATTATCTCCTTCGATGTCTGAAAAATATGGCACATTACACTATGAACGCTAGGCATCAACTCCTCTGTCTCACACACCATCGTTTGGTCCAACTCCTGATAAATAGAGGCTTCGCCCTGCATAACCTGCCTCCCCCCATTAACCCTCCCCAGTAAGCTGAGGAAAATTCTTAGCAAAATGAAGAAAATTCCCAACAAGAAGCTGAAACTTAGCAACCAGCAGAAGGAACACCCCAATTAAGCACTGAAAACCCACTGCAGTCCTCACCCCATGATGAAGCCGAACCGTCCACTCCCATAGTTCACATCCCTACCGATGATTCATACGAGGATACCCTCATCACTTTCCTAAAAAGGAAAAAGCAACAGAAAACTGCAACCCCGTCAAAAAGAAGAACCAGGGCCTCAGTAAAGGCAGCTACTATTTCTAAGGATTCCCTGAGTAAAATTCCTCGTAAGAGGAAAACTACTGCCTCTCCTGGTTCCCTACCTCGGTAACGAACAAGGTTGTTTGCAGCAATCGAGGCCATTCCTCCTATTATTTTAAATCCCCGTATTCCCCATAGCCCTGAACCTTCACCTCCTTCACCCTCAGATGCTGAAATTCAAAGTGTTCATGATTTTGTAACATCATTTTTCTCAACAGAGGCAGCTACTCCACAAGAACCAGCTGCCAACAAATTCAAACCAAACATCGAAGCTGATATAGGACATGTGGCTGTTACACAAGAACCAGCCACAGACCCAATAGGTGAAACACAAGAACCACCTATTGGGGAGCAAAAAGAAGACGACCTGCATGTGGTTGTTACACAAGAACCAGCCACAGACCCAATAGGTGATACACAAGAACCACCTATTGGGGAGCAAAAAGGAGACGACCTGCATGTGGTTGTTACACAAAAACTAGCCACTGCCCCAATAGGTGCCACACAAGAACCACCTGTTGGGGAGCAAGAAGAAGATGCCCTAGGTGAAACTGATACACAAACAAACCCAATAGGTGAAACACAAGAACCACCTGTTGGGGATGCACATGATGAAGATAATGCTGAGCAACAATTTTTTTTTCCTTTCGAATCTATAACTGTAGAAGCCCCAGTCACTCTAGCCTCCCTACAAGAAGAAAATGAGTTCTTAAAGTCAGAAATTAAGGCCTATTAGAAAGAATTAGCAATGGCTAGGGAAGCCTATAAAGAAGAACTCAACCTGTACATGTTAGCTCAAGTAGCATCTCAAGCTGAAAAGAGTGTAGAGAAAGAGCAATACAGTGAATACATGTGCAGTGAATGTGGGGATATCTACACTCAGGCAGGATATAAAATAATTGCAGTCCCATTCACTGGAGCCAGCCCTGCTATATTCAAAAAGGAACACCCTGATGTTACACAAGAACCAGCAGGGTCTTCAAGGATTTTAGAGGAAGAAGTAGAACCACCTCGACCTACCCAAGTTATTGATGAGCAGAAATCTGAAGAAGAAGCAGAACCACTCCAGCCTACCCAAATTATTGATGAGCAGAAATCTGAAGAAGAAGCAAAACCACTCCGGCCTACCCAAATTATTGATGAGTAGAAATCAGAGGAAGAAGTAGAACCACCCAGGCCTACCCAAGTTATTGATGAGCAGAAATCTGAAGAAGAAGTAGAACCACTCCGACCTACCCAAGTTATTGATGAGCAGGAACCATAATCAAAATCTTTTACAACTATGCATATACAAACTGAACCTCCCTGTGTTAGCGATGCTCATGCACAGACTTCTACTTTTCAAGAATTAAACTACACATGGAGAGCAGAATACGAGCTTTCCCAAGGAATGTCATTTCAACAGTAGAATTCATTATGGTTTAACTATGCCTATAGGAATTGGGAAGAAATGGAACAGTCTCGTGCACAGCACAAAGAAAATAAGAAATTAAAAGCCATACTGTCCCTTATCCTCGATTTGGTCCAGCGCTTACTGGCTACAAGAAAGCCTTCTTTTAAATACTCTGTATTCTTGAGAGAACGCTTAGTGTTCCTCCAATTTGTTATAGACATTTTTGTGCCTTACAGCATTGAGCATGAAATTTCCATAATCTAAGGGATCCAAAGTCCCTAAACATTTTGTTCCTACCCCTAGAGGAACAAGGCTAACAAACCACAGCAATTCACAGAAGTTCTCCACCAGAAACTGCTCAAAAACAAGTCAATTCAGGATCAATTCAGTGGCTCCACTAGCTGTTTGCGTTGAATGTCAAAGCCAACACTGGCTACCTGCGCTGAATGTCAAAGGCAACACTGGCTACCTGCGCTGAGCGAGAGTTGACATGTGGCAAGTTCATTCCACGAGGTGTCAGAACCCAGGAAGCTTCCAAAATCTTCCTCAATGACACTTGCCTCAGGGAATTCGACTGGTGATGAGTAAGAGGTTCCAAATCTCCAAGTGGAAGCAAGAACCTACAAGTGGAATCAAGAACTGACAGAGGGAGAGGACACTAGTCAGATCTCAAGCTGACTCATCCTCTCTCCAAACATCTATATATGGATCTCTCCTCCATGAGATCTAGAGGCTGGAATTTTGTTATTGCAAAGAATTGCTGTTGGTTTGAGATTGGAATCATTGGGTGCTTAATGCTTTGAAGGGGGTGAAGATAGGAATTCCATTTGCTGGGAAGGAGATGCTAGATTGGAGCCTTCTGGGTTGTATCTCTTCCTGAACCTTGTTATTCATCAATAAAGCTATCTTGGTTTCTCCTATATACTGATGTATCTTTGATGTATGATTGCATTAGTATGTTTAGTTTCTAATCCTAAACTAGTTATGAATATGAATCCATGTCTTGTGTAGTGTTCTCTTCTTGTGATCTTGCAGAAACCTCTTGAAGCTGGGCGAGCGAGAAGGCAAGTAGCTGGGAACTCTCCAAGAGAAGAGAGGCCAGATCGAGGGACAAACGGAAGACACCGGTTAGTCCATCCATCTCTCTCTTCATTCTTAATTCATAAAGGAAGAATACTAGAATAGCTGTCTCTGTTTGTTGCTAAGGCACTGTCACACCTTAGGTGGATAGGATCGTCCTGCATAGGCATTTTTCCCCACAACAAATTGGCGACTCCGCTGGGGACATCTGTTTAGTCATTTTATTTTTGTTTCTATCATTGTTTGTTTCATAGACTCGACAGCAACAATCGAACTGCATCTGCTATTCCCGGATGCAAAGTAGACAGTTGTTGCTTTGATCCAATCACTGGACTTGTCTATGATCTGAACAATGGACTCACAAATGATTTGATGATCCTTTGTGATAGATCTTAGTACTCCCTCAAAGCATCCCTTTGATTGTACCTTGCTTGTTGCTTTGATTTGACCTGAAACAGTAGATTAAATAGCAATCTGTGACCCAGAACCCAGTGAGAAACGAGAGTTTCTCCTTCAGCGTAGACCCTGTGAAGGGATTCTGCATTTCAACGCAGGTCCTGTGAAGGCTACCTGCGCTGAATGTCAAAACCCCTGTGTTGAGGTTGCGCTGAACCAGTTTGGCCTTGTGCAGCTGGGGTTCTCTGCTCTGTTTTGCCTTGTTTTGATCTCTGATTTTTGCAGCCTGTAACCAGCATAGGTACCAGTCTGATAACTCCTTTTCTCTGCTTAAATTCCGCCTCCTTTTGTACAAAAGGACTGTGAGTGTTTTTATGTGTTTGTGGCATCATTTGCAGTTTTCCTTTGCATGAGTGAAATAATCATCCTGTAGCCCTTGATTCAGATATGTTGATTGTGATCTTAGGAGAGAGTTCATTGGCTATTTGCAGTTGATTATACATTTACTCTTGCTTATTGGTTTGAGTTTTTCTCTTTTAAGTGTCGAAACAAGTATTCATTTCGAAAATCGTTAAGTGTTGTAATCTCTTCTACCCTCTCTGATTTCGAAAAAGTAAACTTGTTTGTATTTGTCATTTAAAAGCAAATTCAAAGTTGTACAAAAAGCTTTCTTTGTAGGCATCAATACTAAGAAAGCGGAAAACAAACACCTGCATTGTGCATTTGCATCTTGATAGTTTGCATGATTGATTTAGGAAAAGTGCATTAGAGTGTGCTGATTTCTCTTTGAGAAAAGATGGTGTCTTTCTTTTCCCTTAGTAGCTAGGATTTTCAAAGTTGAAAAGATATAAAGCTTGCTTATCATCTTTAGACTGCATTTAGGAATTGTATCATACATTTCGTGGTGAACCTCAAAAGGCAAACTTCTAAAAATATCAACCTAAAATAAATTGAATGAACTTAACAACGCTTTGCAACATAACGCACAACATAGAGGTCTAGGCTAGAGACGTGTTCCGGCGTCGTAAAACCTGGTGACTGTCGATCTCGTTGATGGTGGGTGATTCCTCCTGAGGGACGATAGTGCCAGTATGGATTGTGCTCCCACGTACCATCGCATATATATTGGGAGACCCCTATAGGCATAAAACCTTTATCCTTAGGAAGCCGTGTCGGCCGCCCTACTGATCGCAATGCACTGAACACAACATTCAGGAAGATCGACCGCCCGTACCCTAAAAAGTATTCTGCGGTTTTGCGAAAAGTTTGGCACACCCTCTGCCCAGAACTCCAGAGCAGTTCCTTTTGGCCTTTTTCAGACTCTATAACAGAAAAAGTCCATCCGAGCATTTGTCACTTCGGGCTCGTTAAAACATCGAAGGAGACTAGCGTCATCTTTAGCTTTTTCTCGACTCTTTAAAAGTGAAAAAGCAAGTTGTGTCTAAAGCGTCGTTAAAATTTATTTTAAACGGAACAATCACCCTTTATTCCTGCGTTGATCTTTAGGTTGAGAAAATGGAACACACCAACCAAGGAATTCCCCTTGGTGGAAATCCTAGTCCCTTCTCCTCTTGGGGAGATGTTGGTGCGCCCCATATGGCCACATTGTCGCTTCCAGGACTAACAATTGGCCTGCCGGTCTGGCTCTTTTCAACCAATGTCGTTCAGAACACCACCATTCCTGAACAGTCGAGTCAATAGTTAGACCAGACCAGAGTTGCCAACCAGCCTTCTACTTCATCTAACTCTTCCTCTCCTCCTTCCTCTTCGCTTGACGGAACTGGTAAAACAAAAAACCAAGTTCCTAAGGAGAAGAAGGAAAAGAAGAAGAAAGAGAAGAAGAAGAAGGAGCCAAAAGCGACTGGGGGCAAACAAGTTTCGTCTGACAAAAATCCACACACAGCACTGACTAGGCCTAAATCGCCATGTGTCATATGCAAGGGAGACCACTTCCACAGAGATTGTCCCTGCATCCCTCGGATACTAAGGGACTGGTCTCCCCGTTTGCACAATTCGGTAGCATCGACCTCTGATAGCCATGTTGACAGCTCACCGTCGACTAGTGAAAGTGAAGTCCCAGGACGGAGAGGGAAATCCAGATTTCCCTGCAAAATATGTGAAGGCGATCACGCCATCCACCGTTGTCCCTTCTTAGACGAGGCTAAAAGAGTTTTGGAAGATCTCCCGATTTTACGAGCGCAACTTCCTCCTGGATACCAAAAACTCCTGCCAAGTCCTTCACTAGTTGAGAACCCGGCTGGCCCGCCCAAGTGGTCAGCCGAAGCACCTATCATTGAAGATGAACCGTCTGGATCCATACCTGACGAAAGTCAAAAGGTTGAGGCGGCAGTTGACCCGGTTTTGCCTTCAGAGGCTCTATCTTCGAATGATACCATCACAGAGGAGAATAAATACGACACCGTCCAAATTCTCTTCATCAACATAGACTCCGACGAACAAGGGGGCAATTTGCCCATTCCTTTATCGCAGGAAGGAACTTCGTCAGAGTCATACCCGGCCATCTATTCGGTCCCACCACCAAGCAACCTAGTTGTCTCATTCGACTGGAACCAACTAGGCAGACCCCGTTTGCCAGCAAGCATACCATTCAGAATTATCGTTTAAATATACAGAATGGTAATGGCTGGCACTATTATTGATGAGGGGGCATCTGTGAGTATCCTTTCCTCTATTGCTTGGAAAGCGCTTGGTTCGCCAGCGCTTTTGCCTGAAATGAGAAATCTATCAGGCTTTGATAAAGGAACCAGTCGACCTTTAGGGATCCTCCCCAATGTGCCCATAACATTGAAAGGGAAGATCGTTCAAATGAACGTGATGGTCGTTCAAGGACCCTTGGATTATAACCTACTCCTTGGACGAGACTATATATATTGCATGGGAGCCATTGTCTCCTCACTCTTTAGAGTAATGTGTTTTCCGCACAAAGGAAGAGTGGTCAAGCTCGTGGACCAGGTTTCATTTCCCGGATCACGCATCGCAAATAGTCATGTACCATCCCTAAATGGTCTCTTCACGCAAGAAGTGTCTCGACCCACGGTCCGTCCTCCTGATGAGCGCGAGTAATCCGGGAGGATACGACTGGAACCCAGGGGGCATGCGTCCTGGTCTGCTTCGGCAGGAAAACTTTGGGTATAGGGTAGGTTTCCGCGGGGGAATATGACTAGTCCGTACCCCGTCCGTCTAGGAAGAGGGGTTGTTCTAGAATAAGATTCTTTTGTCAAAGTTATGTGAGTCGACGGGCATCGTCGCTCACCTTTGTCTTTTTCGGTAGACATTGCCGAGGAAGTGTTTTGTTTGAAAGATTAACGAGACAATCTTTGGGTAACCTGAAAAAGGTAAGCCTCTCTCGTTAAAACAAATGTTTTGGCGGAAGTGAAGTAGAGGTAACCTTGAAACTCTGTTTTATACCTGGGGGCATGAAAACCTTTTGGAGTGCAAGCAAGGGGCGGCTATTTATTTTTTAAATTTTTAGGACCTCTAACCCTTTAAACTCGTAGGATTAGTCGTTTCCAAACTTGCATAAAGAAAGGATCCGGAGCAAAGCTTAGTGAGATGAAGCTCCATAAAAAATAGAATCTTGACGAGACACTCTTATCATATGACTGGGTAATCGAGCAATTTTAGCACACAGTTCATGCTTGTTAAAAAATAAACGCAAGATCCGAGCAGTTTTAACGCGGACTTCATGCTCGTTAAAAAATAAACATAAGCAATGAGCAAGTGTTTCCACCAGCGTTTAAGCTCATTTTAAAATAAAAATGAACCACTACCCGGTAAATAACCACTGTGAATGTAACCTTATCAGCCATTAAAGCCGTGGTCGTGTTTGCCCGTCACCTCCACTTTTCCATTGGCCAATCGTTCACCTCCATATGATTGTTTACCCATTTTGAGGAACAGCTGCGAAGAGTGATTTCACCTAGCCATCCTTGTGACACTGCCGTGATTGGAAAATTCCAACCTGTACCTGGAATCAGCTGCTAACCCTGTTTATCACTCGTTCCTCAAAAGACGAGTCTTCTTTAAGCTCTTTTCAACTGACTCATAAAATATGAAAAGATTGCCGAGTCCTTGGCCTTCCAGCTCGTTAAAGGGACAGGAAGTGCTATCCCTCCTCTAGATTTTAATCTTTTTGGACCTGAGGGATTATTGCACAAAAAGATCGAGCGCTTGTTTTATTCAGCTCGTTAAAACTATCGAAAACTCATCCCTTCTGTATTGTTTTATACTTTTTCGGACCTAAGGGATTAGATGACGAAAAAGGACTTTTGGAGTTAACTTTATGTATCTTTTCAGACTCTCTAAAAATGAAAAGAACCGAGTTATCTTTGTCATTAGACTCGTTAAAATCATTAAATAGCAACAAACTTGTCTTTAGACGAGAACGAGTTTCACTATCGCTAGGCTCGTTAAAACATAGCGATGGGCTTGCTCGAAGGGCAGGTTATAGAACAAGCATATGTTATCCTCCTCAAACTTGACAAAAATAAATAGGTACTGGTCAGCAATGACTGGGGAAAAATTGGGAGAAACTAAAGAAAACTTTGATGGTAGCAAGTCGCTCTTGAACATGACACTTTTCCTCCGTACCACAATCGGGTTGGGTTGTTTCATTCACCGGTCACATCCATGGTCTCGCCATACCATCCATATTTTGGGTAATGCTACCAATCCATCGCATCAGTGTCGCCATATGTTCAAGAGAAGTCGTTCAGAAAAGTCAACCGTGTCCCATCCACTGCCGTACATTATCCTTCATCCTTTCATGACCACCACCCTGAATCATATGTCACAGATCGTTTTCACCTCCATTAAAATCATTAGCTCCGTTCCGTGTCACTGATGTGGGATTCATTAAGGCCCTCCTTTGACGGATCGCTTCTTGTCGACATCAGCTCATTATCCAAGAAGTTGATCTAGGAACAACCCCTTCAGTACTTTGAAGCTTGCATGCCTCAATGGCAAGTTTCTCACTTCCGGCGACAGGTATACATCAATGACCTTCGACCGAAAGATTTTGTGTGGTGTTCGACGCCAAGTCCTTTATTCACACCACATGAATTGTACTGCAGTACCTTGAGGGTCATTATCATTATCGGTGATTCCTCTCGCGCTTGTTAACGGTTTACCTCATTGACCGGTAATCAAGCGATGTCTTTCCATGTTCGACTTCAGAACATTTCTCACATGGATCGACTTGTACTTAGAGTGAAGATCGAACGAGTTTGAAGACCCCGGATCTAGTTTCATCCATCCGGGCTACGATATATATTCAGAAAAGATAAAGACATTGACATGTACATCATTGCAGCAGATAATCATCCTACTCAAAGGATGATAATTTCATCAAAATTATCAGTGTACCACCAGACGATTGTCTGTTCTATGTACAGAAAAATGAATTTATAAAGCTGAGCATGGGAATGCCCGCCTCAGCTAGATCATGAAAGCAGTATGAAAAATAATGTATTGTATTGTATCTTATTACAAGTCTCCTCCCAGCATTGGATGAACTTCGGATCCCCCTGATAAAGCATTTCACCCGATAAACGGCCTCATACTTTAGGGGGCAACTGTTATAGACATTTTTGTGCCTTACAGCATTGAGCATGAAATGTCCATAATCTAAGGGATCCAAAGTCCCTAAACATGTTGTTCCTACCCCTAGAGGAGCAAGGCTAACAAACCACAGCAATTCACAGAAGTTCTCCACCAGAAACTGCTCAAAAACAAGTCAATTCAGGATCAATTCAGTGGCTCCACTAGCTGTTTGCGCTGAATGTCAAAGCCAACACTGGCTACCTACACTGAATGTCAAAGGCAACACTGGCTACCTGCGTTGAGCGAGAGTTGACATGTGGCAAGTTCATTCCACGAGGTGTCAGAACCCAGGAAGCTTCCAAAATCTTCCTCAATGACACTTGCCTCAGGGAATTCGACTGGTGATGAGTAAGAGGTTCCAAATCTCCAAGTGGAAGCAAGAACCTACAAGTGGAATCAAGAACTGATAGAGGGAGAGGACACTAGTCAGATCTCAAGCTGACTCATCCTCTCTCCAAACATCTATATATGGATCTCTCCTCCATGAGATCTGGAGGCTGGAATTTTGTTATTGCAAAGAATTGTTGTTGGTTTGAGATTGGAATCATTGGGTGCTTAATGCTTTGAAGGGGGTGAAGATAGGAATTCCATTTGCTGGGAAGGAGATGCTGGATTGGAGCCTTCTGGGTTGTATCTCTTCCTGAACCTTGTTATTCATCAATAAAGCTATCTTGGTTTCTCCTATATACTGATGTATCTTTGATGTATGATTGCATTAGTATGTTTAGTTTATTTCTAATCCTAAACTAGTTATGAATATGAATCCATGTCTTGTGTAGTGTTCTCTTCTTGTGATCTTGCAGAAACCTCTTGAAGCTGGGCGAGCGAGAAGGCAAGTAGCTGGGAACTCTCCAAGAGAAGAGAGGCCGGATCGAGGGACAAATGGAAGACACCGGTTAGTCCATCCATCTCTCTCTTCATTCTTAATTCATAAAGGAAGAATACTAGAATAGCTGTCTCTGTTTGTTGCTAAGGCACTGTCACACCTTAGGTGGATAGGATCGTCCTGCATAGGCATTTTTCCCCACAACACAATTGAAAGAAATAAAGGATGGCAGACCACACCAGGTCTCTACACCACAGCAATTCATTGAAACTTTTGCAGAAGCACCAAATAATGATCAAAATTTCCTGTGCGAACTCTATCTTCATAACGAGGCTATGCCTGAAGATAGAAAGATTAATTTATTTCCTATTTGTGGTGATATTCAAATAAGAGCTTTTATTTCCTTTTTGGCCAACCAATTCACTTGGTAGAATTCTTTCATGTCTGCACAACACAATGAGGAGAACTGTCTTCTATGGATTCGTCCAGAACCACAGAATGCAGCCATCTTCCTCATGGAACATCAACGGAATCTACGAGAGACAGGCATGACCGATCACATTAGGAATCTGCAAGCAGCAGTCTTGGAAGACTGCCAGCATTATGTCAAAGCTAAAGGACCTCTGGCCATAAAAGCAAATGAATTTTTCTGGGAACAGTGTCCCAAAGAAAGAAGGGAATATCATCCCTACAATCCCCTCAATCTATAGGCAGCAATCTCAAGGATACCTGCTTATGTAAAATGCATGAGACAATGTGCTGAACGGTGGATTGGTTACCGTTTTCATTTCCCTCTCTTATGGCTTCCTGGAGAACAATACAAGGCTCAATTTACATTGACTAAAAAGGAAGAATTGGCAGCATGGAAAAGCATTCAGAATGCCCAAGGGTTCAGAGACATGGCTGACAACACTTTCTACACTTACTGTATAAGCAATCTACACTGTTCAGCCCAGTATTCTGATTCTGATTCAGATTAGGCGTTGCATGCGGACATGCAACATTTTCAGTTGGGGGGATGTTAGGTTCCCATTTTGTCTATTTTTGACTGTATATTTTTCCATTGTATTACCCTCTTCAACCCTTAAGTGAAAACCTTTGCTAGTGTTTTGGCTTAATTACTCCAAAAGGTACAGAATAACTTTCCTCATTACTACATGTTTAATTATTTAACACGTAATCATGCTATCTTTATAATTATTCCCTGAAGTTGATTAAAGTGTTGACTAATTGTTGAAACTGCCTAACTGGCAGGATCACATTTTGCCGTTGCTGAAACAGCGCAAACTGTGAAGCTGAAACAGCAAGAACAGCATGAACCTCGATGTTGAAATAGCACGAACAGCACGCGCACTTTGAGGAACAGTTGGGATTTGCGTAACAAATCTGCATCGGCAAAAGAGTCTGACCGATTACTATATTGGTCGTAATGATCATGATCCTCATGGCTGTAACAATATTTTGTTATCAAGAACTGACTTTCTTATTTTTCATACAAAAGGGTTGAATCCAAATGTATGAAAATCTGTTGTAATAGATGTCTCCTCTATAAAGAGGAGACATCTACATTAGAGAAGGGGGAGAAGAGGGAAACATATTGTAACACAGAACTTGTAGTGAAGAGATGAGACTGAATCTCTTTTTGTAATGTGTTTTATTGGCAAATGAATACAATTCTATTCTGAGTATTTTATTTTAATTCCTGTGTTCTGGGGAATCTTGTGAGAAGGACATGGACCACCTTCATCACAAGATTCACCCATCTTCTTTCTGTTGTGTGGTGTGTGTGTGATTTCTGTTTATATTACAGTTACTGCTTCTAATGATATTTACTTTTGCTGAAACTCTGTTTTCCTTTTAGCTGATTGATGTTGCATATGAGTGCCTCACCGGTGATTAGGATTTATAGAGTGTATGTGTGAACTGGACAACAGAGGCAGGTGCTGAAAGTCCTTACTCTGAGGATAGGGTCCTGATCCTTTGTTGCAGGACAGCCATCACTTCCTTTTGCAGACTTGTTTCCTTTAAGTTATTTGTTCTTACTTCATTTTCTGCAATAGGTTGTAACTACTGTAACTGCTGTAACACAGAGTAGGGATTTCATAAGATAGTAGACTGTTTATACTACAGCTTTTAATACCATTAAGATTGAGTACATACAGTACATAGTCACCTTTGGAATAATCAGACTTTCCCGGGTTGATAATTAATGTGGCACTCGACTGTTTTATTATTGAACAATTAAAGTGACCAACAACTTCATGCTATCCACATTTGTCCAATGCTACAAACAATCCATTGTTACATGGTATACTCATCTCCACCATCAAAAAACTGGTGCATTCAACCTTTTTCTTAGTGACTTTGCCATACTATGCATTTATATTGAACCAATGCTATAGGATGCATACAACCTCATGATCCAAACTTACTTGGAAGACATGATGATCACAACTTCTCACCCCAAATCTTTAGCACTGTAATACTTAGGGCAAGAAATTTGCACGATGCCTTATCTTCTAAGGTTTCCATAAAGATAGAGTTTCATTATTATGCATGCCACCAATGTGTAGATTATTCCTCCATTAACAACATTGCTCCAAATTGGATATCACTACCACATGCCATCTCAAACCATGCAAACACAATCTCTGCCCCAATCTCATGCTATAACCATGTAGAGGTAATTGAGCTAGGCTCTACAACAATGATTATGCTCCTCTGACCATGTGTTCCTGATCTCAGAATGTACCACAATTTATGTCTTACTACCCAAGATACCAATTAACATTCCAAAACCCTTAGCCTTGTGCCATTTTATTACATGTACATTTTCCAGATCTAAGCAATCACGCCTATACCCAATTGCTCCAAATTAACCATGAAAATCAAGAACATGAACTAAGCTACAACAATTAATGGGGATCACGCCACAAGTAAAGCAACCCTAAGCTGAAACGGTGCACATAAGCATTAAAATGCAAGGGAAAATACTTCAAAAATCTAATCCATTTTATTAATAATGATGAATCAAATTTACATAAGCAGGTAGGAATAAGGGAACCTAGGCTTTCTACGTAAGCGATGCAAACCCCAGGTCATACAACTTTGATGTAAAGGAAATTTTTTCCAAAATTGGTACTACACGCTACCTAGAAATATTAATGTTGTTACCGTTGTAATGGTACTAAAGATTCTACTTTGAAGAATTCCTAAATCACCCTGCAATTGTAGCCACAAACTCCACTCCAAAACCCCAGAAATACTAAGAAATAGTTTGGGTTGTATCCACTAACCCCTGCTGGCCCTTAACAAGTGTGAATTTCCCAATTTGGCTAAAAAAATGCCCCACAGTTCTGATACTATTGAATCAGGCCCAAATCTACGACTAGAAATTTCCTCACGCTCTTCTACAATTTTATCTTTGGAAACCTAACCTTTTTCCAAACCCTTGCTCCAAGAATCAAATCTCGCTTAATGCTTGCATAGGTTGTGTCCAAGGAACTCTACACATTGCTAGAATTAATGAATTCAACCCATAAAATAATGTTGATATCATTTGTGTAAATCCAATACAAAATCATCAACAACAATAGATAAAACCGCTTGCAAAATAATAGAAACTCCAACCCACAACAGTTGATCCTCTAATGAGAAACTCAAACTGTATATGTGCCCAAGGATTGTGCAAAACTAAGTGAATACCTGAAATAAAGCTCTGTGGAAATACTGAATTGGACTCCCCCAAATTGCCTCATGAAAGAGACACTCGAAGTTCTCCAAAATAAGGGTGGAATTCCCACTCAGAAATTCCTTGTGCTGAACAACAAAGGTTGTCCTAGCTATGCAGCTCAAGAGAACTAATTTTTAAACTATCAAATGATCGAAAGATACCAAATGGAGGCGTCCAAGCTCTATTTATAATTGTTGGCTCTCTCCCCCTTGGTGGTCCCCACCTTCACTAATTCACACCCCTTCCTTTCTCTCTCTCTCTCTTCCCATTAGTGAAAATTGCCTCTTGCGTTGAATTTTCTCTCCTTGTAGTCCCAACTCTCCACTAAGGCTATAATTTTATTCTTTTCTCCCAAGTCCCAATTCCAGAAATGTCTCTATTTCCTAAAATTGTCTCTAATGTGAAAAATCAAAATTGGGAATATTACATGATTTCTTTGGAAACATGCTTATGACAACACTACTTGATAACATGCCATGAACAAGATGTATACCCTAGTATGAAATGAAAATATTGGATTGGGTGGCAATGTTTTCTGTAAGCTAATATTTACTCGTTCTTGTATCAACTATAACTTTATTAGTTTTGTGCTAAAATTTCTAAACAAGTGATTCCTTTGTTAGTGGCATGTACCACTGAATGTTCATGGATCAACCTACAAGTTGTTGACATTGCTTTGGTTTCATGTTATATAATGGTTGGAAAATTATTTCAACTTTGTTGTTTGGAAATTTGGACTTTGAGTCCTATTGTATTTTTAACATGATTTATTTTTGGTCAAGTGATTCTAATTTGCATATGTGTTCTTTTTGGTCAAGTGTTGAGTCACAGTTGCATGATTGAAACAAAGAAAATGTTGTGGATGAGTTCAAGTGAATTTTTGAACCTTATCTTTGAAATCAATGGTGTCTCATTGTCTTAAATGTTAAATTTTGTTAGTGTGAAGTTGTGTTTATTTTGGATCTCAAAGAAAAATGATAAGGGTTTGTTTCATTTGAATTTGAAGAAAATTATTCCTTTGGTTCTAATCTCCTTGAGTTTTTAGATTTATGCTTGAACGACAACATTCTTGTTTTAATTGTGTGCACTATCATTGATTATTTGGTCCCTCTTATTGTGCCTTGAAGTGTCAACTAGTGGGTTGTAATATGAGTTTAAAGGTTGTCTTGGCTCTACAGTTGTTATGCAACCAGCTCACCAAATAAAAGAAAATATAGATCAATGACTTCAAAATTAGCCTCTTCGAGGGTGCAACCTCCTTTATATTACACAAATGAACAAGTCTTGGATGATACAAATTACAAAACCTCCTTTCTATATATAGGAGTCTAATTGGTCACAATATAATCAAAGCCGACATAACAATAACAATATAAGGGCACAACAATAACAATAGTGGGCTTCTATGGGGCACAATAATAACAATATGGGGACAATAGGGGCACAACAATAACAATAACGGCTACAATGACAATAGTAATGGGGGAATAACTAGTATTATTGGGACCTAACATGCCCCTCTCCTTCAAAAAAGTGTTGTCCTCAACGCTTGAGTATTTCTGGATGCTTCTTTATAAAATTTGCATCCTCCCATGTGGAATGTTCAGTGGGTAAGTTCTTCCACTTGATGAGATACTTCGAAATTGATCAATTTCATAGCTGTCGAGTTCTTGTTTCTGTGACTTCTTCAGGTTCCAATATTATTTTTCCTTCCTTGTCAAGTTCTAGAAATATTGTTTGAACTAGGAGCTTGTCACATATAACCTTTTTTAAGCATGAAACATAGAAAACTAGGTGCACTCGGGAAGCTGCAAAAAGCTCAAATTTGTATGCCATAGTACCAATCTTTTGCAACACCTTGTACAGACCATAATACTTTGGTGATAATTTATTATCCTTTTTATCTTGCTTGAGGTATATTTGTTTATATGGTTGTAGCCATAGAAATACCCAGTCACCTACATCAAAAATTCTTTCACTGCGATATTGATTTTCCTGTTGTTTCATTCTATTCTGTGCCAAAGTGAGGTTATCCTTTAAGAGTTGGAGAACTTGTTGTTGATGTTCGATGTGATCTTCCACTGCTTGAACCTTAGAACTTTCTCATAAATATGATGTGATGGATGGCAGATGATATCCATAACGTGTCATAAATGGGGTCATTTTTGCTGTAGTATGG
Organism: Pinus tabuliformis; assembly: GCA_031772625.1. NCBI lineage: Eukaryota > Viridiplantae > Streptophyta > Pinopsida > Pinales > Pinaceae > Pinus > Pinus tabuliformis. Next base: position 940,119,421 of record CM062819.1, read on the forward strand.
AAGGAAGTGTTATACCACCATTCAGCCAGAGGCAACCATTTGACCCATTGTGTCTGTTTATCATAAACAAAGAAATGAATATATCCTTCCAAAAATTTGTTTACTATCTCATGTTTCCCATCAAATTGAGGATGATAAGATGAGTTATGAGCTAACTGAGTACTAAGACAAGAAAATAATTATGTACAAAAATTTCCAGTGAAAATGGGATCTCTATCGCTTACAATAATCTTTGGGTTTCCATGTAGCTTTTAAATTGTTTCCATAAATACAGTAGAAACTGTACTGGCTTTAAATGGATGAGATAATGCACAAAAGTGTGCGTACTTGGTAAGTCTGTCAACTACCACCATGATGACACTCTTTCCTTCGGACTTGGGTAAACCTATGATAAAATCCATTGAAACCTCCTCCCGCTTGGAATGGATAAAGGTTGTAATAGACCTAGGGTCTTAATTGTTTCAACTTTATTTTGTTGGCAAACCAAACATTCCGCAACAAACTTTTGAATATTAGATTTAAGGCCATCGAAAAAAAATTCCTTCTTAACCCTGTGGTAAGTTTCTAAGAATCTTAAGTTCCCTCCTAAGGGAGAGGTGTGCAATTCCATAAGAATCTTTTGTTTGAGTTGGGAATTCTTACATAGGTATAAACGATCTTTGTACCATAACGAATCATTTTTCTAGCTAAATGTATCAGATGTACTAGGATCTTATTGTAGCTTTTTAGTGAGTGCACACACTTCTTAATCATTCTTCCATTCATCCCCTACTTCATTTATCCAATCTGTTTGGATAATAGAAATGGCATAAAGCAATGCTTACACATCCTCATCCTTTCTTGAGAGTGCATCTACCACAACATTTTGCTTCCCTTTTTTGTAGATGATTTCAAAGTCATAACCCAACATCTTTGTGACCGATTTTTGTTGCTCTTCTGAAGATAATATTTGTTCTAAAAAATATTTAAGACTATCATGATTTGTTTTTACCTTGAAGTGTCTTCCCATTAGGTAGGGTTGCCATTGCTTAAGTGCATGTAGTATTGCCAACATTTCCTTCTCATAAATAGATTTGTGTAAATAATTTCCTTTGATTGGACGACTTTCGAAAGCAATGGGTCTTTCTTCTTGCATTACAACAACACCAATTCCATTTACTAAGGCATCACATTCCACAATAAAGGTTTTTGTGAATTTTGGCGTAGCTAAGACTGGTGCTTGGCACATTACCTCTTTAAGATGTTCAAAGGACTTTGTTGCTTCTACAGTCCATGAAAATGCATCTTTCTGCAATAACGTTGTTAGGGGTGTTGCTATTCTCCCATAATTATTAACAAACTTGCAATAATACCCTGTCAACCCGAGAAATCCTTGCAGATGATTTATGGATGTGGGGATTTTCCATTCCTTAATGGCTTTAATTTTTCTAAGGTCTACATTAACACCTTCATGAGATACAATATGACCGAGATATTCCACCTCTTGTACTCCAAAGAAACATTTGGAGATTTTTTCATATAATTGTTTCTCCTCCAATAGTTTGAGCACCCTGTCAACATGTTGAACATGATCCTTCCAAGACTTGCTGTAGATTAGTATATCATCAAAAAAAACTAACACAAATTTTATAAGGATTTGAAAATGGAATTCATCAAACCTTGAAATGTAGAAGGAGCATTGGTAAGGCCAAAAGGCATGACCAAAAATTCATAATGACCCTCATGAGTTCTAAATGTTGTTTTTAGAATGTCTTCAATCTTCATTCTGATTTGATGATATCTTGAATGAAGATCCAACTTGGTGAAGTAAATTGATCCATGCAATTCATCCAATAATTCATCAATGATAGGAATGGGAAATTTATCTTTAATAATGAGCTTTTTGAGCTCCCTATAATCCGAACACATGCACCATGATCCATCCTTCTTGTGCACCAATACTACTGGAGTAGAGAAAGAACTTTGGCTAGCCTATTGAATTATGCCAACCTCTAGTATTTCTGCAACCATACGTTCAATTTCACTCTTTTGGGCATAGGGATATTTGTAAGGCCTAATGTTTGGAGGAACACTTCCTGGAATCAAATGAATAGCATGATCATGATCATGAATAGGTGGGAGGCCTTTGGGAGTCTCAAATACCTTGGAATGATTTTCCAAGACTTGTTGGAGATCTGGAGAAATAGATGATTTTGATGTGGGAACCTCTAGCGAACATAGTTGTGAAATTATGCCTTATTTTTCTTTCCTTGGAAGCTTTATCATTCCGTTAGAGCTGATTATCTTTCCGTGTTTCCCTGTGATACCCCTTAATTCAACTTCCTTTCCTTCTGAAAATAAATAAATAAATAAATAAAATAAAATAAAAATAAAAATTCATGAAAAGTTCTTGAAAATTAAAAGCTATCGTACCCAAATATTGTATCCATTGCACTCCTAGTACAACATCAGCACCACCCATTGGAATGGAAAGCATTGGGCGATTCAATACATATTCTCCCATGGATAGCTTGATATTATGGAACTTTCCAGCAAAATTTATGGTTCCTCCACTTGCAACCATTACTTGACACTCTGATGTTGGATATAGGAAGAAATTCAATTCCTTGGATATCTTACAATGAATAAAATTATGGGTACTTCCCGAATCTATCAACACTATTACCTTTTTGTTCTTGATATGTCCTTCTATCTTGATAGTTTGAGAAGTGGTAATTCCGGACAATGCATTACAAGATATGGTCAGATTCATTTCTTCTTTCTTTAGGGTTTTTTCTTGGTTTATATCCTCTTCTTTTGACATTTCTTGTTCCTTTTCTTCCTCCTCTTCACAATTTATGCAAAATAATTTCTTAGCAGCGCACTTATGCCCTTTAGTGTATTTGCTATCACAACTGCAACAAAGCCCTTTTTCTATCTTTTCTTCCAAGTTTTATGGTGTCAACCTTGTAGGTTTTGGAAGGCTAGGGGCAATAACACTTCCATATTTGTAGTTGTGAGTGGTAAGTTTCCTTGTTTCCATAATTTTTCTTTCCATATTTCTTGCCAACCTGAATTCCTTCTCCAATGAATCAAGTTCCCAAAGGAAAACCTCATGTTGGATGTTGTCCTTTAAAGTCCCTATGAACACATCAATCCTATTCTCCTCTAGAATATATTTTACCCTTATATTCAATTTTTTGAAGTCCTCAATGTGCTCCATCATTGAACCCTTTTGTTTGAGATTTATTAATTGGCTAAAAAATGTGTTTCTTTTTGTATTCTCATAATGTGCTATCATTTCTTCTGTAAAAATTGCCCAAGTGACAATTTGTTTACAAGAGAAAATTCATCAATACCATACAAACTGATTTGGTTTCAAATATAAAGTTGCAGTGCATACCTTTTGTGTGTTTTTCACATTATGGAGATCGAAATATTTCTCCATTTGTAGTATCCATGTTACGGGATCCTTGCCATCAAACTTCTTCATATCGATATTTGGAACATGGTGGGTCTTCAATCCAATAATAGAGTCTATGAAATCATGATTAACATTTCTTTTGTTGTCAATATGAGTTTCCTCTACTACCTTTTCGCCATTAGGAAGCATTTCTTGTAGCAACTTTTCCAAACCTCCTTTCAAACCTTCCATGTCTTTCTTCAAATCTTCAATGTTTACTTCTAAACCATCCATATTAACTTCCAAGGGTCTCTTTAAACCATCCATACTAGCTTCCACACCATCCATCTTAGCTTCCATGCCTTTCTTTAAACCATCCATCTTAGCTTCTGTTACTTTTTGTGAGAGTGAATTTTCTTGCACTTGATCTCGTAATTTGATATATCATGTTGCATTCCTTCTTCTTCTTCATGATTCATGCTAGAGTTTTTAGTTTTCTTACTAGGTGTTTCCATTTTATTTATTCAGGGCATCAATTAATGATAATTATGCTTCACTATGCCCTTTGAATTCCTTCAAACTATTTTTTCAAACCAAACTTATGCAAAAATTAAAAAAGAACTACACACCTTTTTTCACTTGCTAGGCACTTGATATTGAATCTGTTTTATCTCTACAATTATAGATCTCCAAGGTCTAAAATTTCGTCCTGCAATAGCCCTCTGAGTCCTATTTCCAACCCCACTATTATGATCAATATTGGATTCTCCAAGGAATAGTTATGTCATATCTCCCACGATGACCTGATTATAGATCAGTCTAGTAGAGTGAACTTGTACGAAGTGCCACATGTCATTGTGAATCTAACGGGTCACAATATAATCAAAGCTGACATAAAAATAACAATATAAGGGTACAACAATAACAATAGTGGGCTTCTATGGGGCACAATAATAACAATATGGGGACAATAGGGGCACAACAATAACAATAAGGGATACAATGACAATAGTAATGGGGGAATCACTAGTATTATAGGGACCTAACAAGAGTGAACTAATAATATCCATTATTTTAATACATGAAATGTATTCAAATATGATGTTATTTTTACTCTACACTTGTTGTTCTCGTAGATGGAAATTGGAAAGTCACTAGCTTTCCTTCAAGAAAAAGTACAAGTATGCAATCGTTATTCATGGTTTTCTTTGTTCTCGCATTCCCTTTTAGCGCAAGTGCATGTAACAATATTAGCATGCTTCAACCTAACCCTATTTTTAATTTCCCTACATGAAGAGACACACATTTTGGCCACTAGAAAAAGGAAGGAGGTGATTTCACCCTAACCCAAGTTACTGCTCCAACGTTGTGATCAACATTACATTTATGATTTTTCTATAAGTAAATCTAGGAGTCACAAACTTTAATTCTAGTATAAGTAGAAGGATGAAATCAATTATTTAAAGGTGCACTTTTCCTAAAAATCACAATGGTTAGTGTTCTACCTCTATCTGTTCCCTTTTATTGGTTGTGAAACAATCTAAGAATATCCATGATGATGCAATAATAAGTGTATATAGATATGAGGTTTTTCTTGGCTATACACATGTGCTTAACATGTTGAAAGGAAAGATATTGGTTGTTGGATTTTGATTTTAGCACAAGCACTAGTATACAATCAAAAGCTTTGAAGATAGGTATAATGGTGATATTCACAACCAATTTCAAGGTTTATGAAGTATTGAGTGTTTTTTGAAGTCTAAGATGGATTCATTTGGGCCCAAGACTTTCTCAATTGAAGTGATAGAATCAATTCTTTGTGGGTTTCTTTTTTATAACATCACCATGATTAGTGTTCTACTTATATGTGAGCCCATTTATTAGCTTTAGAAAAAGTTAAAGATATCCATGATTATGTAATAGGAAATGTATTCAAGTATGATTTTGTTGTGGGTTGTACACTAGTCTTTGTCAAAAATAGAAATACAATCATTTCTAAATTTCTTTCACTAACGAGCACAAGTATGAAATCATTTCTCAAGGTTTCCTTTTTCCTCACATGCCCATGTAGAATTACCAGCTTTCTTCATGTTGTCCTAATTTTGATTCCCCTACCTAAGAACCTTTCTTATTTTCCATATACAAATAAATGAGATGAATTCCCCCTAACAAAGGATAGTTTTCCATTTTCATTTTGCTAAAGAATACTAGAAATCAAGGGAAGGTTTGTGTCCTATGTGTGATCCCAAGCCTATTTGATTCTCAACATAGCATCAAAGATGACTAGGAACTCTTAGCCAGTGTGTGGTTTAAGGAGGAGTGTCGAAAATAGAGATCACGATACTTCAAAATTTAATCACTAAGAATGCCTATTTTGAATGGGTTTATATATCAATGTTGGCTAGCTAAGAGAGGGTCTTAAGATTGATTCCTAGAGTGTCTAATTTTGGTTGGATTGGAACATCTCATGGAAACCTCTCTCACTCAAATGAATAGGCATGCAGTTGTAATCATTCCTCTAGGTTCCTTTTCCCTCACATACCCTTTTAGCTCACGCCCATATTGCAATGAAATTTCGTTTCCCTAAGCCTAATAGCGATTCCCTACTAATCAACCATGATTTTGTTGAGACTGGGACATACCTTAAAAATTATTGATTTTTTTGCATATCACTTTCCTTTCTTTCTTTTGATTTTCATTTTTTTTTTAATTCCTTCATTTTCTAGTATAATAAAGAATATTTTAAAATTTATTTTGTATAAGTTTTACTTTAAAAAAGGAAGAAAAAGAAAGCCATTAATATTTTCAAACAATTTTTTCACTTTGATTGCAATTGCAAGTCCACATTTTGTTCTACCAATTCACGAGTCCATCAAGATAACTTTAAGTTATTGGAGGAAGGTTCTCATTTTATTAAAGTAAAAAATTGTTTGAAAACAATTTTTTTCACTTTGATTGGAGTGTCATGTCCAGAGTTTATGTGTCCATCAAGATAGCTTTAAGTTATTCATGATAGCTTTAAATTATCAAAGTAAGGTTCATAGTTTCATTTTTACCAAAATAAAAAATTAACTTTTGAAATTGTTGCAAAGGAGATAAATTTGTTTAAATTTTAACTTCAATAAAAATAAAAATAAAACTTAATCTGTAAAAATAGATAATATCATCCTCAAATAAAATAAAAATTAAATAGTCTGCTTGGGGTAGCTCAAGTGGCAATGACAATGGAATGAAGTCTCATCGAACCAGAGATTATGGGTTCGAATCTTGTACTACTCTCCCCCGTAATGAGGCGAATAAGAAACATGTAAAACTCGAAAATCAGAGAGTCCTACCAAACTTATAAACAGAATCAAATAAAATAAATAATAAAATTTCCCCAATGAATAGAGAAGAAAAATGACTTTTATCTAAAATCAAAAATAAATAATCTACATCCATAAAGTGTTTTAAGGTGAGCAATACCATCGTTACAAAATATAAAAGGATTATGGTATTCTTGAGATTTATATTAAGTTGCCTCTTCAATTTTCCCTGCAAAATGTAAAAATATTATGGTATTCTTAAGATTTATATGAAGTTGGCTTTTCAATTTGCCCTTTTAGTGGTGGTTTTTCTCACTTTTGTATTAATTTTAAAATATTTGTGAAGTTGAAAGTGAAATTTATAAATAAATTAAAATGAAAAATATCAAAGTCATTTTTAAATTTTCATGAAGTTGGCTTTTTAAATTTCATGAAGTTGGCTTTTCAATTTTCCCTGTCTTAATGTTTTCCTAGCTGTTTTCATAGCTATAATCAATTCATATATTGTTTTACTTAGAAAGTAATAATAAAAATGAAAAGTTTTACTAGAAAATTATTAAATTTTGTGTGGAAAAGCTACTTTAATTTTCATGAAGTTTCAATGGAAGTCCAATCCCAAAATAAGGTTGTTTTCCTAATGAGTTAAAGGTAATCATTATTTTTATGAAGTTTTAATGCAAATTTCAATGCAAGGTAAGATTGTTTTCCTAATAGATTAAAGATAATAATTTGTTTTTTAAGATTTTAATGGTTAGAATAATATATTTATTATTATTATTATTTAATAATTTGTTTTTTAAGATTTTAATTGTTAGAATAATATAATTATTATTATTATTATTTATAGGTTTTTATGTTTTTTTTAATTTTAGATCATCCATGTATTATTATTATTTTAGCTTTTTACAAATAAATTTTTATATGTTTTTTTTTTAAATCATTAATTTTGTTTAGTTTGTTTTAATGTAACTCAATTTTTATTTTATATTTTCCTTTTTCAAGAGTGGTCCATTCTTGCCATGAGCTTTGCATTCATATATTTTGTGACCAATATTATGGATGTTGAGCTAAGGTTGTTTTTTTAATTCTGCTATGCCGAGTCCACATAATGCTCATGTAACCTTATTAGAAAAGGTCTTCTAGTTTCATCAATGTATTGTTGTGCTACAACAAAATTGAATATGTTTCTATTTTCCTTGGGTGAATGGAATATTCCGTATATAACACATTAATATTTTCCCTCTTTGAGAATTTTGATTATGAATTTTCCCTTCTTATTTTCATCAATATTTTTGGTACTATGTCTTTCTTAACTTTTAAAGCAACTTTACAAAATTGCTTTTTATTATACCTATTTATTTCAAATATGTGGTATATGTCCTTCAATTCATGCTTAGTGTGGTCATTATATGATAATCTGTCCTTCAATTCATACTTAGTGTGCTCTTTATATGATAATCTAAATGTTGGAGTTACTAAATTAATGATGGCAATGTATTTCTAAGCTAAGTAATGATGAGAGTTTGCATATAAGTAATGATGTGTATGGATGGCAATGTATTTCTAAGTTAAGTAATGATGAAAATTTGCATACGAGTAATGATATGTATGATTTCTTTTTCTAATAAATTTGATTCAATAGTGATCTATATTTTTTATTATTAAGACATCTAAGAAAAATATGCTTTTATTTTTTCCAAATTCCATAGTGAATATTATGCTTTATGTTGGATGTTCAAATAGTCTGATTAGATTATCTTTTCTATATAGCTAAATTATATAATTGTATATTTATATATATATAGAAAAGATAGCCAAATTATAATTATATATATATTCTCCACATTTTGAATTTAAGAAGATGAAAATCAATATCTAATTTTTGAATTTTCAAACTCATTATCATATGCTTAATTTGTTTATGAGGACCTTCCTAAAAGCAAAGTGCACTCTCAAGCTGAGTATGAAGATATGTTGTAATGTCTAGTATTGTTAAACATTTTGACTCAGTGAAAATTAAATAAAACTAAAAATAAATAAACGGATGAATAAAATTAATATTAACATTTATAATTAATTATAACTAATAATTAAATCAACCTAGATCCACCTTAACTTGATTTAGCAAGCGTCTATAAAGTTAAATTTCTTGAAGTGCAAATCTCTTTAAAAAAATAAAAAAATAAATAAAAATAAAAATTTTATGAGTCTCAACAATTAGTAAATCTAAACTGATGTAGATTTCAAACAAACCTTTGTTGGGAAAAATTGAAAAACAAGTTATGATTAATTAATGCAACAAACCATGATTAGTTAATTTAACTACACTATTATACTTTATAAAATATAAGATGAGCAAATACTTAACCCCTCTAGATTTAGAGGGAGAGATGCAAAGTTGAATTCTCATAGAGTCGTTCGTGAGAAAAACTCACGCTGACCAAACATGGCGGCGACAAGTGCTATACAAACCGTGGTATAAATAGAGTATCAAGTCCTCCATCGGTTCAACACCTCATTCTATTAAACACACAGCGTCACCTTCTAGACATCAACAAAATATCCAGTGAAGAATCATAATGTTATTGGCATTACATGTTCCATATATGGTACAAATTGTAAAGTAGCTTTACTCATTAATGAAATTATATTGTGCATGTACGTACCTACTTGACCATGTAAATAAAGAAACTTTTGTATTGTACGATGGGGACTACATCCTTGTATGTTTGTTCTTCAGGGGTCATGAATGCAACCAAAAATATCACAACTCTGTCGGCCTATGTGTTTGTATTTCAGAGGTTATGATTGTGATTAGGGATGGAATTTGACGTGTAATTTGTCGATTGTGGGGTGATTTGTCAATTAATTATAGTTTAAAATTTGCAAAAATGTCAAGATTTTTATTTGAAATTGTGAAGACATGTTAGGGAGGTGCGAAAACAGTGAAATTTGATGGGTGGGTTTATTTTGAAATTCCAAACTGATTGTGATGGTTATGTTAACATTGTGATATTTTTATTAATTTATTTTATGTTAATAAATTAGTATATTTTTTAAATGGAGAAATGTAAATATTTAAATAACGAAATGGTAGTGCACATAGTAAGATTGTAATTTGAGAAAAGATTAAATGTAAAGTTAGATATAGTTGTATGTAATTTTTATAAAATAGTTAAAGGTTTTTTTTTTCAAATTGAAAATGATTACATTTCTTTAGATAACATATCCAAACCCAAATATGATTTTGAATTAATGATTTATTGTTTTGATTAGACATTTTTTTTTTCTACAAGCTCTTCACAGTTTAGTCATCTTAAACCCTTTTTCCTAAGATCATCGTTATCTTCTACTCATCAAGAGCTTTCCAACAATATAAGTTTCATCCAAATTGGAGCTATGGAGACAAATTTATGGCCCTGAGAATTTTCACTGTCTTATGCCATGACAACAATTGAACAACTAACAGATGGCTAACACATGGCAGCATTATGTCCACATGTAACCATTTCACTAATCCATTTCATCTAGCATGTGGCAATCCTAAGTCCATATGTCACAATTTAACCCACATGTGACCACCACATTACACTATCTCTATAGGATAGGCACATCAAGGACCAAATTACATTCAGATTTGGAAAAGTCTTAAAATATCATTTTCCAAAAAGTCAAATGTCTGGATTAACATATTTTGTATATGAATTTGTCAGAAGATGGGAAAACCCCAACAAAACAACAACTAACAAATCCCAATCACCTATATCCAAATCTTAAAAAATATTAAAACAACATTTTTCAAAAAGCCAAATTTCCAAGTTAATGGATTATGAATTTTAATTCCTCCAAATATGGGAACAATCTGACAAATGAAAACTAACAAATTCCAACTTGGGTTTTGTGAACATGTGTGTGTGTGTGTGTGTGTGTGTGTGTGTCTTTTTTCAATAAACCACTTTTCCAATATCGAGCTCCATGTCATCTTTTCCATGTAGGCACCACATTAACTATAATGACAATTCTTCCCTATAATAATGCTACATATGCACACCATGTCGACAAACCACATCAACATACCATGTTAGTTTTCTATGTCTTCCAATCCTAACCTCCATGTCATGTCTGCACATTGATATGTCAACCCACCACATAACCAAATGGTTGATGTCATATCTTGCTTAAGCTAACATCTAGATTTGGATTTTTCCATAAAGTCTAGGCTTTAGAAATTTCAAATGTCTAAGCTTCCACTACTAATAAAAACTAAATGGATAGACTTCACCACTTAACAGAATCAATTAATTACCTTTCTATCAGTTAATGGGATTCTTTCCCATCCTATAACAGAGTATGAAAGTTCCAAAATCTTAAAAAATAATAATTGCACATTTTGAAAAAACTTTGGTTTGAATGCTAGTAGGGAAAAACACGTGGTGGACACATGAAGCCAAGTAGGATGAACATTCCTAAAGTGTGAAGTGGTACACAACGTGGAAATGGACATGGATACTCATGTGTCACAGGTGAAATGGTATTTTGGATAAAGTATGATGACATGGCATGTCGTCATGGCATGTCAACATCGAACGCTGACAGGGAATTCAAAAATTCATAGGTTTGACTTGTTAACTATAACTAAAATAAAAAGAAAGGAGAAGAGAACATCATAAGAAAAGTAAAAGATCTATTCTAAAATTTTTGGAAATATTGGATCCGCAAAAGTGAAAATTTGAAAGATTGATACCTGGAAAATTCTATAAAAATATTTTATAGAATTTCCTGGATCTAAATGGGTCAAGCATACTGATGTGTCTAATCGAAGATGTGGCCTTATGCAAAGGTGATTGGTGGGCAAGGAACCTACCATGGGTCAAATGACATGGCTCCACATCATCCCTACCATGTAGATGCTACATTAACCACAATGATAGTTGTAACACCCCTGGATGCATAGGCATGTGCACTCTTGCAACAACACATGGCTCCCACCCAACTGAGGGTTGAGGGTGCTTGGGTATTACATAATTGACTTGGAGCTTGAGGTGTCATGATGCATCGTCACAAATGGATGAGTTCCTACATGACATGATAGAACCAAGTGAATTCAATTTTTGGTGGTTGCATGAGACACACCAATGCATTGGTTGATGAGGCCTGGATTTTTCATCCTTAATCATCCATTTTATCACCATTTTTATTGTAAAATAACTTGTTTCATCTATTTTTCCCTACATATTATCTTAATTGCCTACCATATTTAATATGTTTGGATTAGGTAGAAAAGGACAAGTATTTTTATAATACATTAACAAATTTATATGCTTTGGTGTATGTTGGTTGGATAATTAATGTTTTGTAGGTATCAACAGGATACCGATTTTCATTTTCAAGTTTGAAGAAGATGGGTTGCATAAATATTTGTCATTAATTACAAGTTGCCATTAGAGGAAATTTTAGCCTAAAAGTGACTATGAAATCTTCATGTAATTTCCATGTCGTAATATGTAAATCAATAAAAATATTTTAAATTTAAAAAGAGGTACATGTAAATAGTTTGGAGGGAAAAGAAGAAAAACTATTTATTTTAATTGTATTTTTGGCTTATCTCCTTATAGGCTTACTCAAATTTTAATTGTAGACACTTGTTGGATGTTGAATTGAACTCCGCATCCAATGAATACTCATTATGCATACTTTTGAGAATACCCTAATGGATAAAAATTGAAAATGCATTAAAAAAACATGTTCAACACATTGTTTTTTAATGTATCTTCAATTTTTATCAATGTGGGTGATCCAGGTGGATCTCTAAAAAGTACCAGTGGCATGGTAAGAAGGCTCAAAATGCAAAGTGGCAGAAACTCTATAAATCGGATCAAAGTGCTCATCATCCTAATTCCAACGGTGTGAACAACACTCAAATCTGAGTTCATATGAAGAAGATAGAGCAAGTCAAAGATCAAGTTTGACTTAGACAGGTGGCAGGAGTAAGATGACGTAGCAGACACTCTCAATGAATGGGGAAATGCTAAGTGGCAAGCCACCATTAGCCCCGCATATTGCAGATCACAAAAGAAGGCAGTCAAAGTTAAAGAAAATTGGCCCCAAGCAAGTCACGGTTGTGATGCGATATATCACAATCGTAGAGTCAGGTTTTGATCTGCGATATCACAATCACACATTGTAAAAAGGGAAAGGTTAAAATAATTGGCCCCAGGAGCAAGTCAGGTTACGATGTAATATATCACAATCGCAGAATCATGTTGCGATTTGCGATATCGCAATTGCAGTTCGCAAAGGGGAAACAGTCACATATTGTACCAACCTTGGTTCCCGCTGATTGCGATATGAGCTTCTAGACCCGATATCTTATATGTTGTGTTTAATAGCCCATCGGTTCTACGGTCATCGCATGGCATCTATTATAAAGGCTTGGGTCTATAGGCCGATGGAAAATGTTGATTGCGATTTGCGATGGGTTATCAGCGTCAATAAAACCGCCGGTTAAGGACTAAGCATCGATCCTTTGTATTCATCTTTCGTTTGAGGTTTAATGTGGTAAATAGTCCGTGGACTGTTTTTCCATTTTTGAAAGGGTTGTTGTCGCCATACTATTCAGGGGCCCGATAATATTTGCCTGAAACAAACCCGCCATCTAAAACTTGTCATTTGTTTGGAACTACCCGGAAATTGAGGAGTTAGCCACTATCATATATATATTGGATTGTCTGCATAGGAAAAGGGAAGGAGACTAGCCGATAGATCAGAACATTGTATGCAGTAGTAACCCGACCTAGCAGCAAGGACTGAAACCTTGCCTTAAGCAGCAGGGAGGTTTCGACAAGGTGAAGAAATCCCAATTATCTGAATTGGGTGTTCGGATAGGCGTTTTTGCATGATTTTTTGCTGGGATTTTGGTGGTAATGTCTGTTTCTGAATTTGGGCTCTCCATTCTTTGTCCATCTTCCAACTTGGAGGTATAAGGATTGTAAATGAATGTTGCTTGTACTTTTATCTCTTTTATGCCAATTAATGAAAGAATGCCTCCCCACTATTGAGCAGGGCCCAGAGACGTAGTCCAAATTGGATGAACTCCATAATCAAATATTTGTGTCATGGTTTCTTTCTTATCGTGTTATTTCCACATTGTTTTATGTGCTTTTAAGTTCCCTGGTTTATAAGTTCTGTTTCATTTAATTTTGATGCATCTATAAGTATAAGATCTTGGATCAAGTTTGGTATCAGAGCAGGTATTTGTTGATGCGAATTGCATGAGTATATGCTAACCTAGAACAAGTTGCGAAAATGCAAAGGAACGCTTAAGTTATTTGATCCCAAAGCATGACGTGCACAACAAAGAAAAAACATGGAAAAGAAAGCTCATTGGGAAGAGGAACAAAATTTCTGTAAGCTATTCTACAATATGGAAGAGAAAGTGGAAAAGTTGTTTTCAGAGTATGAGAAGGCACTTTGGCACAAGAAGGAAGATGTCGATGACAACAGATCAGCAAATCATGAATGTGGTGGAGAAGAGCCTCCTCCCTCTCCTTCTTCAAGTGATAGTTCTCATCGCTCTAATTGTGATTCCAAACATACATCTAAGAAACCATTCTTCAAGCTAGATGTAAAGTTTGACCTACCCATGTACAATGGAGAGTGTAGTGCAAAAAAACTTAATAACTGGATAAGGCAGATAGAGGTCTATTGTAGGTTTCAACATATCGAAGAAGATGGGGCAAAGGTCCAGTTAGCATCTCTTCAGCTGAGTGGCACTACTCTCATTTGGTGGGAGAGCAAGTTGCAGAAGGGCAACAAAAAGTTGGGTAACATTCTTTCCTCTTGGTCCAATTTTAGTTTTACATTGAAAGACCAATTTTACCCTTTGGGTTATAAACAAAAGGAACTAATGGAATGGAAATATCTAAGGCAAGGTAAAGGCCAAAATGTGCAAAGCTTCACTAAAGAATTTTAGAAACAAGCATTGAATTTGGGCATCTCATTAGATTCACCCGAGATTGTAACTAAGTATGTTGGTGCGCTACATAGTTACATAAGACACTCACTGTTATTGTTCGAGCCTACTACAATTGATGCGACCAACGTAAAGGAGATTCATCTTGAAAGCCGAGGAAAGAATGATAGAGATGATCAAGCCAAGAAAACATCGTTCAACCCTCAACATGGAAAATTCCAGAAGAAAGGCAAGGGGAAGGCTAAGAAGACCGTCGTAGCCAAGAAAGAGGACAAAGAAACACCATCTTGCACGCATTGCAAGAGAGAAGGTCATGACGAGGACCACTGTTGGAAGCTACATCTGTAGCTGAGACTAAAGAGATTCAGTGGAAAGGGAAAGTAGAAGATAGTGGCAACAACGTAGCAGGAACTTGAATTAGATTTTGACGATGAGACATTGATCATAGTCGTGGGCGCAAGAGGTATTCTTCTTGTTAATAATAATTCTGATTCAATTGCAAGTACTAGTTATTTGAATGAGCCTGTAAGTAATGAGAGAAAGAGAATTGAACTATTCCACATCAGAGTTATTATAAAAAACACAAAGGAAACTCTGTTCAATTTAGGTTCCCAAAAAAATTTAATCTCAGAGTCCTTAGTGAAAAAGTTAGGCCTCAAAACTAAGCCTCATCTGAGTCCATACCCACTTGGTTGGGTAAGCGATAAAGAAAAATTACAAGTCACCAAGCAGTGTAGGGCCAGATTTGTTATTGCTTTCAAATTAGTTAATGAGGTAGAGTTAGATGTTGTGCCTCTAGATATTTGTGGAATTATCTTGGGGAATTCATATCTATATGACAGAAAGGCAGTTTAATTTTGGCACAAAAATAAATACCAACTCACAAAGGACGGGGTAGAATATATAGTAAGAGCTCATCATACGAAAGTTAGTGCTAGCCCTATCATTGTAGGAAAGATTAAACAACTGGTTAATTCTAGTAAAGCGTGCATGCTCATGGTAGAGAGAGAAAGAGGTTGATATGACTGACGCTTTCAAAGGTTGTGATCCTGATCATAAGAAAGAATTGTTTGAAATTATTTCTGACTATGATGGATTGTTTCAAGAACCGAGAGGATTGCCCCCAAAATGGGAAATCCAACATGAGATCCATTTACAACATGATGCTCCTTTATTGAATATTGGCATGTATAGGATGGCTTCTATCAAGATGGAGGAGATCAAGAAACAGGTGCAGGAGTTGCTAAATCAAGGGGCCATCAAACCAAGTTCTTCTCTATGCGGCTCACCGATCGTGTTGGTGCCAAAGAAAGACGGTTCATGGAGAATGTGCATAGATTACAGGGTGCTAAACAAAATTACAGTGAAGTATTGATTCCCTCTCCCTTGCATTGTTGAATTATTAGATTAGTTGAAAAATGTTGTCTACTTTAAAAAAATGGATTTGCGTAGTGGATATCACTAGGTTAGAGTTGCAGAACAAGAAATTTGGAAGACTTCATTCAAAACCAAATAGGGGTTGTTTGAATGGATGGTGATGCCATTCAAACTATGCAATGCTCTGATCATGTTTGTGAGGGTAATTAATGATGTATTTAAGCCTTTTCTTGATAATTTTGTGCTTGTATATATGGACGATATTCTTTTGTATAGTAGGACATGGGATGAACATGTATGTCATGTGAAGAAAGTGCTTGATGTTTTTAAAAAATAAAAACTGTATGTAAAGTTGTCAAAGTGTGAGTTTGGGAAGACCTCTCTGGTTTATTTAGGTCACATAGTCGGTAATGGGAAATTGAAAATATATCCCTTTAAAGTAGATGTGATTATGAAGTAGCCTGAGCCCACAAATTTTATAGAGGTCTGAAGATTTTTGGGTGTGGTACAGTATTGGAGAAGGTTCATTGCGAACTTCTCTATTATCACAACTCCCTTACATGCATTGACAAGTGTGAAGCAGACCTTTCACTGGGGAGGAAAACAACAGAAATCCTTCGACACACTAAAAGAGAAGATCAGCACAACACCAGTGCTAGCCTTACCAGACCTTCAACAGCCTTTTGAGATTGAAATAGATGCCAGTGGATATCCCATGGGCGATGTATTGATGCATCAAAGGAAGCCTCTATGTTACCATTCGAAGAATTTCTCCCACGTTGTTGTGAATTATCCCATGTACGACAGTGAGTTGTACACCTTGGTTCAGAGTGTAAAAAAGTGGAAACACTACCTGATTGAAAAGGAGATCATCATCCATATGGATCATCAACCCTTGATGTACCTTCAGTTACAGACCAAGCTTCAATAAGCCCATTATTTTAAACGGATGGGATTCCTCCAGTAGCTTAATCTGGTAATAAAATACAAGAAGTGGGCCAAAAACAAAGTAGCAGATATGCTTTCTCGCACTCCTATATTTGAATCTATAGTTTTTAAAAATTGTTCTTTATTGTTAGAAGGTTATGTTAAAAAATATGCTAACGATAATGGTTTTAAAGATATTTATGCAAAAATGACTCGTGGATCGCAGGTGGGCAATTATTTAGTTGCAGGGAAAACTATTGTATCACCTTGGAAAACTGTGCATACCCATTGATGAAAGGGTACATGTAATCTGAGAGGCTCATACCTCTCTTGTATCTAGTCATTTTGGGGTTGAAAAAACTTTATGTCATTTACATAGGATTTTTTTTTGGCCTCATATGAAAAACATTTTTGTTGTGTTGTGTTTCAAAGCCCTCTAATAGAAACTTAGGCTCTGTTATCACTCCAAAATTTCTTTGAGTTGATGAGAAAGAAATGATAGAGGTAACCACAAAATTACTTTGGATATTAGGATCTAGCCTTCCTTATTCTGAGATAGGGCTCTCTCTTTATGATTTAACTTTGTTTAGTTAATTGATTTTAGGCTAGTTATCATTGTACTTGGGTTTTGATTTGAATTTGGTGGTGGGATCACTTACTTAGATGGCTAGAGGGATGTCTTTTACCATTGGGCTATGGGGTAAAATGTCAAGCAAACAGGACTGGATCAAGTTCTAAAAATAGTGTCTATAGGGCAAGATAGCTGAGTTACATCAGATCTCAAGGCTGGATGGTGAAGTAGCTTTCAATCTGATCCAAAGAGAAATTAAGGGTTCCTTAGGCCGGATTATGAATGAAATGAAAGAGGTCATCGAGATGGGAGAGCAATTAAGGATTATCAGATCCGGATATCAGAAGAAAACATAGAAATGATGAACTATTAAAAACAAAGTGTAGTTAAACAAATTATGAGATAAATTTCCAATTAATTCATTCAGATTTAGATAACATTTAAGTTTGTGATATACATAAGAAAATAACAAATTTGACAAAGAAAATACTTCAATGTAATAGCTCAACACATGAATCCTATAATGCAATCTCTTTATTACTTAGTCCAGTCTGCTAACTTGAAAAAATTGGTACAATAACCCTCAGGTTTACGATCAGTACAAATCTACAAATGTATAGCAATCCACCCTCAATACTTCGAATTATGAATTATTTATACAAAAATAATTTACAAAATATCCCAAATTGTCTTATGGAATTAATCTAGGAGAAATAAATATCTTCATGCAAGAAGATAGAGACAGATGTTCAACTATTGTATGTTGTCCCTGTTTATTAGGTTGTGTTGTCTTTATGCTCTAATATTTTTCCTTTTATTCTCTGCCTTGCTGTTGGTCTTCACGTTGGATGTTCTTTTCACTCTGACCTTTCAACTGATACAATTTTACCTGATACTCTTTCATCTGGCTGGCTTGTCATTATCCTTTTACTGTGCCTTTTCACCCTTACTGTACATTTTTACATTTTGACTGTGTATTTCTGCAGTAAGTAATTCAATTTCTCCCATGTTTCTGCATCTGGTAATTCGATATTTACCATCTTCCTGTAGATTTCATATGCCTCAGTGTATTTGGCAAAAGTGGGTTTATTCACAAAAATGTGTTTTACCTCATGCTGGAGGTAAAACAAGTTATCAAAAGTCTGGTATAGGACCTTACCAATAGGCATCCCCTTCATAGATGAAGTATTTACCTGATCTCTGGCCACTTCTCTAATTCTTCTATTGTAGTCCTCCTGTGGCATTAATTTATCATTTATTACTAAGGGATTTGGCAGACCCTTTTGCCTCAAAACTTCAAACTTAACCATGAATTTGTCTATAGCCAGTTGCATGGTTTGGCACTTATCTTCCAGGTTTAGCATTAAATTTCTCTTGGTGAGGACCCTTTTTACTTCTAGTATTGTACCTATCCTATCAGGTATCTCTAATTCCTGCAATTCATACTTATTTTTGGAGTTAAGGAAGTGAATGATCCTAGTGGCTTCCTCTGGCATGTCTCCCAGTTCTGTTTTCACTCTCTGTATGGCTTCTGTAGCCTCTTTCACTAAGTCAATTTGTTCAAAAATTACCTAAATGGATGGCCAAATATCATTGACAAAGTCAATGATATTGGCCCATAACTGTTCCTTGGCTTGGCCAAGTGGTTCCTTCAAAGTCAATTCCTTCTCTAAGCCTTTTATCCTTTCATTCATTGTGGTTTCCTTCTGTGCTTCTTCCTTGTGCATAATTTGGGCAAGCTTATAGTCATTCTCTAGACTAGTGATCTTTTCCTTTAGCTTGTTCATTTTAGTGGTCTAAATGGACATATCGTCCATTGCCTTGACCAATTTACTAGCCTCATCACCTAGCTGAGTTGCTGCTACTAACCCTGTTGCTGATATAGACAATGTGGAAGCTAGGAGGGTTGTAGCCATTGGAGCTATAGGAGCTAATGATGCCACCAAAGTGGAAGGTATTGTTGTAGTAGCTGTTGAGATAACAGTGGCAGAGGCAGTCTCAAGACTAGCTTGTTTTAACTGTATCAAGTTGTCTAATTCCTTTTCCAATTCCTTTAGTTTATCATTCAATTGTAAAACTAGGTCCATCATTTCCTCCTAATGAGTTTGGCTCTCAAGGACCTCTTTTGTCTATGGGTGCTCCGAATGAGGCAATTTGAGTCGCTTTTTGAGAGAAGAAATGTCCTCATTTTTCTTTTTTATTAACTTATCAGTAGCCTTGATATCATTGGGATCATGTCCCAGTTCAATTACCAAGTCCTCCAGTGACTTGATCTTGTTGTCCTTGGCCTGTGAGGAGGCCTTTTCCAATTTGTACTGTGCTGTAATGTTGTCCAATGAACTTTGCAGCTTATGTGCAGCCATGGATTTTCCTGTCAAGGTGGAGTAAATCATCTCACCTGCCTGCTTGTGGAATTCAATCTAGCCAATGGAATGAACATCCTTGGCCAAAACCTCAAAGTCTATTTTCCTATAGTCAGCTGATGTCTTTGGCTGCTAGATAGTAAGCTTCATGAAGGACACCTGCATTTTTCCTGGTTTGATGTCAAACGCTAACATCAACCTGCTTTGGTTTGCTGGTGTGTGCTTGAAGTATTGAGAATAGGTTTTAGCCTTCAACTTCTCATTCCTCAACTTGATTTCCTTGTATCTGTCCTTGATATCCTTTTCTTTATCTGCTAACCTGGTGAATGAATATATCTCAACACTGAGTTGTCTCTCAATCAGTTGAGTGTTAGAAGTTGAGGGCTATTGTGTTTCTCCTTAAGTTGTTGTGCCTTTGCTTCGTTCCACCATTGTATTAGTGTCAGTGATTTCCACTTATTCAATGGTGTCTTCATGTTCAGTTACAGGATTAAGCTTGGGCCTCTTCTTGTACCTGATATCAAACTATTCATCTGTGGTTTCCATGGCTAAAATGGAACCTTCTTCCCTGTTTCTCTTTGGGTTTCTCTCCTCATTTGATGGAGTTTGTAAAATAGGAGTAATATTCATTGGTTCTCCTAGTTCTGGAACCTACAGGAAAGAACTTTCATCAATATATTTCTCTACATCAATCAGTGTATTTTCTACATCCACTACAGTACTGTCCATGTCAATTAGAGTGTTTTCCAACCATTCTGATTGGTTGGCAAACCTCTCAATGTCTGGTCTGGGATGATGGATGAAAGGTCCCAATTTGACCTTGATCCTTAGTTTATTTATGACTCCATGAGGGTCATACTACCACATAAAACTGTTTTTGAACTTCATTTGCTGCAAAATCTTATCAGCCTCTGGTCCAGCTTCTCTGGTATTACAAATGAAGGGGCCCAATTGATTTTTCATTTTGAATTGGGTTTTCTTCCTAGCTGCTAGGAAGTTGACTTCATCAGAATTGATAATCTGCCTAAAGTATTCTAGTGCAAATATCCTCATTGGGAGGTATTTGGGTAGTTTGTAAGGGGCAAGTTGGCATCCATAAATTCTTATTTATGTGTGGTTCTGGTACAGATACCAGTCTCCCACCTTACTATTCTTGGCCAATTGTAACACCCTTTTGATCTCTTGACTGATTCTAGGTTGTATATTCATAACTGGATGGACAAATGATTCAATGAAGTCCTTGTAAGTGAATATAGTGGAGTACTTCTGGATCAAGGGTGTCCAATAGATAATTGACCTTGGATTTCCTTTGGTATCCAACTTCTGGATGCTAATAGGGAATTTATCTAACTGGTAGTATAAAAACATGTGAAATAATACAGATGAGTACTTGAAGACTCTTTCAATAGGTAATCTAGTGAATTTCTCATGCATCCTATGTACTATGAACCCAGCATAGTTGTAAATTATAGCAAGAGGCTTACCTGGGCTAAATATGGAAAGGAAGGCTGAGACAACCTCATCCACATGCTCATCTGTGGTATATCCTAAAATGCAAGAGAGCATGGTAATAATTTGTCTGCCTCTCTCAGAAAAAATGGTGGCAGCATAAGGGGGATTATCTGTGGGAGTATGACATTCCTCTATGATGAAAGTTTGGAAAATTTGGGCTATTATAGGAAGGTCTATCTTGGTATAAAGGTCCAGCAATTCTCCAATAGATAGTGGGGTCTCATTAGGGCTTGGTTGGACTTGCAACATTTGTTTAATGGATTCTGTAGTGATGGTGAACAAAACTTGTTGGTCAGGGGTGACAATGGCTCTTTGGCTAGGAATATAGCAAGCATGACAAAAGTGGATGATGTCTGGGAATGGATGTACTTCTGGAAACAAATATTTGGGAATATTAGACTCCCAAAGGTGAATTTCATCATTTTGGTTCAAGAATTTGTCCTTACTCCAGCAGTGGAGCTTTAGAAGGTAAGCAGGGGAAGCAGTATCCTTTATTTGGAAGTCTCTATCTGCTAATGCAAGGTGGTCGATGTCCAGGTGAGGGGTTTGCAGAGGTCTCATGTCCAGGGAGGTTTGGGAAGCCATAATTGGGTTTAGAGATATGAATTAGGCTTGTAGTGGTTTCAGGAGTGAGTTTTATAATTTTTGGTACAATGAGAGGGTAATTACAGTCTGTAAATAGGGTTTGGGGTGTATAGCAGGTTTCATTTCAATTTAGCCAAGTTTCTTTAATTAATTCAATTAATTAACCTCTCAATGTAAACTTTATGTTTTCAAATTCAGGGGTCGTTCTGGTTTTTCCAAGAATACTTGGAAATCAATGGTTTGACGTGCAGACTAGGTTCAGTGGTGAATGCAGATAGTATTGTGGCTTTAATGTCAACTGGTTGCTTTGATTAGGTATCTGAAGATTCTTTAGGCAGAAAACGATGGTAAAATTTGGTCACAGAGGTTCAGGGTGTCACAAATGGCTAAGTAGCAGCTACAATGAAAAATGAGCGAAAAGAGAAATTTGGGTCTTTTTCAGCCTTTTAACAGGTAACAGTCACATTTTGGAACAGAAAATATAAATGAACAATGGCTAGTTTTCGGCTTGGGCAGGGAGGTGGTTTTCTGGGCCATTGCACCGCTTTTGGAGGGAAGGTGGTATTTTTCATGAGCAGGTGATCTAGCATGGAGCTGCCACATAGCAGAATAGTGCCCAGGTAAAACTGTGAATCTCGCGTGCTCTCGGGCTGTTATCGGTCGGATGATGAACCCGCGTGATATGGATGCACACCGTCGGATTTGGGGGTAGGAGATCAGATGGCTATCATGTGGTTAAGTTGCACAGAGGGAATAGTGATGTGATTTGGCAGGGCCTGAGGTTTAATTACAAATAATTGTAATTAATTAGTAAATAAGGTTGCAATTTTAATATAAGCAGTGGATATTAAGGTGGGACCATGGTTTATGTAGCGGGGGTTTTTTAACCGCACCAAAGGTTGGTGGGTTAAAAAGGTTTGTCAGGGAAATATGAAATGGGGGAGTTAATTAGATAAAGCGGGGGCATAAAAACTTAGGATAAAGGGGTTTTTGTGGGTTTTGAAGGGAAATAGGGAAATTAATAAGGGGGGAAGGTAATATTTGTAATGGGGAATGGGTTTCACACTAGGGAAAAGGGGTTTTGTGTAGGGGGTGATTTTTGAAGGGTAATTACTGGGGAAATGTGTGAAACCAAGGGGTAAGGGTCAAAATGAGGGGAAAAGAGGATTTATAAGTGATGAATGGATAATGGGGAAATTAGAAAATAAGCATATGGGGGTATAGTGAAATGAGGGGAATATTAATTAAACAAGCTTGGTGGATATAGTTTCTTTCTCTTAAATCCTACTGCACATGAAACATAGGATTAGGCATGATAAATGTGCTTTTGAATTAGCAACCTTGTGCATTTGCAACATTTCTTCTACCTACCCTTTATTTATCCTAACATTTTTTCTTCATTTCATTGGGTGCATTTGAGCTCACTGACCCTTTATTTCCTTTCCTTTTGACAAGCAAACTATCTAATTCTAACCTTATAACTTCCAATGGCTCAGATTAAACTGATGAGCTCATTTTTATTCTCTACCTAACCACTGATCTGTCAAGGTTAAACAGTTTGGATAGATCTTTATTCTCTATCTATTAACATGAAATTCAAAGCATGAATGAGTCAAGATTAAGCTATTTGACCATCATGGCTTGTGGCATTTCTTACAAGATGCACACAACCTTATTTTGCATAGTAAAGTAAAAGTAGTGGCATTTGAATTTGCACACTTTCATGATCTGTTTTATTTCTTTTTGGGGTTCATATTTTTCACTTTTTTGACCTTTTTCTTTCTTTTTGTCCTTTGATTATTATTTTAGGACATACCCTCTTTACATTTTTTAATTTTTAATATGGAAAAAATTTTGGAGAAAGAAAAAGTATGTACAATATTACAAGACTAACCATAGCCAATTCAAAATTATGAATCCTATTATTATAGGACCCTAACAGGCTCTACACACCACTCCATATTCTGAGTCAACCATGGGAAAGTGTGTCCATGGGTTTTTTAGGTGGTTTTCCTGTGTCTAGGAAAGGTTACGTTTATTTGTATGTCACCGTGGATCATTTTATTAAAATGTGTATTTTAATGCCTTGTAAAAAGCAAGTCACTACTGAGTAGACTACTTATCTTTTCTTTCAGCATGTTTGGGTCCATTTTGGGTTGCCCACATCTATTGTGTTAGATCGAGACTCTTGCTTTCTTGGAGAATTCTGGACCAGCTTACGGAGAATGATGGACACTAAGTTGAAAAGAAGTACAACATTTCATCCACAGACCGATGGGTAGACAGAGGTCGTCAACTACACCATGGTACACTTGTTACGAGGCTATTGTGGAAAACATCCCAAGTTGTGGGATGAACAACTTCCTTATGTGCAACATGCATACAATTGAGCAACACATTCATCCACGCAGATCTCATCGTTCATGATGTGTTTTGGTTACTTACAAATGGATCCCTTAGACATGGTATTTGGAAAAGATGAGGATGGAAATGGATGAGATGATAGGGAAAAAGCACGGAATTTTATTCAGTAGATACAGGTGATTCATCAGGCAATACAGGAGAAAATGGACAAGATTAAGGCTTGGTATATAGCTCGACATGATAAACACCAAGTTGACCATCAATTTCAAGTTTGGGACAAGGTATGGCTCCACATCAGTAAGGATAGAATGAAGGGAGAAGGGAAGAAATTGAGACCCATTTGATATGGTCCCTTCACCATATTGGAAAATATTGGAGACAATGCTTTTCGTCTTGACTTGCCTGCTTATATGAAAATGTCCTCAGTAATGAATGTTGGAAACCTGAAGCTTTATGAACCTCCATTGATTATGGATACCGAAGAGGTTGAACATATTTCTACAGTGGATGATATTTCACCAGAGTATCTAGACAAGTTACCTGAAGATATCATACTCGACAGGAAAACAAAATCTTCATGACAAGGACATGTGGAGTCCTTTTGTGTTGGATTCAAAGGAATGCATCCGAGTAAAGCTCGGTGGATGGAGAAAGAAAAAGTGAGGGAGAAATTTCCTCACTTGCCAATAGACTAAAAAGGTTTTTGGCAGTACAAAAGCTCTCAATGGGGAGGATTGATCCAGGTGGATCTCTAAAAAGTACCAGTGGCATGGTAAGAAGGATCAAAATGCAAAGTGGTGGAAACTCTATACATGTAGCATCAGATCAAAGTGCTCATCATCCTAATTCCAATGGTGCGAACGACACTCAAATCCGAGTTCATATGAAGAAGATAGAGAAAGTCAAAGATCAATTTTGACTTAGACAGGTGGCAGGAGGAGGATGATGTGGAAGCCACTCTCAACGAATGGGGAAATGCCAAGTGGTAGGTCACCATTAGCCTTGCATATCACAAATCACAGAAGGAAGCAGTCGGAGTTAAAGAAAATCGACCCCAAGCAAGTCAAGGTTGCGATGTGATATATCACAATTGCAGAGTTAGGTTGTGATTTGTGATATCGCAATCGCACATCGCAAAAAGGGAAAGGTTAAATAATTGGCCCCTGGCGCAAGCCAAGTTGCGATGCGATATATCGTAATCATAGAATCATGTTGTGATTTGTGATATCGCAATCGCAGTACATAAAGGGAGAATAGCTTCATATTGTACCAACCTTGGTTCCCACCGATTGTGATATGAGATTCTAGACCTGATATCTTATATGTTGTGTTTAATAGCCCGTTGGGTCCACGGTCATCGTAGGGTGCCTGTTGTAAAGGCTTGGGTCTATATGGCGATGGAAAATGCCGATTTCGATTTGCAATGGGTTATCAGTGTTGATAAAGCCATCGGTTAAGGAGTAAGCATCAATCCTTCATATTCATCCATCGTTTGAGGTTTAATGTGGTAAACAGTCTATGGAATGTTTTTCCATGTTTGAAAGGGTTGTTGCCACATACTATTCAGGGGCCTGAGAATCTCTGCCTAAAACAAACCCACCATCTAAAACTTGTCATTTGTTTGGAACTACCCAGAAATTGAGGAGTTAGCCACCAACATATATATATTGGACACTCTGCGTAGAAAAAGGGAGGAGACTGGATGATAGTTTAGAACATTGTACGCAGCAATAACCCAACCTAGCAGTAGGGGTCGTAACCTTGCATTGAGTAGCACAGAGATTCTGAGAGGGTGCAAAAAGCCTGATTATCTGAATTGGGTGTTCGGATAGGCATTTTTGCACGATTTTTCGCTAGGATTTTGGTGGTACTATCTGTTTCTGAAGCTATAGTCTCCATTCTTCATCCATATTCCATCTTGGAGGTATAAGGATTGTAAATCAATGTTGTTTGTACTTTTATATCTTTTATGCCACTTAATGAAAGAACGTCTCCCCACTATTGAGCAGGGCCTGGAGACATAGTCCAAATTGGACGAACCCTGTAATTAAATATTTGTGTCATGGTTTCTTGCTTATCATGTTATTTTCGCATTTTTTATGTTCTTTTAAGTTTTGTGGTTTATAAGTTTTGTTTCATGTAATTTTGATGCATCTATAAGTAAAAGATCTTGGATCAGTGGGTTTTCTCAAAAGTAAGCATAATGGGTACTAGTTGGATGTGGAATTTAATTCCGCATTGAACAAGTGTATACACTTGCAATTTTATTAAACCTATTAGGATATAAGTCAAAAAAATATAATTAAAAAAGTAGTTTTCTTATCTCCCTCCAAAATTCGTAACTCTTAATTTATTATTTTAACTATTATTTTATTATTTTTCCTTAGGAAGCCACTTTTAGGCTGAAATTTCTTCTAATGTTAGGCTTCTTGTAATAATATCCATGCTCATGATTTTCTCTATGGTGTCAAGGTCCCACCAACCTGCACAACCATACTACAAATATTTTTTGTAGCAGAAGAAATTCGAGGAACCAAAACCACCGCTATCAAACTTCTTTCAATGGAAGTGTGTTTTTAATTTTGTGAATATTTATTTTTTATTACCATATTTCATGCCAAATAAACCCTTATTATTTTGTTTTCACTACTTCATACCACTTGGGTCATGAGGCTTAGAAGTAGGTTGAAGAAGGAAAACTCAGGAAACTAGTTAAAGAAGCTTTTTATTGCTAGATGCTAAGTTTTGTACACCTTTCCATTGTAGCTAAAAAGTGGTTGCCTCCTTCCTATTAGATGAGAACCACTATAAGTTAGCAAGTAGTTGTGTTAGTTAAGAAGTTTCTTTTTTTATAAAAGCTCGGAGAACTAAACTATAAGGGTTCAAATTTTTGGT
Source organism: Pinus tabuliformis (assembly GCA_031772625.1). Classification (NCBI taxonomy): domain Eukaryota; kingdom Viridiplantae; phylum Streptophyta; class Pinopsida; order Pinales; family Pinaceae; genus Pinus; species Pinus tabuliformis. The sequence continues at coordinate 940,146,674 of CM062819.1, forward strand.
TATGTTATCATTATCTATTATAAAACAATAATTTAGTTGTTTGTGAACTTGTGAGTGCATGGAAGTGTGAATTGTAATTTCCAATTGATTTTAGAGGAAGCGCCACTCTACAGACATGGTGATTATTTTCATCTATAATTTCATGTATTATTTTGTGAATTTATTTCCTTTATTGCATGCATTTTCATTGTACACTCGTTATTAATTTTTGTGCTTAGGATATATTTCATCTACTTACCATATGTGTGTGTGTATGTGTGTCATTTTTTGTGAACATATTTCTATGTTGCAACATATTTTTCGAACAACAACTGTAATTTATGCATGTTTCCTTTAGCTATAATGTATTTTCTTATGTACCGATCTAAATTTGGAATATTAGTTTTCTATGCTAAGATCCTCATCAAAATACAAAAATGTGCTTGAGTTTTGTACTCCAAAATAGCAAGAGAAAAACATGAGTTTTTATGTGTGTTTTCTTATGTTAATTTCATGAAAAACTTTAGCATGAAATCAAAACACAGAATGGAAGCATGCATCAATCCGTAATACACTAGCCATTGTTAATGGAGTTCACCCCTCCTAGGCTACATCTCCTTGGATCAGCTCTAATGGCATGAACCCTTCTCATTATGCTCAATGTTTAGAAAAAGAAGAGTACATAAAGTGTTGAGAAATGAAATGGTTAGTTTCTCCTTCAAAGAAAAAAACCTCTAGAAGAGTTATCACTCCAAATACATGTTAACCTATAGTCAAACATGTAAACATTTAGCAACATAGGCATCTTGCACCAAGACCCCATACTCCAACTTCAAAGAGCATCAACAGTGCTCCAATCCACTTGAAGTACATAAACAAGTCTCTTCTCCAAAACACATAGAGAAAAGAGGAATAAAAGCTACAACACTGATGTAATAGTTATTGAAAAAAGCATATGGAGGCTGGAAAACCCCTGCAAGGTCATCTCCAGCTTCAAACTACTCCATAAACTAATTCAACACTCTGGTTGACCATGGCACACACAGACTTAAATATTAAAACATCCTATCTATAAGTGCTCCTTTGATTCTAAAACCTACTCCAATGAGTCCAAAATGTCCAAAAATGGTTACCTAGCCTCTTTTTGCACCCAGTTTGGTCGAAAACTGGAGAAGTTATGACCTCTCCTAGTTTATCCACTATTTGTTCTACATTTTCCCCAAAATCCGACGGCATCCTACAATTTTGCCTGCCAAGCACTCTAATGGAGTAAAAATTTCACCGAAAACCATGTGAAATTGCTGGATCATTAAAATTTCCTTTAATGCTTAACTTTCAAAAATTTTGGCAACATGGGGGGGCATCTGCCCAGGGGCTAAGGCCAACGGCCCACCCCTGTCGAATGGTTCCCCCACTCCACCTTCCTCTTTCTGTTCACATGGGTAGTCAACTGTTTTGGTTATCATAGATAGTTTGTTTGGGGTCATGGTTACCCCCTAACCATGTTCTGTGGGCCAGGGTTGGAGGTTAACCAAGGTCCACATCCCCCATGCGTATAACATATAAATGTTAAATAGATGTGCCTCCCCTTATGGTTAAGAACCAATGAGTAGGCGGTGTGGTAAGCCTCTGTGCTATGTGTTGAGAGGTACCAATTTCAAATCGTGTGGCCTCTCAATCATTGAACCAACTTTTAGTGGCCTCTCGAGCTACCATGTGGCGGCCTCCGTCTAGGCCATGTGTCATCCAGTGGTTGGCCACTATACCAACCAATAAAAACACACCATTTATAACCAATACCAAATTGCCATTTGGCATGATTTGGTTCCTTGAGAGAACATTTACCAGTCCACTTCCACATAACCTACCCAGTCAGCGTCATGTTAACAATACGGGTTGTTGACTGGCTGTCCCTTTTTTTTAAATTTGTATGTTTGGAAAAATGATGAGAACACGATATCTTGAGAATATCATATCGGTTTTCCATGAAACAAGTTGCACCAAAATCAAGACGATGAGATCTACTTGGTCATTCAAATTCCACACCATTCTGACAACTTTGAATTTTTAGCAAATTTTGAGCTCCTGATCACTCTTCCCCACTGAAAAATTTTGGTCCCCAAAAGTTCACTTTCAATTGTTTAGCATTTGAAGGTACAGTTCCTTCACTTTTCCAAACTCGATCCAATCGATGATTGTAGTGCCTTGACTTGTACTTGTCTTGGCTCTTTCTCAAGCTGAACTTGAAATATAACCTAACCAAAGAATTCAAGTTCAATGTTCTTCTCGGCTTGTCCATGTCGCTATGACCATCCACAACAACATCCTTCCCAAGAATAATTCCCATGGTGCTCTTCTGCAAAATCCTTATCAAGGATAAGATCCCAAAAATACTTTGACAAATGAACAAAACAAGTTTCACATAGTGAATACTTGTATAACTGAGTGCTTAACACATTTTTAATATACTAAATGCGTTGCGACCACTCATACAATAGTTTTTAAATGCTTTCTTAAAATACAAATGGAAATGCATTTTACAAGATGGAAACTTGACTCCCAATTTTTCCATTCAAATTGACTATCAACAAGCAAAACTAGCATAATAATGCCAAAGAAAACATTGTTGCATATAAGTGATTTGTTTATGAACATCACTTTTACAAATTGCCCAACTATGGGGATATGAAACTAGTGCAAAACAAATATTTACAAACTTCAGTTGTACAAATAGTCTCCCATTTCTTACCCAACCAAGTAAATGAACCCTCTATTTGAACTTTTTCTTCTTCTAGAGCTACTTTAGGGATGGTCGCATCTTGCGCCACTTTTTCTTTTGTCACTTCCTCTTCTGGTGCTTGCATAATTTGCTTGCCCTTGCCAGGATGAAGTTGTGGAAACAATTTCCAACACTTCTCGACCCAATGCCCATTGATATTGCAGTGAGTGCAAAATTTATTTTGAGCTTCTCTTGGCTCACATGTCTTTAACCTTGGATGAGATTTTCTCTTTTCAGTCTCAATTCCATTAGACATAAACATCTTCTTGATGATTTCTTTCCTTTTATAACACTTATCTACACAATGGTTAGATGAAAGGAAAAATGTGCATGGAAACACATTCCTCGACATGTTATTCAAATCAGCATGTTTTTTTCCATTATGAAAAGCATTTGAATTAACAGGACGATTATAGCTCTTTTTTTTTTCCTTTGGCTTACGCTTCTTGTGTGAGAAAAATTCATGGAAAGAAGAACTTAGTTTCATTTATTCTTCAACTTGTTCATCTCTCTTTGGAGATGTTTTGCACTTCAACTCCTCCTTATACTTGAGGAACCAAGAAGGTACCAAATCCCAACATCTTGCCTCCTCATGTCCTCTCTTATGGCAAAAGGAACACGATACCCATGAGATGTCACTAGAAGACCAATCTTCTTTTGCAACATAGCCTAACCCTTCATATTTATGCCTCTCCTTTGCCTCAATTAGATTTTTAATGCCTTGATGGTTTACTCCAAGGGCTCCTCCCTTGTAACCCATCTTGACCAAGAGCTTGGATCCAATGCCTTTACTACGTTTTTCAAATGCTTCAAATGAATTTACATCAACACTTTCATGTAAAGAAGAAGCATGTAAATGCTTACCATTTGTCTCATCTTTTTATTGACATACAAAGATGTTTTCAAACTCTCTTTTGATTTTGTATGTGTCCTCTTGGACTCTTTGGCTCTCTTCTTTCAACTCCTTGAATTTGGGTGCTGATTGAACCTCATCCTGCACATCATGTGGAAAAAAGGTACAAACTTGTCCATATTCCTTCTTTGAGGGACTTTCTATACTAGCATCTTGCATAAGAGTTGTAGAAAAACATGAATAAATTGGAGAAGATGGTGGTTTATCACCATTCTTGTTACCTTCTTCCCTCAGATAACATTCTCCTCTTGGAGGTCTAGAGCTTTCACCTTGCAATTTGGTATTCCTCTCTTCATAGAGGACTTTCACCATTACTTCCATGTCTAAGAAAACCCTTCTAAAAGCCTTCACATCCTCTGACATTCTTGCAAGTTCTCCTCCTTGGGACATGCTTTGCTTGAAGCTTCTACTACAACTTGAGGTAGTACTGGTGGTAGAGATTGTAACAATCTTGCTCTCCTTTCCAAAACCTTCTCCTCACTTGAGATTCAAAACACATCCACTTGCAAACAATAGTCAATTCCTCTTTGCACAAAGAAACCCATTTCTCTGATACCAACTTGATCTGAACGTGGAATATTATTTTTCTATGCTAAGATACTCATCAGAATACAAAAATCTGCTTGAGGTTTGTACTCCAAAATAGTAGGTAGAAACATGAGTTTTTATGTGTGTTTTCTTATGTTAATTTCATGAAAAACTTTAAACATAAAATCAAAACACTGAATGGAAGCACGCATCAATCAATAATACACTAGCCATTGTTAAAGGATTTCACCCCTCCTAGGCTACATCTCCTTGGACCAGCTCTAATGGCATGACCCCTTCTTATTATGCTCAATGTTTAGAAAAAGAAGAGTACATAAAGTGTTGAGAAATGGAATGGTTAGTTTCTCTTTCAAAGAAACAAACTTCTGCAAGAGTTATCACTCCAAATACATGTTAACCTACAGTCAAAATGTAAACTTTTAGCAAACATAGGCATCTTCCACCAAGACCTCATACTCCAACTTCAAAGAGAATCGATAGTACTACAATCCACTTGAAGTACATAAACAAGTCTCTTCTCCAAAACACATAGAGGAAAGAGGAATAAAAGCTACAATATTGATGTAATAGTTGTTGCAGAAAGAACATGGAGGCTAGAAAACCCCTGCAAGGTCATCTCCATCTTCAAACTCCTCCATAAACTAATTCAACACTCTGGTTGACCATGGCACCCATAGACTTCAATATGCAAAGCACCTATATAGAAGTGCTCCTTTTATTCTGAAACATACTCCAATAAATTTAGAATGTCCAAAAATGGCTACCTAGCCTCTTTTTTCACCCAATTTGGTCGAAAACTGGAGAAGTTATGACCTATCCTAATTTCTCCACTATTCGCTCTACATTTCCCCAAAATTCGGCATCATCCTACAATTTTGCCCGCCAAGCGCTCTAACAGAGCGAAAATTTTGCTGAAAACTAGGTGAAATTTTTGGATCATTAAAACATCCTCTAATTCTTAACTTCCGAAAATTTTGGCCGGAGCCTATGGCCAACGGCCTAACCCCATCGGTCGGGCCCCCCACTCCACCTCAATCTTTCTGTTCACATGGGCGGTCAATTGTTTTGGTTCTCGTCAGTGGTTTTTGGGGTCGTGGTTAGCCCCTAACCATGGTCCATGGACTAGGGTTGGGGGTTAACCACAGTCCCCATCCCCCATGCGTATAACATATAAACGTTAAATAGATGTGCCTCCCATTATGGTTAAGAACCAACGGGTAGGCGGTGTGGTAAGGCTCTGTGATGTGTGTTGAGAGGTGTCAGTTTTGAATCCTGTGGCCTCCAGCTCGGTCATTGAACCAACTTTTAGTGGCCTCTTGGGCTGCCATGTGGCGGCCTCAAACTGTGCCACATGTCAGCTCGTGGTTGGCCACTATACCAACCAATAAAATCAAACCATTTCTAACCAATACCATAGTGCCAATTGGCATGATTTGATTCACTGAGAGAACATTGACCAGTCAATTGCCACATAATCTGCCCAGTCATTGCCACGTTAGTAGTATGGACTGCTGATTGGGTTGTCCCGTTGTTTTTTTTTAATTTGCCTGTTTGGAAAAATGATTAGAACACGATATCTTGAGCATTTGATATCGTTTTTCCGTGAAATGAGTTGCGTCGGAATCAGGATGACAAGATCTGCATGGTTGTTTAGGTTCCACACAATTCTGACAACTTTGAATTTTTGGCAAATTTTGAGTTCATGATCATGTGCCCATCAATTTACTTAAATCATCAATTTGAATCCTTACCACTAGCCATGGTCTATTTCATCAACAATAGAATACTCATTTTTTTATGTTATACACATTTACAATTTATTTCTATTCATAGTGGCTATAACAAATTTATGTAGCAGCATTATAATTAGATTTACTCTTTTATGTAATTTATGGATTTGTATAGTTAGAATACCTATTAGTTTAAGTTTTTGGTTACTTATAAATAAGAGAAGTTTCCCATTTTTTTAGTTCAGAAATCACTATAGAAATCAGTTTTAGTTTAATTTGTCTATCATGAAAATTTCAATCTTTATCTGTAAATATATGTGAATAATTGTACATAGATTGTAAATAACCTGCTCATTGACTTAAGCTAAAAACAACATAATAACCCATAAATTCATATACATATATATATATATATATATATATATATATATATATATATATATATATATATATATATATATGAGAATTTTGTAAAAGAAAATGACCACAAATTGATATTATGAATTAGGTTCATATAAGTACTTTATAGGTTCCTATCACTTTTTGGCATCTTTGTTGGGGAAACACTATTTTTTGGGATCTTTTTGGTATAATATTACCTCAAAAAGTGAGTCAAGAGTGAATGAGTAGAAAGAGGGATAAGTTAGGGTTATTTATTCCTAAAACCCCTTCAAGGCCAATTCCAAAGAAAGAAGCAAAGTAGGAAGTTGTTTCCATTTCAAGAGTTCCCCAAGTAGAATGTTAAGCAATTTTTAAGTATGAACCTCTATATTTTGACCTCTGAGAATTTGGAATGAAGAGGGAAGAACCTAAATCTGCTAACCCTGAAGTTGAGGCTATTTTGTTCAATATTGGTGACCATGGGGAAGGGAATGATAAGATAGAAGAAGAAGAAGAACTTCCTTTTTCGATAAGGGAAAGTGAAGTTGACACTAAGATAAAAAAACATCAACTCCTCAATTATTCTTTTAATGTACGTATTATCTACAGAAGACCTTGATACCTTCCTATTGACATTGAAGTCATGCATAAAACCTATGATTATAAAATATGATTTCAAAAGTTAAGGTTGTTTCCTTGAACTCTGAAATATTCTACCTTAAGATGGTTCATGGGACTAAAAGGAGGAAGTATAGGCACCTAGGAGGAGATGAAAGAAACCTTTCCTGCCAAATATAAGGATTATTAAAAAGAAAGGGAGTCAAGAGACATAATTTTCAAGACGACTTAGAAACCAAATAAAATCTTAAAAGACTATGTTGAGCCTTTTCAATTAAGTCATAAACATTCAACAACTTGCAAATTGGATGATGAGTCACTTAAGTTAGTTTCACTAAGAGGAATTAGAGAGGAATTAATAGAGGCCTTCAATTTTTTTTTGTTGAAGACATTTATCAATTTTCTTATGATGAGAGGAGCGATCTCTTCAATAATTACTCAAGAGAAAATACGAGGAAATGTAGAGTAACAAGAAGTTCATTAATCTCTACATCTAAAAATAGTTCATGAATAACAAAAGATGAGATTGGAAATCTAATGGATGATATAGAATTTGATATACTGAATTCATTTTCTATGCAATTAGATTCTTTACAAACAAGGAAAAAAATACAATGAGATATCATTATCCATATTTTTTCAAAGGTGTACCAAGAAGAATCATAGGAATGAGTTTCCATTAGCTGCAGTAAATTCTACAGCCTTCGTTTCAAAAATCATGACGTTAATACTTTTCCACAACTGTCAGGATTAAAAACAACATATGAAGAAGTTAATCAAATTATTGAGAAAGTTAATTTTATTCATTAGTGGAGGTTTGGAAAATTTAAGCCACCATTTATTAGAGTAAATCAAGATCCTCAATCTTTCAATCAAACATGGTCTAATCAACTTTGGTACAATTTTCAGTTCAACTCAAGCCAACAATTATCTTCTTCTCAATTTCCCATCAATCAAAAACCTTGGCAACCATCTAATCCTTAGAATTATACACTTTCCTACAACCATCAATCTTACTCAAATCCACAATTCTTTCCTATGTAAGGCATTCAATGGCCTATGTGACAAATGACTTGACCACATCAAATTTGGTGACAACAACATCATCTCTACATTCACTTCAATTGAAAATTTCTAATAAAACATCAAGGCCATCTCTATTGCCTACCCAACCAAATTTGAATCTAAAATATTAGGATGGGTTAGGAAAATCAACAAGCACAATCAAATAAAGATCTCCAATTAAGTCAACAAGTTTACACTAATAAATCTAGTGAGTCTTCAATTTTTACTACTATTGCACTTAATTGCCAATCCAAGTAATTAAGATTGGGAAAAAAATTATAAGAACCAGGACTGCCCAAAATTAAGGATGTGGGTGAAGAAAAACAAAAATATGAGAAACAAGATGAATCTTTATTACCAATCTATCAAGATTCAAGCTAACCAAAAAAAACAATTTGATCAACCTCAATCACCACCATTTCCTAAGAGGCTTACAAATGCTAAAATACATTTACAACCAACCTTTGATATCCTACTACCTTTTAATATCGTAGAGGAACTAAAGAATTTGTGTGTTAAAATCCTTAAAATCCAAGGTATCAAGGATATACCAATCTACAAAAAATCTATACGGGATTTATGTATCAAGAAACTAAGGAAAAAGAAACAAGATTCTCCAAATATGAAAATAACTAGTTAATTGTGTGAGATTATGCTCGGGATACCTTTGAATCCAAAGTATGGAGATACCAATACCCCTATTGTCGAAGTGTGAATAGGAAATTAAGTCATTCAAAATACTCTTATAGATCTTGGAGCATCGATTAATTTTATGATTGTTGAAATTATGAAGACTACTTAATTAAGGCTTATGTGATTAGAACGGATTTGAAATTCGTCTTATGGAACAATCAAATTGAGATTATAATTGTTAACATTTTGAACCATCAAGTGCGATTCATATTTAGAACAAACCTTACTTTGTTAGAAATGGTTGAAAAGTCCACAGTTAATCCGATAATATGTATGATGATTAATTTTAACACCAAGTCCTTCTAGATTGATTCCATATACCCATATCACTGATTAATACAGAGGGATTTCACCTCATGATGGCCCTGAGGCATGGGGAGGATCTTCCTCCTTCTGAAAAGTACTTGCAGGTAAAATCACTTAGTTAGCATACTTTCATGACTCAAAGGCAAGGACTTTGGGTTTGTCATGGGTGCCAATCCTGGGCGATAAATGGCAAGAAGGTTTGAGAGGACATTGTATACAGAAGGCTGCTACAAACCCTAGATTTATCATACCTTCAAAATGTTTAGAGGACCATCAAAAGCAGATGAGAGATCATGCTTTCATATGTAAGTTCATTGGAATTTGGCTAATTGAGAGGGATCTTGAATGATGGATTCAGCAACATTGGCAGCCCAAAGGGGAGGTAGACTTGAGATTGGCCCAAAGGGTTTCTTCAATAATTTTGGGTTATATAATCATCAATGGGAAGCATGTTTCAACTCAAACAAGGAGGAATTCACTTCTACCCCAGTTTGGGTAAGGCTATATTCCCTCCCCATAGATTTTTGGATACCTGAAATATTAGAAGGCATCAGACAGGCACTTGGGAAATTTGTCAAAGTTTCATAGGTGACGTGGCGAGGAAGAAATATGTCCTTTGTGCACCTATGTGTCTATATGAACATATCCCAACCATTACCAAAATCCATAGAGTTGGATTACCAAGGTGAAATCTAGACTCAAACACTAGACTATGAACATGTTCCATTTCGATGTTGGTTATGTCATCAACATGGTCATCTCATTATAGAGTGTCCCCAACACAAAAAGGACCAGGAATGGAGCATTGTTCCAGGGAGAAATGGGTTTACAAAGGTCTCTATGAGGACACACAATCATAAGAAATAGAATCATCCAAATGCTATGTTAGTGGAAGATAAGAAATCGTTCTCGTCCCTGGAAGCAATGGAAGAAGATGAAAATAAGATAGATGATATTAACATGATAGACAATTCGGGTGAGGCTTCAATAGAAAAAATAGCCAAGACTCACTGAATGGAGAACTTTCAACTTAGACTAACAAATTTGATTTCATATAAAGTTAGAAACACGGGATATTGACTTAAGATCCTCTAGGATTTAGGATAGAAGTACAATCTCACTTATAGATAAATTTTACAAAAAAAAAAATATGTGCCTTTATGAATATTCTATGTACCCAAATGGACTAATAATCATTGACTAAGTTTTTATTGATTAGTCTTCTTACCAACGTTTATAGCATTGCTAACAAATAAAATAATTCATAAATGTTTCTCTTATTTATTTGTTTTAATTTTTGGATGTGGTTCATGGAATCTATGTATTAGTGACAACTACGTCCACATAAACATTGTTCTAGGTAGATCTGCTTGAATGGATCACTTCCTATCAGCTCATTAATGGAGCCTAACCCTGGTATCATTGAAGAGAATTGACCCCATGAGCTCTCAATAGAGAGTTTCTTTAACAATGGGAACTCGACCAATTGAGCTAATCTTTGGGGCTATTTGAGGAACCCTTTTTTTATGTATAGCCAAAATGAAAATTCAACACACAATTTGGAATGCAACTATGGAGTTTTGTTTCCAAAATTTATTTACTACATGGGTTAATCAATTCAAACGAAACAAAGTACTTTTTTTTCTAATGAATAAAACTAATATTCTCTACTAAAAAATTACTTTAAATATTATTCTTTCTAAAAATGGAAATTATATGATTTATTGGGCATCCAAGACTAATCAAAGATAAAATTCAAAAAATTGATATACAGAACCTCTTATTTGTACATGGATGTAAGTTGTTCCCATCCCCTATAGCTTCAAAAACTTTTGATTATTGCTTTATTAATTTGAATTTATAATCCTATGGTTTATCACTTTCTCCACTTTATGATCTCATGATCTATCACTTTCTCCACTTTACTTGAATCAACTGTATTTGAACTCACAATTTGTTCCTTGGAGGGCCTAACCCTACTAGGCTAACTTACATCAATTTCCAAGGTCAAAGACAACTCACGTGGGAGATTGAATGATGGGTTCTCAAGCATTTTAGAAGTATCAACTTGTAATCCACTTTGCCTACCTTGCTAATCACCTTGAACAACCTTTAACACTACCCTAGAAATGACCTAGACATTCTTGTTGGATACTTGAATTGTTCCTTTCTCAACCTAAGAAATAATTTATCTCCAACTTGACTCCAAATTCATTATCCCTTGGCCTTCCCAAAATTTCATCCACTTTTTCACCTTCATCAATTGAATTCTTTTCGTATCCACCACATATTTCTATCCATTAACTCACACCACATGTGAGGTTACAATTCCATAAAAACCTCTCAAAACTATTTATTGTCCCATTCATTACTACTTGATGGCCAATTCAAATGGGCTATATCCAAAAGTTGACCTTATCTATTTTTAGCTAGATTATGCTAAGTCCAAAAAATGTATCCAATTCAACTAGTCTACTCATACCAAGTGCTAGAGATATTTTTCCGAAAGGTCATTTTTGTGTTTCATTAGACTATCCATTTGTAGTTGATAACTTGTGCTAATTAGTTTCTTAGTCCCAAAAATCTTGAATAACTCCATCAAAAATTGATTGGTGAACCGTGCATTCGTGTCTAATGCAATGCTCAATTAAATACTTGAAAATATGCTTGAATAACAACTTCATGACTTCCTTGGCTTGGAAAGATACCTTTGTTCGAATTTTTTTCACATAATTAGAGAAACATTACACAAATCCCATTATTCCATTGTAGCCTTGCACTTTAGGAAGCTAAGTTATTAATTCCATGGAACTACTCACCTTGGTCTTGTTATAGTGATAAAATGTTGACTTGGTCATGCCTTCATCCTACTCTCTACCTTATCTTGTTGAAAATAAAGACACATTCAAATGTTTTATATCTATATATATATATATATTCCAGCAATGCCAAAATCTTTCATTATCCTAGATGTATAGCCCAAAATGCATTGTGACATTCTTTTCGAGAGTTTAGTCCAAAGTTTTATACCTTGGAAACACATATCCAACCATCTGTATAAGACAAAAAAATCATATTTTATATATATATATATATATATATATATATATATATATATATATATATATATATATATATATATATATATATATATATATATATATATATATATATATATATATATATATATATATATATATATATATATCTATAGATATATATATAGATATATATATATATATATATATATATATATATATATATATATATTCCAGCAATGCCAAAGTCCTTCATTGTCCTAGATGTATAGCCCAAAATGCATCGTGACTTTCTTTTCGAGAGTTTCTGCCAGAGTTTTATACCTTGGAAACATATATCCAACCATCAATATAAGACAAAGAATCATTATTTAAACAAAATCTCCTCATTTTTATAACCATTACCTATTTGATAATGCCAAATGTATTTAGATCATTTGGGATCCTTGCCTTGATCTTTTATTACAATGTTATGATAAATTTCCCTTGATTTCACATACAACACTACAAGGGATCATCATCTTCATCCATTGTTGTAAGTTGTTCCTTTTCCGAAGCCATCCATGACAACATTCAACTTTTCTAGCCAGTACTCTATGGCCATGTCAAACTCTAGTATGGATAAAAACAGCAATTAAGTGGCAAAGTTTGTTATGTTCCTTAGCACATATAATAATTACAAACATATAATTCTATAAAATATAGAAATTCCACTTTACTTCATTAAATCATAAAATAGGTGAAGAAACAACATACATTTATCCTTTTATGGGAGGATCAATTGATGTTTACTTACCTCTTCAAGGGGACCAACCTCGCAATAAATATAAGATGTAATAAATGGTTCATAAGAAAGAATCCAACATCATTACTAAGGAGGACTCCATCTTCAAAATTGAATAAATTTAATGTGGCCTAATGAAAGAAGGTCCACTAGGTAGTTAACATCTAGTTATAGTTATAATTTAGTAGCTAGCTATAAATAAATATGGAGTCTTCTTTATGAATCATGTACTAGAATATTATTTAATACCATGTTTCTTGCAGGGGGATGAAATGGTGGGATTCTCCCTATAGGTGTAATAGGGGACTATTGGCCCATTAGAGTTTAGGGTACTTGACAAGACTGCCAATGTCACTTACAGATCAAAGCTACTAAACCACATGATAGCTCACCATCTAGCTTTCCATATCAATCAATTGAATCCTTTTAGCATTGATGATGGACATCCTAGTGGACTAGCTCCATCCAAAGTTCCCACATTGATCATAGATAAACTAGAGATGGAAGTGGGAAAGATACTACACATAGGACCACCCACTTCAATAAGAATCCAAGGAATGTTTTCTTTATTTTTTTTAAATACAATCTTGAAGATGAGAATAACTAGGAAAGGAAATAAACATTGTGGAAATATGGAGACAAGATTCAAGAATTCAAGTAGTAGAATGTTTGGGAAGTTAAATGAGTGTCAGTTGCATGGTTTTGGGAAAAAAACAAGTTTAGTGAGGAAGGATGTACGTCATCCACTTACAAATGGTAGTAGGCACACTAACTAGGTGGGCACAAAGGGTTATTATAGAAAGTTTCAATGCCAAACATTATCTAGTGAATCAAGTAATAAAGTGGTGAACTACTCCATGTTTTGTTTATATTAGTTGGGATGCCTTGGGAACTTAAATCATATGTACAGACCCAAGGGGTTGAATGCCTCTTAATTTGTTGAAAATAGCAACAAGAAATGATAAAAATATCATTTCGGGATACATTCCAATTTTAATTAGTCCCTCAATTAAAATTGAGAATTAAAATTCGAATTTGATCTCAGTAGTTGTTTGTAAAATAATTAATTAATTCATCTTGAGTTAATTAGTTGGAGAAAATCAAACATGAAGTCTATGTGAAGACATGCAACAGTTATCCCTTTGATTGAGGAAGTTATCCCTTAATTAAGGAGATCAGGATGAGTTGTACTTTGAGTTGTAATTAGTTAGCTCAGTTAACTGAGGTAAGTCCACTTAGATTAGTTCCAACAGTTTGTGGAACTGATTGTGAGTTTAGTTAGTCAATGCATGCATGCATGCAACTAGTGTACTTTAGATAACTCGATATTCTCTCATAAATAAGTCATGCATGTTAGTTCAAATAGAGACCTAGTTGAGATCAAAGGATGGGACAATGTACTATCAGTTGCAGGAATATTCCCATGAGGATATCTCATGCATGCAGAAGGAATTATTTCCTTGAGGATTGTGCAGACATTTCATATGTTAGTGAGCAGTGTGTGAGGTAATTACACATAGGTGGCAACTTGAGGATCCAGGAGAAACTGCACAAGGAAATAGGAGGCTTGGAGGACTGAAGGAAGGCATCTGTGTTGTCTATTCTGTCTATGAGCAGTAGACTTGAGGGTTTGTACTAAGAGCTGGATAGCTTGTGAGCTAAAGCTTTGTTTAATCCTGAGATATTTCCACTTGTATGATAATACAAATAGCGGGGTTTTTAGTTGAGGCTTTCCCCAGAGTATTATTCTATGTTCATGTGTGATTGATTTCTTCTTCATCTGTTGTATGTGTTCTATTTGATGTTGTTCAAAATCGATTAAGATTCCGTAAGTTTGATTGTAGAAGTAGATTAAGTATATTTCTTTAGTTACATTGCATTATCAGTTTAATCTACAGGAGAATTTCTACATGGTATCAGAGAAAAGGTGATCAAAGCAGAGAATAGTATACAAAGAAGGGAGAAGTTCGAAGTTTTGAAGTTCTTGATTCTAGGTACATAATCGATTTCTTATCACATCTCAAAATTCACCAATGGAGTTCAATGGCTTGAGACTCGAGTATGCCCTGGATGGCAGCTCGAATTACATAGCCTGGAAGGATCGAATGGAAGCGGTATGAGAGGAAAATAGGTTGAAGGACTTCATTGATCAAGAGGTCCCCAAGCTAGCAATAGCTAATGCCCAAGAATTGGCGGAATGGAAGAAATGTGTGGCGAGAGTGAGGAGGATTCTTTTGGAGGGAGTTCGAGATCATATTGTCTCGAGTCTCCATGGGAAGGAGACACCGTTTTCAATGTGGAAGGCATTGAAGGATATATATCAGAACAACAATGATTAGAGGAAGTTGGCGCTGAAAGACAACCTTTGGAAAATCAAGTGTGAAGAGGGTGACACGATCTCTACATATCTAAACAAGCTCACCACCTACAGAGATGAGCTTGGAAGTGTAGGAATCACGACAGATGATGATGACATGGTGAGTCTTGCTCTCCTTGGTCTTCCTAAGAGCTGGCATAGCTACCAAGACTCAATGAATGGAAGAGAGAAACTGCCAAATTGGGAATGACTGTAGTCGGATCTGATGCAGGAGGAGATTAGGAGAAGCACCAGAGATGGTTCTTCATCAAATCATGATGATGAAGAAAATCTAGCCTTAACAAGTAAGGTGATGAAAGGGAAGGGGAAGGCTTACCATTCCAAATTGAGTTCTTCCCATGGTGGGAAGAAGATTGACAAATCTAAAGTGTGATGCTTTAATTGTCATGAGGTGGGCCATTATGTAACAAATTGTCCACAAAAGAAATCCAAAAAGGGATCCTCGAAAGGATCAGATGGTGAGGCACTGGCCTCACAGTTTGAATTGTATTTTACCCTCATCGCATGCATGGTTTCATCAATGGGGGTTGTGTTTGGTACCTGGATAGTGGGGCCTCATTCCACATGACCGGCGACAAGAGTTTATTTAGTACCTTGGAGGAGAAGGACCTCCAGATGCGCATAGAGATGGGCAATGATGGAAAGTGTCGTGTTTCATGTGAAGGCACAGTTGTGTTTCAGAGGGAGCATGGAGCTCCTCTCACCCTGATTGATGTAAAGTATGTGCATGGACTGAAGAAGAACCTGGTATCCATCACAATGTTGGAAGACAAAGGCTATGATTTAGTCTTCAGTAAAGGAAAGGTGTTCCCCAGACACATCACCACGGATCAGACCAAGAGGATTGGGATTCGAGTGAAGAATCTCTACAAGCTAGAGGTAGATGATTGTGCTGCATTGAGTTCCAAAGCAGAGTTGGTGCAAAGCCAAGATATTGGTGAGTTATGGCATAGAAGGTTGGGCCACTTGCATCATGGGGCCTTGAAGATCATGTAACAAATCTCTACCGGACTTCCCAAAGGTAAACTTGAGCAAGTAGATACATGCAAAGGTTGTACCTTGGGTAAGTATGCAAAATATTCCTTTCAGGATCAAGATAGTCGAGCTGAAGCAATCTTGGAGCGAGTTCATACAGATGTGTGTGGACCATTCTCGATAGCCTCCACCGCTAAACAAAGGTACTATGTTATTTTCATTGATGATTTTTTTCGTAGATGATGGATCTATTTCATGCAGAAGAAGGATCAAACCTTCTCAAGGTTTTGTGAGTTCAACGCCTTGGTTGAGAAAGAACCAGGAAAGAAGATCAGGGCCTTGCGAAGCGACAATGGTGGAGAGTATGTCTCTCAAGAGTTTAAGGACTTCTGTGCAGTGGAAGGAATTAAACGGGATTTGACAGCACCCCATAACACACAGCAGAATGGGGTGGCCGAGAGGAAGAACAAAATGATTGTGGGAGTAGCTCGGGCGATGCTGCATGACCAAGGCCTACCACTTCACTTGTGGGTTGAGGCATGCAATACAATGGTATACTTGTAGAATAGAAGCCTACATCACATACTTGGGATGAAGACACCAAAGAAAGCCTTCTTTGAGAAGAGACCAGATGTGAGTCACTTCAAGATCTTTGGCTCATCGGTATTTTTCCATGTGACCAAAGATGCTTAGAAGAAACTTGAGCCAACAGCTGAGTTGGGGATACTTGTGGGGTACACTGATACACCCCACAACTATCGGGTGTTCTTTCCTACCAGTCAGAGGACAGTGGTACATAGAGATCTAAAGATCGACGAGCAGAAGGCCACGCGAGTTTCCCTTGAAAGGGAGCTCAAGTTGCATGTAGAGGAGGAACTTTTGATTCCTAAGGAGGAGGAGCCTTAGACTAATGCGGAGCAGTAGCATGTAGAGGTTCTAGGAGTGTAGACATCCACTCATGCAGAGACTTCTAGAGAGGGGCGGAAACACACAAAGGAAGTTGATAGATTATTGATGGATGCGAGAGAAAATGTGGGAAAGCCATCTTCTTGGCGCAGATAGAGGAGGTCACCTGAGCAGCACACTGGGTACATGACCCTTGTTGGGGAGTGTGTAGAGACCGAACCATCTTCCTTTGAGGAAGCAATGCAGCAGCTAGTTTGGGTTGATGCTATGGTGGAGGAGTATGACTCCATAGTTCATAATAGTGTTTGGGATGTGGTTCCAAGACCGGAGAACAAGTCAATTGTGACTTCTCATTGGCTTTACAAGGTAAATCAAGCCACTGATGGTAGTGTGGAGAAACAGAAGGCAAGATTTGTTGCCCGTGGTTTCTCACATGTCGAGGGGATCGACTATGATGAGAAATTTTCTCTAGTAGCAAGATAGTCATCTATCAGATTGATGTTGGCACTATCAGCACAGATGGGTTGGAAGATGCATCAGATGGATGTGAATACTGCATTCCTCAATGGCAAGATTGACGAAGAGGTGTACATAGAGCAGCCGGAAGGATTTGAGACCTTCGATCATGAGTCACATGTGTGCTGAATCAAGAGAGCTTTGTACGGGCTGAAGCAAGCACCTCGTGCTTGGTACACCAGGATCGCCAACTACTTCACCCGGTTGGGCTTCACAAAGAGTGAAGTAGATGCGAACCTGTACCACATCATGTTACAAGGTAAGCCATTGATCATTGTTATTTATGTTGATGATCTAATATTAATAGGTGATGATCAGTTGATCAAGTCTTGCAAGGAGGATCTTGCAAGAGAGTTTGAGATGAAATACATGGGTCTCATGCACTACTTTCTAGGCATGGAAGTGGGGCAGAAGGATGGGGAAGTGTTTGTGTCTCAAGGCAAGTATGCCAGTGAGATACTCATGAGATTCCACATAGAGAAGTGAAAGCCCATGAAAACTCCTCTAGCAGGTAACTGGAGGAAGGAGGATGCTACTTCAGGTGAGGTAGTAGTTGCTACTGCTACTGTGTATCAACAACTTGTGGGTTCATTGATGTATTTAGTGAAAACACGACCAGATTTGTGCTTTACAGTGAACCAACTGAGTCAAGCTATGGTTCAGCCTACCAAGCTGTTTTGGAAGGCAGCTAAGCATGTGCTGAGATACCTCAAAGGCACATCTTAGTATGGATTATGGTACAGACGGAAAAAGGGAGTGAAGCTTCAGGGCTTCACAGATGCAGATTTGGCAGGGAGTCTGTTGTTGGGAAAAGTATCCAATACGGAATGACCCTATCCCACTCTAAGGGTGATAGTACCTCAACAACAACCGAATGCAAAGCTATTCGAGATTACTTCTTTATGAGATGTAAGAGAGGGGAGAAAGAGATCCACTAACCGTTATCTTCCGCTAATGATTGATCCAATCTTCCCTCTTTGCTGCTTGCTCCCAGCTCCTTGTTCTTTCACTGGCCCAGCTACACCAAGATCCTGCAAAATGACAAGAGAGGGAAACTACAAGAAGCATACATTCATAATTGATTCAAGGATTAGAATAAATCAAATATACAAGTATCAATACGCCATTGAGACACATGCATATAGAAGAACCTCAAATGCTTTATTAATGGAAGAAGTAAAGTTCTGAGAGTGTTACAACCATAAAAGGCCCAATCCAGCAACACCTCCCAGCAGAAAGAAATCTCCTCTTCACCTCCTTCAAACAAATCACCCAATAGTTCTATACTCAAACCAACAGCACTTCCTTACATTCACAAGATTCCAGCCTCCCTAGACCTCATGAGAGAGCTCTATATATAGGAGTTTTGGAGAAAGGATGAGTCAGCTTGAGGCTGGCATGAAGCTGACTAGTGTCCTCTCCCACTTCAGTTATTCTTCAGTTCTTGAGTCCACTTGGAGGCTCTTGCTTCCACTTGGAGATCTAGACCCTCTTACTCATCACTAGGCGAATTCCCTGATCCAAGTGTCATTTTGGAAGCTTCCTGGGCATTTGACACCTTGAGGAATGACTGTGCCACTTGGCCAAACTCGCCCAGCGCAGGTAGCCTTCATTACTATTGACATTCAGCGTAGGTACAGAGTGGAGCAGTTGACATTCAGCGCAGATGCTCAGTGGAGCAGTTGACATGATCCAGAATTAGCTTGTTTTTTAGTGTTTTCAGGTGGAGAACTGATATTTAGTGCTGTGGTTTGCTGACCTTGTTCCTCTAGGGGTAGGAACAACATGTTTAGGGACTTTGGATCCCTTAGATTATTAACATTTCATGCTTCATGTTGTAAGGCACAAAAATGTCTATAACAGTTGCCCCCTAAAGTATGAGGTCGTTTATCGGGTGAAATGCTTTATCAGGAGGATCCGAAGTTCATTCAATCACTGAGAGGTGACCTGTAGTAAAATACAATACAATACATTATTTTTCATTCTGCTTTCATGATCTAGTTGAGGCGGGCATTCCCATGCTCAACTTTATAAATTCATTTTGGTACATAGAACAGACGATCGTCTGATGGTAGACTGATAATTCTCTGCTGAAATTATCATCCTTTGAGTAGGATGATCATCTGCTGCAATGATGTACATATCAAATGTCTTTATATTTCCTGAATATATATCGTAGCCCGGATGGATGAAACTAGATCCGGGGTCTTCAAACTCGTTCGATCTTCACTCTAAGTACAAGTCGATCCATGTGAGAATTGCGCTGAAGTCGAACATGGAAAGACATCGCTTGATTACCGGTCAATAATGTAAACCATTAACAAGCGCGAGAGGAATCACCGATAATGATAATGACCCTCAAGGTACTGCAGTACAATTCACGTGGTGTGAATAAAGGACTTGGTGTCGAACACCACACAAAATCTTCTGGTCGAAGGTCATTGATGTATACCTGTCGCCGGAAGTGAGAAACTTGCCATTGAGGCATGCAAGCTTCAAAGTACTGAGGGGGGTGTTCCTAGATCAACTTCTTGGATAATGAGCTGAAGTCGACAAGAAGCGATCCGTCAAAGGAGGGCCTTAATGAATCCCACATCAGTGACACGGAACGGAGCTAATGACTTTAGTGGAGGTGAAAACAATCTGTGAAATATGATTCAGGGTGGCGATCATGGGTGGATGAAAGATAATGTATGGCAGTGGATGGGACACGGGTGACTCTTTCTGAACAACATCTCTTGAACATATAACGACACTGATGCGATGGATCGGTAGCATTACCCCAAATGTGGATGGTTTGGCAAAGACCATGGTGATGAGACCGGTGAATGAAACAACCCAACCCGATGTGATACGGAGGACAAAGTGTCATGTTCAAGAGCGACTTGCTACCATTAAAGCTTTGAGGTTCTCCCAATTTTTCCCCAGTCATTTCTGACCAGTACCTCTTTATTTTTGTCAAGCTTGAGGAGGATAACATATGCTTGTTCTATAACCTGCCCTTCGGGCAAGCCCATCGCTATGTTTTAACGAGCCTAGCGATAGGGAAACTCGTTCTCGTCTAAAGACAAGTTTGTCGCTATTTAATCATTTTAACGAGTCTAACGACAAGGAAAACTCGGTCCTTTTCATTTTTAGAGAGTCTGAAAAGGTACAGAAAGTTAACTCCAAAATTCCTTTTTCGTCATCTAACCCCTTAAGTCCGAAAAAGTATAAAACAATACAGAAGGGATGAGTTTTCGATAATTTTAGCGAGCCGAATAAAACAAGCGCTTGACCTTTTTGTGCAATAATCCCTCAGGTCCAAAAAGATTAAAATCTACGGGAGGGATATCTCTTCCGGTCCTTTTAACGAGCTGGAAGGCCAAAACTCGGCAAACTTTTCATATTTTACGAGTCAGATGAAAAGAGCTCAAAGAAGACTCGTCTTTTGAGGAACGAGTGATAAACAAGGATAGCAGCAGATTCCAGGTACAGGTTGGAATTCTCCAATCACGGCAGTGTCACAAGGATGGCTAGGTGAAATCACTCTTCGCAGCTGTTCCTCAAAATGGGTAAACAATCATATGGAGGTGAACGATCGGCCAAATGGAATGGAGGTGGCAGGTGCAAACACGACCAAGGCTTTTTATGGCTAATAAATTTATGATCACAATGGTTATTTACCGGGGTATGTTCATTTTTTAATGAGCTTGAATGCTCAACCTTATGTTTATTTTTTAACGAGCATGAACTATGTACTAAAACTGCTCAGATCTTCGCTTTTCTATTTTTTAACGAGCATAAATTCCGCGGTAAAACTGCTCGATATACCAGTCATAAGATAAGAAATGTCTCCTGTGAGACTCCAATTTTTATAGAGCTTGTGCCTCACATAAGCTATGCTCCCTCTCATCCTTTCTTTATGCAAGTTCGGAAATGGCTAATCCCAAAAACAGATAAATAACCGCTCCTAGCTTGCACTCCAAAAGGTTTGCATGCCCCCAAGTATAAAGTACAATTTCAAGGCTGCCCCTACTTATCCGATAAAACATTTGTTTTAAAGGGTGAGGCTTGCCTCTTCCTGGTTACCCAAAGATTGTTTTGTTAACACCATCAAACGAAAACATTTCCTCGGCACTGTCTACCGAAGTAGACAATGGTGAATGACCTTTGTCAAACAAGTAACCTTGACAAAAGAATCTTGTTCTAGAACAACCCCTCTTCCTTCCACGGACGGGGTACAGACTAGTCATATTCTTTCGCGGAAATTCTACCTTATACCCAAGGTTTCCTCTGCCCAAAGCAGACCAGGATGCATGCCCCCTAGGTTCCAGTCCCATCTTTCCGAATCACTCGCACTCATCGGGAAGGAGGACTGGGGGTGGAGACATTTCTTGGGTGAATAGACCATTCAGGGTTGGTATGTGACTATTTGCGATGCGTGATCCCGGAAATGAAAGTTGGTCTACGAGCTTGACCATTCTTCCTTCGTGTGGAAAACACATTACTCTAAAGAGTGAGGAGACTATAGCTCCCATGCAATATATATAGTCTCGTCCAAGGAGTAGGTTATAATCCAAGGGTCCTTGAACGACCATCACGTTCATTTGAACGGTCTTCCCTTTCAATGTAACAGGTACATTGGGGAGGATCCCTAATGGTCGACTGGTTCCTTTATCAAAACCCGAGAGATTTCTTATCTCAGGCAAAAGCGCCGGGGAACCCAATGCTTTCCAAGCAATAGAGGAAAGGATACTCACAGATGCCCCTTCATCAATGATAGTTCCAGCCATTACCATTCTGTAAATTTGGACAATGATTCTGAATGGTATACTGGCTGGTAACCGGGGTCTGCCTAGTTGGTTCCAATCAAAGGACACAACCAGGTTGCTTGGTGGTGGGACCGAATACACGGCCAGATATGACCCTGACGATGTTCCTTCCTGCGATAAAGGAATGGGCGCATTGCCCTGATGCTCATCAGAATCTGTGTTGATGAAAAGAATCTGGATGGTGTCATCCTTATTCTCTTCATTGAGGGTGTCATTTGAAGATGAATCTTCAGTGACGGTGTCATTTGAGGATGAAACCTCTGAAGGAAGAACCAGGTCAACTGCCGTATCGACCTTTAGACTTTCGTCTGGTCTGGATTCAGTAGGTTCATTTTCAATGACTGACGCTTCAGCTGACCACTTGAGCGGGCCAGCTGTATTTTCAACCAACGAAGGACTTGGCACGAGTTTTTTGTATCCAGGAGGAAGTCTCAACGGTGAAACCGGGCGATCTTCCAAAACTCTCTTCGCTTCGTCTAAGAAGGGACAACGGTGGATGGCGTGATCGCCTTCACACAGTCTGCAGGGGAATCTTGCTCCCCCTCTTTGTCTTGAAACTTCACTTTCGCTGGTTGACGGTAAGCAATCAACATGGCTATCAGAGGTTGATGCTCCCGAATTGTGCAACCGAGGGGACCAGTCCCTTAGTATCCGGGGAATACAAGGACAATCTCTATGGAAGTGGTCTCCTCTACATATGACACATGGCGATTTAGGCCCGGTCTGTGCTGTGTGTGGATTTTTGTCAGATGTCTTTTGCTTGCCCCCAGTCGCCTTAGGCTCCTTCTTCTTCTTCTCTCTCTTCTTCTTCTCCTTCTTCTCCATGGGAGCTTGGCTTTTGCCGGCTCTACCTTGCGAAGATGAAGGATTGGAGGAAGAGTTATAGGAAGTAGAAGGCTGGTGGGCAGCTCTAGACTCATCTAACTGTTGACTCGACTGTTCAGGAACCATGGTGTTCTGAACTACATTGGTTGAGAATAGCCAAATTGGCAGGCCAATTGTCAGTCCTGGAAGCGACAATGTGGCCATGTGAGGCGCACTAACTTCTCCCGAAGAGGAGAAAGGACTAGGATTTCCATCATGTGGAATTACTTGGTTGGGGCGTTCCATGTTCTCAACCTACAGATCAACGCAGGAATAGGAGGTGATTATGTTCCGTTTAAAATAAATTTTATAACGACGCTTTAGACACAACTAGCTTTTTCACTTTTTAAGAGTCGAGAAAAAGCTAAAGATGACTCTAGTCTCCTTCGATGTTTTAACGAGCCCAAAGTGACAAATGCTCGGATGGACTTTTTCAGTTATAGAGTTTGAAAAAGGCCAAAAGAAACTGCTCTGGAGTTCTAGGCAGAGGGTGTGCCAAACTTTTCGCAAAACCACAGAATACGTTTTACGGTACGAGTGGTCGATCTTCGTGAATGCTGTGTTCACTGCATTGTGATCAGTAGGGCGGCCGACACGGTTTCCTATGGATAAAGGCTTTGTTCCTATAGGGGTCTCCCAATATATACGCGACGGTACGTGGGAGCACAAGTCCGTATTGATACTTATCGCTTCACCGTGGAGGAATCACCCAACCACTCAACGCTAAGATATCACGTTTAACGACGCCGGAACACGTCTCTAGCTTAGACCTCTATGTGTTTGTGTTATGTTTCAATGCGTTGTTATGTAAATTCAATTTATTTTAAGGTTGATCTTGTTTAGAAGTTTGCCTTTATGGATCACCACGAGATGTATAGTAACACTCCTAAATGCAGTCTAAGATGATAAGCAAGCTTTTCAATCTTTCAACTTTGAAAATCTTAACTACTGAGGGAAAAGAAAGACAACATCTTTTCACACAGATCATAGAGCACACACTAATGCACTTTTCCTAAATCAACATGCAAACTGTCATAATGCACATGCACAATGCAGATATTGGAATTTCTGATCGGAGAACCCACAGTAATGGAGTTTTTACACCAACGTTTCGAATCCCAAATGGGATCCATCATCAGGGAAAAGAGAAAGATGAAGAGAAAGAGGATAAAAAGAAGAGCCAGATGGAGGGAATATATACTTATGAGGGCAGAATGATAGAGGTAAAGCACAAGTCGGCTGGAAAAATAATGAGACCTAATTTTAATTTTAATTTTTAATTTTAATTTTATTTATTGATTTTAATTTTAATAAATTAATTTTAATTTTAATAAATTAATTTTATTTATTTAGTAACTTTAAAACAAAAAAATTAAACTAAACATTTTAAAATAATTATAAAATCAAATAATTATCTAGATACTAAAATAGATAATGATAAAAATATCAAAAAATATTTTTTAAAAACCTGAAACCCTAATGGTAATAATATCTAGAAACTAGAATATAAATTTTAATATTTAAATATTTAAATCAAAACCTAAAAACATTAATATTTATATAACTTAAAGACATAACTAAGAATTTATCTAAATATTTATCTAACCTAAGGTCTAAATAAATTCATATATATATATATTAGAATTACAAACAATCAAGCCTACAACTTCAAATGCATATATTAAATTTAATCAAAATCAACCCTAAAGCTTATATCAATCACAAAAAACTAAAATAAATATTTTAATATCATAACATTAATAAGACATAATCTTTATATAAACTTATTATCTAAAACTAATGTAAATATATTAATAATATATTAATATTAATAAATATGATACTATAAGATAATGACACTATATGACAAAATAATGCTAATATATAAGACCTATAACTTAATAATAATAATAATATATATTGCTATATAACTCTAATATTAATCTAAATATGAATAAATAACCTAATGACTATATAACCTAAAAACTTTTTAACCTAGATCACTATATGACTTAAAACTTTTTTATTTTTATAACATAAAGTCTTAAATAGCTTAAAATATGAAATATTAATAAAAACCTAACCACTATCTAAATAAATTCAAATTAATAATAATTAATAATAATTAATAAAACCTAAATTTTATATTAATTCAACATTAAAGACTAGACTATAATAAGAACATGCATTAATGCCTAAATAATATTAAAAACAAACCATGAGATTGTATTAATAATTAGGGTTCTAATATAATATAATATAAATAACCTGAAGATAATATTACTATGAACATCAAAACACTGCCATTGTCTCTAATTACTATGGAAACTTAAATTCATATCTATCTTGATAACTATCTTACGTGTTAGACAACTTACCTGCTTAGACAACTTACCTGTTAGACAACTTACCTGGGGCTGGGCTGACGTTTCTTGATTTCACTAATCAGGGGAAGCCAGCTTCCGCTAATCTCCAAACCGCCGTCTTTGTTCAAATTACAAGGATGCTTCAAGATTTCAAGGGCTTCTCTGATTTTCCGTTTCTGATGCTGCTCCTCTCTTGCGATGATTGAGGCGTTTTCTAAGCAGATGTGGTGTTTAGTCTTCAACGAGTGTTCTGCCAAGGCTGAGGTACGAGATCTTCCTTTCCTGATGTCAGCGCCATGTTCTTTCAGTCTTGTCTGGAGGGAGCGACCAGTTTCACCTATGTAGCTTTTCCCACACGAACAGTCTATTTTATAGACTCCTTTGAGCTGTAGTTTATCAATATCATCCTTAACAGATTTTAAATTTTGTCTGATGGTACCGGGAGCTGAGAATTGCGTTAGAATGTTTTTCTTTCTTAGGATCTTTGCCATTTTATCTGTGACCCCATGGATATAAGGTAGAAAAACCCTACCATCATGAGGTTGATCCTCCTCTTTAGGTTTGGGAGAGGACAACCTTTTTTCGGCTTTCTTTATGGCTTTTTTAATCTCATGATCCTTGTAGCCTATATTTCTGAAAGTTGAGATTAAATGCCTCTTCTCTTCATTTATATGTTCTGAGTCAGAAATTCGGAGGGCTCTAATGGCAAGAGTGTTCAGAACGCCAAGCTTTTGGGCTGGGTGATGGTGGGAATCCGCATGAAGGTAGCTTTCCGTGTGAGTTGATTTCCTGAAAACCTTATGGCCCAAAGAGCCATCCTCTTTTCTGATGATAAGAATGTCCAAGAAAGGGATGCTCATATTTTCTTCAAGCTCCATAGTGAATTTTATATCAGGGGAAATGGAGTTAAGGTGATTGAAAAACTTGTCGAGCTCTGCTTTACCATGGGTCCATTTTATATTGGTGTCATCGACAAAACGCTTCCACCATGCTGGTTTTAAGGGATAAGATTCCAAGGCCTTCTTCTCAAAATATTCCATGTACAAGTTGGCCACAATTGGCGAGAGGGGAGATCCCATTGCTACACCAGATGTCTGTTCATAAAATGTTCCTTGGAATGTGAATACAGTTGACCTTAAGCAGACTTCAGCCAGCTTTGCGGTTTCTGGATCGGTGACACTTCTTATGACCTGAATGGCTTCATCAAGAGGAATCTTCGTGAATAAGGAAACCACGTCAAAGCTTACAAGGATGTCATCCTTTTCCATTCTTTCATTTTTAATAAGATTCACAAAGTCATGTGAGTCTTTAATGAAGGAGTCAGTATTTCCAACCAGGGGCTTCAGAATCTTGGGTACATATTTAGCAAGCTCATAGGTTGGGGAGCCAATGGTATTAACTATCGGTCTCAGTGGGACACACTCCTTATGGATCTTGGGTAATCCATAAATTCTAGGAATGGTTTCACATAGATATTTCTTTTCTCTTTCTTAATGTTTGTGCGATACAAAAAGAAAGCTGTTGTATAACTTTGAATTCAATTTCAAGTGAAAGCAAACAAGTTTGTCCAAAATCAAAAGACACCTTAAGATTTACTTGTTTCGACACTAGAAATATGTAAACTCAAACCATATGATGAAAGCAAAAGCTCAATCAGCTATGAACAACAAACAAACTAACTCTTAAGATCAAAACGACACTTTATCACAGGTCTAGATCTAAGAGGCCACAGCAAGACTAGTTCACTTTCGTTATGGGAAACTGCAAATGATATAAGAAATACACAAAGAACAAATACAGTTTCTTTATACAACCGAGGCAGAATAGTGGAAAGGAAAGTTGGTTTCAGATAGGTACATTGACTGGTAACAGGATGCAAAAACAAGGGTGAAAACAGGGCAAGAAACAGCAGGAAACCCCAGTAGCACAAGGCAAGACTGGTTCAGCGCAGGTGGTACACTGTCACTTTGACATTCAGCGCAGGTAGCCCCTTCGGGAACTGCGCTGAAATGCAGACAGCCTTCACACAGCCTGCACTGAAGAACGAAACTTTCGTTTCTCTTGGTTTCCGGGTCACAGATTGCTCAAAAATTCACATTTTTTGGCCAAATCAGAAGCTATCAGTCAAGTACACACTAAGGGATGAAAAGGAGGATGAAAAGCTATCACTAAGAGCTATTTAGAGTCCTTGTGGATCAGCTCTTCAAATCATAAACTTGCCCAGAAACTGAGCTAGAGTAGCTGCCCTCTACTTTGCATTTGAAAGATCCAAATGCAGTTCGATTCGGTACTCCCTTTGTTTATGAAATGAATAGAAAAAAACACAAACAACCAACAAGATACGATCCCCAGTGGAGTCGCCAATTTGTTGTTGGGAAAAGTATCCAATACGGAATGACCCTATCCCACTCTAAGGGTGATAGTACCTCAGCAACAACCGAATGCAAAGCTATTCGAGATTACTTCTTTATGAGATGTAAGAGAGGGGAGAAAGAGATCCACTAACCGTTATCTTCCGCTAATGATTGATCCAATCTTCCCTCTTTGCTACTTGCTCCCAGCTCCTTGTTCTTTCACTGGCCCAGCTACACCAAGATCCTGCAAAATGACAAGAGAGGGAAACTACAAGAAGCATACATTCATAATTGATTCAAGGATTAGAATAAATCAAATATACAAGTATCAATACGCCATTGAGACACATGCATATAGAAGAACCTCAAATGCTTTATTAATGGAAGAAGTAAAGTTCTGAGAGTGTTACAACCATAAAAGGCCCAATCCAGCAACACCTCCCAGCAGAAAGAAATCTCCTCTTCACCTCCTTCAAACAAATCACCCAATAGTTCTATACTCAAACCAACATCACTTCCTTACATTCACAAGATTCCAGCCTCCCTAGACCTCATGAGAGAGCTCTATATATAGGAGTTTTGGAGAAAGGATGAGTCAGCTTGAGGCTGGCATGAAGCTGACTAGTGTCCTCTCCCACTTCAGTTATTCTTCAGTTCTTGAGTCCACTTGGAGGTTCTTTCTTCCACTTGGAGATCTAGACCCTCTTACTCAGCACTAGGCGAATTCCCTGATCCAAGTGTCATTTTGGAAGCTTCCTGGGCATTTGACACCTTGAGGAATGACTATGCCACTTGGCCAAACTCGCCCAGCGCAGGTAGCCTTCATTACTGTTGAAATTCAGCGCAGGTACAGAGTGGAGCAGTTGACATTCAGCGCAGATGCTCAGTGGAGCAGTTGACATGATCCAGAATTAGCTTGTTTTTGAGTGTTTTCAGGTGGAGAACTGATATTTACTGCTGTGGTTTGCTGACCTTGTTCCTCTAGGGGTAGGAACAACATGTTTAGGGACTTTGGATCCCTTAGATTATTGACATTTCATGCTTCATGCTGTAAGGCACAAAAATGTCTATAACAGAGTCCATTAGATCAGAAGAGCACTTCAGGAGTAATTTTCAACCTTGGTTAAGCTACAGTTTCTTGGTACAGCAAGAAACAGAGGTTAGTTACACTTAGCTCAGTAGAGGCTGAATACATGGCTACAAGCTAGGTAGCATGTGAGGCCATTTGGATGCGGAAAATTCTAGTTGGGTTGTTTGATCAGAGGATGGATCCAACTGTGATCTATTGTGATAATCAGAGTTGTATCAAGCTCTCTGAGAATCTAGTATTTCATGGCAGGTCCATGAACATTGATATCTAGTATCATCATCTTCAAGACTATGTGGTGAAGAGGATCATGTTGTTGCAATATGTTTCGACTAAGGAGCAGGATGCAGACATTTTGACTAAGGCATTATCAAAATGAAAATTTGAGTTCCACAGAGACAAGATCGGGGGGATAGATAATCCCTTTCTTGTTGAGAGGGAGTGTTGAAAATAGCAACAAGAAATGCTAAAAATAGCATTGCTATAGTTAGCATTTCGGGATACATTCCAATTTTAATTAGTCCCTAAATTAAAATTGAGAATTAAAATTCGAATTGATCTCAGCAACCATTTGTAAAATAATTAATTAATTTATCTTGAGCTAATTAGTTGGAAAAAATCAAACATGAAGTCTATGTGAAGACATGCAATAATTATCCCTTTGATTGAGGAAGTTATCCCTTAATTAAGGAGATCAGGATGAGCTGTACTTTGAGTTGTAATTAGTTAGCTCAGTTAACTGAGTTAAGTCCAATTAGATTAGTTCCAACAATTTGTGGAACTGATTGTGAGTTCAGTTAGTCAATGCATGCGTGCATGCAACTAGTGTACTTCAGATAATTGAATATTCTCTCATAAATAACTCGTGCATGTCAGTTCAGATAGAGACCCAGTTGAGATCAAAAGATGGGACAATGTACTATTAGTTGCAGGAATATTTCCATGAGGATATCTCTTGCATGCAGAAGGAATTATTTCCTTGAGGATTACATTGTTATTTCAGATGTTAGTGAGCAGTGTGTGAGGTACTTACACACAGGTGGCAGCTTGAGGACCCAAGAGAAAGTGTGCAGGGAAATAGGAGGCTTGCAGGACTGAAGGAAGGCATATGTGTTGTCTATTCTGTCTATAAGCAGTAGTGAGGGTTTGTACTGAGAGCTGGATAGCTTGTGAGCTAAAGCTTTGTGTAATCCTAAAATATTTCCACTTGTATGATAATACTAATAGTGGAGTTTTTAGCTGAGGCTTTCCCCAGAGTATTCTTCTCTGTTCATGTGTGATTGATTTCTTCTTCATCTGTTATATGTGTTCTATTTGATCTTTCTCAAAATCGATTAAGCTTCCACAAGTTTGATTTTAGAATTAGATTAAGTATATTGCTTTAGTTACATTGCATTATCAGTTTAATCTACAAGAGAATTTCTACATAATTCATGGGTGTAGCCTCAAGTGAAATTAGACACACTTCAACACACTTGGATGCATTTGTTGGATACACTTGTTAGACATAGATGACCTATATACATGGCACTGAAAGAATAAGGGTTGACAAATGACACTTGGCTCCACCTTAGAGTTGAAGGGTCTTACAAGTGTTACAAAAGTATCATATAAAAAGGAGGACACATCAAATATTCTTAGAAAGGAAGAGGCATTGGCCATTCATGCAAGAGTGTAGAATAGCTTTGGGAGTGCTAAGTTGTATGGTTAACATAGCAGGGACAAATTTTCATAGGATGAATGAAGTAAGAAGAAGACATGGCCATAAAGGGGTAGGCCTATGGTTTCTTTAGGATTTAGATAAAAATTTCTTGTAGGAAATTGTTCATTGTGTAATTGTACTCTATAAATGAACTATATATAGTAGGTCACAATCCTCTATTATGCATTGTAACATTATTTATATAAATAAAGTTAATGAATCTACCTTAGTTGTTGCCTATACTTGTGTATTGTCATTTATTTACTTGGATAAGTTTTATGTCCTTACTTTGCATTCCATTGGTTGAGTACCTAAATATTTTCTAATTATTGCTAGATTTAGACCATAGTTGGATGTGTGCTTATTGATGGATGTAATTTCTTATATTGGACTAAGTTGTGCATCTAACATACTATATCTTGAGACAAAGTTATAGGAAAATATTAACTGAAGAGGTGTAGTTTGGTTGCAAAAAGAATAAGTTTCCCAAACCCCTATGGTTGAGGTAAGGTAGTGCCACATGGTAAGGGATGATGAAGATCAAAAAAGGTTCGGCAAGTCTCTTAGGTCCATGACACCAATGTTGTATAACATGCACAAGGATGCAATCATTACTTTAGGGTGCCTTTATCCTAAAAATCACCATGGTCAACACTCTTCCTTTGTGTTTTTTATTTTACTAGATCTATAATGAGATATTAAGGAAATCTAATAGTATTTGGCTTTCCATCTAGCACAAGAACAAGTATGCAATCATTTTTTTAGGGTGCCTTTGTCTTAACAGTCCATTTTAGTTCAAGCCCGTGTAGTAATTAAATTTCCTTGTAATGTACCTATGGAGGATAATATGGTGTACCTAGGAAGGTACCATAGGTATAATGGGTGTAATGTGGCCATAATCATAGAATAGACTCACTTGGTAGTTGGTGCAAAATAACTAGGCCTACTAGGTAATTAGCAAAAAATACACTTTGGGTCAATCATTTTGTTTTGGTCAACTGAGTATAGTTTGCGATTGTATTATTTTTGGTCAAGTGAGAATATTTTGAAAATGCATTATTTTTGGTCATGTGTTAAGTCATAATTGGATGATTGAAAAATTTCTATAGTGTGAAGTTGCGTTGATTTTGGATATCAAAATAAAATAATAAGGGTTTGTTTCCTTTGAATTTGAAGAAAATTATGCCTTTGGTTCTAGTCTCATTGAGTTGTTTGATTCATGCTTGAAGGATAGTATTCTTGTTTCAGTTGCATGCACTATCATTGACTAGTTGGTCCCTCTTATTATGCCTTGAAGTGTCAACTAGTGAGCTTTAAGATGAGTTTTGAGATTATATTGGATCTAGAATGAATAAAGAATATCCATGATTATGCAACAAGAAATATATTCAAATATGATGTTCTTTTTTACTACACAATTACTCTTTTCAAAGATGGAAAGTTGAGATTCACTATCATTCCTTCAAGAATAAGCACAAGTATGCAATCACTATTCAGGGTTTACTTTATCCTCACATGCCATTTTAGCACAAGTGTGTGTAACAATATTAGCATGCTTCATCCTAACCCTATTTTTAATTCTCCTACATGATGAGTCATGCTTTTCAGCCACTAGACAAAGGAAGGAGGTGAATTCAACCTAACCCAGGTTAGTGATCTAATGTTTTTTTTTTTAGTTAAGAAAGTATCCATTAATTCAAAATATGGTATTTACAATCAGAGTGGGGTGGCTTGAGCAGGATGCTTATACACCATTGCCAGACTTTCCTTTTACAATAATTACAAAAAAAACCCTTACACAAGTTCCAAACTTTTCTTTTACAATAGTTAACAAAAAAAACCCTACTTCTAGGCTGAAAAGAGAGATGGAGGTTTTGCTTCCCAATTCTGTAAAAAATTACCAAAATTGCTCATTAACCTAAGAGGGCAAGAACTGTGAGTACCTAGGGAACCGAATTGCAGACAGTAGAATTATTGCCGAGAGTTCCATAGTTATGAGGATAGTTCCAAAGACCTGCAAAAAGAATCATATACCTATTCATTAAGCAAATTCATCTAAGGGATCGTCATCCAATCTAATGGCCTTCTCCAGAGAACTGTGAGCAGGGGCATCCGTCGTGGCCTGGTGACTGGTGGAGATGCCAACTGTCTCTTTCTTAATGCTTGTAGAGCCATTGTCCCTGGCATTCATGGTAGATATACGATGATTGAGCAGAGGATAATGCGGCAATTCCTTCATGATGAAGTGTCAGTGGTGGGCAGATTCCACATAGACAGTGAATTTATCATTCAACATATCTAACTTTGCCTCCACAACTTTAGTATTTTCAGACTATTCTTGCAATGTGAGTCCCAGAATGGCCTTGATCCATGTGGATATTGGTGGCCACCCACCAATTCCACTTGGACCTCCACCATTACTTCTTTTAGTTTTTTCAGTTTCCTTAATTGTAGCACAGTTTACTATTTTTAGCAGTTTTTCGGGTCCTAAACTTCCGGAGCCGTTTTAAGGCCCTAAATGACAGTTTTTTGGAAATCTACCGCATCAATTTTCTATTTCAAATTGTCTTTTATGTTGTAGTCCTCGAAGAGATATTTCCAACGAGCTATCATGCGCATCAAACGGAGATAATATGACCAAGTCATGACCACCGGAAGTTGGCTATCCAACTCACCCCAACGAGGCCCATAAAGTCTTGGTGTTACATCTCCTCAAGTTAGGGTTTTGGTTGTTTAGGGTTTGCTCTTCTTCTTCAATAATAAAAAGGCCCTTGAGCCTCATTGTAGTTCAGTTCAGAGGCATGTAGTCACCACATCCCTTCTCAGAGATAAGCTACCATCGCCCTAGTTGGTGTATTTCCATTTCTGTTTGTAAGCATATTTCAGTATTTTACATTAATGAAATGAAGTATTATTTCCATTGCATCTATGTGTTTATGGTTATCTCTATAATTTGTTGTGTTCCTGTTTAAATCCGGATCAGTGGTATCAGAGGGGTCTGCCTTTTTTCTTTGTTTTTCTTTGCATGTCCCCAACGAGGTAAGGATATAAGGAGTTAGGGCTTGAACTGGTCGAACCTCTGCAAGACCAGCCTCACAAATCCCAACAGTGATCTAAAAATGAGATATTAGAGTAATATTAAGGTATTACAGACTTATGTGCAGGATTTTCCTATATTACTTAGTGCAATGGATTGAAAAGATTGTGAATAATATAGACAATGAAGCAGTTATATAAACATAATAGATACACACATAACACAGCAAATAATCAAGGAGTTCACCCAAAACTCTTGGACTACGTCTCCTGGTCTAGCCTTCAGTGGTGACCTCTCTATTATGTCTTCAAGAGAAAAGTTTTTACAAGTGTGAGCTTAAATTGAGTCTCAACACAATAGGAACAAGACAATAGGGCTTTACTTGGATCCCCCAAGTCTTTTTGAGTACACAGACTCTCCCTCTCACTCTATGTCTCTATCTTCTCTTTGTCTCAGCACTGCCTACTCCTGTATCTGTCATTCAGTGGCTTTTAAGCCAATCGGCGCTTGTCTGTTCATTTTCCCTTTCAGGCTTTCCAACTTCTGGCCTCTGTTCGTTCAAGTCCCCTCTGAGCATTAACCAATCACAGTGTAATGTCTTTAGGTATGGTGGCCACCTGTTATGAAACGGAAGGGACCATCGGTACATGAGAAATCCCAAAACAGCCGTTCTCTATTTACATAGAGAAATACATAGAAACACTGTAAAAATATGCCAAATTGTCGTTTATCAGACTTCAAATATTATCAATTTTGCCCTGTAATCCTTTCGGATCTGTCTTTGGGGCACTATCACAAGTCCGCCATTGATCCAATTGTTGCTATTAATTTCAGGTGGCTTATGTGCACAGAGATTACCTGCCCGAAAAGGCAGTTTTCTCTCTCCGGTGCCAAGCCACGTGGCGACCTGTGTATGGGCTCGGGCGGAGCCTGCCCAATATCGCTTACCACCAAAGGCTTGCCCGAAATCCCACTCATTATGGAACTTAAAATGTATATCGCTGCATGTATAAATCCTTTCGGGTCCGTTTTATTGCTCCACTTGCATTTCCTTTGTTTTTCATTTATTTGACGAAAATGCGAATTTACATAGAAAAACCCTTTTCTTCCAGAACTCAAAATATATATATTTGTACCCATAAGACCCTTCAATTCCGGCTTTATCACAAGTCGCATATGTATTGGCCCCGCTTCTCTGTATTGTTGCGATGCGATTTTGCGATGCGACATATTGCAATCGCATATCGCATAGTCCTTGGGCCCCAGTAAGTCCTTCTGTGTGTGTATTGGCGATGCGATGGCACGAGTAGATCTGGACCATTGATCTGCGCACATAAATCTTCGACTCTCGTTTAATCGCGCCGATCACTATTCCGATTTCCCATAAGGCTGCTTCCGATGGACTCCGCTTGCCACCTCCAACTGCAATATGCTGATCAGAGCTGGACCATTGATCGACCAGATCCAATGGCTCCTGTGCATCATTCTTTTGACCTCTGATAGGCTCTGTTTTCTCTTTTTCTTCATGTTTTTCTCTCCCAATAGTGTTTTCCACCATTTTTGAAGGTTCATCCTTTGCGATAGTTTTTTATTTTTGAAGACTTAGAGGGTTTTTTGGATCCATTTTGGATCACACCTTCCCACTGAAAAGCTTTTGGACCACCAAAAGTTGGTTTTTTTTTTCAAGCATCGATCAAGTGAGGATACAACTTCCTCACTTGTCCAATCTCTATCCATCGTGCACTGCTTGTTTTTGAACCTTTGAGTCCAATTCTCAGGTACTCAACATCCCCTCTGCACGTAGTTCTCACCTTCCTGTCCAGAACTGTGTCTTCTTACAACTCATTGACATATTCAGGCAACAGATCATCAATAGAAGGCAACTGACTTTGCTCTTCGGGATCTTCAACCAATGAAGGTTCATATAGTCTCAAGTTCTCTGCATCAATGATTGAATAGGTATGCATATAAGCTGGCAAATCAAGGAGAAAAGTGTTTTCACCAATTTTCTCAAGTATCTTCAAAGGCCCATACCTTATTGGTTTCAACTTCTTACCTTCACCTTGCATTTTCTCTTTGTTGATCTACAACCAAACTTGATCACCTACTTGGAAGCTATGCTCAATTCGATGCTTGTCATGCCTTGCCTTGTACTTGGCCTGACTTCTTCCAGCTATTCCTGCACTTCCTGGTGAATTTCTTGGATCTGTTCAATGAACTTGGTTGCTTTATCCATATCACTATGTCCATCAACTTCTATGTCTTTACTAAAGACAAAATCCAAGGGAGACTTTGGTGTAAAACCAAAACAAGTCTCAAAAGGAGATCTTTGAGTAGAAGAGTGCTTAGCACAGTTCTAAGCATGTTGCACATAACACAAATGTTCATCCCAAAGCTTGGGATGCTTGCTGCAATAGCCTCTTAGCAACTGGATCACTGTCCTATGACCACCTCTATTTGACCATTTGTTTGTGGATGAAATGTTTTGCTTTTCTTCAATCTGGTGTCCATAAACTCCCATAGACTTGACCAAAACTTCCCAACAAATCGGGAATCTGGATCAGATACAATGGAAGTGGGTAACCCAAAATGAACCCATACATGCTAAAAGAACAACTTCATTGTTTATTCAACTGTAATCTGCTTGTTACAAGGTATTAAAATGCACATTTTGCTGAACCTGTCCACAATAACATATAAATAATCATGACATTTTCTAGATTTTGGCAATCCCCCAACAAAGTCCATGGAAACACTTTCCCAAGGATGAGAAGGAACTGGAAGTGGAGTGTACAAGCCTAATTTTCTATTAATGGGCTTGCTTTTAGCACACATAGTACACCCTTTAATATATCTAGAAATTGTTTCATGCATTCTTGGCCAATAACAGAACCTTTGCAGTTGTGCAACTATTTTAATTACACAAAAATGACCTGATATAAGAGAAGTATGTGATTCTTGGATTATGTTAACTCTTTCATTTTGTGGAATGAATAACTTTCCCAAATGATACAAGAGTTGGTCCTTAACATAATAATCCAATTCTTCTACTTGTTTTCCATGAGTTAAGGTTGCATATACATCTTTAAAATCTACATCTTGAGCATATAGTTCAATATAGCTTTCATGCATTACTGAGTTATGCTTAAGTATAGTAGATGCATTTATGATTGGTCTTGATAGCATATCTGCAACCTTATTGTGTATGTCTTTCTTATATCTGATGAAAAGATGAAATTGCTATAGAAAAACCATCCACCTATAATGTCTTGATTGCTGCAATTTAGTTTGTGAGTGCAAATATTGAAGTGGTTGATGATTTGTATGTATAATTGTTTCTTTGCCTAATAGGTAATGTTTCCACTTTTTCACACTCTGCACTAATGCATACAATTCTTTATCATATATGGGATAATTAACTACTGTAGAATTAAATGTCTCAGAATGATAGCATATGGGTTTACCGTGTTGCATCAACACTGCTCCCATGGCATAGTCACTAGCATCTGTTTCAATCTCAAATGGTTGTTGAAGATCTGGCAGTGCTAGTACTGGTGTTATACTAATTTTTTCTTTCAAGGTGTCGAAGGCTTTCTGCTATTTTCCTCCCCACTGAAACACCTTGTTTAATCCTGTTAAAGCATGTAAGGGAGCTGCAATCAGGGAAAAGTTAGCAATAAACTTTCTCCAATATTGTGTTGCTCCTAGGAAACTCCTAACTTCTGTAGCAGATTTGGGTTTAGGCCAGTTCACAATGAATTCAACCTTAGAGGGATCTATCTTCAATTCACCACCCCCTACAATATGACCCAAATAATTTAAAGATGTTTTTCCAAATTCACAATTTGATAGATTCACACAGAGATTTTCTCTTTTCAAAACATCTAAAGTCTACTTTACATGCTTCAAATGTTCTTCCCATGTTTTACTGAAAACAATAATGTCATCTAAATATGCAATTACAAAATCATCAATAAAAGGCCTGAGTACATCATTCATAACTCTCATGAAAGTGGCAGGAGCATTAGTTAAGCCAAAAGGCATAACCAACCATTCATACAACCCTTGCTTTGTTTTGAAAGCAGTCTTCCATGCATCTTGTTCTGCAACTCTGACATGATGATAGCCACTATGCAAGTCTAACTTGGAAAAGTAAACTGTGTCTTTCAACTGATCTAATAGATCATCAATGCGAGGAAGAGGATAGTGATTCTTTATCGTTATTTTATTTAGTGCTCTGTAATCAATGCACATCCTCCACGAACCATCTTTCTTTCTCACCAGTACGAGTGGAGATCCACATGGTGATGTGCTTGGTCTTATGAACCCTTTATCGAGCAGCTCCTGTACCTTCTTCTTGATCTCTACATTCTCTAAAGCAGATAACCTGTACATTCCGATGTTAGGAAATGGATCATCTTGCTGCAAATGACTATCATGTACTATTTCCCTTTTGGGTGGCAGACCTTTAGGTTCTTGAAATAGGATATCATATTCTGAAACAACTATAACTAAATTAGCTTTCTGTTTAGCATCACAGCCTTCAAATACATTGGTTTTATTAGGGTTATTTTCCTTTACAACCATTAGTAAAAATTGCTTGCATGAATTTACAATTCTTTTCATCTGCCTTGAGTTTATGAGAGAGTAGTTATTTTTGAGTTTATGAGCTCTTAAAATATATTCTATTCCATCTTTAGTGAGTTGATACTTATTTTCAGCTCTATAGAAAATGGCTTTTCTATCATACAAGTAAGGAATTCCTAAAACAATACCACATATATCCAAGGGAACTATATCTAACTCAACCTCATCTACAAATGTTGACCCACTAGCAAACCTAAGTTTACATTGTCTAGTCACTTGTAATTTTGCTTTATCACAAACCCAACCTAATGGATATGGCTTCTTGTGAGGTGTTTTTAGTAAGCCCAAATTTTTTACAATTGTTTCAGAAATCAAGTTTACTTGTGATCTTCTATCAAATAAAGTATCAATCTTTTGGTGCTTGGAAATAAATCTAATATGAAAAAGCTCATGTCTTTTCCTCTCATTATCTTCATTATCAATAGATTGAGCAGAATCACTTGTAGATGCTTCATAATTTTTACCTTTTATACCTGTGGCTGTGACTGTTGTTTCATCACCTAAGTCTGACCCCAAGTCTTTCTGAATAGCAGCAGCAGTCTTCTTCTTCTTACCACCGAACTTCTTGGGTTTCAGCTCCGGATGCAAAGACCAGCAGTGTTCATCATCATATCCATCCTTCTTGTAGTGAGTGCATGAAGGTTTGTCTTTCTTTACAGCGTTTTTCTTCCTCTCCTTCCATTTCAGCTTCTTCTTTTCCTTGTTCTTGCTTGCAGAGGGTTTTGATGATCCCCCAATTTCTAGGTTCACATTCTTGTCTCTAGCTTCTAGATGTGTAGCCTGAAGTGATACATCATCTAGGCTAGTAGGATTAAACATGAGAATGGTGTGCTTCAAATAGCTATGCAAACCACCTATATACTTCAACAAAGTTTCAGGTGAGTCTAGAGATATGCCTAGAGTTAAAGCTCTTTTTCTAAATTCCTGCATATAACTTTGTACACTTTGGCCCTTTAATTGGCGAATAGTTTGCCAACTCATCATTACTTGCTGCATATGAGCTAGTGGATAGAATGGTTTTTTAATGGCAGAAAAAAAATCATTCCAGGTAGAAATAATTTTACCATGTTTCTTCAGATCAACTTGTGTCTTGCCTTCCCACCACACTAGTGCAGTTCCTCCCAGGTGAAGGCTAGCCAGTTGAATCTTTCTCCTTGCTGATTTTATGTTCTACACTCTACAATATACATCAATCTGGCTAATCCAGTTATCTAGCTTTTCTGCATTTAATTCTCCATCATAGATTGGCAAATCAAATTTCACATCTAATTTAATCAAAGATGTTTTCTTCTTTTTCTTTTCAGGGCTAGGAGATGAGGATGATGGAGGTGATGGTGGAGGAGATGATGGAGGAGGTTTTTCCCATTTCCCTTTGCCCTCTGGGGCATCTAGAGAAGGTTCCTCTACCCCTTTGTCTTGTTTGGGGGTTGAAGTACTTTCACCTCGACCTTTCTTAAATTCTCAATACATCTCTTCCACCATGGCTCTCATGGTCATGAAACTATCCATGAACTAAGATTCTAATTCCAATGGGGTTTGTTCTGCCCTTCTCCTCCTAGGATAGACTCTTCCAATTTCTGGATTAGCCGCAACAAGTTCTCCTTCTCCTAGTTTGAGCTTTGACCTAGTTAGCATTCAACAATCTAGCACAAGCTTGTCTAACCGTAGCAAACCTAAAGCTCTGATACCACTTGAAATGAGATCTTAGACTAACATTAAGGTATTACAGACTCATGTGCAGGATTTGCCTATATTACTTAGTGCAACGGATCGAAAAGATTGTGAATAATATAGAAAATGAAGCAGTTATAGAAACATAATAGATACACACATAACACAGCAAATAATCAAGGAGTTCACCCAAAACTCTTGGGCTACATCTCCTAGTCTAGCCTTCAGCGGTAACCTCTCGGTTATGTCTTCAAGAGCATAGTTTTTACAAATGTGAGCTCAAATTGAGTCTCAACACAACAGGAACAAAACAACAGGGCTTTACTTGGATCCCCCAAGTATTTTTGAGTACACAGACTCTCCCTCTCACTCTCTACCTTTGTCTTCTCTATGTCTCAACACTACCTGCTCCTATCTCTGTCATTCAGTGGCTTTTAAGCCAATCGGTGCTTGTCTATTTGTCTTCCCTTTCAGGCTTTCTAGCTTCCATCCTTTGTTAGTTCAAGTCCCCTCTGAGCATTAACCAATCATGGTGTAACGTCTTCAGGTATGGTGGCCACCTGTTATGAAATGGAAGGGACCATCAGCGCATGAGAAATCCCAAAACAGTGGTTCTCTGTTTACACAGAGAAATACACAGAAACACTGTAAAAATCCACCAAACTGCCATTTATCAGACTTCAAATATTATCACTTCCTCCCTGTAATCCTTTCGGATCCGTCTTTGGGGTGCTATCACAAGTCCACTGTTGATCCATGTGATCATTAATCCAACGGTTACTATTGATTTCAGGTGGCTTATGCGCACGGAGATTAGTCGCTCGAAAAGGTGGTTTTCTCTCTCCGGCGCCAAGCCACATGGTGGCCAGTGTGTGGGCTCAGGCGGCGCCTGCCCAATACCGCTTAATGCCAAAGGCCCGCCCGAAATCCCACTCGTTACAAAACTCAAAATGTATATTGCTACAAGTATAAACCCTTTCGGGTTCGTTTTATCGCTCCATTCGCGTTTCCTTTGTTTTTCATTTATTTGACGAAAATGCGAATTTACATAGAAAAACCCTTTTCTTTGGGAACTCAAAATATATATATTTGTACCCATAAGACTTGTCAGGTCTGGGTTTATCACAAGTTGCATATGTATTGGCCCCGCTCCTTTGTATTGTTGCGTTTCGGTTTTGCGATGCGACATATCGCAATCGCATCGCATAGTCCTCAGGGCCTGGTAAGTCCTTCTGTGTTTCTATTAACAATGCAATGACACGAATAGATCTGAACTGTTGATCTGCGTGCATAGACCAATGACTCTCGTTTAATCGCACTGATCGCTATCATGATTTACCATAAGGCCACTTCCGATGGACTCTGCTTTCCACCTCCAACTGCAATATGCTAATCAGATCTGGACCGTTTATCGACCAAATCCGGCGGCTCCTGTGCATCGTACTTTTGACCTCCGATAGGCTCTATTTTCTATTTTTCTTCATGTTTTTCTCTCCTAATAGTGTTTTCTGCCAGTTTTAAAGGTTCATCCTTTGAGATAGTTTTTGATTTTTGAAGACTGAGAGGGTTTTTTGGATCCATTTTGGATCAGACAGCCTCCCATGGCGAATGAAAAGAAAGATGAGGAGGCAGGAGTTCCTATCAAAATCTTGCTTGAAGAATCCCTCGAGCGACAAAGGAACACGATGATGGATATCTTTGCCCAGATCCTTCAGCAGCTACCCAGGGGCGACGCATCGGCTTCCAACAACTACTTTGGAAATGCCACACCGTTTAAGGTACAAGTTAATTTTTAAATCCCCATATTTGAGGGTCAGATAGACGCAGATGCCATCGATAAATGGTTAAATCTGCTAGAGGGTTATTTTTCTGTTCATGATTTTTCCAGTCTAGAAAAGATTATTTTCGCTCTTCTCAAAGCAGCCCCCCACGTCAAGGACTGGTGGGAAACCTACTGCAAGAAGAAGGATGAAAGTACAAGCTCACTATTTTCAGCCACACCCACTTGGAATTCATTCTGGGATGCCATCAAGGAGTATTACTGCCCTGTCGAAAGCTATGAGGATCAATACATAAAGTGGACCATGTTGTGGTAGGGAAGGGACCAAGACGTGCCGGAGTTTACCAATATTTTCCATACCCTTCGCACAAAGTTGGGTATCAAGGATTCAGAGCAGCAGTTGGTACTCAAATATCGCGACTACTTGCACAAGTACATCCAGGAAGAAATAGAATTCTTGAACATCTCCTCACTCAACACGGCATACCAATATGCCATCAAGGTCGAACAAAAGTTTAAATAGAAGAAGCGAGACTTTGGATCTGCGAATCCGAAGCAAGGGGAAGGTGCCCCCAAATTTTAGAATAAAGGAAAAAGCCAAGGAGGGGCGGCCCATGTCACACAGTAATTTTTCACTATCCTCATCTCAGTCCCTATACTGTGTCATGTGTCAAATAAACATGTTCATATCTTCCCACTCATGTAAGAATATTAAGAAAATGCTCTCTAATGCTGAAGATTGACCCTTTTTCGACTAAGTTCCTACATCATCGCTAGTAAAACCTTAAAATCCGTGATGGTTCTCTGTCATGCATTGTATCGTTTCGACGCCGTCGCTAGTCCCCAGTTCGTGACCTGCGACGATCCAGATTTGGAAAATTAGTTCAAACAATCGGCCTTCTGGATGTTTCTAGGGCTAGTTGTTGGGTCAGTTTGGGTCGCCTTTCCACCTCTAGGATGGTGGTTCCGCCTCTTGTGCAACCTCCCTTGGTGATAAGCTCCCTCTCCCTCATTTCATGGAGGCTCCTCCTCCTATAAAATCACTCACCATTGCTATGATCTGCTAGTTCCTTAGTTGCTAGTTCTTTTGGTTGTATAGTGCTGCTAGTGCATTTGAGTTTGGTAGATAGCTTTGGTGTGAGTGTGACAAGTGTAGGATTGCTAAATAGTCTACAAGAGGTTGTCGAGTACCCTTAACCTTGTATTAAAGCTTGTGAGTGAGAGGGAGATATTGTTTTTTGGGATACCCACCTTTGAGAGTGAATGCTTGAAGAAACATACTGGCTGGACCCTCCAAGAAGGCTTGTGACGTCAAGACTTGGTTGTAAGCTTTGCTCTTGATTTATTATTAATACAATCAATGATGATTTCCTATGTCTTGTATGTAATTTACTTGATAGCTCATGACTTCTTGACTTTATGAGTAAATAGATCATTGTTGTTATCGGTTATGTGCTCTATTGTTTTCTTGTGGTGTTTCAGGTTGATTGCTCATTAAGGAGAAGGAAACAGAAGCTGGAGCAGTGCAACGGAACTTCATCAACCACCGGTTTGAGGTAGGCCTCCAATGATGAATATTTAAGGGAATCAATTGTTTTTTTGTCTTTGTTGTGACTAGACCCACTCTAGGGCTAGAGGGGTTGCCTCTGTCCGCAAAGGGAACACTTTCCTACTTCATAAGTTGGCGACTCCGCTGGGGAGTCCTTCGTATGTTTTTCTCTTGTTTGCTCTTGTTTGGTTTTGATTTAGTGTCTCTTGAATTTTGGGGTTAAACTGTCAGTCTTTTGGGTTACCTGGGTCAATTTGGGAAGTCCCTTTATTATCTGTAAGGATAGACTGGTCTTTGTTTGGGAGTTTTCATTCGTCTTTCATTGTTTTTAAGTTTATCACTAGAAAAATCTTAACAGTCGCACCGATGTCGCCCTGTCTCTTTTTTAAAGTTCTGTGCATCGTTGAATCCTGTCGTACAGTCACGACAATCCCTGAAATCGGCCCGTCGCAGAAGAGACGTGTACTATAGCGACAACATCGCTCTGTTGCTACGGCTAGTGGCTGATCGTCCCTAGTTGCTAGTGTTATGCCTACGACAATTCCTGTAGAGTTGTTTTTTCAATTCTACATCCTGAATTCACTAGTCTTGTTAATCACCTGTTATCTTTCTCTTGCCCATTAGTTTGTTTTTAATTTCTTTTGGTTAAGATACTCTCTCTTTGGTTTCATTGAGTGGATCTTGCATTTTTGGCTTTGTG
This sequence comes from Pinus tabuliformis, assembly GCA_031772625.1. Lineage (NCBI taxonomy): Eukaryota > Viridiplantae > Streptophyta > Pinopsida > Pinales > Pinaceae > Pinus > Pinus tabuliformis. The sequence goes on from CM062819.1 coordinate 940,190,854, forward strand.
ACCTAGTTTTTTCAAATTTTTGAATTACTTGGTTTGGTTGCTTGTCTATCCAAGGTTCATCTACAACCTTCTTGTTGATATGTTTGAGGTTTCTTCATTGCTTGTTTCTCATTGGTTGATTTTTAGTGACAATTATTGAAATGATTTTTTATATTGATTCGATTTCTTTTCACTACCAAACATAGATCACAATTGTTTCGATCGATCGGTTCACACTTGCTTGTTTGTCTCTTTAAATTCAAAACAATCAAAATCAAAAGACTGCATTCATTTAGTATACGAAAGTGAAAGTATATTTGCATTTCAAGTTTTCATGTTTGAGAACTTGGAAAGAAAATTTAAAATCTATCATCAGTAGTATCGATGCACTGTAGGATTGATGTGTTTATGCATTGTGTCTCTTAGTTGATCTTGGTTTTGTCTTGGTTTGGGAATGATCTCTCTACCCTCCAGTAGGTAGGTGTTCATTGAAATAAAACATGCTTTACTCATTCTAGCTGCATCCTACGTTTTTTTTTTATATACATATGGTAAGGCCTGGAAACTAAAACATAATTCAAGATCAACTCTAAAATGAATTGAATGAACTTAACAAAGCATTGGAACATAACGCACATTATTTAGAGATCTAGGCTAGAGATGCGCTCCGGTTTTATTAAACCTAATCACTATTGTTTTCGTTTAAGGTTGGGTGATTCCTCCTTTTGCCACTCAATAGCTACTAGTACGGACTTATGCTCCCAGTACCGTCGAGTATATATCGAGAGACCCCACTAGGTTATCATCCTACATCCATAGGAAGCCGTGTCTTCCACCTTGCAAACCATAACGCACCGAACACAGCATTTGGGAAGATTGACTGCCATACGGAAAGTCCTTGGTTTTCATATGATCGCCAAGGTGTATATGCAGTTTTACTGGTTGTTTGGTAAACCTTTTGCCTAGTTCTCCAGAGTAGTCACTTTTGTTCCTTTTTAGACTCCTTAAAAGAAAAGGTCCATCTAAGCACTTGTCCTTTCAGGCTCATTAAACCTCGAAAGAGATAGAGTCACCTTTTCGTCCTTTTCTCGACTCTTGAAACATGAAAAGGTCAAGTTTTGTTCTTGCGTCATAAAATTTACTGCCCACAAAATATTCCTGGTAACAGTTTGAGTTCTTGGTTGTGATAAGAGTGTTTTTAGGTTCATTCTCGATGGCAACATTCCCCAAGTCTACCGGCCAAGGTCTTCCCCCAGATGGGAACCCTGGTCCGTTTCCTCCTTTTGGAAATGCTGGTGCTCCGTATATGGCAACATTGTCTTTGCCTGGGTTAACCATCGGTTTGCCCGTGTGGTTGTTTTCAACCTCGGTGGTCCCGAGCATCATGACTCTTGTTCCACCGTCTCCTTCGTTTGAACCACAACACGATGATTCCAAGGTTGAGCCTACGCCTTCTTCCCCTGTTTCTTCCTCCTCCTCTCCTCCCTCGCCTGGTGAAAGTTCTACATCCAGTAACCAGGAGGATAAGAAGAAGAAGAGGAAGACGAATAAGAAGAAGAATTTGGATAAGCATCTGGCCACCCACCCAGCGCATGTCCCAAGTACGTCACCGGTCGTGACACCTTTTGCCCCTCTGCGGAAGGGTAAGTTTCCTTGTAAATTGTGCAAGGATGACCATCTTCTTTGTCGCTGTCCTAGTATTCCGAGGATATTAGAATTTTGGTCTCATGACCCGGCTTATCCCTCATCATCCTCTGAAGTTCATGACAATGCTACCCTATCGACTGGCAGTGGTAAGAAGAAAAGGAATATTCAATTCCCCTTTAGACTATGTGAAGGCAACCATCCCCTTCACCTTTGTCCGCTCATGGATAAAGCTTTCGCCGTTTTGGAAAGTCTTACAGCTTCTTCACCTCGACTTCCCGTTGGTTATCAGAGGCTCTCTTCAAACCCTCTCCCTGTTGACAAAGAGATTGAATTAGATTCTTCTCTTGTTCATCCTCCTCTTTCCAAACCTGGTTGTGCTAAGCCTGTTCCAGACCAACCATTGGTCAGAGAGAGTGTCGACTTGGATTCAATACCTGTTAAATCTCTGTTCCGGAAGAGCATCATGATTATACTGCTCATGTTCTTCTCGTCTCATCAAATTCTTCTAAGTCCGAGAATGGTCCTCCTATGCCCGCTGGTCAAGAGAGTCCTTCTTCGATTCCTGTAGGGCATGGGGGCAATCATATGATACCCCCACCAAGTAGTTCAATCATTTCCTTTGAATGGAGTCATTTGACTGCATTCCACCTTCCATCCTACGTGCCCTTCCAGATTACAGTAAATGCCTATGATAAGGTCATACCTGGCATTGTCTTGGATGAGGGTGCGTCGGTTAGCCTCATGCCTTCTACTACTTGGCAAGATTTTGGCTCCCCACAGCTTGTGCCGATCATGCAAAATCTGTTGGCATTTGATGGAGGAACCAGTCAACCTTTAGGGATCCTTCTAAAGTTCCCTGTTACTTTGGGAGGCAAAATCGTCTATATAGACGTAATGGTTGTCCAAGGTGCTTTAGATTTCAGTCTTCTCCTTGGCCATGACTATATTTATGCCATGGGGGCCCTTGTCTCTTCACTTTTCCATGTGGTTTGTTTTCCACACGATGGAAGAATGGTGACCATAGATCAATTATCATTCTCTAGTCACCCAGTGCCACCTGTACCACCATCATCCCCCATCGGTTCTTATCCACAAACAATACCTTCCTTGCCACAGGTCAATTATGTGGCTACCCATTCCATCTCTGCCTCTGCTGATGATCATGCAAATGGTCTCGTACATCATGTACTGGGGGCATTGGAACCTAATCTGTCATTTGTGCCTCATGACATGTGTTCCTCCAGAGTGCATTTCTTCCATCTAGTAAAGACCTCTTGGGAGCCATGTTCTCATCTGGCCCATGAACATATGACCAAGGAGTTTGAGGAGAGTTCTTGTTCTTGTGTCAACCTCATTAAAAAATGAAAACAAGGGTCTTGAGCATAGTTCCTTGTCTTGTGTCAAGCTTGTTAAAAAATGAAACAAGGAGTCCCGAGGATAGTTTGTTCCTGTGTCAACCTCGTTAAAAAATGAAACCGGGTGTCCCCGAGGATAGTTCTGATCTTGTGTCAACCTCGTTAAAAAATGAATCAAGGAGTTTTGAGGAGAGTTCTTGTTCCCGTGTCAACCTCATTAAAAAAATGAAACCAAGGGTGATGAGCATAGTTCCCGACCGTGTGTCAAGCTCGTTAAAAAATAAATCAAGGAGTCATGGAGCATAGTTCCTTGTCTTGTGTCAAGCTTGTTAACAAATGAAACAAGGGTTATGAGGATAGTTCTTTTACTGTGTCAACCTCATTAAAAAGTGAAACAACTCCCTTTCCAAATCAAGTCTTTGCTTAAGATCTCATAAAATCCAAGTCGAGTATTTCTAAGATCTCGAAAGTGAACCTTCATTCCATCCACCTCGTTGAATGCAATGAAGCTTGGGGGGCATGTGCCTCGATTTGCGTCATTATGCTGGGGGCATGTGAACTTATAACAAGCATAGTTTTTCATTCCAAGCTTGTGTAAACATGAAACCGAATCCAAGCAGAGTTCTCCATGGTTCAAGCTTGTGTAAAAATGAACCCATACCTGATTTACATCTTGTGATTTTTGTTTTTATCTACTAAATTCCGCTAGATGAGCCTTGGTTGTTTCATTCCATCACCATCATCTCTTCAACCGATCATATGCTTTCACTTAGTTGTTTTTCCTTTCCTAAGGAACCGCAACGATGAGTGTTTTTATTAGCCAGCCTCTTGACCATTACGTGTTGTGAGAAGTTCCACCATTGCCAGAACCAGTTGCTACCCTTTATACCACTCATTCCTCCAAGAAGAGTCTCCTTTAAGCTCTTTTCTAACTCGTAAAATATGAAAATATTGCAGAGTATTTTTCCCTTTTTGACTCATTAAAGAGAATAAAAATGGAGGTCTTCTTTCAACTCTTTTCCAACCATATAAATGTGAAAAGATCGTCAGAATTTTGTCATTTCAGGTTCAATACTGGTCACAAAACGATGTGTCTTTGATCGCTTTTTTACTTTTTTGGATCGAGGCCACTAATTACGAAAATTACTCCTTGATTGTAATGGTCAAACGGTTCTCTCGAGTATTATTTTATACTTTTTTGGGCTCAAGGGACACAAATTTACGAAAAAGGACCCCCTGGAGTTTTCTTTTCCATGTCTTTTTCAAACTCTCTAAACATGAAAAAGACTCTGAGTTTTCCCTATGTCGGACTCGTTAAACCCTAACGACACTGGACTCATCGCCATGACGAGACTCGAGCTTCTCCTCCTTAGGGCTCATTAAACTATCACTAGGTTGGATTCATTCGAAGGTCGAACTGATATTACAAGCATATGCTATCCCCTTCAAGCTTGTTTCAAAAATAATTCAGGTACTCGCCAGAAATGGTGGGGGAAAATTTGGAAGTCATCATTGGTTACCTTCGGCAGCTAGTCACTCTTGAACATTGACACTTTTTCTTCTTGTTGGATTAGGTTATCCATACATTGTCATTTGGCCTTCCAGGGTTTTGGGTTGCCATTTTTGCCTCATTCCATCTATCCCTATTGTCTCCATTGTGCCTTTGATCCCTTGGTACCTAAATGTTGCCACATTTCGGAGTCGTGTTGCCGATATGTTCAAGAGTATAATCATTCTGTAGTTCATGCCCTTACCTACTCCTCTGATGCTCTATTTCACCATCTACCACTTGTTCCTTATCTCGTGTCGTTGATGAGGGAAACATTATGGCCCTCCTGCGATGGATCATCCCCTGTCGACATCAGCTCATTATCCAGGAGATTGATCTAGAGATCCCCTTCGGTACCTTGGAGCTTGCATGCCTCAATGGCAAGTTCTTCGCGCCTGACGATAGACTTTCATCATTGGTATTCGATTGGGTGATTCCACGAGTGTTCGACTTCAGCTCATTTTTCACACTTAGTGGATTGTACTGGACAGTACCTTGAGAGCCATTGGCATTATTGGTGGTTTCTCTCGCTGGTTAATGGTTTTCATTATTGACCGGTAATCAAGTGACTTTCTATCATGCTCAACCTCAACACATCTATTTGCATGCTAGAATTTGTACTATGATTGGTTGGGTTTCAAGACCCCGGACTAAGATTACATATGTTCGGGCTACGTGGATTGGTTCGTGCTTACATACATGACTCTTTGATGGATGGCTACGACCATAGTTGATTCTTCATGGATGGTTGTGACCATACCTTTATCATTATCATGGTCTTGACAACTAGGTGGTTGCATCCATACCACAGACCAAGTTTCATATGTCTTTTGGATGTCTATGCCCATGCCTAGACTACATGTATTTCACTATTAGAGATATCAGTTGTACTTGTGTCTGCAGGTTCTTCAAAGTGGTGTTCCAGTTCAAATAGTTTTGTAAAGCATTTCACCCCTCCCACTCTTTTGAGCTTCATGCTTTAGGGGACATCTGTTACACAGTAATTTGTCATTGTCCTCATCTCAGTCCCTCTGTTGTGTCATGTGTCAAACAAACATGTTCATATCTTCCCACTCATGTAAGAAGATTAATCAAATGCTCTCTAATGCTGAAGATTGACCCTTTTTTTACTAATTTCCTGCATCGTCGCTAGTAAACCCTTAAAATCCGTGACGATTCTCTGTCATGCACTGTATTGTTGTAACATCGTCGCTAGTCCCTAGTTCGTGACCCGCGACGATCCAGATTTGGTGAATTAGTTCAAATAGTCATCCTTCTGGATGTTTCTAGAGCTAGTTGTTGGGTCAGTTTGGGTCACCTTTCTGCCTCTGGGATAAGCTCCCTCTCCCTCGTTTCATGGAGGCTACTCCTCCTATAAAATAACTCACCATTGCTATGATCTGCTAGTTCCTTAGTTGCTAGTTCTTTTGGTTGTATAGTGCTGCTAGTGCATTTGAGTTTGGTAGATAGCTTTGGTGTGAGTGTGACAAGTGTTGGATTGCTAAATAGTTTGCAAGACGTTGTGGAGTGTCCTTAACCTTGTATTAAATCTTGTGAGTGAGAGAGAGATATTGTTGTTTGGGAGACCCATCTTTGAGAGTGAATGCTTGAATAAACATACTGGCTGGACCCTCCGACAAGGCTTGCGACATCAAGACTTGGTTGTAAGCTTTTCTCTTGATTTATGATTAATACAGTCAATGATGATTTCCTATGTCTTGTATGTAATTTACTTGATAGCTCATGACTTCTTGACTTTATGAGTAAATAGATCATTGTTGTTATCGGTTACGTGATCTGTTGTTTTCTTGTGGTGTTTCAGGTTGATTGCTCATTAAGAAGAAGGGAACAGAAGCTGGAGCAGTGCAACGGAACTTCATCAACCACCGGTTTGAGGTAGGCCTCCAACGATGACTATTTAAGGGAATCAATTGTTGTTTTGTCTTTGTTGTGACTAGACCCACTCTAGGGCTAGAGGGGTTGCCTCTATCCGCAGAGGGAACACTTTCCTACTTCACAGCCCAAGACAACCTGCCAAAGCTGCAAGCAAAGAACAGCGCCGCGAAGCTGAGAAAGGACATGGGAAAGTGGTGTGAGTTCCATAAGAGCTCCACTCACAACACAAGTGAGTGTCGGGCCAAGCAGTCAGTAGTGGCCGAGCTAAAGGTTACAGAATTAGATGCATGTTCTGACTCTGAGTCAGAACTCGACAGGGGGAATGACAAAGGGAAGTAGATTATTGATGCAGAGCCCAACCCCACCATTTCCACCATGAAGATCCAGAAGGAGGAACCCAAAGATCCAGAGGAGGAGGAACGTCTCTTCCACTCCCAGATGTGGGTAAAGAGCTCCCCACTATAGTTCATTGTCGACATCAGGAGCTAAAAGAAGCTCATTTCGGCAGAGGTCATGAAGTGGCTGGGCTTACTGACCACAGCACATCCACAACCGTACACCATTGGGTGGCTTCACCAAGGACGGGATCTTCGCGTGAGCCTATAGTGTTGCCTTCCATATAACATCAAGCCCTTCACGGATGAGGTATTGTGTGACATTGCTCCCCTTGAAGTTTGTGATGTATTATTAGGACAACCATACTTGTGGAAGTGACATGCTATGTATGAATCAATGCCCCGTGCTGTTATTGTTACTTTGGGAAATAAGTTGTACAAGATACCGGAGGTAGCACTGCCTACCGCCATCTCTTTGGTTACTGTAAAACAATGCAGTAAGTTCATTTCCAAAACCGGGAAATTTGTTTTCCTGATGATATGCCCTCAAGGAAAGAAGAAGACAGTGGCCACGACCCCCAGATAGGGCCCCTTCACACGACAACTACAGATGGACAAGGTCATGGAGGAGTGCGAGGACATCTTCACCTCCCCCGCAGCGATTCCTCTGCACTATCAGGTCAAGCACTCCAGCGATCTTACCCTAGGTGCACCGCTACCCAATGGGCCAATCTATCGGTGCTCCATTTTGGAGAACGATGAAATAAAGCGGTAGATTTAGGAGCTAGTGCAGAAAGGTCACATTCATCTGAGTTCATCGCCCTGTGGGAGCCGATCGTGTTATTACAGAAGAAGGATGGGACTTGGAGACTCTTTATTGACTATCGGGCGCTGAACAACATCACTATCGATAATAGGTACCCAATCCCACGGATTGATGACCTCCTGGGCCAACTGAAGGGGGAAAAATATTTTATCAAGATCGATTTGAAGTCAGGATATCACCAGGTACCAATCGAACCCTCTGATGTGTGGAAGACTACCTTCAAAGCCAAGGAGGGCCTTTTCAAATGGTTGGTTATGCCTTTCAAATTGACAAATGCTCCTGCAACCTTCATGAGGCTAATGGATGACATCTTGCGGCTATTCACCAACTCATTTGTAGCAGTATACTTGGATGACATCCTAATCTTCAACCAAAGTTGGGAAGAGCACCTCCACCACATCCGACAGGTTCTCCAAACACTACGGCAACACAAGTTATGTGCCAATTTGGAGAAATGCACTTTTGGCATGACCTAGGTTCATTATCTGGGATACATTATTGATGAATAGGGGGTGCATGTGGATCTACCCAAGATCCAAATCATTTGAGATTGGCCATCTCCAACTACTCTAACAGAGCTCCGCAGCTTTCTAGGTCTTGCCAACTTCTACTGCAGGTTCGTGTTGGGATTTTCTCATATCACTTGGCCCTTGAGTCAAGTCACCAAGGGAGGAGCGAAAGAAAAATTATTTTGGTCTGAATCTTAATAGAAGGCATTCACAGAGCTAAAATATCACCTCTACTCGGCACCAGTGCTCACATTACCAGACTTGCAACAACCATTTAAGGTCGAGACAGATGCCTTTGAATATGCTATTGGGGTAGTCCTTACTCAACACAGGCATCCAGTGGCATATCACAATGAGACACTTTCAGACACAATCTAGAAGTATCCCACTTATGATAAAGAGATGTATTCCATTGTGCAGGCATGCCAACAATGGAAGCATTACATTTTGGGGAAGGAAACTGTCATCCACACAAACCACCGATCCCTGCAGTTCATACAGACCCAAGGGAAATTGCAGAATGATCGCCATCAGAAGTGGTCCACATACATGATGTTAGTGTCAGTCTTTGCAACCTTTCTCTAGTGATCAAACATGCTCTTACAAAGTGATTTTAAGGTGTCAAGGTCAAATTTTGTCATTTCAGTGAGTCTTCAAGCAAAATTTGGTCACTAGGTATTAGGTTTGGGGTTTGTTTTCACTCCTTTCAAAGTTGTCCAAATGTCAGTCCATGTCACCATTCAGCTGAGTGTACCATCATTCAGAGAGTTGTCATCATCATGTCAGGTTCCAATGGGTCATTTTACACCTTGTTCATGCTTCAGTTGTGCCTAGGTAAGGTTCATTTCCCTCTCCTAGGGTTTTGAAGGTAATTTCTCTTGGATGGTCAAATCATTAGCAAACCTTGTATCCTGATGTTCATACACCTTCCCCTATCCTTAAGTACCTTATTAAACACTTCCCATCACTGATATCCCTCAAATTCCTCATTTTCACGCAAACCCTAGTTTCTTGCTACAACTTGACAATTTTCGAGGCTAGGCCTGTGTTTTTCCCTTTTGGACCTCTTCCCCTCACTAAATCTCTAAAATTACACTTTCCCCTACTTCCTAACATCCCTCCCTACTTCCAAAAATTTTCTCAAGAATTTAGAAGCCCCTTATCCCCTTCATTTCACCTCATTCCGACAAATCCCCTGTTCCACACATCGAGATAGGTTTTAATTCAATGATGTTTTTAAGAAAGAAAAGATGAATTTTGGAAAAATGAGAGAGGTTTTTGTCCACACTAGGCTAGGGAAGAAAAATATCCTTCACTTTTTACACAGGTGTCATGGTTTTAGAGAAAAGTCAAAAATACAGTTGCCTCAGGAGAATTGATGCACCTCTGAAGTGACCTTGGGAAAATCAAGTTTTCTCCTATCTTGGTTGGCCAAATGAGTTTCTTGATGATTCAAATGATAACTAGACACAAATATCTTTCCAATAATATATCATGAGCTCAATTTTGGGTTGAGGAAGACCTTCAAAAGTTGACTGCAACAACACTCTGCCTTTAAGCAACCTCATTTTGCACATTTTGACCAGTCTTGGGATATTTGACTTTTTATAGGGAAAATGAACTCCAAATTGAAAAATTAAAGTTGTGTTGGAAATTAGACTCGATAATATTTCCAACGAGCTATCCCGCGCCCAATTGGGACACCGGTAAGGCCTTCAAAACTGGTCTGCAAAAAGGTGCGATGCACCTAGGTAGTGGCACGGCGCATCAGTGGTCCGCACCTTTAACACAGAAAATGTGCAGTCAGATGCACTGGAGACATGACCATTGGGTGCGGGACCATAGGTAATACTAAGAGAAAGTGTATAACTAGAAATTTTTGGAGCAAAACAGGTTTTTCTGCCTGATGCGTCGTGCCACCTGGTGTGCGCTTTTGACGGGGACCTCCTTTTGAGGAAAACTTAGCATTTTTGGATTTGTCATGGAAAAATATACATGCTCACAAATGGACAAGAAATTTTGACAGGTTTTGAGCTTCCAAAGAGGTCAAAAACACCTCAAAAATGACCTTTCTGTCCCTTTTTTGACATATAGGAAGCAGTGTTGGGAGAACTATGTTTTGGAGGGGAAAATGGGGGCCACATTGAAAAATTCCACTTGTACTGGAAAGTAGACAGGAAGACCTTTCCAACAAGCCCACTTGGAGAAAATTTGGATACCAGGAAGGCCTCAAAATTCAGCTATAAAAAGGCACTATGCATAGGGAAATTAGTGTGGCGCATTGGAGGAATTTTGCTCATTTTTGGTCAAAAGCTCTATTTTTCGCCTAATTTTTTCACAGTTTGACTTTTTTCCTTCTAATTGTCAAACTCATGATGTAATTTAATGTGACATGATGGATTTTGATGTAATTATGCTAAATTTTCACTCATAGAGGTAGATTCATCCATCAAAAGGTAGTTTGCAACTGAATGAATCCGTTTCCTAGGTTTTAGAGGCAAGATGTTCCACTGCCTACTTTTTAGTTCTTAGTTTAGAATTTGTTGGAACAGCTCCTAAACTTATGAGCTCAAGCCCTAGAGGCTAGGATGCGTTGTTGGTTGCCTATATCTTGTAATTTTTCATTGATTATCAGGGTTGGACTTTTGGGAAAGCTTCGAGCTTATTGTATATTCATTTCAGCAATTTGGGTAAGGAATAGACCAGTGGTTTGCAACACTTTATGGGATTCATGTGGCATCTTGCTTTGGTATTGTGCTTTCTTCTGTAATTGTAAGTCTACATGTGTTTTATATATGTCATCATATCTCTTTGCTTCATCTCAGCTAAATCAAACAAGGATAAAGGTAGAATACATTGAAAGTGTAGTGCTCTACCTAGGGTTTATTTAGTTATCTATGTTTTCAGCTATTTGAAGAGGATCCTTAAGTTTTTCATGCCCTCTCCAACTCCTCACCTATCTAAAATCTCTCCATATCACTCATTTTGAAGTACCAAATCACTTGCCTACCTTGCCCCATAGAGATCTCTGCAAAACTGAGCCTCATTCCTCGGACCCAAATCTTCCTTTCACATTTGAGCCAACAAAACATCATCAAATTCAATCAAACACCTATGTACACATACCTAGCCTAAAACCAGTCATTACATCAGTCATCTCAAACTTCATTGGCCATATTTTCTGTGATTGAAAAGGAGAGAACCCTCTCCTGACCTGGTAGGGCTAGCTACCAGGTTAAACGGGATTTGATGTTACCCTAGATCCTACCCTTCTCATCCTGAGGTAGATTTAGGCACTAACACATGCAACAATTCCATTTGAATGTTAAGTATAAGAAGGGCAGCACCAATAATGAGTCGACTACCGATCATGGCGTTAACCACCATGCTCAACTCTTGTGGGCACGAGACTTCTGATTGGCCACTTCTCTACAAAAGTGACCCAGAATTTGGCCACACATACCAGAAACTCTTGGAGGGTCAGCATGTTCCATATTTTCACCTCCAGGATGCCTTGTTATGCAACCTGGGTCACCTTTGTGTTCCTTTAAGCGAGCGTGGCAATATGATTTGGGAAGCACACTACAGTCAGGTTGCTGGGAATTTAGAGGTTGAGAAAACGGTGGTAGTACTGCAGAAGTATTTATATTGGCTGAACCTTCGACAAGATGTCGAGAAGTACATCAGATCATGCACTGCTTGCACCATTGACAAACCGACCATCAAGATGCAAGGCCTCTATACCCCGCTGCCTACCCCTCGTCAACCTTGGGAATCCATCTCCATGGATTACAAGTCAAGCCTTCCTTCCACTAAGCATGGAAACGACTATGTTTTTGTGGTCGTCGACAGGTTCTCGAAGATGGCCATTATGCCGACCTGCAAGAAGAATATCATAGCCGAAGCCACTGCTAAACTCTTCTTTGAATGAGTGTGGGTACACTTTGGGATCCCACTGTTTATCATCTCAAATTGGGACAGTAGGTTCCTCAGTACATTTTGGTCCAGTCTCTGGTCGATGCTGGACACCAAACTCACTAAGTCCACAACCTTCCATCCTTAAACAAATGGCCAAATAGAGGTTGTCAATAGGATGATCGTACACATTCTACGCATGTACAACTCAAAGCATCCACAGATATGGGACGAGAGCCTCCCCTATGTTCAGCAAAACTACAACCGGGCTCTCCACATCTCGACTGGCCACAGCCCTTTTCAGGTGGGCTTGGTATTCCAGCCACTATGTCCCATTGATGTGACCATGCCATTTGCAGCTACTCACGCAGATTCGACTCATGTCCAGTTCGAAACAGATAAGGCAAAAAACTTCATTGAGAACATCCAACATATTCTCCAGCAAGTCCATGACATTCTAGAGAAAACAAATGCCAAGTATAAGCAGCGACATGATCAACATCAGGTGCCACACAAGTTTCAGGTGGGTGATCAAGTCTGGTTGCATTTGCAAAAGGAACACCTTACCGGAGCCTATCAGAAACTCAGACCACTCTGATATGGTCCTTACACCATTACCAAGGCTATGGGAGAGAATGCATTTGAACTCAGCATTCCCCCATTCCTTGGCCTACACCCAGTGTTCAATGTGGACCGCCTTCAGCCATACTTTCCACCATTATTAGACACATCCGACATTGCAGAATAGCTCACACCCACAGAGTTAAATCCAGATTGCATGGAACAAGCTACAACTGATTGCATCATGGACACACAGATCAAGCACACTCGCCAATATAATATCCAATTGTATCGAGTTGTCAAAGCAGGCCAACTCCTTCACTAGGACATATGGCTCACCAGGGACCAAGTTCAGCAGAAGTTTCCTCATCTCATGGAGGAACTCAACACAATGGGGACCATTGCTTCCTGAGGTGGGAGGAATGATACAGGTGAATATTGGTGGCCACCTGCCAATTCCACTTGGACCCCCACCATTGCTTCTTTTAGTTTTTTCAGTTTCCTTAATTGTAGCACAGTTTACTATTTTTAGCAGTTTTTCGGGTCCTAAACTTTCAGAGCTATTTTGAGGCCCTAAACGACGTTTTTTTGGAAATCTACCACTAGTGTATTTTTGTCTAAAATCTTCTTTCCATCGTAGTCCTCGAAGAAACCTTTCCAACAGGCTATCATGCACTTCAAATGGAGATAATATGACCAAGTCACGACCCTAGGAAGTTGGCTTTCCAACTCACCCCAATGGGGCCCATAAACTCTTAGTGTTACATCTCCTCAAGTTAGGGTTTTGGTTGTTTAGGGTTTTCTCTTATTGTTGAATAATAAAAAGGCCCTTGAGCCTCATTGTAGTTCAGTTCAGAGGCATGTAGCCGCCACATCTATTCTCAGAGATAAGCTACCATCGCCCTAGCTGGTGTATTTCCATTTCTGTTTGTAAGCATATTTTAGTATTTTACATTAATGAAATGAAGTATTATTTCCATTGCATCTCTGTGTTTATGGTTATCTCTGTAATTTGTTGTGTTCTTGTTTAAATCTGGATCAGGCCTTGAGCTACCAAGATATCTCAATGGTGAAACTGTATAAATTCTCCCTGGCACGAGTGAGGCCCAGGCCAGGAATCCATTCAAATTATGCATCTACTGATTTTGTGGTCACTCGTTGTCTTATGTTCCACACCTAGAGCTCCAGATTATGGATGTGGTATTGGGTTTCATGGCTAACAGAGACACCATAATTGAGGGTTTCTCTTCTTTTGATGCCTCAGATCTTATTCGGAGCTAATGTTGGGGTTGTCCCACCTAGTGTTGTTATGGTCGCAGCCTCAGCGAGGGACAGGGAGAGAGCTACGACGAGAGACCATGATATGGAAGGGAGGGGAATCAAAAGGTAAATCTAGGATGAAGGTGATGAAAGTGAAGGCTTGAGGGAGAGGAGCGTAGTGGGGAAGGGTGAGTGGGTCGGGGTATTCATAGGAGGAGCGGGCAGCCAAGGTGGGGAAGAAAAAGGTGGGCATGAAAGAGCCATTAATTGCAGCCAGTAAGAGGTATAACATAGTCATGAGAGAGCAAGAAGAGGTACTATTCAAGGGATCATATGAGCAACGGCTATGAAGGATCGCTGCAATCTGATAACCTCTTACCTCATGCGAAGAGTTGGGATGACTATTGTCTCAGGAATTCATTATGAGGGGATGTGGGGATCATACCATTCTTATTCTAGAGATTTACAGGAGTTCTCATTATTGAGAGAAACCCATACTATTTTATCAATATTGTTTATTGCCTCACAATCCCATCAGATAGGTCCCTCCATGCAAGGAAGCACATTCTCGTGTTGCCAATTGTTCCTTCATTTGCCAACTTGTCAGCCAGGTTGTTAGCCTTTCATCTAACATCTTGGAAGTGGAACCCACTCATCTCTCCAACGTGTTGGTTGATGTGATGCAAGGTTTTGTTGAGCCTCTAGTTATCCATTACCTTGGTAACAATCATGCCTTGCTGAAGCTTCTAACATGCCAGTGTGCCGAGAGTTGAATCTCCTTCCATGATGAGTGACTAAAATCCCTGGACTTTGGCAATTTCCAGACCATGTTCCAGAGCTTGAAGTTTAGCCGCATTTTTGGTAACTATGCCTAGGTTTCCTGCATATAACCATATTATCTCTCCTTGTGAGTTTTTGAAGACTCCACCAAAACCTGCAGCTCCAGGATTGCCATTGGCAGTTCCATTGTAATTCAATTTGAGGATGTCTTTATCTGGAGGGTTCCAATGACAGGGAGCTTCCTGGTTTTCCATCGTTAGAGTTAAATTATTTTGAGGGGGAGGGTGCAACTCGAGGAGTTGTAGGATCCTCAGATCAGCAAGACAAGGGGGTTCACTGAAGATCAGAAATTTAGAGATGGCAATAGACTCTTAGATTATCTGTTTAATTAAGGTGAGGATATTCTCTTCTGGCCTTTTTTCTTCTCTGAAAATTTGTGCATTTCGCTCTTTCCAAACATCCCAGCATATGGTACCCGGGATAATGTTCCAGGCCCTATCAACCATTGGGTGTGAGGAGAAAGAAGTTCTCCAATTGTCAAGAGTGTTGAGGATGGAAGCCCTTTCCCTGTCAGAAGATCTAAAAACAACCTTAGCCCTTTCCCAAAGTTTGTTGGAATATTCACAGTCATTTAGGAGATGGTTTATTGTTTCTTCGCACTCTTCATAGAGAGAGAATTTTGAGGGTTTGTTGAATCCTCTTCTGCATAAATTGTCCCATGTTAGAATATTCCTCTACATGGTTAAACAGAGAAAAAGGGTGATTTTGGGCCATAATTATATGCCCCACAGAGTTTTCCACTTTTGTTGGGGCTATAGTTGATCATGGCTTTCCATATAGCCATAGGGTTCTTTGAGATTGAAATTCCCTACTGATTTTTTACCCCATCTGATCTTATCTTTACCTTTGTCGAATTGGATTTATATTTCTTGAATGGTTTTGGAAAAAGTGCTCCAATCAAATCTAATGGGCAGAGGTTCCCAATATTTGTCTTCCAACCATTCTTGCCATTTTTCCATTCCATTGTTGGGCTTCCACTAGTGGGACACCCTGTGCTTTCCTTTTTCTTTCATAGCAGTGCGAAGTTGGGTGAACTAGTCCCTATTTATGTTGGGTAGTTACTGCCAGGAATATTCCCCAAAAATGGCTTTTTCTCCATTACCAATCTCCCAGAAGTTATTATTTTTAATGATAGTGTTATTCTCCCATGCTTGATTCCAAATCGCCAAACCTTTGATGTCACATGTGAGCCTGATGAGGTTATTATTTGAGTGAGTTGGCGCATATTTTTCCTTCCATATGAGGCCCAAGGTGTTTGTGGGTTGTCTAGCCAACACCACCAGGTCTTGGCCCCTAGGGCTTTTCCAAGAATATCTGGATCCCTTAGACCCAACCCTCCAGCATTTTTTGGTTGCAGACCTTCTCATAGGCTACAAGAGCCATTTTTTCTTAGTTTCTGAACCCCTCCATAAAAAGTTCCTTTGGATGCATCTGATGGTATTGGTGATGTGGGGATGGATAGGGCATAAAACATTTACAGAGGCATGGCCTACAACACTGATTTAACCAGGACCAATCTTCTCGCCAAATTAAGGAACCGAAAAGTCCAATTGGAAAGTCTTTTGTTAAGTTTGTTGAGAAGGTCCTCCCAATTGGATTTTTTGAAATATTTGTCAATTAGAGGGACTCCCAGATATCTAGAGGGGAGAGAACATCTTTGAAAGCCCAATGTTCTAGTGATATTTCTTTGAATGGCAATGGGAGTATTGAAGAAGAATAATTTGGATTTTTCGAGGTTGATGGAAGTTCCTGAGGCATCCAAAAAACATTTGAGAATTTATTTGAAAGAGAGAGCTTCCTTGATAGTGGGGATGCCCATTAACAAGGTATCATCTACAAATTGTTGATGGGTTGAGGAGGGGGAATTATCATGAAGCTTGAGGCCAACGAGGGAGTTGTTAAGATTGGCAGCCTTTAGGGATCTGCTTAGACCTTCGGCCATGATAACAAAGAGGAAGGGAGATAGGGGGTCTCCCTGTCTTATGCCTCTAGTGGGGCAGAAAGGCTTGGAGGGGGAGCCATTGAGAAGAATGGAGAAGAAGGCTCCAGAAACCATGGCCATAATCCAATTAATACAATCTTGATTGAATCCAAAAGCCTTTAGGACTTCCTTCATGTAATCCCAACTTATTTTATCAAAGGCCTTCGACATGTCGAGCTGCATCATCATGCCAAGTTTCTTTTGAACTTTAAGTGAGTGAATCAGTTCATGAGATAGAATAATGTTGTCCATTATTTTCCTTCCCTCCACATGGCCTGATTGGTTTGAGGATATAATCAGGGGAAGGATAGTGCTCTAATGTTGTTATTAATATTACACATGCATTTTTTTGAAGGAAATCTAGGAGTCACTAGCTTTCCTTCTAGTATAAGAAAAAGGATGCAATCAATGATTTAAGGGTGCCTTTGTCCAAAAAATCACCAATTTTAGTGTTCTATATCTATGTGTGCCCTTTTATTGGTTTTTGAAACAATATAAGAATATCCATCATGATGATGCAATATTGTCTATATAAACATGAGGTTTTTATTTGCTCTACACTTGCGCCTAACATGTTGGAAGGAAAACTATTGGTTGTTAGATTTCCTTTTAGCACAAACAATAGTATACAATTACAAGTTTTCAAGATGGGTAGAATAGTGGTATTACCAACCAATTTCAAAATTATGAATTATTGGGTGTTATTTTGAAGTCTAAGATGGATTCAATTGGGCACAAGACTTTCTCAACTAAGGTTATGAAGTTAATTCCTTGAGGGGTTTCTTTTTTATAACAATCACCATGATTATTGTTCTACCTATATGTGTGCCCATTTCTCAGCTCTAGAACAAGCTAAGGAGATCCATGATTATGTGACAAAAAATGTGTTCAAATATGATGTCATTGTGGTCCATGCACTAGTTTTTTTCATAGATGGAAATATAATCATTTCTAAATTTCATTCACCGCAAGCACAAGTACGAAATCATTGCTCAAGGTTTCCATTTCTCTCACATGCCCATGTAGCATTACTAGCATTCTTAATGCTAATCCTAGTTTTGATTCCCCTACCTAAGAACCATTCTTATTGGCCATATACAACGCAAGGAGATGACTTCATTGTAACCAAGGATAGTCTTCTAATGTTATTGTGCTAGGGCATATCAACAACCAAGGGAAGGTTTGGGTCCTAGGATTAATTCCAAGCCTATGTGATTCTCAACATAGCATCAAATATAGCTAAGAGCTCTGAGCCAAAGTGTGGCTTGAGGAGGAGTGTCGAAACTAAGGATCGTGATACTTCAAAATTTAATTGTTAAGAATGCCTATTATGAATGGGTGTATAGCTCAATGTTAGAGTAATTAGCTAGCCAAGAGTGGGTCTTAAGATTAATTCCTAAAGTCTCCAAATTTTGGTTGAATCAACATCTCATCAAATCCTTTCTTACTCAAAGACATAATCACAAGGTTGAAATCATTCCTCTAGGTTACTTTGCCATCACATGCCCTTTTAACTCAAACCCATGTCACAATGAAATTGTTTCTCCTTAAACATAATAGAGATTCTCTGCGTAATCCATTCTTGCTATGAGCTTTACATTTTCAACTCATATACTGTGACGCATATCAAGGAATGTTCATCTAGAGTTAAGGAATTAATGTTTTCCTTCATTTATGATTTTGACAATCTTATCATATATGCCTTTTATGTGAGCAATGATTATGATTTTTTCCGTTTCTATTTTCATCCATGTTTTTGGTACTAGGTCTTTTATTAACTTTTAAAGAAACTTTATCAAATTGGGTTTTATAATACCCATTTGTTTTGAAAATGTGGTTTATGACCTTCCATTCGTGCTTAGTGTGTTCATTATCTGATAACCTAAACAATGGAGTTATTAAAGTATGATTGACATTCCATTTTTGAGTTAGGTTTTAATGAGAGTTTGTATACTAGTAATGATATGTACAATATCTTTTCTAATAAATTTGATGCAATAAAAATCAATCATTACTTTTTAATTACTAGTAAACCAAAAACATAAATTATTTTTATATTGTTAAAATTTTATTCTAAATGCTTTATTTTTATATTAGATTTTTAAAGGTCCAAAAAATCCTATTAGATTATCTCTTTTATGCTGCCCAATTAAGTGGATATTATTAACATATCTTCTTCATGTTTTGAGCTTGAAGATAAGATTCAATAACTTATTTTTTCAAAGTTCTCTCCACACTAGATTGGGAGTTTAAACCCATTATTTTCATGCCCTCAATTTGTTCACGAAGACCTCTCTGGAAAGCTAAAGTACAATATGTAGATTTCAAACAAACCTTCATCGGAGAAATTTGTTAGTTTGGGTTCTAAGTTGAATTAGTTAGGAAATTGGATAACCCCAGTGGAAAAAGGCGAGTATGGTTTCGATTTAGAGGCAGAGATGCAAAGTTCAATTTTCGGAATAAAAGCTCACCATGGCCACGCAAAAAGCAAAGAACATGCATGTGCTAGACAAATGTGGGGTGTAAATAGAGTATCAAGTCATCCATCGGTTCAACACCTCATTCAAGTAAATATTAAACAGAGACCTTCATTTTCTAGAGATAAATAAAAAATCTAGGGTTTTGATTTTTTTGCACAAAAAAATATCTCGAAATATCTCAAGGTGGAGAATCATAATGTTCTTGGCATATAAGCCATTGCATGCTCCACATATGGTACAAATACTAAAGTAGCTTTACTCTTTAAAGGAAAATCCCTCACATAAAGGTTGGACGGTCTCCCTTAAAATGGCCCATATCCTTTTATTTGAATTATATTGTAGATGTAGGTACCTACCTGGCAATGTAAATAAAGCAACTTTTGTATTGTACGACAGGGACTACACTCTGTCCTAGTGTGTGTGTTCTTAGGGGTCATGAGTGCAACCAAAAATATCACAACTCATTCTTCCCTATGTGTTTGTACTTTTAGGGGTCATGAATGTAATAAAAATCTTCATTGATCGGGGACACTATTGAGTGTGATGGTTATAATAATCACTGGGATATTTTTTATTATTTTATTTTATATTAATAAATTAGCTTATTTTTTAGTAGGAGAATGAAAATACTTAAATAATGAAATTGATATATATAATAGTATTGTAAATAGGAAAAAATTGAATGTAAAGCTAGATATAGTTGTATGTAACTTTTTATAAAGTAGTTAAACTTTGTTTCTTTTCAAATTGAAAATATCATTTTTTTTAGATAAAATATCTGCATCTAAATGTGATTTTGAATTAATGATTTATTGTCTCGAATAACCACATTTTTTTTACAAACCCTTTACAATACAATCACTTTAAACTTCCTTTTTTCTAAGATCACCATTGTCTTCTACTCATCAAGAGCTTTCCAACAATATATAAGTTTCATCCAAATTTGAGCTATGGAGACAAAGTTATGGCCTTGAGAATTTCCATTGCCCTATGTCATATCAACAATTAACATGTGGTTGACACATGACAACACCATGTCCACATGTCACCACTGCTTTATGCCATTCCATCTAACATGCAGTTAACACCTAACGGTCTCAATCCAAGGTGTCACCACCACATTATGGAATCTCTGTGGGATATGCACATCAAAGACCCAATTACATTTTGATTTGGAAAAATCTTGAAAGGACATTTTTGAAAATCTCAGATTTCTAGATTAACATATTATGTATCTAATTTTTTTCAAAAGACGAGAACACCCTGACATAAAAACAACTAATAGATTATGTTTAGCTACATCCAAAGTCGTAAAAATCTTAAAAGACCATTTTCCAAAAAGCCAATTTTCCAAGTTAATTGTTTTGGATCCAAATTTTGTTAGAATATGGAAATAATATGATAAGAAAAATATTATTATATTCTAGTGTGAGTTCTATCAACACCCAAATTAGAGTATTCTTAAAAATACCCCTTTTTCAATAAACTAGATTTCCAATCTTGAGATCCACTTCATCACTTCCACATTATCCCTGTCATTTTGGCATTGAATTAATTTCCATGATATCTCTTCCTTACTACAATGTCACATAAGCAACCATGTTAGCATACCACATTAGCATGTCATGTTGTCCAATCCTAACCTCCATGCCATGTCTATGTGACATGTTAACCTGCCATATAACCAAATTTTCAACATCATGTCTTGTTTACCTAGCATCCAAATTTGGGATTTTCTATTATGTCTAGCTTTTAGAAATTCCAGATGTCCAAACTTCCACTACTAACAAAATCTAGATGGTCAGACTGTGACATTTAACATAATCTAGTATTACATTTTTGTCAGTTAATGGGATTCTTTTGCATCCTCTAACAAAATCTATAAGTCCAAAAATCGATAAATTATTTTAACTATGCATTTTGGAAGAACCTAGATCTAGATGCCAATAATCAAAAACATGTGATGGAGACATGAAGCCATGTAGGATGAACCCGCCTATAGTGTGACATGGTATATGAAATGGAAATGGATGTGGCTATTGATATATCATTAGTGACATGGTAGTTTGGATAGAGTATGATCGCATCACATAATGACAGATAATTCATAAGTTCATAGATTTGACATTAACTATAGTGAAACCTGAAATAAAGGAGAAGAGTGTAGTGAAAGAAAAGTAAAACCTCAAATATGGAAGTTTTGGAAATCTCATATTTGAAAAAGTGGAAATTTGGAAGCTTGGATACTCGAAAAATTCTATAAAAGTATTTTACAAAAATTCCCTGATCCATATGGGTCAAGTATGTTGGTATGGCTAACTAAATATGTGGCGTTATGCACAGGTGATACATGGGAGAGGAAATTTCCATGGGTCAACTAATGTGGCTCCACATCATCCCTGCCATGTAGGTGCTACATTTAAATTGCCATGACAACTCTTTTGTACTATAATTCTACATAAGCACACCATGTTAGCATGCCACATCATCATACAATGTTAGCATACCACATCATCCAACCCTAACGTAAATTCCATGCCTATGTGACACATTATCCTACCACATCACCAAAAGGTCAACATCATATCTCGATTGTCTATCATCGAAATCTGGGTTTTTCCATATAGTCCACTTTTTAGAAATTATGGATATTTATACTTCCACTACTAATAGAATCTAGATGTCCAAACTTCAACACAAAGAAAAATACAATAATTAACTTTCCATTTGTTAATGGGATTAGTTCCCATCCTTTGATAGAATCAAGAAGTCAAGAAATCTAGAAATTCTTTTAACTATGTGTTTTGGAAAAACATGGATATAGATGCCAGCAATGTAGAGCACATGGTGGACACATGGAGCCATGTAGGGTGAACCCACCTAGAGTGTGACATGGTACATTTGTGACAATAGACATGGATATTGACATGTTACTGGTGACATGGTAGAGCCATGTAGGATGAACCCACCTAGAGTGTGATGTGGTACATGGCATGTCAACAAATGTGGCCGTAGACTTATTACTAGTGTCATGGCATTTTTGAGAGAGTTTAATGACATGTCACACCATCATGGCATGTTGACATGGGATACTAATTGAAATTCTAAAATTTAGATTTTGACTCATTGAGTTTAGAAAAGTCCTAAAGAAAGGAGAAGAGCACAACAGAGGAAAAATAATACCTTAGATCCAGATGTAACTCAAAGTTTTTGAAATCCCAAATCTAAAAAAGTAGAAATCCAAAATATTAATATTTAGAAAATTAAAAAAAATAATAATGGAAATTTTGGGATCTGGATGGGTCAAGTAGGTCAAGGTTTTTAATTGAAGATGTGGCCTTATGAGAAATTGACACGTGGGGAAGGAACCCACCATGTGTCAACTGATGTGGCATCGTATGGTGGTGATGTGGGGGGAAAGTGATGCCATGTGTCATCCATATGGAAATATAATGAATGATGTTTTTGAAGAACTTGCATTCATATTTTATCAAGGAAAAACATGTGGTGGTCACTTGGAGTTACCTAGGATGAACCCACCCAAAGTGTGATTGTGCTACATGATATAGAAATGGTTGTGGCTACTAATGTGTCACTAGTTACATGGAAAATCCATGTAGGATGAAGCTACCTGGAGTTTGACGTGGTACATGACATGGCAATCGAAATGGCTAATAATGTGTCATTAATGATGTGCCATTTTGGATAGAGTTTGACTTCATGGCATGTCATTATGGTGTGTTAGCATGGCATTTTGATGAGAAATTTGGAAGTCTACATATTTGACTTGTCGATTGTAGTAGAATCTAAAAGAAGTGAGAAGAGCACAATCGAAGAAAAATAAATCCCCAAATCTAGATGGATTGAGAATTTTGGAGATCCCAGATTCAAAAAGGTGGAAATCTAAAAGATCAAAAATCTGGAATTTTTTTTATAAATGGATTTTATGAAAATTCCTTGATTTGAGTGGGTCAAGTAGGCTAACCTATTTGACAAAGAAATGTATTGACACAAGGATTTTTTTCTTCATGTATCTTTCCTAAAATCCATTAGAGAGTGTGTGGAGAAAGATGTGAATTTCCTAGATGCAAATCAAACACATGCACAACATTTTAGCTAAAGAGGCAAAGAGTGCATACCTGGACCCTTGCAGGTTGGTGAATATTGTTAAACCTAAAGTTGATGCCAAAGAACCTACTTCTGCATGAAGATATTTCTCCTAGCATATCTTATATAAATCCCTACACGCAAGTAATAGCAAACAAAGAAATTTTTGCCTTCCATAGAGGGAAGATTAACATGTATAAACCACGATTACATTAACATACATCCAATAAACACAAAATATATTAAAGGGAACTCATAGTATTTTTTTAAACAATTAAAAGAGGTATGTTATAACTTTAGCACTTCGTTACTCCTCCTTATCCTTCAATCCTAGCCACCTCCTATGACAAGGATAATCTATTGCAACACAAATGAATAACTAAGCTCAATCTTTGTCAATCTAAGTATTCTCCTCTTGATAGGGTCACATTATAGGCTCATTCTATCCTCTAGGAGAAAGTATTTGGAAACCTAGGGGCTTGAGAAGTTATGAAACTTCTATAGTAATGGAACCTTAGACAACTCATACACAAGCAAGCCCAGTTGATCTCCTTGGGAATGAAAAACCCTAGAACCTATTTCTCAATTATATTTCATAATTATGAAATTGTGACAAAATAATTATGAGAAATTGCTCAATTATGTAATTTCACCGCAATAACATCTAATAACCCCTTGTAAGAACCATATAAGTAAAAACAAGGGGATGAATACTAGCCAACAACTAAGGCATGTTGAACTTGGGTCTCTCTCAATATAGTGGAGTGCAAAATACAGTTATAACAAATGGCATTAAGTGAGGTGTGTAAGAGTTCACAGATTGCATCTAAAGGGGGATAGAGTAAGCATACCTCTATAAAATGTAGCAATTAAATCATTACATGGAGACAAGTTCCTTTTACCAAAACAAAGGGGTCTCATACACCAATTTTGTGTCTAGCTTGACTATGACCTTAAAATTACACACACACACACACACACATGCACAATGAAGTGGGTAAGGGAAATGAAGGGATTACACAAATCATTATTAGGGATATATTCGTACCTTTAATTTATAGAGAAAAACCACTTTTGAGTCATGAATGGGGTACTAAATATGAAGAAGGTCTATTTTCAAATAGTAGATCCTCCTCACATTTTCCAGAGCTATTAAAAGAAACTATTAACACTTGCATGAATGATGTGCGTAAGATTAATATTTCCCCTTCTTTTTCACTCTATTTTAATGACTTTTTTTGTGACATCAAAGGGCTAGATCCTACTCCCATTGTCTTCAATAAGAGATCTATAGGTCATCCTCCTAAGTCAACTAGAATTCCATTTGTTCTAATATCCCTCTAGTTAACATATCACATGACAATGATCCATGTGATGGGTCAAAGGCCGATGGGGGTGTCAAAATCATATTCTTTTGAAGTTCATTGTAGAGGAGGTGGAAATTATGGGCTACATCCTATGAAAGGAAAATAAGTTGTTTCAAGTCCCTTTGGAGGTCTAGGAATGGATTCCATAGAAGAAGTGTGGAGTCTCTTCATTGGTAGGAAGTAAGCCACTAAATGGGTATAGGAACACGAATTCAAATAAATCAAACAAGGAAAAAATATACTTATTATTGGGGTCCTTATAGTGGGATTAGCCCCTCTAGTAACTTCCCCGTGAAGATTTTTTTCAATAAATATTCAAGGTTGAGAGGGTTAAGCCAAATAACTTTCCCTCAAATTACTAGTAGATCTTAATAGATTTGAGATTGTTCTACTCCAAGAAACCACTGGAAAAGGGGGCATTTTGATCCCTGAAATTAAAACGTTGATGGGGGATTGGGATTTTCTTGCTTGTGATTCTAAGGATTTATTTGGGGGCATCATTATGGGTTAGAATAATAATTATGTGTTGTCAAATGCTTTCTCAATTAATTTAGGTTTATTTATAGAGGTTTTCTACAAAATCTTGGGATACTTTTTGTCCATTCTCAATAGTTATGAGACGTATGAAGGATAATAAAACTTATGCCATATAGCCTTATTACTTCATAAAGAATAAATTTTAATAGCCTTATTATCAACGGTGATCTGAATTTAACAATGAATAACAAAGAGAATGGGGGAATAGTGCTAGGCTTGATATACTTGTTGATTTCTTTTGATCACACTTATAACCTTCTAGATGGGTGGTTTTTGAACTTGTTAAACTAAGACCCACCTAGGTCAATAACAAATTTAACCAAGATGTGATTTCTAAAACATTGGATCATTTTTTAGTTCAAGATGCCCTCATTTAGAAGGTGGAAAATTTAAGACTTGGGTTGGAGCTATTGGGCTTTCTGATCACTACCCCATACTATTTAGAATTTGACACTCTAGGATCAAATCCAAGAGCCCCATTAAAATTTAACTCTAGTTGGACTACTGAGTATTAATTTCAAGCTATGGTTAATAATAATTGGCTCCAATACTCTTTTGATCAATAATAATTTTCCTACGAAATGCTTCCTATCTTTGAAACATGCAAGGAGAAGGTGGTAGTTCTATAGGGGAAAGATTTGGAAATAGAGATGTCCACTTGGTTGAGGTTGACAAATCAATGGATATTCTAGCCGAGGAAAAAAAATAAGGTATCTTTGATGAGGATGGTTTGAAGGAACTAAAAAAGTAGAATCTATGCCATCCAAGTTGATGATGGACAAGGAGATGGATTGGTATATGGAAATCTAGGACACACAAATCAAAGTTAGTGATCATAACACTAAAATTTGAAAATTTTTATAACCATGGGAATAAGGTTAACACCATACAGGAAATGACCAACTCTGAAGGCAATACGGTGAGGCGTTTTAAGGAGATGGAATATATTGGAGTTCAAAATTTCAAGGCCATTTTTAAGGAGCCTTTTGGAGACAACATTTTTGAAAATTTTAAGGTAATTTTCTTTTTCCCCAAGTGGGTGACTAATGAGGAAAATGAAAGGATGTTCATGCCTATATCTAAGGAGGATTTACATCATATCATAACTACTTTTAAGAAGAATATGAGCTTGGGTCTTGATAAGTGGACTATTGAATTTTAACTATTATCTTCTTTGACTTAATAGGTGAGGATCTTCTTCAGATGGCTGAGGAGGTTAGGTTATTTTTGAAGGTTTCAAGAAATATAAATAAAAAAATTATTACTATGATTCCTAATGATTTTGAAGGATATAGATCCATGTCTTTATATAACTACCTCTACAACATTATTTCAAAGGTTTTGGTTGTTAAGATTAAGCATTTACTATCCAACTTTATCTCAGTAGAATAGTCTGGATTCCTTAAGGGAGGGCATATTCACAAAGCCATAGGACCAACCCAAGATAGTCTTCACTCCATTAGTTGTAGTCAAGCCTAACTCCAAAGGTTGTAGTTTTTTATTATATAAAAATGTAAAATGTGTTTTTGAAGTTGTTTTTTATGATTTCGGAATATTCTAGAAATCAAATATGAGAGAAATTAAATAATTGACTTCACTAATGTCTATAAGATTTTTGGATTACTCTAAAATTTGTAAGATGCAAAATGTTCTTTCATAAGGTCAATTTTATGATTTCAAAATATGCTAGAAATTAAACATAAAAAACATCAAATAATTGACTTCGCTCATATCTATAAAAAATTTAGAATATTTTGGAATTTTCAATTAAATTATACTTAGATCTTTCATAAAACATTTTTAATTTTGTTATATTTACCTATATGATAGAGAGCAACCATTGTGTTACTTTCACCCTTGCTTCTACTAACCTTGTATGTGAAATATTTATGGGAAACTCATTTTATTTTTTGATAATAAGTGAATCATTAAATACAATGTGTGGCACATTGCATATCAAATAGATCCCACATTTTGTTTAAAAATGTACATTTATACTTTATAATAGATATCTTTATATTTATTAAATAAAATTAAAGTTAATATAAATAAAAATTACAAAATAACTTGCATAAAGGAAACAATCTTGTTATGGTGCAACAACATCTTCTCAAGTCTAGTCCTGAATCGCGCTTGGGGGCTAGCCTTGGGATTCAACCTCTGGGCCATCTGGAAAGAACAAAATTGCAGAATTTTCAAAAACAAAACCTCAACACAAGATCAGGTGTGGGAAGGAATAGTAAGAAACATCAGGGAAATGATTCTAGCAGAACAATGGAGCCCAGAAGACTGGCAAGTTCCTCCTCAAGAAGCAAGAATACTTCGACGACTTAACTTAACCATGGAAATGGTAGCCCCTAATGCTTGGAAAACGGGTAGGATGAATATCGATTCCCCGATGCACTTCACTATACCGGGTGAAGGATTCATCAAGATGAATTTTGATGGGGCCTCAAAAGGGAACCCGGGAGTAGCAGGATTAGGTGGCATATTCTGAGATACCCAAGCGAACATGCGGCTCATATATGCAGACTCGTGTGGGATCGCAAGTAACAATGAGGCAGAATTCGCAGCAGCTGGACAGGGACTATGAATTGCTGTAAGAATGGGGTATCGAAATGTGGTGGTGGAAGGAGATTCCAGCTTGGTCATAAACACCGTGAGGAAACTCAACAATGGCACATCATGGGGCAAATTGAGCCAAAGTTGGAGGACAGCTCGCCTCATCTAGGAAATAGGGGAGCTCATACACAAGTTCAATTATCTAATGGTTAGACATGTAAGAAGGGAAGGGAACAAAGCAACAGATTTCTTGGCCAACTGGGGCTGCAATCAACAACATGGCCCAATGGAAAAATTATGGCCAATACAACCCAGGGATGATAGACTTAAAGCCCTGGAGGACATCCTTCGGCAAGATCACCAAAACAACCAGGAAACTGAGAATCCAAATAAAAATACCCCTGATCGGGGTGCATGCTCGAGGCAGGAGGGGACAACAGACATATATGGTAGTTATGAAGTTTAATGGCAGGGTACCACCCACCGCCCCCCACACACTCATGGCAATGGGTGCAGTGGCCTCCCGCATGCAATCTGACAGAGGAGATGGGAGAAGTGGCAGGTATGGCCAGGACGAAGAAGGAGGTGAGGTGGCCAAGGCAGGACAGGTGACGCGATAGAGAAAGGTAGAGTGGGAATTTGAAGGAAGTCTAGATAGTGAGAACAGTATTGTAGCGATTGCGGGTGGACGAAGGAGCGTGGGAGTAAGCTAGTGGAGCTATGAGCGATGGATTCAACGAAGTGTTCTTGGGTATGTATCTTGGTATTTTAAGCCCCTTACTATGGCAACTTTGTTGATTTATGGCTGGGGCGTTCGGGAGATGACAGGGGAGGGAAATTGGGGGGACGACCGGGGAGACTAGCAAGAGCTGGGGGTGATGGTGATCTGGCTCGGGCAGGAGGTGAGAGCCATGAGCGATACCTGGGTTTGGGAACAAGAGGACCCTCTTGTGAGCAAGCGAGAAAGTCGATATCCCAATGTGGGTGGTGAGGCTGAGGCTAAGCATGAGCAATGGCCAAGGGAGGGGCAGAGGAGTGATGCAGCAGCATTGGGCAGAGGGGCAGGGGAAGGCACCACGACTGGGAGTGATGGTGACCCGGCTCGATGGGCTGGCTGTGAGAGCAGTGAGCGTTAACTGGGTCTGGCATCATGAAACCACTCCTGTGTGTAGTCGAGAGAATCGCTACTACCATGTGGGGGGTGAGGCAAACGAAAGGCAGGAGCGAGAGCAAAGTGAGTGGCATAAGAGTGATGCAATTACACCGGGCAGAGGAGTGGTCAATCATCTTGGGGCAGAGGGGTATGGGAAAACTCAACCTCACGAGAAAACTCAAGAAAGGAAGGCATACCTGGGCAGAGGCAATTGCGCTTGGCTGCATGAGGGGTGGGTCACCCGTATCAAGCCAGAGAGGCATGAGACAACGTACCGAGAGCTAACTCATTTCGCTTGTGAATAGGCAGGGAATAGAGGAGAGATGGTCTGACCTGCACGTCGAAGAGGACGTGGCAGAAGGGGAAGGGAGTCGACTCAAGCAACAAACCCGAACACTTTGAAACCAAGACGTGGGAGGAAACCTATAGAACACCTCATTAGTGAAGCAGCAATAGCCTAGAGGGAAGGAACAAATGCGAGCATCCGTAAGCTTCTGGATGAATGGGAGGGGAAAATAAAACAGGAGGATGAATTCGAAGAGGAGATGGAGAATTGGCGGGTAGTAATTACGGATCCCGGGAATACTAGAGGCAGACTCACCCAGTTTAAATAGACCCTCTATCTATACTGGCTCATGAAGAGCCTTATGGGGAAGGCAATGGAGCAAATTTCAGTGGGGATGGCTATGACTCTCTAGGACATGCCCAATTACAAAAAAGACTTGCAGATGATCCAATTCCAGCTGCACAAGTAGGAAATTCACCTTGATATAATCCAAAGGCACATCCCTTGCATCATTGAGCTAGCTGACATGTCTGAAAACTTAGCGAATGACCCGGCTCCGATTGAGTCTGCCTCAGAAGGACAATAGGATTAGGTAGTTTCTTGGGAATTTTTTTTTGTTTCTTGCGGGTAGCATTTACTTTTAAAGATGCATGCTTATGATAGATATACATATAGACTCTTATCATGATACTAATAAGTATATAGCTTGGTTAGAATGACTAATACTATTGTGTTTTTGGATGGCTTATAACGAGGATAGGTGGCCAACAGACTTGGTTTCCCACCAGGAAAGTTGAGGCCACCTATCTCATATATGTGGTGTAAACTTGCTTTTTATAAATAGAAAAAGGAGGTCCTGCCAAGCTTAACGAAAAAAATAATTAAAAAATAACTTTATTTATACATATTTAATAAAGAGAATTTGTGATCTACATAAACATAAATTTTTAAAGAGATAAAATGTGTAACTTGCACAGATGCATTTTTAACTACAGATCTATTATGTGCAGAGATCAAATCTCTTAAAGCGCAAATCTTTTTTTAATGCAAAACTTTAAAAAAATTACACTTTGAAAAATTTAATCTCTCTAAACGGTTAATACATCTAAAATTAAAATAAATTAAAATTAATTTAATTATTAATAATTAATCATTAAATTTAATTTTATATATTCTATTCCATTAAAATATTTAAATTACAAAACATTATCTTAAACCATCTTTTTAGTATAAAATACCTCAATTAACATAACATAACTTCGATATTTAATTAAAAGAAATCTTGCCATTAACATAAATGCACCTTTATAATAACATGGGACATTATACGATATTTGTCAGTGTCATTTCATTTCCATAAAGGGAGAGGACTCCCTTTGTACTTTCCTCCTTTACATGGAGAGAGAAATCCCACTTACAAAGCTTGGATCCTCTCGCTTGCTTGTGAAGTGAGGTGGCCCTTCCAGTGAAGCCATTGCTGATGACAAATGAAGTGAGGTGGCCCTTCGAGTAAAGCCATCCTAGGCCGCTAGTTTGTACTCATGTGGAGTTAAATTTACTTTTGTTTAAACAGGAAATAAATATATAACAGGAAATAAATTCTGTAATTTATGTAATAAATATAACAGGAAATAAATTTACTTTTGTTGATGTAATTTATTTTTATGATATGGAAAAATAATTCTGTTGTTCATATTTATGGTTTATTAGCGAAATTTTTCATTCTCAACTTCTGCTTCTTCTTCTCCTCAAATCTGCTTCACTTTTTCTCTCTATGTGCTAGTTAATAAATAACACAAATCAACTCTCATTTTCTCCAACTCTCTAACCCTACAACCTTCCAACCTCACACATTTTTATAAATGAAATTTGATGGCTATTAGGATTCCATACAAGAATCTAAAATGAATGGCTTTGTCTCTTTGCATTCCACTCATTCATTTCTAAATTATTTAACATTTAAATATTAAAATATATAATATGAAATTTGAAATATTAATATAATCCACCTTTATATATTACAACAACCAAACCATACACATTAACTTCCAACTTTCATCATCTTGCCTTTATTTGCATCTTCTTGCATACAAATTAACTTTCACAGTAAGCTAAAGCATGTCATCAATTGAGGAAAGTGTTCATCAATTGTGCATACATTAACCTTTGCCTTTGCCTTTGTCATTGTCTCTTAATGTCTTTGCCTTACATCACAACATCTCATCACAACCATCACATCCATACAGTAACATAATAAAGGCAACATTTTGTCATAAACTACCAACAAGTATGTGTACCCAATTATACAACACATGCAAGCAACATAAGAGCCTTTTCCTTCACTGTAACATATCCATAACAAGAAAAATACTCAACTGCACCTCCTCACACACGTAAGAAGCATCACAAGCATAAAAAGCCAAGAATACCTCAATATCACAAGCTCAACTACTTCATCTCTAATCAACATATCAAGGATATCAAGCATAAAAGGAATACCTTACTTCTTTGGTTTTTCCTTTTCCATTAACAACAACAATGCTAACACCAAGTTGGTGTTCAATCAAAAGGGTTTGGACAAGAAGTAAGTTTGGCCAAATTATCCATATTGTTCGGTCGAAAGGCTAGTTGGTCATTACACTGCTAGACATATTTTCAAAAGAGGCTAAGGCACAATTCGATGGTAGACAAGCTAACATAGTTTCTCTTTTGAGTCAATCGAAGCATACTTTAATTTATATTTAGTCGAGGCTTGAATTGAGTTGATGATTCGCGCCTTGCACTTTATTCGCAATGTACCATATTTCAACAAAGAATGTAGATTATTTGGTGTGGGGCCCATCATAGGTAGATCCAGATGATTGATGGGCCACACAAGTTTTCTAGGGGTACCAACCAGCTGCATTGTGGCATAATCATTACATATGTATATAAACCTGTTAGTATAGGGTAGGGGTTTCTAAAGAGTGTGGGACATATCTATTGTTGTTGACCCAGACCGACGCTATGAGGGAAGTGATTGATTATAGGTGTTACATTATCGATCATCATCCAAGACAAAGGTCTTGACTAATCATGTTAATTCGATTGGCTGTGTTATGATGCTGGGTCATGTTAAGTCAACTAGTTGTGTTACATTGAATGGTTGTGATATGTTTGTGTTATGGTATGAGTCTGTGTAGACTCCACGATGTGGTGTGATGCTGATGTGGCACCATATGATTGGTTGTGCTTTGAGTGAGTATATCTTTCAATCTGGAAGTCGAATTGAGATCGTATTTTCATTGTGAGTAAGTGCTTGAAATCCAAGTGTCATAGTGTTTTCCAACGTTAATTCTGCAAGCTTTGGAGAAGAAGGATTTTTGTAACCCCATCTTCATAGTGAGACCGTGGAGGTCGAGTTAGTTAAAAGTAACAACTCCAATCAACTTAGAAAGACTAAAGTGGTGGAGGGAGCATTA
This sequence comes from Pinus tabuliformis, assembly GCA_031772625.1. Classification (NCBI taxonomy): domain Eukaryota; kingdom Viridiplantae; phylum Streptophyta; class Pinopsida; order Pinales; family Pinaceae; genus Pinus; species Pinus tabuliformis. The sequence goes on from CM062819.1 coordinate 940,223,460, forward strand.
CAATGTTGTAGTGGAGGATTTAGAAGTCCAAGTGAACCCCCAATAATAGTGGAAGAAATTAAAAAATATTGGTTGAATGGAATGATATCTTCCTATGAGGAAAAGGTAATGGCTATCAGGAAACATTGACAGATCAAGAACCTTAGAGATAGATCGGTTAAGAAGTTAGAAACCCATAGAACCGAATGTGATTAATGGAAGAAGTGAATGGATGAAGAGGTAGAAAATACCACCAAAATCTATAACTAGGTGGATAAGATCGAAGTTGAGAAGATACAGCTTAGACTAATAGTTGAAGCTCCACTTATCTATGGAGATCCTTTGTTATGTATGGTATGTACTTGCAGGAGAAGTACCTCATGTTCCAAAGGAGGGATCTCGTGAATTCCAAGTGATATGAGATCACCTCCCAAAGTACATTTCTAGGGGCTTATTGTGCATGCACCAATGTACAAAAGAACCTATTATGCAAACTCTACTAGCACAAAGTTTTGTTACATCATGACCCCATCTAGAACCCTAGTCATTTTATAGGGGATGCTAATTTTTGATATTTTGCATATGTCTTGAACAACCAAATTGATTTGACAATTTCTCATTAAGTGGACGAAAATATATTTAACTGTAATTTGTGGATTAAAGGGGATTACTATAGGCCTAATTATGTCCTCCTTGTACATTATAGATGGATGAACTCACCAAGACATGCATAATTTATGGTTTCAAATAGGTAGGAGGCCATTGAACATTGTAAGACATAGATTGAAATACTATCATAGAAAATTGTAAAAGGGTGTATTCAATGTTAGGAATAAGTGATATAAGACATGCACAAAAGATATTCATTTAACCTTAACAAATTTGTAGTGATTGTAAAGAGAGTACACCAATACATCAAGTGCATAGAGAATTGTGAAAACCATTGGGTTGCCCTCAATTTTTACCATCCAATGATATGGATGCCTTCTAAAATACCAGATAGACTATAATATGTATAGAAAAGAAAAACTTTCCTATTGGAGGAAATTTGATGAAAGGAAATGATGTTACCATGCTCATGAGTTAGGGGAGGTTGACTACAGTATCAATAGCCTCCATGGATGCTAAAATAATTTAGAATCAAATAGATTATCATTTCCAGAGGGACAAGAAAATAATTTGGCTAAGGGAAAGAATGATGTAATTTGGAATTTTTTAGCACCCATCTATGTATTTTTTGAACATATTTTTATCATTTGCATATGATCCCTACAACATTTTTTCTAATGTAGATGCATCTTGGTCAAGGTATATTTATCCTCTTAATATGCCATTTTAATTCTTATTCTTATGTGTTTAAGGATATAATTACCTTTCTATGCTAATAAATGGTATTCAAGAGGTAGAGATACGTAGGTACCTTTAGATAGGACCAAGAAATAGGTTTTGAAACTCCTTGTTGATGGTTGTTTTGACTTATTGTTTGAGCATAATGTTGCAATCACGAGGTGCTGCAACTATGAAGTGTTGAAACTCTGAGTTGCTTCCACTTGTATTACAACTATGAAGTGTTGCTACTCATGTTAGACTCAAAGGTGTTAACACTCATGTTGTGATTCCATATTGTTGCTTCGCACAACACCATTACTACAACTTATATCAGCGTCATTGATGAAACTCACTTAGAAGTTGTTGTTGCAACTCTAAGTTAGTTGAATGTTTTGGAAAGGAGTTATAACTTTAGAGAGTCGGTACAACGTGTCATCCCAAGCACATAGTTTTCCCAAAAGATCACCCAAATTAGTCAAATGACAAATTTACTAATAAAGGAAGGTTACAATGAAATTGGTCCTTTCCCAAGGAAATCATGACCCAATTACCACTTGTTACTAAGCTCATTGAGTCAACATTTTCTCGATTTTATATTTTCTGATAAATTCATTATAACTAGATGGGACAATAAAATTACCATTATTTTCCATTTAAATCTTGATATAGCTCCAAAAATTGTATGAATATAACAACAAGAGATGAACAAGAATACTCTAGAGTCTACAATCTAGAGAAAAGGATATCGAGAGGCTCAGATAGCTTGCAATTATAATTTAATTTCTATAATACAAGTGCCCATTCTTTTCTAATTCAAGTTGATGGTGTGTTGGTTGGAGAAAACATTTGTGTTCCTTTAACTAGTGCCTCATCTAAGGAGGTATCCTCCCCTCCTTAGCCAGTTATTGTTTATAACATTATAGGGTAGTTATACTAAATTTATTTACATTATTTTATTTTGATCAATTGCTCTATTTATTGTATTTTATCAACTATGATATCTAATTATGTTATTTACACAGTGTTGTAACTTTGACATTTTTTGTGGTTTATTATATAGTGTTGCAACCCTTGATCATATACATAGTTGTAACTCTTACAATTCAACCACATGATTTGATTGTTTCTATTATTCGTGTGCCAATGTAGTTGTAGCTCCATTAGATAAATTTTGAGGTAAAAAATAGGCCTCAAAACAAAAATGTACAATATAAATAAACTTAGACCTCTTAACTATTATAGAATATTCTTTAGGTAATGAGGGGCCCATTTTGTAGGAATATTCCTTAGTTAGGAACATTCCATTTTGTAGGTATTATTCCTTAGGTAATATTTGCATGTGTTTCTTTTTCTTATTTTCCTCTTGTATGTTTCATTTCACTTTCACACATGTCATTTTTAGTGTCTCTTCACATTCTTAAACCTAATGCACTTTCTAATTATAGTCGACAATTGTTTCATAAGGACTTGAACCTTAACTGTCACACTTGGAGATTGGTGTCACTTTGTTTTCATGTTGTTTTTGGGTACTATGCATTTACTTTCCACGGATTTTATTGTGTACATGTGTGTGATAATGTTCAAGACCTGTTTGTATTCTCTTACTCTCCTTCTTGTCCCACTTATCTCATAGTTAGTTAATTTTGGGGTATTTTCCTTGTCCTTATATCATGTGCAAGCTATGAACACATTCAAATTTCAGCAAAGTGATGAGCACATTGTGCAATTCTAAGCCTCATTTTTGAGACTCCTTTCTCCTAAACCTATTCCCATCCTAAGGTCAACTCCCTTCACAAGCACATTACGCATCTCTAGAGCATCATCATCCAAACTCTTGTTGCTTGCACCTATGCTCTACGCCAAGCCTTAACAACCTTGCCTTGTGGAGCAATTTGGACAATACTAGTGGATAGTAAGGTCACTCCCTGGCCCTTGATTTTATCACCAAAAATTGATCATGTAGCCATTTCTAACTAGGTGGATCAAAATACACCATGTAGATTTAATTTTACCATAGTAAAATCGCTTTCACTGTGGAAAATAATCTAGTAAACCACTTTTATTGTTATATTTTTAGATTTAAATACAAAAACCCATGAGAATAATTAGATAAATCATTATTTATTTAATTTTCTCTAGGAATAATTATTAAATCATTATTTAAATCATTATTCCTTGTCACCTTTGATTAAATCCCCTAGGAATAATGAAATAAATCACTATTTATTTAATATTCCTTATTTCTATTTATTGGAATAATTGTTAAATCACTATTTAATAATTATTTCAATTTCACATCATTCTTAATTCTCGCAAAATAATTTATAAATCATTTTATTTGTTAATTATTTCTAAATAAAGATATGTAACCATTTTAAATATCTTTTCCCTCTCCAATAAATATAATAAGTATTCCAAGCAGTTAGATCTTGATTTGGTTAATATTATTTTATTATTCTCCATTTTCGAGATTAACTCAATACTTTGTTATAAATATGAGGGTTTTTCATTCATTCTTCACCATGATCATAATCATCGTCACCATTATCATCTTTTTTCTTTTGAGCTCCCATTCGATTTCTCCACATTTTGTTTGAGTTTTTTCACATATTGAGAGAGAAGATCATTTTCTGAAGCATCAAGGACATCAAAGGACCCATCCCACGAAGGGGGACTTACAGACCCATCTGTAGATCTCCTTCACCAGGTGTTTTTAATAAAATATTTATTCAATTAAAGTCTTTCCATTTGGGTTATTACATTGGATATTTTTACTGTTGCTTTCTATTTCGGATCATCTATACCTTTTTTGCGAGTTTTCCATTTTTATTATAGATATGAATCTCAAGTAGCCATCAAATTGTTGTTAGGGTCACTTGTCACCTGGTGAATTAAGGGAAGTGTTTTCGGTACACCTACCAAGAAATTTCACATAAACAAATGGAAAACCACATCATCAAAATGTGTTTGGAGTCCACTACTCTTAATACATTGGGTATGCCCATAGCATACTCCATCGATCCATACAAAATTGGGGGGCACGTATGCCCCTACATATCATCATGATCCTCTGAAGGATCTTGTGCCAGTTGGGTCAAATGCTTGGATCCATTATTTGAGCACTTGGAACACAATGACACTTCACAAACTCATTTATATAAGGGGCATCATTCTGACCTGATCAGTCCCATTCATCATCACATGTTGGGGGGGAGTATCCCATCCTTGGAGGCATGATGATCCCCCCTAGCCACCTTATAATTTGATTAATATGAGTCTCATCCTAGACCCCAGTGATCTAGGTATGGTAGATTATCCTTTCATTCCTTGGATAGTTTGTCCTACCGACCTCTCTGGCAAGTCATATACACATTGCGTATCGTAGATGTTTGATACCATATATGAACACATTCTACCCCATGTGATGCCACACTTAACACTCAATCCCTAGGTTTGACTTGGTGGGCAGGGATGATCCTAGACCAACTCTAGTAGCTCATTCTTGTATTCCTTTCTCGTCTTGATTCTTCATTAGGAGCCATCCTTCCAAGAAGCATTAAGGCCATTTTTAGACAAGACCGACCACCTACCTAAAAGACACAGATCCAAAATTTTGATGGTCAGTTTGTCTGCTACGATCTCCACAAGATTTAGGGCCTTCTTCTCCTCTCCAAATTCTCCACAACTCACTATGCAAATGAATTGGATTTGGGGGCAAAAAGCCCTTTTATAGAAAAACGCTAGTTTTTCCGTCACCATTATGACCAAACCGTAGCTCCGTTTGATGAACCTCTAGCACCGTTATAAAAATCCCATAAAGTTCTATAAGGGGCCTCTCTTTGTTTTTCGTAATTTGACACTTCACCGGGAAGCCATTTTTTCCATGAGGTCTCACTTTGTCGCCTATTAAAATCAAATTTCTTCATTTGAGCCACCCATACTCTGGTACCACTTTACCTTTGCACTGGTTTACTCACGTGTCGATTTTTATCATGAGTAGCCATCATTTACTCATGTTTTTATGGTCCCCTCCGAGCCTTCTTTCCCGTGGTAGCATCATCGAGTCACCCTTGTTCATAGCATCTGAGATGAGTCACCTTTGTATCTATGGAGACTTTTCTGAGTCATCTTGAGTCTAGTGACAATGTTCCATACATCATCATTTCACATCCATCCCATTTTATTCATATTTGGCCTCCAGCTCTGCTGGTCCATCTTTGCCGAACCCCCGTTTGAGTCATTGACCATCCCCTCCGGAATCAAGTTAGTTGTTTCCAGGTCAACCATCGTTATTATGCTATGAAAAGGAAAATTGTCATTTAGCCACCCATCTTGTTTCATTCCATCATCATCCCCGATGTTAGTCCATCAATCACTCTATTATGATCCCTCGTGCCTTTGTTAAGGATTATGTATTTCCTTAACTCTTGTGGGCCCTCTTCTGTCAACCTCAACATAGTTATTCCGGAAGAGTGGTCTAGAGGGTGGTGTACATTGGTTCCAACTTCCATCTTTGTTCAGCTCCTCAAATCGAGCAAATGGGATCATCATTACCCTTTGACTTGGTTGTTTCTCATGTACTCGACTCTAGATCCTTATCGCAGGATTGAGATTTGTACACTTGATAGTTTGGTGATCCAGACGATTCTCCCAATGATTTCTGAGTGTGTGTGAGATGTTCCAGACCTCATGAGGGGGTGGCCTTTCAAGTATCCTCCCGCATGCCTGAATGATCTAGCCTTAGATGCAGTTCCGCAGATGTGATGGGTTCGGTTTTCACCACTTGCAACACCCACAACATGCATGTCTCCTTCAAATGATCCATGTAGATCTTCAGAGCCCTTTCCTGCTTAACAAGGATTATTTGGTTGTGATCCCCCCTCAGCATGTCAAATTGAGGGGAATTATGTCTCATGTAATCATATGTTATTGTATTCAATCCTGACCTATGTTTTCCCAGGTGCATTATATATATGGGATCCATTGTATTACTTTTTGGCCCTTTGATTCCAGTGTATAATGTATAATGTACTTTGTAGCTCAATCCCACATTGTTCAGCTCATCATTATTATTTGTACACAGTTATCTCGGTGGGTATGGGTATGCCTCATTCACCTCATTTGAGATCACGTACTCCAACATAAAAGGAGACTTATATCAGTTTAGTAGGTCTCGCCCCCTCCATTATTTGTTTGTCCTTGACTTGCTTCAGTTCTTTCTCTCTCTCTTTGAATACCCTTTTGGTGTCTCGTGGAAGTGTAACCTACAATGTATTTTGGTTATATGATTGACTTCTAACATTCATACGTGTGGTGGCAATATGTTATCATAAAAAAATGATCACCTAGCCAGTTCTAACTAGGCAGATCGAAACACACCATGTAGATTTAATTTTACCTTAGTAAAATCGCTTTCACTGTGGAAAATAATCTAATAGGCCACTTTTATTAAATTATTTTCTGATTTAAATAAAAAAACCCATGAAAATAATTAGATAAATAATTATTTACCTAATTTTCTCTAGGGATAATTATTAAAACATTATTTAAATAATTATTCCTTTTCACATTTGACTAAATCCCTTAGGAATGATGAAATAAACCACTATTTATTTAATATTCCTTATTTCTATTTATTGGAAAAATTGTTCAATCATTATTTAATAATTATTTCAATTTCACACCATTCTTAATTCTCGCAAAATAATTAATAAATCATTTTATTTGTTAATTATTTCTATATAAAGATATTTAACCATTTTAAATATATTTTCCCTCTCCAATAAATATAATAAAGTATTCCAAGTGGTTAGATCTAGATTTGGTTAATATTATTTTATTATTCTCAATTTTAGAAATTAACTCAATACTTTGTTATAAATAGGAGGGCTTTTCATTAATTCTTCACCATGATCATAATCATTGTCATCATTATCGTCTTTTTTTTGCTCCACATTTTTTCTAGGTTTTTTCACATATTGAGAGAGAAGATCATTTTATAAAGCATTAAGGATATCAATGGACCCATCCCACGAAGGGGGACATATAGACCCATCTGTAGATATCCTTCACCAGGTGATTTTAATAAAAGATTTATTCAATTAAAGTATTTCCATTTAGGTTATTTCATTGGATTTTTTACTACTACTTTCTATTCTGGACCGTCTATAATTTTTGTTGCAGGTTTTCCATTTTTATTACAGATCTGAATCGCATGCAGCCATCAACTTTTTGTTAGGGTCACTTGTCACATGGTGACTTAAGTGAAGTGTTTTTGGCACACCTCCCATGAAATTTCACACTAACACTTGAAACTAGGATTGTGCTTAACCTATAGACTCCTTAGTCATAGCGAACTACACATCCTTAGTCCTTAAGCCTCTAGCCACTATCTCTAAGGCTTGTGCACTATGCCTAAGCTTACCTCTCTCCATCTTGCCCTAGTGTAGTGCACACTTCTAATCCCAAAACCTCCATCTCTTGTCTCCTAAAACTACACCTTGCACCAAAGAAGGCCTCTCTCGCAGTCTTAGCGCACTGCCCAATCATAGTCAACATCTTGAATGAGTAAACAAGGTAGAATAGGTGATTTTGGGACCGATATTATCTTGCCACGAGTGAATTTGATTTGTAGGAACTATCATATTAACATGGTATATGATGTCTAAGGAGGTCACCAAGGAGAGATTCCAAGAAGACACTTGTGGAGATGAGATACAAAGACACCATCTTGTAGGAGATGAAGTAATTTTGAACTACGACAGATAGATGGCAACCCAGGATAACTTGGAAGGATCTAATATTATATCCAATCCATTTGGAAGGTGAAGATTAAGTACATTCCATATCTCTCATGGAGATACAAATACACAACAACAAAGAAAATAGCTTGGCATTGACACATTATAATGAAGTCTCATGTCACAGTGGCTAAATTGTAGTCTCTCAAAATGTGAACAAAAGAGTGTTATTTTGTCCCATGTATTCTCACCACAATTCTGGTGGAATATAATTTTGTAATTTCAAAAATTATAAAATTTAAAATGTGTGGAATCCCAATGGTCACACATGGAATCTAAAGAGTCATTATGAAGTCCAAGGATCATGTAGGAGCTCAAATGTCATATGGGGAGCTCAAGAGTCATGGGGTAGGTCAAGAGTCACATGGGAGGTGAAAGGTCACCTAATTTGTTATAAATAAGCACTCATAACGTAAGAAAAGGAATTTTATACTTGGCTTCTCAAGCTTAGCATATGAGAGAAGATCATTCTTTTGAGGAGCAAGTGGTGGCTTCATGTTACACTATTGGGGCTAGTGATACATCATTGTAATTGTGTATCTTGGGAAATTCAATTAATGTTTTGAATCTCTCAAAGTCAGTACACTTCATGCATGTATCGTGGATGTCGTAAGACTAATCTTTTAATGTTTACAATGTATGTTTGTGTTCATATGTATTAAGGACAATGGACTATTTTGTTATCTTTAATACACATCTTGTTGAATGGTGCATCCTCACTTTCTTTCATGATCATTGTTACTTTGCAAACTATTTTGTAGATTAATTAATGATTATTTCTATGTATGTGTGTGTGTATGTGTCTTTATTAGGAGAGTACTATTACTTTTCTTCTAAAGGATCACTCTCTCTTCTCCCGTTCGTGAAAGTACTTTATATACATTGCAATTATATGTTTCACAAATCTAACTTAGTTGCTTATCTCAAAATTTATATGCATGTTCTCTTATGTTGATTTATTTTAGCCTAGAAAAATATTTAAGATCATTACAACGGAAGTTGTTTCGATTTCCCAGATGGGGCTCCTATTCCAAATGATGTGAGGTCTAATTGGGACTTCATACCAAGGTGACCCCTTTGCGTTGGCGAAATTCTAGCACCATCAACAAATGGAACTAGAAGGAGGGCCAAATGATAGGCTGAGCTTGTAGATTCTAGTTTAAAGCCTTCAGCTTGAAATGGATCCTCTCCAAACCTTATTCTCGGGATGTTTTTCAAAAATATTAAATCTTTCCATCCCTATGGAAATAATCCATAATTTGTCACAGTTGAAGTTTGATGGTGAGGGTCGAACAATTGTACTTGGACATATGTTTCAATTTATTCAAATTTTTAATTGCAATGGCATACATTGTAAAGATGTTATTTCTAGGTTGTTTTCCCTCACACTTGAAGGTCATGTCAAGCATTGGTGCCACATGTTTCCAACCACTTCTATCCATTCATTTGAGAAACTCATTAAGGAGCTTCATTAAACCTTTAACAGATAAAATTATCAAGGTGTGTACAAAAGGATCAATCAACTTAGAATGAAATCCAATGAATCATTAAAGGATTTTGTTGATAGATTTCTTCACCTTTGCTATGAATTTTCCAAAGAAGATGTGGATTAGGATTTCATGGGTGAAATGTTTCAGCATTTAGTTTGAATCTCTTTGAAACAATTGGAATGTGATTCCCTATTGATAATGGGTCATCTTCGAATGATAGTAATATTAAAATCACAAATCAAACAAGTCTCATCATAAATTATGTTTTTCCAACTTTTCTTAGTCATGAGACACCTCAAAACTCAAAGGAGGAATCTACTATCCCTCTTGTCCCTTTTCCTCCTTTTTCATTACCAAATAAAGTGGTCACTTGTATCGATGTTGGAGTTGGGAAATATGAAAATAAAATTGTTGATCCACTTATTCCATGTTCATATCCTTTCCATGATCAATATTATATCCAGTCAAAATTTGAATGTTCTAATAAATTCATGGAGACTGGGGTGAAGACTGATCCCTTGATTCCTCGAGATAAAATTTATATGCATAATCTAAATCTTGAATCTGATATGATTGAAAGTATTTTTTTCTTCAAGGGATACCTATCATACTCTATCATTTACATCTAATGGCTCTCTCTACATTGATTCACTTGATCAATTCGCTTCGTTAGCAATTTATTTAGATACTCTTGATACTCAATTTTTTTTTTCAAGTGGTGATCAAGAACAAGGTGGTTACACTTCGTAGGTAGAGGAGCATAAGGATGAAGACACATTTCATATCTCTTCCCTCTTTCAAATTCCTCTATGTCAAGATGATGTTCCTACATTCTTTTTTGATCAAGGATCTTTTGATCTTAGTAATGAAGTTAATGGAACCAAAGCTCTTAACCAAGATAAAATCCTAGGAAACCATCATCCTGAATAAAATGACTACATTATGATATATGGAGATGAATGCCCAGGTACATCGCTTGATCTCTCGATTTCTCAAGAAGGCTTGGATATGTAAGGCTTAGATCTATAATCTGATCTCATGAAAGAAGAATCTCTCATAGAATGTTTTTCCTCATCCCACTACCCCTTGTGTCCTACTACATGTAATGAAATACATTATGATGAAAATATTCCATTCTCTTCGAATTCACAATTTGATGAGTCGAATTCTGAAATGACACAAGGTGGTAAGGTCATCCATGATGAGGAAGAAAGAAATGTAATTATTGACTTGCAATCTCCAAACTTGGATGGAATTAATCCTTTAGTTTAGGTTATTCACGAAAGATTTCCGATCTACACATCCTCAGATACACATCTAGAAGAATCTTATGACTTGACTAATTTATTTGTTGAGGTTGAAAAATATGATCAAACTGGTGATGTATATAGTTGCCATCTAATTAATAGTGATCTTGTTGAAATAACTTATACTAGTTGTCCATGTACAATTCATGATTTGACTCATCTTTCAAAATATAATTATTTAACATTTGAAAGTTTAGGGACTTGTCAGGGAGTTGAGGAACTTCAGCTTTCAGTAATGGTTCCATCAGGTTCTTGCAAGCCTGATGAGATCCCCGAACTAGGTCAGATATGTATTTCCTCACACAATTCCATTCTTAGCATTGTCATGTTGGATGTGAGCTCACTCCTAAAGGATTTTTAGAATTTTCAAGTTAGTTTTATTAGCTCTTAAAATTGGGTTCCTGATCGGGTGGAAGGTTCTTTTTTGATTAATTCATCACCATACAAGCCTCGTGTATAATTCCATGTTTGGAGTGCATATATTTAGTGAATGTACCTAACCTTAAAACCAACCATTTTGATTATTGAGACAACAATTATCATCAAACAAAACACTTCTTCCTATTGAACTTCCCTGTGAATGATCAATGTCTCATATTTATTATGTTTGTTATGAAGCTAATTATTTTTGTTCTGTCATAATCTATCCTCTTATGTATTAATGAATGATTGAATAATCTAGTGGAGTAAAATACTTGTGTTGAAAAATTGATTTCCCATGCTGATATGTATATTAGATATTATTTGACACATGTTCCTAATATTTTTCTAGCCTAGTTTCATTATTATTTGTATTCTAAATGGATTTTCAAATTTACTATGCCAGTGATCATCTTTGATTTTCAAGGATCTCATGTTGTTGGTATAGTTTGGAATCAAGTACAAGGTAATGATTCATTGTACTTGAGATAAGGAACCAATGATTTCCAATCATCAACATGTGAGGAGGAAGATTGTCTTGTTAGAAAATTATATTTTACAGAGCAATGGAACACATAAAATATTGTAGAAATATAAACACAGAAAATGCATAAAACAAGAGAGACACAGATCTATGTGGTTCACCCAGTTTGGGCTACTTCCACGGAGAAACAAACAGTCCTTCCTTTTATATTATCTAGCAAACTGAAGAGATACAACCTACAGCAGATCCGCTATAACACCATCTTCACTCTCAATTTCCTCTCTCTTCCTCACTCAGAATAAAGTTATATATAGATGCAATACAGTTCCCTCATATATATTGAGGGGTTGCCTTCTAGGGAAAAAAACCCTAAATTAAACATAACTTCTACCGTCAGATCATTCGCCTAATGAATGGCCTAGATTGACTAGAAATTACTAGACTTTGACAAGGCAATTTTACATCTATTTTTAGCTTCAGGGGCGCTGCCCCCGAACCCCCGTCGGGGGACCGCTGGCCCCTAGACCCCCCAGCTGGGGGGGATTTACCCCCCCCCCCCCCGAAGCCCCGCGTGGAGGGGTGTATAGTCTTTCTAGGGTATACATCCAACTAAAACCTTTGAATACAGAATATAATCAGGCTCCACACCCAACATGTCTCATGCGAATCATTAGGGAGATCTCTCAAATCAATTCATCCCTACCTTAGAAAAATAGAGGATATTATGTGTTAATTGACAGATATAATCATTTTACTACCTTCAAAAACTATCATCTAGCTGACCGTTTTCCCACTAGCATATTAGATGATGATTTATCGCTCACATCAACTGATCTGATCAAGCCCATAAGTTTTTATGGTTCATCATTTTTCCACTTAGATACTTGTTAAGAAGTTGAGGAATTTCAGCTTTTGTTGATGGTTATGTCAATTCCTCACATCCTTGACAAGGTCTCCGAACAAGATCGAGTTATTTGTGCCTCACAATATTCTCTAAATATGTCAATTGCGCTAATTGAAAGTTCATCTTTCCTAGAATTTCAGGGTTTTCAAAATGGTTGTTTTGGATATCATGATCGAACCTTGGATTGGTTAGAGCAATATTATTTGGTGAAATATATTGTTAGTAATATGTTTATGGTGCCTATTTAAAGTGAAACACACATGAATGTATATTTATGAAACACCTACAAGGTATTCATATCCATCATTCCCTCTATTGAGGTAGGATTGCAGATTTGATAAAGCAAGTTTCAATGGTACACTTTTCTATCTATAGGAAAGACCTTCCGTTTCTTGTTTAAGTTATTCAAGTAGATTTTTTCATTTATGGACATTATTTTGTATAATATTAACTTCTCATATTTGTGTACTTGAAATATGGGAACAACTTAAATGGCTGCATTAGAAATTTGACTTCACATAATCTTGACCTTCTAGTTTAGATAGATTAGGATTTAGGTTTTGTTTTGTTCTTTTTTATTTTCATTCTAGTTACTTTTGCATTGCATTACAACACTTTTCCTACATTCCCCTTCTCATTTGAGTTTTTTTCTCTGCATGCCCTTTACTAGTATTTACATACTACTTTTCTTTCTTATTTTTTATCTTTTATGTCATGTCATTTTTCTCTTTTGTTTCTTTGCTCATGTTATGTTTTAGTAAGATCGTGTATGAAATTTTCCCAATTTGACTATGAGATAGTGTGATGGAACTTTGAAAGGGAATTATGACAACTGACAAGGCTTAGCTAAATTTAGGTCCCCTTCTTTATTTAGGCCTAAGTATCTTAAGATTCCATGATGCTCTGATGAAAAATACGACTCATTCCAAATGGAAGCCTGAGCAGATTTATGATTCCCATATCCATTATAGGGCATTTGTCCCTTGAATCAGTATTTGTATTGATTGGTTTCTAACGTGTCAACTTAGTTGAGTAGAGAAGGGAAAGGAGAAAAATTAAGTGAGCAAACTAATATTAGAGGTGTATATATGTGTGTGTGTGTGTGTATAAGAGTATCTATAAAATAAAGAACAACCTCTCTTGCTCATAAAATAATTCAAGATCCCTCTTCCAACCTTAGTGAAATAAACATTGATAGAATGTCAATGAGCATAAATTAGTAAAATAAATGGAGGGTGAAAGAAGAGACAGGATTTCTACACAGAGAGATGAAGCAAGCAACTTCATCGGTGTACTGAACATGCCTGCGGGCAATGAAGAAATGTTTGTGATTCCTTGAAATGACTCTATTGGGGTATTAAACAATCCTTCTAGTAGCATAGCAACACTAGAGATGACACTAAAACTCTGAATATCTTAAACTCAAAAATTTATATTTTCATACTCCCTAATCAAAACAATTGAAGCTTAACTAGTTTTGTGAAGTGTGTTAAGCCGACAAAGGGAACCAAAGAGACTACATCTATAACCAGACTAAGCAGGGAAGCTAGGGTAATCCATAAATTGAGACAATACTTCTTCAAGGCTAGAATTAGTGCATAAAGTTAGAACTAAACATTGAAGTTGGGGTTCTTCAAGTGAATTGCCAAGTGTTGTAGTTGTTACAACACCCTCCAAATTTTTTGAACCCCCGTAATGTCATGTGAATTGTTGTTTTCAATCATCAAAGTCATGAATGACACATTTCTCAAGTGTTCAAGTATTCTTCTAAGAAAATAATTGTCAAAGCTACTTTCTTTCACATGCTTCGCTCATTTTTCCTTCATAGTAAATTCTACCAAGGTAAGACTAGCACACTTATTAGAGACAATGGACCACACTTCTTGGCAATAAGCAAAGCACACTTCCTATTAGTACCATCAGACAACTTCTTGTGGATAAGCACACTCCTTGAAGGTGGTGAAAGCACATCTTCCAGAGACAATGCCAACACATTCCTTGTTGATATTCAATGCACACTTCTTATTGGAAGAAGGAGCAAACTTTCCCAAGTCAGCGTTGTCACACTTCTTAGTGGAACTCATCACACTTTCATCTCCTATTTTTCTGACATGCTATGAGAACTTACACACCCTAACCCTAATTTCATGTGTGCTCTCCCTATATAAAGGGTCTAGTCCAAATCTCACTCATCATTCACCTTAGAGATCTGCACATTTCTGGAGCAAAAGGAGCACTCTCTCCTTCTTAGTTTCAAGTGCGACAGCTTACAAGTAAGTTTCTCAATTGTTTCTTTTGCTTACTTTAGCTTTCGCATGTGTTTTCTTTTTCTTTCATGTGCCACTTTTTATTATTTTTCCTCTTGCATGTGTCATGTCACTTTCACATGTGTCATTTTTAGTATCTCTTCACATTCTTAGACCTAGCACACTTTCTGATTATAGTTGAAACTTGTGTCATAAGGACTTGTGCCCTAACTGTTGCACTTAGAGATTAGTGTCACTTTGTTGTCATGTTTTTTTTATCCTGTTCATTTACTTTCCATGAGTTTGATTTTGTACTTGTTAGTGATCATGTTTAGGATCTATTTGTATTCTCTTACTCTGTCTCTCATCCCACTGATCTCACACTTGGTCAATTCTGGGGATTCTTCCTTGTCCTCTCATCAGACACAAGCTATGAACACATACAAATTTCGGCCAAGTGATGAGTGTATTGTGCATATCTAAGCCTTAATTGTGAGACTCTTGTCTCCTAAGCCTATGCCCATCTTGAGGCCAACTGCCTTCAAAATCACATTGTGCATCTCTAGAGAGTAGTCATCCAATCTCTTGTGGCTTGCACCTATGCTCTACACCAAGCCTTCATAGCCCTTCCTTGTGGAGTGCATTGCGCACCCCTAGTGGATAGTAAGGTCACCCCTTGGCCCTTGCAAATATGACCTATTCTCAACCCAGAGACTCCTTCTCAGTCATAGTGCAATGTGCATCCTCAGTCCTCAAGCCTCTAGTCACTATCTTGACAAATTTAGCTTTGCGCCCAAGCTTTCCTCTCTTCATCTTGTCGTAGAGAAGTGCACACTTCCAGTGCTCAAAACTCCACCTATTTCCTCCCGAACGTGTGCCCTATGCTAAAGGAGGCATCTATCTCAGTCTGAGCGCATTGTCCCATCACAATTAGTATATTGCATGAGAAAACAAGGCAGAATAGGTGATTTTAGGACTAATATTGTCTTAAAATGAGTGAATTTGATTTGCAGGTACTATCATATTAATATGGAAGATGATGTTCAAGGATGTCACCAAGGATATATTCCATGAAGACACTATTGGAGGTGAGACACAAAGATACCATTATTCAAGAGATAAAGGAATTCTAAACTACAACAGATAGATGAAAACCCAAGATAACTTGGAAGGAACTAATGCTATATCCAAACCCTTTGGATGGTGAAGATGAAGTACATTCTAGATATATCATGGAGAGTTGAAGACATAGTAGCAAAGAAAATAACTTGGCATCGACACATTACGATGAAGTCTCATGTCACAATCACTAAATTGTAGTCTCTCAAAATGTGAACACAAGAGTGCTATTTTGTCCCATGTATTTTCGCCACAATTTTGGTGGAATGTAATTTTGTAATTTCCAAAATTAGAAAATTTAAAATGAGTGGAATCCCAAGAGGTCACAAATGGAATGTGAAGAGTCACTAGAAAGTCCAAGGGTCATGTAGGAGCTCAAAATTCATATGGGGAGGTCAAGAGTCATGGGGTAGGTCAAGAGTCACATGGGAGGTGAAAGGTCAGCTCATTTGTTATAAATAAGCCATCATAACTCATGCAAAGGAATTTTATCCTTGTAATCTCATGCTTAGCATAGGAGAGAAGATCATTCTTTCTAGGAGAAAGTGGTGGCTTCAAGTTCCATTATTGAGGCTAGTGATGTATCATTGTAATTGTGTATCTTTGAACTTTCACTTAATGTTTTAAAGCTCTTAGAGCCAACGCACTTTCATGCATGTATCATGGATGTTGTAAGACTATTCTTTTAATGTTTATAATGTATGTTTAACTTCATATGTATTAAGGACAATGAGCTATTTTGTTATCTTTAGTACACATCTTTTTCCTCACTTACTTTCACGATTGTTGTTACTTTGCAACCTATTTTACAAATTAATTAACGATTATTTATATGTATGTGTGTCTCTCTTTATTAGGATAGTACTATTTCTTTTCTTATAAAGGTTCACTCTCTCTTCTCCCATCGATGAAAGTACTTTATAAATTGTATGTTCCACAAAGATAACTTATTTTCTTATCTCAAAAGTTATGTGCATGTTCTCTTATGTTGATTGAATTCAACTAAGGAAAATCTTTAAGATCATTACAATGGCAGACATGCTAATGTTTTGAACAAGGCTCATATCCAAAATGATGTGAGGTCTAATTGGGACTTCATATCGGGGAGACCCCCTTGTGTTGGTGTAACACCCCCTCCTCCTAGTTTCACCCAAGAAACTGATCTACTGGGGTAAACATGTGATGAAGCTACTATAAGGGATTCAATCTCCTTCATGACCTTAAGGAAATGGAATCGACGGAATGCCTTGAACAAACCCATCCACATCAGCAACAACATCCCCAGGAGACATGTCAACTACTCAGACATCATATCCCTGAGTCCCACTGATGATTCAAGCATTTTAACCCCTGGCCACTCTCATGTTATAGGCAAGACAATGACCATAAGCCAAATTCATTCTCACATGCCTATGTGCCAGCGTCCTTGGACTTTTTTCAACAAACTTGTGCCAACTTCTCTGGGATTTGAGCCACTTTTCTAGCCCAAAATCCTGGACTCTACCTAGCTTTTTATAACCTTCAGAATCCATCAAAGACATGATGAAAATATAAACAAATAAAAATAAACCCTAGGACTAGGCCTGAACATCCCCAACAAGGATTGGCATTTTTTCAAACACTTGGCATCAATGCAATCTACAAGTCTATGATACAAGACAGAGCATAAATGACTTAAAATATGCTAGGCCCCTATACTACTAGTGTAACCCCTTATTGTTATTAGTACAACCCCCTTATTATATTTATGTACACATGTAGTGCCAATATTGTTACTATTGTGCCCCATAGAAGCCCACTGTTGTTATTATTGTGACCTTACATTATTATTGTTATGTTGGCTCTAATTATATTATGACCCCTTGGACTCCTATATATAGAAAGGAGGTCTTTTCATTTGTATCATCCGGGAATTGTTCATTTGTGTAATGTAAAGGACCTCGAAGAGGCTGAATTCTAAGGCGTTGATCTCTCTTTTCTATCTTTTTGTGGGCTGGCTTCATAACATTTGGTATCAGAGCTTTGGATTCTAGGGTTTCGCTGCTCCAAACAGGTCATCGTGGAATTTTTGCTATAACTTTTTTCTGCGATGTTTCAGAAGCTAAAAAAAAAACCATTTGAGATGAAATTTCACTGAACCTCAGGTCAGAATTTCAAAACTTTTTGCACTATATTTGCGGAGATATGATCTGAGGAAATTGGTCTTTTTGTAGACTCCTGAGTTACATTCCAAACAGGTGACCTGGGGAAAATCGTCATAACTTTCTCTCTGAGCATCAGATTGAAATTTCGTTAGAAGGTACAGAAATAGGATGGATTGTAGTTTCTTATATATATTTTTTAGTGCCAAAGGTTGAAACAGTGAAACGTGGCACTTCATACCAGTTCACTCTTCTGGAAAGGTCTATAATCAAGTCATCTTGGGAGATTTTGCATAACTCTTTCTTGGAGAATCCAATTTGGATCAGACTTGTGGCATTGGAAAGAGGACACAAAGGGCTACTGTAGGTTGCAATTTCAAAACTTAAATATTTGAAAGTACAGAGTCACAGTCATTTCAATATCGAGCTCCTAAATTCAAGAAAAGGTGATATGAGGAAGTTTGATGGCAAGGATCCGGTAAATTGGATACTTCAGATGGAGCAATATTTTGATCTACATGGTGTACCATTGTTACAAAAGGTGTGTATTACATCTTCATATTTAGAACTAGATCAACTTTTATGGTATAAAGGGATTTGTTCTCATAAACAACTTGTTACGTGGTCAATTCTCATGGAGGAAATGATAGCACATTATGAGGATACAAAGAGCAACACTTTCTTTAGAGCAACACCACAACAATTGGAAAGAATAAAAGGGCTTTGTGACATAGTGGAAAGTAAAATTATTACAACAAGGAAATCTACCCCTCACAACTGTAAAGATGGAAGTGTTGTTTCTCCTAGCCTTCCACAACCTACAAGGGTTACACCGCAAAAATTGGAAGAAAAAAGAGAAAAAGGGCTTTGTTACAATTGTGATAGCAAATGCACTAAAGGTCATAAGTGTGCTGAAAAGAAATTATTTTACATAGAGTATGAAGAGGAGGAATAAAAGGATCAAGAAACATCAAAAGAAGAGGATATACGCCAGGACCCAACCCCAGAGAAAGAAGAAATGAATCAAAACATATCTTGTAAAGCATTGGAAAGAATTACCACTCCTTAAACTCTCAAGATAGAAGGACATATCAAGAAGAAAAAGGTGCAAGAAGTGAAAGATCACATCAATAAAGAAGAAATGAATCCAACCATATCTTGTAATTCATTGGTTAGAATTACCACTCCTCAAACTATCAAGATAGAAGACATATCAAGAAGAAAAATATTCAAGAAGTGAAAGATCACATCGAGCATCAAGAAATGAATCCGACCATATCTTGTAAAGGATTGGAAGAAATTACCACTCCTCAAACTCTAAATATAGAAGGACATATCAAGAAGAAAAAGGTTCAAGAAGTGAAAGATCACATCAAGCATCAACAACAATTTCTCCAACTTTTAAAGGATAACACCACTTTGGTGCAAAATCGAATGAAACAAAAGGTAGATCAAAATCATAGTGAAAAATGTTTTGATTTAGGCGATTGAGTATTTTTACTGCTACATCTCAAGCAAGCTATTTATGAGAAGGAAATGTTGGCAATACTACTTGCACTTAAAAAATGGCAACCTTACCAAATGGGAAGACACTTCAAGGTAAAAATGGATTATGATAGTCTTAAATACTTTTTAGAACAATTATTATCTTTAGAAGAACAGAAAAAATGTGTCACAAATATGTTGGGTTATGACTTTGACATCATCTATAGAAAATGGAAGCAAACTTTTGTTGCAGAGGCACTCTCAAGAAAGGATGAGGATGTGGAAGCATTGTTTTGTGCTATTTCTATTATCCAACCGGATTGGATAAACGAAGCAAGGGATGAATGGAAGAAGGACGAAGAAGTATGGCCACTTATTCGAAATTTGCAAAAGATCCCAATTCAAACAATATTGCCAGAAATTGAAAAGGAAGGAAAAATCATATTGGACCCTGGAGTAGTCACAGAAACAAGAACCTGACAGCTACGGAATCAATCAATTTCAGAGTGTATCATCAAGTGGAAGAACTTACCCGCTTCCACATGGGAGGACAATAATTTTATACATAAGCATCAAGAACTACTCAAGCGTTGAGGACAACACTTTTTGAAGGAGAGGGGCATGTTAGGCCCCTATACTACTAGTGTAATCCCTTACTGTTATTAGTACAACCCCCTTATTATATTTATGTACCCATGTAGTGCCAATGTTGTTACTATTGTGCCCCATAGAAGCCCACTGTTGTTATTATTGTGCCCTTACATTATTATTGTTATGTTGGCTCTGATTATATTATGACCCCTTGGACTCGTATATATAGAAAGGAGGTCTTTTCATTTGTATCATCCAAGAATTGTTCATTTGTGTAATGTAAAGGAGGTTGCCCCCTCGAAGAGGCTGAATTCTAAGGCATTGATCTCTCTTTTCTATCTTTTTGTGAGCTGGTTTCATAACAAAATAATTATGAAACATAATAAGAAGGATCACCACCTTATCCATTGAACTATTATATCATCAATTAGGTCTTGCATCCATCCATTGAAAAATTACAAGTAAATACATGAAATAACCATGACATGAACCAGTCATATAGCCATGCTTATAACGAGCATAAAACCATATAAATATCATAGATATGACAACCATTAAATCCACATATAAACTAGTGCAAAAGTAAGAGAACCTATATTTTATTAATCATAGGAAAATATGACTAGGTTCAAGACTTCCGCATACCACCTGACCATAGACATGACTGAACCAAATCTCTCTTTCAACCCGTCACCCCCGTCCCATATTCCAATCATGAATGTGGGATCTCATAGAATAACTAATCCATGACCAACTAATGGAATCCATAGGTTAAACCACCTCCACCCTCATCAAAGCATGATCACACCAAAACTGATGCTCTGATCAAAACTGAACTAAACTTGGAATGCCATTTGCAATCCATCACCATCCTTGAGGAATTTTCTATCTCCTTGTCTCTCTGTATTTACTGAAATCCAATCCTAGATCACTAGGCCCTAAATCAAGACCAGTCTCTTAGGCTTTATCACAATCCAACCTGGATCACTAGGTCCTAAACTAAGACTTCTCCCTTAGGCTTTACTGTGTATCCTGCCAAAACTGGTCAAGGGATTCCTAGGACTTTGGGAATGAAACTTGAGACCATGTACGCCCTAGATTTTGAAATCCATCTGGCAACAAAAGCTCAAAACCAAGATAAACATCCCAATATACCATGGCATTTGGAAAAAGGAAAGGCTAGGCTGAAAACCACTCTCATAACCCAAAAAAACCATGCCACTGACAAAAAGAGAACCATACACCAATATGCGAAGCCATGCATGTCCAAACCAGCTGGGAAATCACACATGCCAAAGGTTACCTGCAAGTATTCCTGCTGAAGCTGCTTGACCTTGCTTTTCCTTCCTTGATTCTTCCTTTCCTTCCTTTCCCTTTGCTTGCTTTTCGTTCCTTGATCCAAAGCTAGAGTGCTCCAAGAAAACTCTGTGACCAAGAGTGAGAGAGAGAGAGAATAATGAGAGAGATCCAAACTTGAACTCACAAAAGGTTACCAACTAATCCTTTGAAGCTTTTTTATGAATGAGGCCTCTATTTTCTTTATTTTCCATTATTTTCCTTCAATTTCCTCCTCACATGCAACCTGTGACCTTTCACATTACTTTTCTCATATTTTCCTTTATTTTCATAAATAAATGTGCCAAAAAATGCCTTTTTGCCTTTTAATTCCTTTGCCTTAGCCTTTGCCAATTTTCCTTAGCCAAAACACACATCCATTTATGCCCACTAGGATATCTTTTCCCAACATTTAACTTGGAATAAGTGTCCCTTTACCATGGTCTTATTTTTCCTTTATTAACTTTTATTACATGAATTTTTTTTCCGGGGCTGTTACAAAACTCTCCCCCTTGGGGAACACCATCCTCGATGTTAAACCACACCATGACCTCAGGAAAAAATCCAGAAAAAAAAACATACTACCCATGGATATTTATAACTTAGCTTGTGGCAGTATTTACATCCATATACATATATATACATATACCAAAACATCAGTAAAACATATGCCAAACACAAACCAAATCAAATCAAAAATGCTTTTCCCCAACTGACAAACAATGATGGATATAGGTTCCGCATCTGATCCACGATCTCCCATGTAGCTTCTTCAGGCCCAAAGTGCTTCCACTACACTTTAACTTGATCTATGGTTTTGTTCCTAAGCACGAGATGTTTCTGCTGCAATATGCACTGAGGCTCCGACTGGAACTCTCCTTCTTGCTCCACCTGCAATACATACCAATCAATAACATGATCAACATCCTTTATATACTTCTTAAGTAATGAAATATGGAAAACATCATGGAATTTCACTGTTGGAGACAGTACAAGTCGATATGCCAATGGTCCAATCCTCTCAATGATCTCAAAAGGCTCGTAATACCATGGTTCCAACTTGGCACATGAATCAATCCTCAAAGATATTTTCTTGGGCTTGATGCACAAATACACATGCTCCCCAACCTGAAACTCCTTGAACACCTTGTGCTGATCTGCATAACTCTTCTTTCTATCCTATGATGCCTTTAGATTCTTATTTATAAACTGAATTTCCTGCTGCATGTCTGCCAACATGTCTGGTCCAATAAGTACCCTGTTCACTGGATCACTCCAGCTGATGGGAGTGTTACAACTCCACCCATACAATTCCTTGAAAGGACTCATCCTCAATGACTCCCGCTAACCATTGTTGTAAGCAAACTCAACCAATGGAATATACTCCTCTCATTTCCTCTATTGGTGCATCACGTACATCCTCAACATATCCTCCAAGATCCTGTTGACCCTCTCTGTCTTGCCATCTGTCTTTGGATGCTAAGTTGTACTGAAGGCTAACTCTATACCCAAACCTCCAAATAACTCCTTCCAAAACTTGGAAGTGAACTTTGCATCCCTATCTGACACAATCTTCTTCGAAACACCATGAAGTCTCACTATCTCTCCGATGAAAAACTATGTTACCTCACTGGATGAATATGTAGTCTTCACTGGAATGAAGTGAGCTACCTTTCTCAACCTGTCAACCACGACCATAATAGAATCATGCTGCTTCACTATCCTCGGAAGACCTGTAATGAAATCTATGGAAATGAATACCCATTTCCATTCTGAAATCTCGCTATCGGCTATAGCAAACCACTTGGATGCTTACATTACACCTTTACCTGCTGCCAATCTAAACATCTAGCCATGAACTCTGCCACTTCCTTCTTCAAATTCGGCCAATACTAGAACTTCTTAACTACCGTCAACATCTTTTGGTATCTTGGATGACCCGAGTATGAATTGGTGTGAAAATACCTCAAAATAAGCTTTTTGAGCTCACTGCAGTTCGGAACATAGATCATATCTCTAAACCTCACCAAACCATCTATAGTGAGACGATAGTCTACATCTTGACCACTTATACTTGCACTTGTACCTATGCTCTATTGTAACCTATGCATAATCTACATGTATTTGTCATCCCACTGTCCTACTTGCAAGATCCTATCTTGTAACTCTATCCCATAAGAGCTCATAGCTATTATATTATTTACGTGTACCTTCCTACTAAGAG
Organism: Pinus tabuliformis; assembly: GCA_031772625.1. Classification (NCBI taxonomy): domain Eukaryota; kingdom Viridiplantae; phylum Streptophyta; class Pinopsida; order Pinales; family Pinaceae; genus Pinus; species Pinus tabuliformis. The sequence goes on from CM062819.1 coordinate 940,247,314, forward strand.
AGTTTGCACCTTGGTTCTCCTTCCCTTTGATGTATCTGATCTCAAAGTAGAACTCACTAAGGGTAGCCAACCATCTAGCTTTCTTGGAATTTAGATTCAATTGATCAAACAAATATCTCAAACCATTGTAATTTCTCATCAATTTAAACCTCCTACCAAGAAGATAGCGCCTCACTGCTAGCTCAAGATCATGTGTCAGATAGTTCTTCTCATGCTCATTCAGTTTCCATGACTCATAGCACACTACCTATCCTTCTTGCATGAGAACTCCACCAAGTCCTCTCTTGCAAGAATCTGTACACACTAGAAACTCCTTGTCCAAATCCGAAATCTTTAGCATTGGTGCATGTGTCAACAACTACTTAAGTTACTCAAAACTAGCCTCACATTCTTCCGTCCATTCGAACTTCTTACCTTTCCACTGTAATGATGTGATATGATATGCAATGCATGAGAAGTTCTTGATGAACCTCCTGTAGTAACCTGCCAATCCCATAAATGATCTCACCTCATCCACATTCTTAGGAGTTGCCCACTCCATGATAGCCCTTATCTTTTCTAGATCTATTGCTATGCCATCCTTGGAGACAACATGCCCCAAATAATGTACCTCGGTTTGAAAGAAGTTGCACTTGCTAATTTTAGCATACAACTGATGCTCTCTTAGCAATATCAACATTGTTTCTAAATGCTCAACATGTTCTTCCTCATTCTTAGAATATACCAGTATGTCATCAATGAATACAATAACAAACTTGTCCAGATAAGGATGCAACACACTATTCGTCAAATACATAAATGTAGCTAGAGCATTAGTCAAACCAAATGGAACAACAACAAACTCATAATGCCCATACCTGGTCCTGAACACAGTCTTGAAGATATCCTTTTCCTTGATGCGTACCTGATGGTATCCCGATCTCAAGTCGATCTTAGAGAAAACTACTTCTCCCTTCAACTGATCAAAGAAATCATTAATCCTCAGCAATGGGTACTTGTTCTCGAATTTCAGCTACCTGTAGTCAATACACAATCTAAGAGTACCATCTTTCTTCTTTACTAACAACAATGGTGCACCCTAAGGTGATACACTTGGCCTAATGCATTCCTTTTCAAGCATCTCCTTTAACTGCAACTTTAACTCAACCAACTCAGGTGTGCTAGTCCTGTAAGGTACTTTTGATGCTGGAGCTACCCCTGGCACCAACTCAATAGAAAATTCTACCTCCCTATGAGGTGGTAAATTTGTAATGTATTTAAGAAATACATCCTGAAACTGCTGCAAAAATGGGTACCTTCTTAATAGATATGCATCCTCAACCTCCTTACCCTTGTCACTAGAAATGTGTAATACAAACATCACACAACCTTTTCTATAACTACGCTTAGCCTGCATAGCGATAACCATCCTCACTGATGTAGGCTTCTTCTTCGCCTACAAAGTCCTATTTTCCCAACTATCATCCACACACTCAATGGCCTTGTCGAAGCAATCCACTTTGGTTTCGTGAAGGTATATCCAATCCATACCCAAAGCATACTATATGATCCCAATGGAAATACATTCAAATGTGTTGCTATAGGCATACCATTTATCTCAAATGTATAAGCTCTTACCCAATGGTGAACTCGCTTCTTTTTACTTGTAGCCAAATGTACCAACCAAGATTATTCATGAACTTCTTTTCTCAAACCACACTTATCAACCAGGTTAGGATTACTATAACTATACTTAGATCCAGGATCAATAAAAATAGAAACAACTTGATCACAAAGCTTACCATCCATCTTAATAATTGATTCCTGATGATCTGCTTGCTTGTTGTCCATAGCTACATAGATTCGAGGAATGCTATGACAAACATCACCAATTATATGTTCCTCCTGAGCAATATAGATCTGTGGTCTACTACCATTATGATACTGCGGACAATCCCTCTTACAATGATCCTTACCAAATATCCAACACTACAATGGTTCCCTACCACCGCCTTTAGCTTGCTGCTCTCCATGTCCCTTCTTAGCTGTATTGAATCTCTTGTAAGGAACTGTGTTTTCTTTCTCACTTGCATCTTGAGGTCTTCCTCTCTTTGGTGACCATTTTCCTTTAGCTTTTTCATTTATTTTGAAGTCATGCTTAGGCTCAGCTTTGCACTTTTATTGCTCATAACAATTTTCCAACTTTCGAATGGCCTCCTCCAACGATCTAGGTTCGTCTAACTCAATCCAGTCTCTGTATGCTACTAGAACTCCACTGATGAATCTATAAACCTTGGCCTTCTCCTCCTTGAGGTACAGCACTTACTTTTGTAGCTCCAAAAAATTGCTAGTATACTCATCATCTATCATAGAACCCATCTGCAACTTATAAAACTCCTTAGCCCTGTCATCTTAGTACCTCTCTAACAAGTACTTCTTCTTGAAGAGCCTCTCAAATGCATGCCAAGTCAAATATTCCTCATATCCGCTTTACCTTTGAGACTGAAAGTGGCTATCTTTGCTCTCATGTTTCCTGAATAATCATGTAATCAGAATAATTTCTTTACCATGCCTCCGCATCCTATTATTTCTTCATCTCTCCATCAAAGGTAGGTGGCTTTTTATTCTTAAACTCATACGACAAATATGCCCTATCACTCCTCCTGTAAAGCTGATAATGATGACGATCATGATGTCTATCATAGCTAGAACTAGAATAGTACCTATGTCGATCACCTCTCCTATCTAAAGTGTCTAATAGCCATCTCTGACCGTGTCATATATAGCCGAATTGTGTCTACTAGGAGACCTACTTCCATATTCCCCATCAGTTATGTCCTCATGTCCATGGATGATCCGAAGTGGTCCTTGTCACTACAAATCTGACAAACTCTAAAAAAATATAGCATTCACCTCTACTTGTTTCTCTTGTGCCTGCATGATTTGGTCATTGTCTACTTTGTGACTCCTTATTTCTTCCTTCAAGCTTCTCAATGTGTCTTCTAAGTCAAAAGAGTGCCCTGCACCACGCTGGCCATTTGATGCATAGGGAGATTCCATGTAGTCTACCACCTTGCTAGCCATTTGATCTCTTTACTACAAGGCATACTATTATCATTCTGTATTTTTGAGGTTGTCAGAGTAAACACATTGGATAACATCAAACCACTTTTGAAGCTGGGATCTAGCCCTGCCAACTTCAGAGAGGGATCTCTCTTTATGATATAACTTGGTTTTTAAGTATATTTTAGGCTAGTTATGATTATGCTTGATTGTTTGTTTGAATTTGTTTGATTGGTTTGGTTGGTTGATCTGATCAAATTATTTACTTTCCATTGGGATATGGGGTCAAATATGTTGGATATTGCATCAAATATTTAAAAGAATAATCACAGGGCAAGCTAGTCGCATTTATTCTTTGTTTGAATTTGTTTGATTGGTTTGGTTGGTTGATTTGATCAAATTATTTACTTTCCATTGGGATATGGAGTCAAATATGTTGGACATTGCATCAAATATTTAAAAGAATAATCACAGGGAAAGCTAGTTGCATTTACTGGATCCTTAAAGTGAATTATGAAATGGAGAAGAGGCGATTTCAGTAATGATTGAAAAGAATTTAATAATTTTTCAATCAGACTTTAGAAGAAAAACATACATATTGTAAAACAGTCCAAATAAGGTGTTCAATTAACAAATCTTATTTTTCACATTTCCTGTTTTACAATTAGATTTTCAAATGATTATAATGTAGAGAATAATAGTGAAAACAATAATTACAAAAAGAAAAACATCATCAGTAAATTGTAGCACAAGAATCCTGTGAAATTATTTGTATTAATGATTCTCCAACAGCGTGAAAAAGTACAATGATTAATAAGAAGTATTACAATGATCAGGAACCAACCCTCAATACTTCGAATGAATGAAGTATTTAAACAAAATTTCCAAAAATATTACAATGAATGCTGCATCGACATGGAAATCTATTATTAATTTAAAACTAACAGAATTGAGTAATGTGACCAAAAGAGGTGAATTTGGTGAAGTGATCTGGAGGTCTGACACTATTTTCACAGAGAACAGTTGCTGAGTTGCCACTATTTGGGTGTTGCACTGGATGTAGTTGATATTTTCTTTAATCTTGGAATTCACACAGTTTATCCCACTACTCTTCATTTGGGATGGTGATTTTTGTTGCTTTGCAGTATATCTCATCTACCTCGGTATATTTAGCAAATGTGGGCTTTACCACGAAAATATTCTTTATCTCATGTTGAATGAACATAATATTGATGATGGCTTCAAAAAAAGCTCTCCCTGTCAGAACACCTTTAACATAGGAAGATTTAGCAGTATCCTTTGCAATGTCTTGAAGCTTCTTCTTATAATCTTCCATGGTCATTAGTTTGTCATTGATTACAAATAAAGAAGGCAAACCCTTCTTCGTTAATGCTTCTATTCTGGTGAAAAATCTATTGACTGCTACCTCCAAACTATGACATTTTTCTATAAGCTGCACAATCAAATTCTTCTTTGTCAGAACTTTCTTCACTTCTAAGATTGTTTATGTCCCATCATCTACTCCCAAATCATCCAATTCATATCTGTTTTTAGAATTTAAAAACTTGATGATGTTGTTGGTTGTGGCAGGCATATCTCCCAACTCAGTTTTGATGGTGGAAATGGCCTGATTGGCTTTCTCAATCAACTCTTTCTGTTCAAATATAATTTTAATACATGGCCATATTTCATCCATGGCTTCAATTATATTATTCCATATGATTTCCTTAACTTGAGCTAGTGTGTGGCCAATGGAGGATTCAGTTGCAAATTTTCCCCATATTTCTATCTGGTTTTGAGCTCTCTGTAGCTCTGCTGCATGGAAAGTTTTAGTCTTTGTCTTCTGGTCTTGCAGAATATTAACTTGAGCCTGCAATATTTTAATTTCTTCAGTTTGGAGAGACATATTCTCCACTGCACTAGCCAACTGATTTGTAGTAGTCCCCATGTTTGTTGTAGAAGATGTAGCTGTAGGAATTACTGTAAGAGGCACTGCTTGCAAAGGGACAATAGACATTCTGGCAGCTTGCTCCTTTTCTTTGATGATTTTTTCCATCTCTGTTTCCATTTGTTTCAATTGTACATTATGTTCCATGATGAGCTTCATCATGTTTTCCTTCTGTGACTCTATTTCTTCAATGTCTTTGGCTAGAGGATCTTCAGTGGCTAGTAATTTCAACTGCTTTCTCAATGTTGCTATGTCAGTATTCTTCTTTCTTACGAGCTCTTCTACAACATTGATATTGGTAGGATCACATCCTACTTTGATTACCAAGTCCTCCAAAGTTTTGATCCTTGTGTCTTTAGCCAGTGAAGAGAATTTCTCCATCTTCAATTGTGACTGAACATTAGCTAAAGTAACCTGCAATTTAGAAAAACTCATATCAGTGTTAGTGAGTGTAGATGAAATCATTTTTCCAATCTGTTTGTGCATCTCCATTTGGTCAATGGGATGTATTTCTTTTACATCAAATTAAAATGAAGTCTTCTTGTAATCTGATGTTGTCTTGGGGTGTGGGATCTGTGCTTGGAGGAAGGCCATATGCATTTTGCCTTTCTCTGAATCAAAGGCTGACATCAGTCTACTTTGGGAGTTGGAAGTCTGCTTCCAGAACTAATTATATGTATTGATATTCAAAGCTTCATTTCTTACTTTAATCTCCTTGAATATATCAAATATGCTCTATTCTTTCCCCCAAATGGTAGATGTACTAGTTTTCATAGCTTGTTGTTGATCCTGTGAAGCTGTCGAAGTGGTAGGAGAAGTTATAGTCTGATCACCTACTAGTGAGGAAAGAGGTGTTTCTTTAGTGGTGATAATATCCTCTTGATATGAATCCTTGCTTAGCATTAGTTTCAAGCCGAGCTTGGTCCTCTTCCTGTACATGATTTTGAAGTCTTCACTAGGAACTTCAGTCATTGATGGTGACTCTTCTTCTCTGCTCCTTTTTGTTGTTTTCTCCTGTGCAACAAGAGTCTGTAATGTTGAAGTTGAGATCAATTTCTCTTCTGCCTCTTGTAGAGTGTTTTCAGTCCACTCTAACTGGTTCTTGTATTTCTCAATCTCTGGTCTAGATGTATGAAAATAAGCAGTAGATTTGTTCTCTACCCTTAACTTGGAGATGACCCCTAATGGATCATATGACCATGTGAAACTGAGGCTGAATTGCATTTCTTTCAGCAATTTGTCTACTTCTTCCCCTGCTACATACTATTGCAAATGAAAGGTCCTATTTGAGTTTTGATTTTGAATTGAGATTTCTTCTTGGCAGATACAAAATGAATCTCATCAACATTGAGCATTTGCCTGATGTATTCTAAGGAAAAAATCCTCATTGGGAGGAATTTTGGTAGCTTGTAAGGAGCAAGTTCACACCCATATATCCTTAGCTCTGTGTAATTTTGGTAAAGATACCAATCTCCTATTTTGACTTGGTCTGATAACTGCAAAATTTTCCTGATTTCTTCACTGATTCTTGGCTCTAGAGTGCTGCTTAGGAGACTGAGTGCTAGATGTACAAACATTTCTATGAATTGTTTGTATGAATACTCTTTTCTCTCCTTCATTACCAGCATAGTCCAAAAGATGACTGACTACTAATTCCCCTCTTCGTCCAACTTTTGTAAGGTAATCTTGAGGTTGTCTCCTTGAAAATATAAAAACATATATACTAACACAAAAGCATATTTAAATACTTCCTCAGTTTGAAATTTGACAAACTTTTCATGGATGGAATCTGTAAGAATTTGGTTGAAGTTGAACAAGATGGAAGTTTTGGAATCTGTAGAGAAAATAGAAAGTAAACCTAGAATAGCCTCATCTACCACTGATTTGAGTAATAACCAAGGAGGTAGGAAGTGAATGATGATCTGCTTGACTCTCTCAGGGAAAATGGAGGATGGATAGGGAGGAATTTTCTTGGGTAAAGGGGCATCTTCAATCAAGAAAAGCTCAAGGGTTTTGGTTCTTTTTGCAAAGTCCAATTTCTGGTACAATTTAGTGAGGGCTTCATGAGAGAAAGGAGTGGCATTCTTTGCAATAGGAGCTTACATCATTTGATCTATTGATTGGGCAGTTATGGTAAATAGAATTTCCCCTCTAGGGGAAATAACAACTCTTTGACTGGGTAGATAACAAGCATGACATTTTTTGACAAATTTAGGGGCATTGTGGGTGTGGGGAGATATATAATGGGGTAAATTGGATTCCCACAGTCCAATATCATCAGACTTGTCTATGAACTTGTCTTCAAGCCAACAATACATTTCAAATAGATCAAATTCAGATAGGGTTTCATGGATTTTGTAGTCCCTGTCTGCTAGAGGTATATGGTGAAAATCGATGGGAGGGTGGATCAGAGGACTTACAGGTTCTTCTTGTGCCTTGTCTTTCGGAGGCATGATTAGATAAGGGAAAGAGCACTGATAGAATCTTAATTATGCAGGTTTGTAGGGTACAAAGAGGGGCTTGGGTTCAAGACAATAGGAAACAGAGGCGCTGGATTAAAGGGAAGTTAGCAAGTGTGATGCTCGACCGAGTGAAATAGTTGCAGTTTGAATTGGCAAACTCGTCACATAAAAATGGTATTGGCAGAGTGCGAGATGGTAACCTATGAATGGGTGAAAGGAAGGAGTTTATAACTTTCGGGTTTTTTCGTTGATGATGGTGTGGGTCCGTTACATTAATGGTTAAGTGATTAAATTACTTAACAGATTGATTTTGGAGGGAGCGGATGTGATTGGTGGGAGCAACAGGTGGATGAGGTGGTGGGAGGAGATTGGAGGGAGTGTAACGGATAGGGCAGTGATTTTTTGTGGCAGAGAAAACCGTTTTCAGGGGGGGATAGGTGGTTAATAGTTTTGGCCAAGGGGGGGTGCGAAATCATAGAATAGTGCCACATCATAGTGGGTCTGGGTTCGAACACCGCCCCTTTCAGACCCCCCCCCCCCCTGACAGTAAAGTTTGGATGGTGAGGGGGGGCAGCGAAATGTAATGTAGGTCATCGAATGTAAAAAGGTGGGCTCAGATGATGTGAGAAGTGGTGACATATTATCATGATGTGACGAGTGTATGGTGGGGTAGAAAAATGTATTTAATGGGGTATGATGGGATGTGTGGTGAGGGAGGCAAATGAATGAAAATACAATTGGAGGGGTGATTTTAGGGTAATGAAACTTTATGAATAGTGGAATAATATACCAAATATTATTTGATATACCAAACTTTAGAGTAAGACTTTAATCCCTTTTCCTTTCTTTTGCCCATGAAAATATATTTAAAATTCAACTTAAGATAAAACTTTCATTTTTATCCTAAAATCATCATTGTGCTTCTACTTACCCTTTCTCATTTCAATTCTTTTTCTAAGCTAACATTTTTTCTTCATGCTTTGCAGGGTGCATTTAAACTGGCAGACCAATATCATTTTTTTTTTATTTTTTTATTTTTTTTTTTATTTTTTTTATGAAAATCTACCTTATCCTATCACTTACTTCACCATTCATTCAGATTAAACTGTTGAATCAATTTTATTTCTACCTAGATACTGATTTACCAAGATTAAACTATTTGGCAAACCTTTATTCACTAACATATTCAACAGAAATTTAAATGTGTTTAATCATGATTAGACTGCATGATTTGAACATAACTTTAGTCATTGTGGCATTCAAAAACAATTTTCACACAACCTTATTTGATAATGAACTAAAAGAATTAACTTATCAGTAGTGGCATTTAGACTTGCAACACTCTCCATATTATTTTTTATTTTTCTTTTGTGGGGTTCTTATTTCCTTTTTTCCTTATTCATTTTTTTAACATACCCTCTTTTCATTTTTCTTATATTTTTGGAAATCATTCGAATATTGAAATTATGTACAATATGGAATCACAAATACAAAATACTCAATCACCTTGAGATCCTATAATTTATAGGACCCTAACACATACTATGTTAGCTAAACCAAATCACAATAAACCAACGTACCTTAACATAATTCAGGGAGGATACCTTTCCTGCAACATCATCAAATCAAGGTGATACATGTATAACATAAACATAACAACATATAGACATATATTGAATAAGTGTATCAATGCATAAGCATCATTCTAGCTAGGGTCGAATCATTAATGCAAAGCCATATCAACAATGCATGCTATGACCTCATGCATGACAACAACCATTACTCCAATGTAGACATTTCCACATGCAACTATCAACATGCATAAGAATTGCCTAATCAACTACACATACGTATGAATGCATGTAGTCAAGCATAAGCAATCAATTCTTGTAACCAACCTACAAGATTGATACATGTAATCAAACAACCAGGAATGTAGCCTAACATACAAGGATGTAAGTAGGTGACATAAAATCAACATGTAAGTGATATGTAACAATATGTAACCAGTCATATACTTCCAATGATGCATCCCACAAAATCAACTTCAAGTTCCTCATGAAAACCTTACTACAATCATGATCAACATGGTGCAATACAACAAGCACATGGAATGCAAGTGTAAGAGACACGCAAGTAACTAACATGGATGCATGACCAACACCTTCACCCAAGGAGAGCACAACAATGCTTTGATTCCAATCTGTAACACCCCCTCCTCCCAAGTTCACCCAAGCAACCGACCAACTGGGGTAAACATGCGACGAGAGAGGCTACTATAAGGGATTCAATATCCTTGGTGGCCTTAAGGAAATTGAATCTACATAACACCTTAAACAAACCCATCCACATCAGCAACAACACCCCCGGGAGACATGTCAGCCACTCAAACATCCTGTCCCTGAGTCCCACTAATGATTTAAGCATTTTAAGCCTTGGTTTCTCTCATGCTATAAGTAAGATAGTCACCAAAAGTGAAAGAATCTCTCATAGGCCTATGTGCGATCATCCTTGTACTTTTTTCAGCAGAGTTGTGCTAACATCCCTGGGATTTGAGCCACTTTTCTACCCTAGAATCCTGACCTTTTCCCAGAACTTGTTATAACATTCAAAATCGATAAAATACATGATGACAATATAAATAAATCAAAAATCAACCTTAGGACTAGGCTTGACCATCCCCAACTGGGACTGACATTCTGTCAAACACTTGGCATCAATGTAACCTATAGGTCTAGGATACAAGACAGAGCATAAATGACTAAAAATACTTATGAAACATAACAAGAAGGATCACCACCTTCTCCATTGAACTATTATATCATCAACTAGGTCTTACACCCATCCATTGAACAATTACAAGTAAATACATGAAATAACCATGACATGAAACAATCATATAACCATGCTTATAACCAACATAAAACCATATAAATATTAGAGATATGACAACCATTAAATCCAGATATAAACTGGTGAAAAATTAAGAGAACTTAGCCTTTATTAATCATAGGAAAATCTGACTAGGTTTGGGACTTCCACGTACCACCCAACCATAGACATGGTTCAACCAAATCTCTCTTTCAGCCAGTCACCCCCATGCCATATTCCAAGCATGAATGTGGGATGTCATAGAATAACTAATCCATGAACAACCAATGGAATCCAGAGGTTAAACCACCTCCACCCTCATCAAACTGTGATCACACCAAAACTGGTGCTCCGATCAAAACCAAACCTAACTTGGAATTCCATCCAGAATTCATCACTATCCTTGAGGAATTTTCCATCTCCTTGTCTCTCAAGCTTTACCGCAATCCAATCCCGGATCACTAGGCCCTAAACTGAGACCAGTCTCTCAGGCTTTACTACAATCCAACCTAGATCTCTAGGCCCTAAAACGAGACTTCTCCACCAAGTTTTACCATGTATCCTACCAAAATCGATCAAGGGATTCCTAGGCCTTTGGGAATGAAACTTGAGACCACCTTTGCCCCAAATTCTAAAATCGATCTGGCAACCAAAGCTCAAAACCAAGATAAACATACCAACATACCATGGCATCCAGAAAAAGTCAAGGCTAAGCTGAAAAACACTATCATAACCTGACAAAACCATGCCATCGACAGAAAGAGAACCATACACCAACATGTAAAGCCATGCATGTCCAAACCAGCTAGGAAATCACACATGCAAAAGGCTACCTACAAGTATTCCTACTGAAGCTGCTTGATCCTGCTTTTCCTTCCTTGATTCTTATTTTCATTCCATTCCCTTTGCTTGCTTTTCCTTCCTTGATCCGAAGCTAGAGTGCTCCACGAAAAATCTAAGTGACCAAGAGTGAGAGAGAGAGAATAATGAGAGAGCTTCAAACTTGACTTGACAAAAGGTTACCAACTAATCCTCAAAAGCATTTTTATGAATGAGGCCTCTATTTTCTTCATTTTCCATTATTTTCCTTCAATTTCTTCCTCACATTCAACCTGTGACCTTTCACCTTACTTTTCTCCTATTTTCCTTTATTTTCATAAATAAATGTGCCAAAAATGATTTTTAATTCAATTTACTTAGCCTTTGCCAATTTTCCTTAGCTAAAACACACATCCAGTGATGCCCACTAGAATATCTTTGCCTAACTTTCAGTTTGGAATAAGTGTCCCTTAACCGTGGTCTTATTTTTCCTCTATTAACTTTTATTACATTAACAAACTTTTTCACCAGGGTTGTTACAGTTGGTAGGCTTCCAGCACCATCAACACCTTCTAATTTCAATAGCATATAGAAAATATACATCCACTTATATAGTTTCTCATAATGAAAGCATTAACCCTTTTCCTTCCTTATAGAATTATGGTAATATTACAATAATTATTTAATTTTAAGGTCATATTCAAGTCAAACACCAAATTTTTATATGAAATCCCCTTGTTTGTGGGACAAAGGACCCTACTCACATAACCATTTGATTACTAAAATTTGTAAACATGTAAAATGTACTCTATCTTCCTCTAGTATTGAACCTATAACCTAGGTGATGACCTATTTGTGAAAAATAATAGATTAGATTATACTTGTGAATTTGGATCTCATGGTTATCATTGAAATATATATATATATATATATATTCTTTTAAAAGAATCCTAACAAAATAAAATAAAATATTTTCATTTATTATTTCTAACTAGGCTAGGTCTAGCACCAATGTCGGATACAAGAACAATCTCCCCACCTATTGGATGTTGTAACTAATATTGTGCGAGGTTCTGTCAAGCCTAGCTTCGTCATTAGATGGTTTTAATCCCCCTCAGCTAGCTCCCAACCTCAATACCACTCCATGAGATTTGAACTGATGACCTAATGGGAACTAAACCCCACAGAAACCAATTAACACTTGATATAATATTTTCATTCACATATATGAGAATTCCATATTACTTATTAAATTCTTTCATAATCAATGAAAAATGATTATATGTTTATAAATTTGTGATTATGGTATATCTCTGTCCTAAAAAAATATTAATAATAAAATATAACATATTGAAATTATTAAAATAAAATAAAAATAGAATGATTATTGGAAAATTTTTAAATTTTATAAAATTAAAATTTCTAAGTTATAAATTTTTATTTATCTTAAAAATATATTATTTTAATTAAATTTGCCTGTTATATGTGAGCCTAATGGTTAAGAACATGCTTTTGTTTGTAAGAGGTAACATGTTTGAGTCTATATGATAATACAATATGTACACCTTTGTAGACTTAAGTAGGTTTTATATAAAACAATTGAATTGGACCATTAAATTAGATCTAATTGTTTAGAAATATCCATTGCCATTGATGTTAGTATTGAAAATTTAAATTAAAACTTGTTAAAAAATGGTTTTGTAAGAACCAGTATAAATTTCCCTTCCATTCTTTTCTTTACATAGATCATGTTTTTTTTTGCAATAGTAAATTTTAAAAATAATGTGTCAAATATCATAATATCATAAAATTTTCAATTTCTATTAATAAACAAATCTATAAAACAACTAAGATGCTATAAATAATATAATAAATGTGAAAGTATCAAATGAAAAAAGCTAAGAAATAGATTTTTAAAAAAGGTAAAAGCAACAAAAAACACTACTAAAATTATTTAATATATAAAATTGTGCAAATAAATGACAAAACCCATTGTTAATGCTATTGGCCCCAGATCATGCATTGGGACGATATTTAGCCACCAAAATTCAACAATTTGTAAGTTCCACTTCCCCATTTATTAAAGATTCTATTGATTTCATGCTCAAAACCAAAAACACACATGTTGATGAACATGACATCTTGGTTAGTTTTGATGTGGTATCAGTTTTATGAAAATATTGTTTCCTAAAGACATAAGTTTAATTTCACAGTTGGTAGATGTTGAAATAGTCAACTTGACCCAAATTTGACTTATCTCCACTTTATTTTGTTTTAAAGATATCATCTACGAGAAACTGAGGGTACAACTATGGGTTCTTCTCTATCTTTGGTCGTGCCAAACACCTTCATGGAACACTTTGAATCAAAATCCTTAACCGATGGCATCAATAGCCAAAGTGTTGGTTTTGGTTTGTTGATGACACATTTGTCATTTAGCAACATGGCATGCTTTTTCTTATTGACTTCTCTCCCATCTTAATAACATTTCTCCTCATTTTCAATTCACCATGGAAGTTGAATCTGAAAAATCCCTTCCTTTCATAGATGTCCTTATTGCCCACCTTCCTAATGGTTGTCTCACCCATCAATTTTATAGAAAAAAGACTCACATTGACTATTATCTTCACGCATAATCTCATCACTACCCATCCCAAAAGTTAGTTGTTCTTGAAACCCTAATCTCTTGAGCCCTTAAAATATCTTCCCCCTGATTCCTTTCCTCAAAGAAATCCCACCGAATCCAAGCATTAAAATCCAATGGCTACACTTCCTCTTGGATTAACAAATCATTTCAAGCTGAATTTAACCCTAGGTCCAACCATTATGATTCCTTTCCTCCATGTGGCCAGGTTTTTCTTTGATAGATAAAAGGAACTGCAGATCTCATAGCGAAGATGTTGACCAAGAGAATCATAAAAACCATATTTAAACCCCGTAAAACCCTTAAGAAATTATTTCGTTCATCCAAAGATAAGTTTGACCCTATGCTTGGATTAAGGGTCTACCAAATTCCTTATTCTTGTAGAAAGTCTTACATTGGTTAGACAAGTCGCTCGTTTAAATCCCACACCGTAAAGAGCATATACCAAATACCAACCATCTCCACAAAACAAATTCCACCATCATTGGGAACTCTTTTAATTCCAAGCACCTTATTTTATTTTATCAATGTAAATCATAGCTTATGTTCCTTTATATAACTCTTGAATTATTCGAGAAGTTCTCAAGATTGAGAAGCACCCAAATAACTTTAATAGAGAAGATGGCTATAAGATTAGCCAATCTTGGAAGTCGATCATCCACTAGTTGACCCATTAACTTTAATGAATCCCCCCCACTCATATTTCCCCTTTTCTTTTCCTTTCTTTTCTAAATTCTTTTCTTTGTGGTTCCTCTCTAAACCGATGTTTTTGTCACGTTTCAACCTTATATAATATATATATCTATATATATATATATATATATATATATATATATATATAGATATATATATATATAGATATATATATATATATATATATATATATATATATATATATATATATATATATATATATATATATATATATATATATATATATATATATATATATATATATATATATATATTCCATCTATCCTTCATGCCCCTTCCATTTCTTTGACATATTCTTTTTATTTTTGTCTCAACCATTTTTTACATCTATATGAATATTTTTCTACTGTTTAAACTTATCTAATGCCCTGATTTAATCCTTGGACACACCACCCCCCACTTTTTTTTCTCCATTATAATTTAACAACACCGCTTATTTTCATATAGATATCCTATTATTTTTCAATTTGACCATTAACCTACGTCTTTGATCAATTTCTTGATTTGACATTTGACCTAGGTTTTTATTATATTACTAATTTTCTCTAATGGCTACTTGGTGACCTTTCTCTATATATGGACTCCTCGATACTCATTTACACATCAATATTTTTGGTCCCTAATGATAGGTAGAGTTTCCACCCAAAAATGTTGGATGGATCAAATCCACTATATAGTTCTCTTCTAGAAAATTTTATCAATATTGTGTGATTTCTAAACTCATGAAACAAAGGAAAATATCATCAAAATGCTTCAAAATCAAAACAAAATCTGTAATAAGATCAAAAATAGAGAATTTTTATTATGAGGCAAGTTTTAATTAAGTAGTTTATTTCTTTATCCATTTTATTTTATGGTAATGAGGATATTTGTATTAATTGCAAATATGTTCGTGGAACACAACTATACATTGAGAGTTATATTACAATTTTATTCCATCTTTAGTATCATTTATAGACTCCTAAAAAAAATATCTTTCGAAGAGGAATAAAAAAGATACCAAGCATATACGATTTTTGGAGGTGAATACCTTACAATAGAGCCCCACTATTAAATAAAATATGTAGTACATATAGCCAACTTCAAAATATAATCCTTTATTACGATATCTTCCCTCAAATCCATGTTGACTAGCAGGCCTCCGCAATTTTTTTTATATTTGAACATAGGATTCATTCTTAATCCACTAAGGGATGGATGATGGTCTTAATTTACCATTAACCATCAACTCTCCAAACTTCAAATTGCAACCTTGATTGGCACATTGATCTTCTTCCTTATTAGTATCCCTTAGAATGTGCTTGAGACTCATATTTGGAATATCTTTTGATACCTTCTTAATCAAATTTAGGATATTATCAAAAATTTGTCTCTAAGGGAAGATCCTTTGACCAAATACTAAATTATTATAAGGGAGTCATCTATAACAATGAGTGAAGATACCTGAAATTCTTTGGCGAGATGAATACCTTGTAGTAAACCACAAGCTTATTCCTAATTATTTTTCATCTTCCCAAAATCTCATGAATACTCTAAAACTTTGATTTC
Organism: Pinus tabuliformis; assembly: GCA_031772625.1. Classification (NCBI taxonomy): domain Eukaryota; kingdom Viridiplantae; phylum Streptophyta; class Pinopsida; order Pinales; family Pinaceae; genus Pinus; species Pinus tabuliformis. The sequence goes on from CM062819.1 coordinate 940,263,362, forward strand.
TTTGGGAAATTCCCCTTTTACCACACCTTAACTAAATTAGAGAATTCCCCCTCCTACCATCCCTTCATGAGACAATTTTCTAATTATAAAAAGACGGGGAAACTAAAATTATGGTGGTTTCTAAACTTATAGGAGCATTAAAAGTTAAAACATTAAAGAATTAATATTAGTTTGAAAAATTGATACTATTAGGATTTATATTTATCTTATATTATAAAAAATTATATCAAATTTTATTAATTACTAAAATGATATTCATAAATTATTTTTTAATAAAAGTACTTAAATTTTAAAAATAACTCTATAAATTTTAAAAATAATTTTTAATTAAAATAATTTTATTTATATTGCTAGGCCAGGAGGTAACTCCTCAAATGAACTGTGTTTATTCATTAATATTATTCATGGTTATATACATGAGGGAGTGACTCTTCGGATTCACCTCTCGATGACTCTTCCTTATCCATTATTTATTATTTACATTATTTACAAGTGTTCACAAAATCCCCATGATTGGGTGTCAACATTCCCCCCTTAATTTGAAGGGATGTTGATGAGTCCAAGCATCATTCTGAATCTTTCAAGCTTTTCTCTTCCAAGTGCTTTGGTGAATATGTCTGTAATCTGCTCATTAGTGGAACAATGGCATAGATGAATTGTCTTGGCCTCAACATGATGTCAAATCAAATGGTATTTTGTATTGATGTGCTTTGTTCGATCATGGAACTTTGGGTTCTTCACCAAATTTGTTGCAGAGGTGTTGTCAATCATGAGTGGAGTTGAATGTACTTGTTTTACCTGCAAATATTCTAGAATTTTCTTGAGCCACACAATTTCTTTTGTTTCCACAACAGCTGCCACATATTCTGCCTCTGTTGTGGAATCTGTTGGAACTGATTGTTTACATGATCTCTAGGAGACAGCTCTTGATCCAAGACTCATAGCATAACCAGAAGTAGATACCCCAGTTTCTTTTTCTCCATTGAAGTCTTAATCAGAGTATCCAATCAAGGTGAAGTCGCCCACCTGTGTATACTTGAGTCCAAAGTCTTGAGTTCCCTTCAAGTACTTTAGAACTTTTTTTGCAGTAGACCAATGTCCCTCACAAGGTTTTTGCATAAACTTGGAGAGGATTCCAACAACAAACGAAATGTATGGTTTGGTAGTAGTCAGGTAGTTGAGACTTTGTACAAGCTATCTATACTTTGTTGCTTCCTCAAATTCTTTTCCTTCAATGGATGTGAGCTTTAAGTTTTGTTCCATTGGAGTAGTTAGAGGATTGCACTCATCCATTCCAAACCTGTTCAAAAGATCTCCAATGTACTTCTTTAGAGAAAGGAATATAGACTTTGGATGTTGAGTTACTTCAATACCAAGATAGTAATGAACATAGCCCAAATCAGTCATTCAAAACCTTTCCTCAATTCCTTCTTTATGGATGCAATGTAGCTCTCATTGTCCCCTTTCATCAAACGATCATCTACATATACCATAATATATACAATTTTTTTTCCAACTTTCTTGACAAACAAAGTTGCATCATCAAGATCATAATGTTTGAAGTTGAGTTTCAGAAGATTCTCAGTTAACATTTCATACCAGGCTCGTGGTGCTTTCTTGAGGCCATACAAGGATTTCAAAAGTTTGCATACTTTATGTTCATGTCCTTTCATAGTAAATCCTTCAGGATGGGACATAAAAACATTCTCTTTTACATATCCATTCAAGAAAGTAGTTTTTACATCCATTTGATGGAATTTCCAATCATTATGAGCTGCTAGGGAAAAAAGTCTCCGGATGGTAGCCCATTTTGTTGTGGGGGCAAAAGTCTCCTCATAATCGACCCATTCCTTCTGTGCAAAACCTTTTACCACAAGCCTGGCTTTGTGCTTGTCAAGTGAGCCATCAACTTTATACTTGTTCTTATAGACCCACTTCCAGCCAATTGGTTTGGTTCCTAATGGAGGATCAACCAACTTCCAAGTTCCATTCTTTATCAAGGCATCATACTCCTTTTTCATCGCTTCTTTCCACTCATCATGAGAAGCAGCTTCTTTGATGGAAGTTGGTTTAAAAATTGTAGACAAATTACGTTCACAATCATAAGAGACATCCATATCAATAGGTGAATCAGAATCATCTACATCACCTCCATTTTTCCAAGTTGAATTTCTTATTCTTGTCTTTCCAACCTCATCAGAGTGAACACTTTCAAGTGTCTTTGTCAGCCACTTTGGGGGACCTTTCTGACATGGTCCAGGCTTCTCAATTGATTGAGTTGGGATTGAATCAAGGTTGAGTCACCCAATTTTCTCAATCACATCACTCAAAGTGTCATTAGTGGTTGGAGTTTCATGTGGGGGAGAGAGTGCTTCAAAATAAGATTCCACATATTGATCCAGTATAGGATTCCCCCCTTCAAGGTGTGGAATCTGATTATCAAATCCTTGAAATGATTTTTCATTTCTGAATCTATCCAAGAGATCAAGTTTCCGCTCAACAACATTGTCAGCTTTGGAAGATTCAAGAAAGATTACATCTCTAGATACAACAAACTTTTTATTAACTTCATCATAGAGACAATATGCTTTGGAGGTATTTTAATACCCCAAAAAGATACACTTACAACTTCTTGCACCAAGTTTATTTCTGTGTACTTTTGCTATCAAGGCATAACATGTGGAACCAAAGACCCTGAGATGCTTTACTGAAGGAATTTGGCCATACCACATTTCATAATTAGTCTTGTTTCTAATAGCATTAGATGGACATCTATGCTTTACATATACAACACATAGAACTACATTAGTGCAAAACATTAATTTTACATTCTTCAAAAACATCATGGAAGGTACCATACTTAAAATTGTCCTATTCATTCTTTCAGCTACTCCATTATGTTGGGGATTATAAGGCACAATTGTTTGATGTTTGATCCCATGCTGGCAAAGATAGTTTTCAAATTCATTTGAAGTGTATTCTTTTCCATTATCAGTGCGAATAGAGCCAATATGAGATTGTGCATCATTTTCAATCCATGTATGAAATTTCTTGAATTTTTGAAAAGCATCATATTTGTTCTTCAATAAATAAAACCAACACATTCTGGTGTAGTCATCAATAAATGTCATCATATATTTATTTCCATTTGTAGAAGGAACACGCATTGGACCACATAAATCTGAATGAATGAGTTCAAGTTTTCTATGTGCTATGGAATGTGAATCATGAAAAGTCTGTTTGCTATGCTTTCCTAGAATGCAAGCATCACATTGCTTAAGTTTCCTAGGAATTGTAGGAAAACCAGTAACACCATTTTTCTTCATCAAGTGAAGGTTGTCATAGTTCAAGTGGCCAAATCTAGCATGCCATAATAGACTTGATGGGAATGTACCTTCATCATAATAAGAATTGTATGAGAAATTTTGTGCATAAGCAGAGGTACCTTGTAGCTTGAGAAGCCTTTCTTCTTCTATCCCTGTCATGACAAGTGAGTGATCTGATGTTTTTCTCACCTTAACCTTGCCATCAAACATATGAATGGAGTGTCCTTGTTGGCGAATGTGGACCAAGGACAACAAGTTTCGCCTCATTTGTGGGAGATATAAAACATCATGCAGAAGAAATTCTGGAAGACCAGGCAATTTGAGCCTGATTATGCGAAGCCATAATGGCTTGAGTTTTGATTTGTCTACAAAGTATACTACTCCATCAACATTGTTAGCAAATTCTTCAAAAAATTCTCTTCTAAAATTCATGTGGCAAGTTTCTCCTGAATCAAGAAACCAATCCTTTTTCCAGGAAGTAAGTGAAGTATTAAACAAGTCTTCATTTACTCCAATATTACAATGTGCCACAATGTAGTGAGTGGATTTAGGTGATTTACCTTTCTCTTTGTCATTAGTTTTAACTATGGGTTGATTTTTTTCCTACTCAATTATGTCCCAAGGCAACTTGCATGTGGATTCATCATGTGATCCATCTCTATTACAACGTATGCAAAATGGAGATCAGACTTTTAACCTTGAGAGTGTCTTCCCCCCATGCCTCTGAAATTTCTTCTTCCTCCTCCTCTTCGACCACCTCTTCCTCTGGACAAATCTTGAGCATGATTCTTCTCTCTACGTGCAAGACATAGAGCTTCTTCAGAAGACTGAGGAGCTTTCTCCTTCCCAAAATCTTTCTCTCTCTCTCAACAAATTTATTCACAAGGGAGTCAAAGGTAGTTTATTTGAGGTTTCCATTTGCTTGCAATTTTAGGTTTTAACCCCATACAAAAATTACCTGTATACGAATTCTAAAACACAAAAAATAAACAATGCGAGAGCATAACACATAAAATACATATACACAGATATTTTCCCCTGGATCCCAAAACTGGGACTACTAGCTTGATTTTTCATTATATTCCTTTCAATGTTACAATACATATTTATACATGCCAAAGCATCTAATACCATGGACCAAAAACCATTGCGTCCAAAACCATGGACCAAAACCATCGCGTCCAAAACCATGTGTGAAAACCATGCACAAAACCATAGGTAAGTCTACCCAACCTAATATAGGGTCCAAAAAAAAATTTCCTGGGGCCCCGGACCCTGTAGAGGGGGGCTACCTGCCCCCCTCAAACCCCCCTATGACTGCCTTGCTGCGCAATTGGTGCAACGAAGGGGGGGCTCTGCCCCCCTTCTAACCCCCCGGTTAACTACGTGGGCTAGTCGTGGAAACAATATAACACATCCCAACATTCTCCCATTTGTTGTTTTCTTTCCATAGGGGGACACAGGAGGGCTTAGTCATTTATCCAGCCCTGCAACACCCATTGTTTCTCTACATGAAGAGAACTTCTCAGAGCTCACAGATTTTGTCAATGCATCTGTAGTATTCTTCAAAGTGTCCACCTTTACTAGCCACGCCTTTTTGTCTTCTATCATATCCCTCACAAAGTGATACTGAACATCAATGTGTTTTGTCTTTGAATGATAAGCAGGGTTCTTTGCCAATAAAATTGCACTTTGGCTATCACAGTCTATCCTTATAGCTACCTGTACTAACCCCATACATGAACACAATCTCTGCAACCAAACTGCTTCCTTGCTTGCATGAGTGGCTGCCATGTATTCTGCCTCTGTAGTTGATAGTTCCACTACAGATTGTTTCTTACTCATCCGAATGACTGCACCTCCAAATAGGTTAAACACATACCCACTTGTAGATCTTCTCTGATCTAGATTTCCAGCCTAGTCTGCATCAACAAAGCCATGAATATCCAACACTTTTTCCAATCCTGGTCTTCCTTGGTAGCACAAACCATAATCACTAGTGCCATGCAAATGCCTAAAAACCCACTTCACTATTGTCCAATGCTCCTTTCTTGGTTTTGACATAAACCTACTCAATACTCCCACTGCATGTGCAATGTCTGGTCTAGTATAGACCATTACATACATCAGGCTACCAGTTGCACTTGCATATGGAACACGAGACATGTCCTCTTCCTCTTCTTGTGTCTTGGGACACTGTTCAAGCAATAAATTTACACCTACAGGAATAGGAACCTTCACCGATTTACTATCCTACATATTAAACCTCTGCAATATTGTCTTGGCATACTTCCTTTGGTTTAACCAGAGCTTCCTCTTTTCTCGATCTCTTTTAATTTCCATGCCCAGAATATAGTTTGCAACACCAAGATCTTTCATGTCGAATTTGGAGGACAATTGGGTCTTCAAATCCTGGATAATTTCTTTGTCATTTCCAACCAGTAACATATCATCCACATACAAGACCAGATAAATAACATGGTCACCAATTAATTTAAAATACTCACAATGATCTTCTTTGCTTCTGGTGAAGCTAAGTCCCCGTATAAATGTATCAATTTTTTGATACCACATCCTTGGTGACTGTTTTAACCCATACAGAGACTTCTTTAACTTGCATAGCAGTTCTTTCTTACCCTTCATTGCAAAGCCTTCAGGTTGCTTCATGTAGATCTCCTCTTCCAGATCCCCATGAAGAAATGTTGTCTTCACATCCATCTGTTCTACCTCAAAATCAAAAGTAGCAGCAACAGATAAAAGTAATCTAATAGAAGCTACCTTGGCAACAGGAGAAAAAATATCACCAAAATCAACTCCCGACACCTGTGAATAACCTTTTTATACCAACCGAGCTTTGTATTTCTCCACCTTTCCTTCTGCATTTGTCTTCTTCTTGAACACCCATTTTCTTCCAATGGGTTTCCTTCTAGCTGGCAACTCCACCAGATCCCATGCCTCATTTTTGTGCAAAGATTCCATTTCATCAACCATGACCTCTTTCTAGAGTTTTCCATCCTCTGAATCTACTGCTTCCTTCACAGTTCTGGGATCATCATCAGTAATAGATAAAGAAACATTTGAACAAAAAGCAGATGGACTATACCTTTTTGGTTGCCTTCTTTCTCGAACTAACCTTCACAGGTCCAAACACATCACTGTGCACAAGCTCTAATATATGTTTCGCCCTCTTACCACCAGAGGGGAAACTCACCTGATTTTGCTTCCCATATACACAATTTTCACATAAATCAAAATCCAGAGAGCTATTACTCATACCTTCTACCATACCTTTACCATGAAGTATTCGAAGGCCCTTCTCTCCATTATGTCCAAGCCTTTGATGCCACAACATGGTCTTCTCTCTAGAGACCACTAGATTTTCTATTCCACTTTTAAGAACCACAGAACTATTGCACCCATCAATAATAGTGCTACCTTGTAGCTTTTACAGAGTTCCAATCTAAACTCCCCGCATCAATACCAGTGCTCCTCGAACCATCTTGCAGGTATCCTTCTTGAACACTTTTTTTACACCTGCATCATCTAGCTTGCTTATAGAAATCTGATTTCTGGCCAATGCAGGAATATGCAGAACACTCAGAAGAGTTCTAACCCTTCCACATTGCAACTTCAACTTTACTTTTCCGCGACTAATGATTCTAGCCTTCCTATCATCCCCTAAGAAGACATCACCACCATCGTATTTCTCATACTCACAAAACCACTCTCTATGGGGAGTGAAGTGAAAGGATGCACCTGAGTCAATCAACCATGTCTCATGATCTACATGTGTACTTGAAGAAGCCAAGTACACATCCCCACCTTCATCTGAGGTGGTTTTCGCCTCTATAGAAGGAGCATCATAATATCCCTTTCCTTTGTCAGGAGCTTTAGATTTATAGTCCCTTTTGTAGTTATCTTCCTTTCTGCATTTCCAGCACACCTCCTTTACAGGTTTTCCTAGAGATTTAGATCTCCCTCTAGATCTAAATGTCCCACTTGATGACTTATTTTTGTTTCTGTTATGGGACTGTCCTCATACAAACAAGGAATCACCATTATGGATCTCCATATTTTTCTGTTCCATCTCCTCCATCAGCGAGGATGAGACTATTTCATCAAATTGCAAGGCAGTTGCATTGCTACCTATTGCAATAACCAGACTATCGCATGAATCTGGTAGATAACACAACAAACTAATGCACTTATCTTCATCTGAAATTTTAATATGAACATACAATAACTGACTTACCACAGTATTAAATGCATTTATATGCTCTATCACTGAGTCTCCATCTTTCATCCTCAGGTTATACATCTTTCTCCGTAGGAACAATTTATTCACTCTTCAGACACTCCCATTGGTTTAGTACTCGGATCTACCACGATCCACTGATATTTATCCACCAATAGATCCTATATCTTGAGTTTCCACAACTCAAAACTCTAACCATTAAATTTCTCGATCTTTATCTTTCCATTGCTCACCATCTTATTTCACCACCACAATCGATCTTGCAGATCTCTCACTGAACAGGGTTTACCACAGGCTCGAGTGAAACCCTTCAACAACAAAGGCGTCCCCTTGAAGCCAAAATAGCTCTGATGCCAAATGTAGGTTTTAACCCTGTACAAAAATTACTTGCATACAAATTCTAAAACACAGAAAATAAACAATGCGAGAGCATAACACATAAAACAAATATGCACAGAGATTTTCCCCTAGATCCCAAACCGGGACTACCAACTTGATTTTTCATTATACTCCTTTCAATGTTATAATACATATTTATACATGCTGAAGCATCTAATACCATGGATCGAAAACTATCGCATCCAAAACCATGGACCAAAAACCATCGCATCCAAAACCATGTGTGAAAACCATGCACAAAACCATAGGTAGGTCTGCCCAACCTAATATAGGGTCCAAAAAAAAAAATTCCCGAGGCTTCGGACCCCGTAGAGGGCAGCTACCCACCCCCCTCAAAGCCCCTTGTGACCCCCCCGCTGCACAATCAATGCAATGAAGGGTGGCCTCCACCCCCCCTCTAACCCCTCGCTTATCTACGTTGGCTAGTCGTGGAAAGAATATAATGCAACCCAACAACAATGACTCAAGATAATTTGAATAAGTGGGATAAAGTGCCTTGACAAAATATATCAAAGGAATGTCTAGTTCAACATTAGTGACTTTGATATCATGCATAATAGATTTTACTTTTGATGCAAGAGCAAGAGGATCATCATTTTGTAATTCAAGGTTGAACAATTTAATCATTAGTTGGACAACTTCAAGTGTAGAGTGTGAGTCATATAGTTCCTTCAATTTTTGTAAGGCTTCAAAAGCATTCGAAAATGGTGAAATATGGCGACTCATCTCTTGGTTTACAAATGTTGCAATCAAGGCATAGGTCTTGCTGTTCTTGTTTTCCCAAATGGCGAATTCCTTGTCTGAGGTAGGCTTTGCTGGTTCATTGTCTCCTTCTCCAAAACAAACTCCTTTCCACAACTCATTAAAAATGAGAGTGTGTTTGATCTTCCGAGACCACTCATGATAGTTCTCCTTCCCATTAGAAACACTCCCATAATGGATATCAATGAGTGCATTTTAAAATATGTGTACTTTAAAAAAATGTACTTCTGGTGGCAAAAAAATGCAGTTCTGGTGACTAAAAATGCATTTTCTAATGTAAAAATGCAATCTGATATTCGAGGACAGAGGTATTATATGGGGTAGTGGTTATGTGGGAGAGAGATCATGTGGGGGAGGGAGTATGTGTGGGAGTCAAGGTATGGGGAGATAATACACAACACACAACGTTAAAAGAACCATGGGGAGGTAATGACTAGGAGCTGCGGGGAGGTAATGATTGGAAGCTCAATGACGAAGGGACCGAGTGGTGGTAATGCAAACAATATAGCTCAATGGACCTAGCGGTGGTATTGAAAACAATATAGGTGACTGTGGCAGAGAGGAGCATCGATTCGGTGAATCGATACCACCAAGCCAATGGAGAGGGATGACTATTCGGGCCCCATGGTGGAATGGTATGGGGAGACGGAATTGCTGCTAGCAGAGCGAAGAAAAAATCGTTGCAAGTAGAATGGTGTTGCTCTCGTTAATAAACCTAGCAAAGAATGATGAATTAAAGGGATATCATCTCAAGGCAGAGGGGATGAGTACCTGTAAATCCATAAAATGTGTGACTGTCGGGGACAGAGCTATAGGCAAGACCTATATGCTCATTTTGTATACAAGCAATAATTTTCCGATTGACTCAGAACTATATATATATGTAGTGGGATATTAAATGTTCAGGAAGGGTGTCGACGTCAACACATATGATAGCATTCAAAACAAAATCTTGCAGAAAATATGGAGTAATACCACAGCACTTCCAGGAAAAAATCGCACCACAACACCTCCACGCAGCACACCTCCATCCACACCACCTTCAGCTTCAATGCAACAAATGGATTCTTCAATAGTTAGAATAGAATGCACAGAATCTGGCAGGGATATGTCAATTTGCAAAAATGCAGAACAGAGGCATGAAGGAGTTACAAGAGAAGGAAGCCAAAAATAGAGTTGGCTCTGATACCATGTCAGGCCAAGAGGTAACTCCTCAAATGAACTGTGTTTATTCATTAAGATTGTTCATGGTTATATACATGAGGGAGTGACTCTTGGGATTCACCTCCCGATGACTCTTCCTTTTCCATTATTTATTATTTACATTATTTACAAGTGTTCACCCAATCCCCATGATTAGGTGTCAACATATATAATTAAGATGAGTAAATTTTTGGAAGAAAAACCAATGAAATTCATAAATATTCTTTTTAATTAAGAAAAATAATTCTTAAAATATTCTTATTATACATGTATAAAGTTGTCTTTGACCAAAAAAATTTGTCGCTTATCCATAGTTTAACATTGAGAATTCATTTTTTGTTATTATTTAAATTTATCTATTTGTAAGGTGATTGGTTGATGTCTTATTATAGGCGTTGTTTAGTAACTTCTATTTTTATATTAATTACTAACTTTTTTTGTTTTCATTTATATTTCCTTTTTATTTAATTTTTCTATTTTTTGTCCTATTGATGAGCCTCGTCATTGGGTAACTATATGGACCTTCATTCACCTCCTATATTAGTCATATCAACTCTTCTCACAACTTATTACATGCTTTGATTATATTTTTCTTAATGAGACGAGTTAAAGTGAGATATTATGCCTAGTGGACTAATGTGCATTGAATGCAGGTTTGTGAGAGAAAATCAGAGAATTTTGGCAAGATTAAGGGCTAAAAATAAAATGGGACAAGGAAGAGAGATTGTAGGAGGTAAATCCTCCTCATTTACTCCTCCCTCATTCGAATATTCCTCCATCAATCACACCAGCTCGGAGTACAAGCAACCAAGTCATGAAGATCAAAAGGCAGCCGAGCAAGTGATAGTCAAAGAGTTAGTTCATCTCAAGTTTGGGAGCCGAGCCTCCCTAGATTTAAGGAATTCGTTGGAGACTTCAGTTGTATAAATAAAGAGGCCTAGAGCCTCATTAGGATTCGAATTTTTGTTGTAAAAACACTAGTTATTTTTGAGCTCTAGACTTGTGGAAGACATTGCTATGTAATTTTCTGTTTTGATAATGAGAATGAGCTTTTTCATGATCCAGTACTGAGTTAACTCAGAGGGTTGAAGCTCTTGGGTTAGGGCCCAACCCTAGCAAAAAAGGCTCCTCTTCTTGTATCTATATGCTTAGGTTAATTTCATAGATTCATGGTTAACTTTTCCTTGGAAGTAAGTGTAGATTTGATTAGTTTGCTTCCTTTTGTGTTTTACTTCAGCAGTAGGTTAGAAGGGATAAAAGGAGCATCAAAAATATGTCAGTAGGTGTCTTGGCCTCACTTCTTCCTTCAAGGATCATGATTTGAGGAAAGGACCCCATGCAGCTCCAAAAAGATAGAATTCTACTTTCTCATAGGATTTAGAATTTCCTATGCTTAAGTCAGCATTTGATGAGTTTTAAAGTGTAGGAATTAGCCATCATTTCTTCCATATTTAGTCTTACATTAGATCTCATCAATGACTTCATCTCATTCTGCAAATTTTTCCCATGCATGAAGTAGACAACTAGCTCATTAAACTCTGTTTTTCTAGCTCATTGAAATTCTTCTTGTTTACATGATTTTTGGGCAAATATCATTGTTTGATGCAGTGCAGGTGTTTCAGAAGTAGAGAAATCATAACAATCAAACTCATTCCAACTTCATCCATCAATGATCATTCCTCACTTTGACTAAGACCCTCACCAATTTCATCATTCTTTAAGGAAACTTCTTCAAGCATGTTGAGCAAATCCAACCATCTCCCAACCTTGGTTTTGAGTTTTGAGTGATCCTAGGCATTTTCTCACTCCATTCCATCCACCAACCACCTTCCCTAAGCCTTCCATCACCTTCATCACCCATTGTTTTGCTCTCGGCTGTATCCTATAGAAATACATGGAATCCTATAGGTTTTTAGGACATCCTGTAGGTTTTCCTGTAGTGGCCTGTTTTGAGGCCGAATTGAGGGAAAACCTCCAGGAAGCCACACAAGGTCACCTAAGGGTCTCCCAAACCTTCCAATCATCCACCAGCATCCCTAAGCCACTTGCCACACCACCAAAATAGATTAGCTTTCACACTTGTTTTTCCATAAAAAGAATAAAACGAAAAAACATTTTTATTTCAATCCTTTACATGCACAATAGTGATGTTTGATGTTTTGAACTTCCATGCTTAGGATAGTAAAATTTCATACATGTTAGCTTGACATTCTTGTAAAGCATAGTTTCTCAGCAATTAGTTAGGAAATGGTGTGTTTCTAGCATTGGATTTCAGTCCTTTTCCTTATTGCAATAGACAAGCTTTCTCTTAGAGTAGATTTCTCTTTCTTTCATCAATAATCAAGCTTCTTCTGAATCCATAGAAGTTTGGCTTGAAAACTCTAGTGGTCTCTCGCCAGCTGAATAGTGACAAAACGCAGAACCATCACTTTTACTTATGTATACAACACTGTCACCTCAAATTTTGTACGAACCCCGAGTTGATAAAGTAAAGCTGGTAGCCCGAGGAGTTGCAACATTCTTACTACAATATTGGCGTTTATCACCTATTATTTCTATTTTCATGAATAATAGCTTTTCCTCCATATATTCAATTTATGATGAAAATATTTAAAGAGAAAAAAATATGTTGAATTTAGGCTTCTGTGATCCATATCAAGTTTATTGAACCACACTGGTTGGTTAGAAATGCGTCAACAAATGAATTATGATGTGATTTTCGCTTAAGACTCTTCTCAATAAAGAGAAAAACATAATTAAAAAAAATAACATTTTCCAATATTTTTTTTATTTTTATAGTTTTATTACTTTTAAATTTCAATTATATTTTATTTTTGTCTTTTTCTACATTTTTTTTTTCTATTTTAAATTCTAATTTCATTAATCATATAAATTTTTTAATTGTTAAATTTTAATTTCACTTTATTTTTTTTCTCTTCACCTTTTATAATTTTCTTTCAACAACTATACAATAAAACTTCCATTTCAATGAATATAATTAAATTAGTAAAAAACAATTAGTTTTTAGAATCTTGTGAGCATTTCTTTCCTAATTTTATTACGAAAGTTTTATCTATATATAGTTACTAATTTTTAGGATCTTTTTAGGATCTCATTAGGATTTCTTTCCTAACTTTGTTGAATTTGTTTTATTTAGTCATTGTTTTTATAATTCTTGCCTTCAAGGTATATCAAGAATTCAAATTATAAGAAATTGAATTCAAGAATTCAAGAAGTTTTGTATTTTTCTCCTTTCATGTGTCTGTGTGATTAATGTTTACATTTATTTGTTCTTGCATGTCAAAGGATTTGAAACTCTAGCCGAGTTGGACACTTGGTTGGTGGAAAATCCAATGCAATGCACTAGATCCCTTCATTTCATTTTAGGTCATTCAAATTCTACCTTTTAGAGGTTGGGGTATGGGATCATAACTAATTCTACCATTGCATAGCAGTGGGGGTATTACCTCGATCCCACTTTTAAGTCCCAGATTCCACTTCAAGTCGTTGCAGGAGGACAAATTGCTCGACACTGATTGGGAGGTTAGTCTTCAATTTTTCATATATTTCAATTGGTTTTTTAAATCCATTTTACTTTCTTTCCTCAAACAAAACATAGAAGATTGGTATAAGTTACCATGCAAAAAGTTAATGTGTAAATTTTGTTAAAACACTTTAATCTACAACCAATTTATTCTTGGTTTTATTCAAAGTGAATGTGTGAAATTTAGCCAATTTAATACTAAATCACAAGTCATAAGAAAACAGATAATATTTAACAAATATTAAAAAATGGCTAATGATATATTTTATTTATTTAAATATTTAAAAAAATTTAATGACTTTTTTTATATGCTATGAAATGTTTTAAGAACTAAGTATTTTGATTAGAAATTAAGTGTTTTGATATCTATCTATAGTTACTAGCGATTTAAGTTATATAATTATGCTAGTTATAATTTAGTTGTTAAATTGATAGTAAATCCCAACTCTCCATATCAATTTGAACGAAACAATGCCAAAGAAATAAAGTTATAAAGATTCATTACAACCAATGAGATAGGATTCCCACCAAAAAACACCATTTTAACACAACATTTTCACTTTCATTTCTATTTTCTTATGAAGGCTTTAATTGATCAGCTCACAACCTGTAGTTCAGACTCCAAACAACTATATTTAAACTAAGGAGTAGGTACTAGCTACTAGCTCATGAATTATAGTTCTTTTGTCCATATTTTCAATTTAAGATGACTTATTATATATATTTTTTTCTCAGTAAATGCTAAATCTATTAAAGTAAAGTAACAGTAAAATTACAAGGAGGACTGAGCCTCAACAGAGAGGACCTGCATGCTTTCAAAAATGACAGAACTATCCCATATTTGGGGAGACCATTTACAGTGAACATATATCCAAGTTGGAGTAAAATCCTCCAACTTCCATACCATAAGTGCATAGACAAAACCAGAGTAAAAACCTCCTGACTGCGCAGACAACACCATATAAACATTGAACCCAAAAACAATCAAAAAGAGAGCTTAAAAGGCAAACAAGAGTCATCATATGAGCTTATCTTGGTCCGGCTGCACTTCCTCCACCAGACACTCATTGACATACCATATATCTTCACCATGCTCTGCCTTGCCCTCCCCGCTGCCACCTGGGGGATTCAGAGCCTGAGGAGAACTGCTTGAACTTTCGTCATCTTCCACCGATGCTGATGCACCATGGATGCTACCACCTGGCTGCACATCCTAAGGAGCACTGCTCGAACTACCTTCAATTCCCTTATCTGCTGCCTGCAATCCATCCTGCTTGCTTGTCTGACCAATATTTCCCTGCTATTGCTCTGCGCCATGGCCACCCACGATTCTGAGACCTTCCTGAGAAGATTCCACCATGTCACTTGTAGAGACGGGGATAGAAGATTCCTCCTCCGTGAAGATAATGGAAATGTTAGCAGATATGATAGGCCTAATTAAACTGCTCTGGAACCTGAAATGGAAGTTCTAAAAAGCATGATACGGGAGTGGTCTGTGGGAGGGACTAGATGGGGGCGTCATAGCTTGGGGGGCGGGATGAGAAGTCTGAGATCGCCTGCGACCTCCTCCTCCTCGGCTCCCGCCACGACGGCTCAGCAATCTCTGCCGGACCATGGCTATTCTGCAGAACCAAAGAATAATGGAACAAGTAGGAGCACCAGGGCGAAACAAATAGCAAAGAATAGAGCTCGCATGCCCTGAGCAGGGCCAGCCAGAGGGGGAATAGCAGTGGAAGTCAAGCGCCTGAATAAGCCTAAGCTTATCACTGATAGTAGAGGTGTATCTTTTGCGAGGATGCTTCAGAAGGGATGGATCACAGCAAAAAGCCGAAGAGCAAACGGTGAATGGAAGGGATGCGAACTGCCTGATTAAAACCATCTGGACCATGTATCTATCAAGGAGGAGCATTAAATCAACCTGCATGATGATTTGAATACGCATAATGTGAACCTGCTTGGGCCTTGCGCTAACCTGGAGATGAGCGCTCTGCTTCAGACTGCAGGACACTATGCCGGCGTTCATAAATGACCTCATTAACTATGATATGAATCACCCGCATCCGGGTAAGATGACTTATTATATTAAAAACATATTTTAATAATTTTAATACGTTTTTAATTATAAAAAATTATATATATTAATAAAAAATAAACACACACATATATGCATATATATATTAAAGTGTATTTATTATAATATAAACAATATTAGTTAACCATATTTCATAATTTTTGGTGATGACATTCAACAATACAATATTTTATTTGTTATTTTATTTTTGTGATGAAATCTTTGTCTATTATTATTTTTATTTAATTAAGCTATATTTAAGCTATGCCACAGGTACTAGCTACTATGTAGCTCTTTTTACAATAACAATTCCATTCTATTTTTTAAGAAATCTTTTTTTATTCTATTATATTTCAAAAGAAAAATACAAAATTACCCCAAAATAAAAGGTTCCTGATAGCCAAATCAAAGGAAACCAAACTACCCTATATACTATAAGATATTGTCAAAATATAAGATAGTGTCAAAATAATTTTGAGAGTAGAGAATTCAAAAAAATTTAGATAATTAATGGAATCTACATAGCAAACCATGCCATACCAACACTGTAAGATCATATATCCAAAAATGAAGCCATATTGGTTGATCATATAGGAAACCAAACCCAAAATGACATAAAACAGAGAATCAAGTTCAATTAGTGGGTAAAACTATAACATACAATATTATAACTAAAATTCATCACGAGAAAACTTATAATTAGGGTTAAGTATGTCCATCAATAGTTTCTTTGGAGAGTGAAGAATGATTACGGAGTCTTTTTATGACCAAAGTTAATAGTAGTAGCATCGGATAAGTACTTCCACATCAGTTTAAGTGCTTAAAAGTGTAGAAATAATCAGAAAGACCTTTTAACCTTAAAATTTTGATTTAATTATAGGGACATTTTTTAAATTTTTTATGTATTAAAAAAAAGAAGTTAATCTAATAAAATTTAAAGGTTATTTGTATTAGTGAATTAGATAAATATCAACCATTGATTTCATGTAAAATTGAGATTTAATCTAAATTGTCAAACACTTTGGAGATTAGGGTTGCGGATTTAGTCAATAACTCAAACTTATAAAAGGAAAAATAGGCTAAAGGAGAATACACATCTAATGAGCACAAGACAATGAAATAATGAAATATCAATGATTGAGTGGAGAAGGGCACTCATCCAAGTGTGTGGAGTCCAAGAAAGAAGGACAAGGGGCAACAAGGGATAAGGATCTAGATCAACCAAGCATGATTCAGGGATAGGGTTTGATCAGCTAGATAATTTTTAGGTTTTCATTGTTTTTATTACTCCTTACAGGGAAATTCATCTAGGAAGGAAGCCCTTGTACGCTGAATATTAAATTAATGAAATGACATATTTGAAGGAAAATATTTATGTCCTAAATTAATTTGCAGCAAGGTATTTACTAGTTTACTAAATTTCTAGTGGCTAGGGTTAGAGAAATTAACAAAAATATGTAAGAAGGAAGAACCCCACCATTCTTCTTCCCTAGCCAAGAGTAGTGGGTGATCAGAAGATAATTCTTCTTTTACAAACATTCTGACCTTTTTTGAATTCCTATCTATCAATTTCCTTTGTAAACAGAGCATAGGCCAAAAGGATTTGGTGTTCCAACAAAGTTCAATGGTGTGAAGGAACTTGGTATCTCAAATGTAATTGATGCTTAAGTGCCGGACGAATTCTATTTCTAGTTGATCCACATCCTTATCTTCCCCACAAGCCTATTCTACCTTAACATATTCTTCAATATCTCTAATGGATTGTTGAGTTTCAAGCATATCTAAGTGTTGAAACAAAAACATTTTAGCAACAATAACACTCTCTACCTTCATCCTATGAATAAGGGATTTTGCAAGGTGAAAAGCATGAGGAACCATTCTTATAACCAAAGTATCCAACACACAATAGCCAAAAGGATTTTAAATAAGCAAGAGGATAAGCATAGAGTTGTAACACTAGGAAATTCTTACCTAATACAAAGTTTATTTTGTCCTTGGTTCACTACGGGAGATAGAGAGTCGAATCCACATGATAGATCACATTGTTGTTATGCTTATTGCCCCTAAATTAGTCCCATTTTTCATTGAAGCCATCTTCATCATTTAATCAATGCTCCTCCATAAAACTGTTACTTGACATCGTAACACTCTCCCATTCATTAATATCCCTTATTAATGGGTCTCCAAAATGACATTATTTTCACCACCTCGTCACCTTTGATATCCAATATTTATCTTGTCCCTCTGCATTCCCATCAACATTTGTGCGATGTTTTTTGATGCATAAATGTCATACTACGCCAAATAATTACGTTGTTCATTTATTTCCCAATTCCATTGATTTTGGATGAATTAGAGAGGTTAAAAGTTGTTTTATTAGTAACAATGGTTTTGCCTGGCTAGTTCGTGCAACCGACCTTTGAGTTCGACATATCCATGTGACCCTATGGAAGATTCTGGGACATGGGTTTTGTTCCTAGCTTTACTTATGGTTTCATGTTGATCACTTCGTACCAAGGTCAGTTCTAGAGGTCCCTAGATAGTGGTAAACAATCATGATAGCTCATTCTACGCAGAACTGACCATCAACTTTGGGTGAGCAAACTAAATAGAATCTAAAAAATCAAAAACATGGGTTTTTCTCATGACATCCCCAATTAGGTCAACACTAGGGATTTTCTCTAAAAACTGGGTGGTTCGGAAGATATCGAAGGTTCTAAGGGAAGTTTCCATATTGCACCTAGTGTCCATTTGCACCCAAACTCAACAACTGGGTAGCAAATTAAACTAGATTCAGTTATTCTGAGAGGGTTTAATGCTAAAACGATCCCATTTGATAAAATATCCTGTTGAAGACGCCAAAAAAACCATTATTTTGGAAGATCAATCATGATTTGTTGGGAATTTTTTAAGGAAAATTCTCTCAATTCATCATGGTCCTTCTTGTATAAATATTTGGGCAAAAGCTTTGATTGGGGGATTGTGGGAAAGGGTCCAAAGAGGAGTTCAAGAAGGGATTTTGTTCCTATGGGATGACCCCACGAG
The DNA here is from genome assembly GCA_031772625.1 of Pinus tabuliformis. Classification (NCBI taxonomy): domain Eukaryota; kingdom Viridiplantae; phylum Streptophyta; class Pinopsida; order Pinales; family Pinaceae; genus Pinus; species Pinus tabuliformis. The sequence continues at coordinate 940,281,967 of CM062819.1, forward strand.
GTGACCAATGGATTTTATCGACGTAACAATGGAATTTTCTTTTTAATGCAAATAATATATGCTAGAGTTATTTTACTTGTGCATCAATTACTAATTTAAGTTAAATTCTTTATAAGTGGGCACGTTGGTTGGCCTAGGCCCACCATCAAGCTCACTACCCTTCCAATTGTAGTGTGATCATAGCCTGGTTAGCTTAGATTATGAAATATATACTCTGTCTATTGTTATTATGTTCCAATACTGAATTGTGGTTTTATTTTTCAATAAATATTTGTATGAAGTAGTGATTTCATGTGATATTGGCTTGTTATGAATCAACATCTATCATCTACTGATTGCTCAAGGTATCATTAATGCAACACATGGTAGGTGGTATGACATGGTAATTGTGTCCACATCTCATTACATAAATTGGCACGACTATTTTAGAATATGACTTCCATAATTTTAATTTAATTATATTTAATTATTAGGTGGATGGTAGTGATTTAACCTCCATGGAATATGCCAAAATATTCATAGTGCTATTCACACATCAAAGGTTAAGATTTATCTCCAAGTTAGTTATGCTCTTTTATTTAATTGATCTCAAATTAATTAATTAAAGAAAATGTGATATCAACACATGTCATATTGAGCAAGTGGTGTTGATAAACCATGCTATTGACCCAAAGTATTGTAACAAGCCTTGTACAAATTAAGAATTTTTATGGTAAAGTGGAGATAAATCTCCAAATTAAAAATGTTGTTGCATGTTTTTAAAAATACATATATGTTTAACTCATATAATAATTATTTTTATAATCAATAATAATAATAAATTAAATAAAATTATAATTTTGTTATTTTTTATGATTTTTTTAATTAAAAATAAATAAATTATAAAATAAGGAGTTTGATACTTTTTATTTTCCCACATTATTTTCTTAACATTAATACTTAAAGTAAATTAACCTTTATCAAAACTTATCATCCATCAAATTTATAGAATTTCACTAATCTAATAATTAAATGCTTCAAATATTTAATATTAAAAATATGAACAATTATATATATATATATATATATTATACTTTTAAACTTAAATTTATTTTTATTAATATAAATATTTTTTATTTTTATTAATATTTGTTTAGTATTATTATTTTTTTTAAACTATGGTTCGAAGGCTCATTGTATAACCTAAATTTCTTTCCATACTCTCTCATCTACCTCCCTTTTCATTTAAAACGTGTAGAAGTTATATAAGTGGAATATATTTTTCAAAGAAAGCATCAATGTAAAAATAAATTTAACTAAAATATGTATGTTCATATTAAGATAATTCATAGAAAATATTTGAGTTTGTTCCAAATTATTTTAATGAGTTATTAATTCATAATTTATTACGTTAATAATATAGAGAAGATTATTTATTAAAATATGGATATTAATATTAAAATTATGATACGATATTTATGAGATATAAGTGATAGATATATTTAAATATCTTGGGTCACAATTTCTCAAATAAAAAATTAAACAATCATCTCAAAACTTACACCTCTTAACTATATCTATTACATATATTTATTTTAAAATAAATAAATGGATGAGAAGTCCCTATTCGGACTATGGATTCAACTTATCATTTAAATAAGTATATATATTCTACGGAGCTACCCTAATATGATCCATGAATAATTATAGCTTCTCGTGAAGATAAGCTTCTTATTTTATTAAACGGAAATTGCACAAAATTATTTATGAAAATGAAGGCATACCATATAATAATCGCGAAAGGTTCAGTGAAGATACGGGGGCTGATATTGCAACGGTTGGTGGGTGGCAGCGTCTCGTGAAGAGAAGAAAACAAAAGAGAAAATTATTATTATCATGAAAATATTTCATTATCATGATTGGATTGGTGGCCGCCATGCGTATAAGAGTAGTTTTGGAATCTAAATTTGATGGTGGTACATGAGAAAGTAATACGCATATTAATACTCTGCAATTATTGTGATTGGGTACCCAACTTATATAAATTTGGGAGTTTATATATATATAAATAAGTGGTTATACGTATATAATTTCAAGAGTGGTAGTTTAATCAGATTGTTTTTTTAAGTAGTGGAAATTCTGGTTATATTTTGATAAAATCTGTCAGAATTTTTTTAAATCTAAAGAATGTTTTACTTTATTTTAAGAAAAATAGGAGAAATATTATTTCTTAGTTTTGTAGGGTTATTATTAGTTGTTATTATAGTGAATGGTTATGTTATTTTTTATTTTAAATTGGGGAAAGAGGGATGATATCTAAAATTTAAACAAAAGGAAATGATAATTTTGAAATGTAATAGCAAAGTGTTATTTTTATTATAAAGGTAAAAGGAGTACAAAATAATTTATGATATGATATTATTCATTGATATATGTTAAATAGAAGATAATTTTTTTTAAATAATCACTATAATAATTTAAATAAATATTTTTCAAACTCACATCAACTAAAATTAAATTACTTAATATTGGTAAATCCAAAACTAGATGTACATTCGATTATGAGAAATTTTGGAGATGTGTCAGGTTTATATATGAATGAAACGAAATCTCTTTTTGTTTCTGCTTCGAAAGATGGCGCCCACACAGAGGAAATTGCAAACATTATATCTGCCCAAAAATATGAGTTGGAGCATGGTTTCAAGTACTGTTGTATCTTTGTAGACAATTCTAGTGTTATAAAATTATATATTACAGAGCAATGGAACACATAAAATATTGCAAAAATATAAACACAGAAAACGCACAAAACAAGAGAGACACAGATATACGTGGTTCACCCAGTTTGGGCTACGTCCACCCCGAACAGCCAGTCCTTCCTTTCTATTATCCAGCAAAATGAAGAGACACAACCTACAGCAAATCCGCTGTAATATCCTCTGTTTTCTCTCACAGTCTCACCTCTCTGTTTCTCGCTCACAGAATACACATCTATCACACAGCCTCAAATACAATACCCTCATACAAAGAGAGGGGTTGCCTTCTAGGGCAAAAAACCCTAAACTAAACATAAGTTCTACCATCAGATCATCCGCCTAATGAACGGCCCAGATTGACTAGAAATTACTATACTTTTACAAGGCAATTTTACAGCTGTTTTTAGCTTGGGGGCGCTGCCCCCGAAACCCCCCGCCAGGGGGGGGCTCCCAAAGGTCGCAGCCGCCCCCCCCTGGACCCCCCCTGCAGCGAATATTTTACGGGCGGCGTTGCCGCCCCCATTTCGAACTGGGGTCCTATGTGGCGATACCTTTGAATATAGAAGATAGTCAGGCTCCACACCCAACATCTAGGGCATAGAATTGTGCCAAAGCATCTAAGGTTTTGATTTAACTGGATGACTAATGTATTAAACCATTAAACACTTGTAAATTCTAAATATTTTTAAGAAGATTAAAGGGTTGATTTTCATTCATAACAGGATTAATCTTTAAATTGATTGGAAAAGCAAAAATTAAGAAGATATATAATCATTTAAACATTCATAATGAATATCTAATTAATCATATACAGATGATGTGTGCAAAAACTTTCTACACTCAAACAATACATGTTCAAGAGATAACATAAGGCAATAATTAAACGATTTAGAGGAATTAAGAAAGATAATTTTGTTTAATTAATTAATATCTTTTAATGATTATAACTTTGTAGGGGGCCTTCAGGGAGACTGATATTCAATCTAACCTTGCCCAGAGTCCTATGTTACCTTCAACATGTGTAGAAAAAAATATGAAAAAACATAAATGAATAATAGGACAAACTCACATGAATACAAAAGTTGTTACGAATGAAGCTAGAATCCTTCAATTATCTTCAGAAATAGCCCAAGATGTTACAAGCATGTCTAGGATTATTACAAGGGTTCAACCCTTATACTTATAGAATCTAATTCCAAAATATCTAGATCTGAAAATAAAATTTATTACAAAATGAAATAATATCTGAAATTGTGTTGGATTTACAAAAGTAGAACTTAAAAGTAGTTATTCTAAATTGGTTTGAATATTGAACACACACTTTAAGGGTGTTGTTTGATGACTGCTACCTTTAACTATTTTTTTTTGCTTTCTGCTCCTTTTCTACTTACTGCTCCTTCTTTCCCTGTGACTAGTCACTGAATTCCTTGCATTATGTTTTACTTGATGAGTTCAAGTAACTTATCCCATATTTTATCATATGGGATAGAAAATTTTGTTACTTTCCTATATGCCTCATCGACTTTTGTATATTTTTCAAAAGTTGGCCTAGTGATGAACAAATGGTTAATTTCATGTTGAATGAAAAGATCATACTGTAGGCCTTCCAGGAATGATTTACCACTGATTATCCCTTTGAATTTGGAAAATTTGGTTTTGTCTGCTGCTATCTAGTGCAATTTTTACTAATAATCTTCTAGTGGAATCAATTGGCCACTAGAATGTCGTAGAGCTAGAAGTCCTTTTTGATGTAGAACATTAATTTTTTTACTTCTAAGTTTTGACACCTGTTCTCTAATTGTAACATCAAATTTCTTTTTGTCAAAACTCTTCTTACCTCTAGAATAATATCAGTTTTGTCTTAAATTCCAAATTCTTCCAATTCTTCTTTTGTTTAAGAATTGAGCACTTTGATTATTTTATTAGCCTCTTGAGGCATGTGCTCCAAATCTTCTTTGATTCCTGTGATGACTTCTTTTGATCTTTGCACTAACTCCTCCTGTTCAAAAATGATTTGAATAGATGTCCAAATTTTAGTCATGGTTGAATTTATATCAATCCATATCTTCTCCTTTGCCTCGGCTAATGTTTGTGCAATCAATGACTCATTCTCATATTTCTCTAGTTGCTTGGTTAATCTGAAATTTTTTCGCACTTCGGCCAGATATGCATTATCAACCCTTATCTTATCATCTTGAGTTTTCTCCAGTTGAGTTTTGAGTTTTTCAATTTCCATATCTTTTAATGACAAGTCTCCCATAGCTTTTGATAATTGATCTGCTTGATTTTGACTAGGAGACTTTGTTTCTGTTGTAGACACTATTGCTCCAGATGTTCCTACTTCAATGTTGATTTGGAGTTCTCTTTCCTTGATCAATTTTTCCATCTCTGATTCCATTTTCTGAATTTGTATGTTCTGCTCTACAATCATTCGACGCACATTTTCTTTTTCTTTCTCCATCTAATCTACTTCATGTCCTTGAGGATGTTTAGTAGTTGGTTATCTCAGTTGTTTCCTTAGTGCTTGTATATTTGCATTTCTTCTTTTGATTATTTCCTCAACTACTTTTATATCTTTAGGATTCAATCCTAATTTTTATAGCCAAATCTTCAAGCCCTTTGATTTTAGTATCTTTTGCTAGGGAAGATATTTTTATTTTATTTTATTTAATTGGGAATGAATGTCATTCAGAGAAGCCCATAGCTTAGGAGTTTCCATGGTAGAACTTGTCAAAGATGAATATATCATTTCTCTTGCTTGCTTGTGAAGGTTAATTTGATCAATAGGATGTATTTTCTTGGTGTCAAATGAAAACACAGAGGTTTTGTAATCTTCAACACTTTTAGGCACATGGACCTTTGGTTCCAAAAATGCTAATTGGAACTGTCCTTTTTCACTATCAAGGGAAGAAAGTAATCTAGTCTGAGTTGTGGAAGACTGTCTCCAAAACTCTACATATGTGGAAGTCTTGCCTCATTTTTATTTTTCATATTTAAAGTCTTGAAAAAATACTTTGTTGTTTTGAAGAAGAAGGAGAAGAAGGAGAATCCAATGTAGTTTCTAGAGTTTGTTGTAATGAAAAAGGAGATTGTGTTGATAGTATAACTATAGTAAGCTCTTCAAAAGTTTGAGCTTTTGAAGATTCTTCATCCAGATTTATAGTTTTCCTCCTTTTGAATACTTTAAATGCTGCTTTCTATAACTCTGACCCTACTAGAGATACACTTTCTCTTTGTCTTGTTAGCTATTTTTCTCTCATTATTGGAGTTTCCAATGTTGTTTGACTAGAAACTAGCTTCTCAACCTCCTGCAATGTATTCTCTACCCATTCTTCCTTGTTGACATATTGCTCAACTTCAGGTTTTGCCACGTGCACATAAGGTGCTGATTTTTGAGCAACTCTCATTGATGAGATTACTCCTAATGGATCATATGACCAACTAAAACTCAACTTAAACTTCATCTGGCTTAATAAGTCATTGAATTCCTTTTCTGTAGCTCTAGTGTTGACTATGAATGGACCAATCCGTGCTTTCAATTTAAACTAAGCTCCTTGTTTTCTAGAAGAAAAATGAACCTCATCCATGTTCATAATTGTCTAACGTACTCGAGTGAAAAATTCCACATGGGGAAGAACATGGGTAATTTGTATGATTGAAACTCACAATCATAAATCCTAAGTTCAGTGAAATTTTGGTATAAATATCAGTCTCCAACTTTAGTCTACTCACTCAGATGTAGAATTCTTTTGATCTCTATTGAAACCCTGGGAACTGCATCATTGTTTAACAAACAAGTTGCTATATACAAGAATTGATTGACAAAATCATTGAAAGAAAACTTTTCAAAGGTTTTTCTCACTAAAGATGTCAAATGGATCACTGATCGAGGTTTACCTTTAGCATCCAACTTTTGTAAAGGAAAGTTGAATCTTTCTGACTGATGATATAAGAATAAGTAAACCAAAACTAGCTGATGTTTAAATGGTCCTTCAACACTGAACTTTAAAAATTGAATGTAGATGAACATAGTTAAAGGTTTCTTACCAGAAGAGAACACTGATAGAAAGCCCAAAATGACTTCATCAACCCATTGAACACTGGGATATCCTAGCAGATAATACACAAAGGAAATGACATGCCTAGACATCTCAAGAAACATTTAAGAGGGATAAGGTGGGTTTGTTCTAGGTAATTTTGAGTTTTCTAGTAAAAATGACTCAAATATATGAGCTCTCTGTGAGAAAGAAAGTTTCTGATAGATTTCCATTAGAGCATTAGAAGAAAAAGGGTGTAGAGAGTCTTGAGGGTTTAGCTAGAGGGCTTGGAAAATTGACTCAACAGTTATATGGAAAATAGTTTCATTGTTCTGAGCGATTACAACTCTTTGGCTAGGAAGATATCAGGCTCCACACCAGGTGACAAATTTTGGAAAATGATGGGTTTGAGGGAAACAAAATTGGGGTAGTAGGGATTCCCAAAAATAGAATTCATCACTAGCATCTTCTTATTTTTTAAATGCCCAATTATGAAGTTCGTACAAGTCGAATTCATAATTTGTCTCTATAATCTTAAACTGGGTATCAACAAGTGGGATTTCGTCCAAAGTTAATGACAGGGGGTAGCATAGGATTATCTACAAGAATTTTTTATTTTCCTTAATGGGAAGCCATTAAGAAGAAAACAAAATTACTAAGAAAAATTAGACAGTTACCTAGAAATGATGATGGTTGAAGTTTGTTGTTCGCTGGGATTTTGCTTACAGTATTGTTCTGAGAATTTCAGTCAGAGGTATAAATGGGAAATGATCCAATTGAAGGGGATAACATATTTTATTAGGAGCATATAATTTGTTTTAGTTAAACTGAATGTTATTGGCGTGAGGGATTAAATGTTGTAGAATGTTGGTGGGAGAAAATTAATGAGCAACGGTCATTTGCTAGATTTGGTGGGAGAGATAGAAATGGATACGTGTAGCGAAACATTGGCTGATGGTAAAAATGTCGGGAGAGACAACAACATGGGTGATTGGTTTTCGGGTGGGGGGGGTGGAGATGGTAAGTGGTATAGAGTGGAGGGGTGTAGCAATTGTTAAGCAATTTCCACGTAGGGAAGGCAAGTTTTGAATAATTAGCTTTGTGCCCCCCCCCACGCCCCCCACCCGTTATCGTTCAAGAATGTGGGGGGTCCCGTTATTCACCTGGGACTGTTGATCTCAGTGCATTAAATCTTAGTCGTTGAAAAATATATGATTGTTAACCCTTTGTGGTCAGCAGTCACATAACCTTATTACAAATCAATAATTTATTTAAAATATCAAAAGTTTAAAACTATAGTGAGCAGAATTTAAATGTGCTCACTTTCCGGAGGTTAAATATTTCTCTTATTTGTTTTTTATTATTCCCCTTCATTTAAATCTTTATTTTTCATTTTTCTATTTTTCTTTTCTTTTCATTTATTTTTCTCTTTTTGTTATTTTTCTTTTTCTCTATTTTTGTTATTTTTCTTTTTCTTTTGAAAATGCAGGAAAAATATAAAAAATATTACAAGGTTAAAAATAAGTTACAACATCGGCTCCATATGAGGATTTCTTCCCCTTGCGGGATGTAGAGAATGTGTAGATTCATGTGCCTTCTCCTTAGGTTATGGAGTCTATGCTGTGAAAATCACACTCACTGTTCAAATTTAAAGAAAACCAGAAATTTGCAATGATGATGATTGCAAACACTTAATATTGAATATAATGCTTGAGGAATTTCCCATTGACTGGCAATGAGAAATATTGTCCTTCTAGATTGTGTAAAATAAATGTGTTGTTTCCTTTCACTTCTGCAATGCTAAAATGTCCCAACCATAAGTTATCAAACTTTCTATGTTTGCCTCTTTCTTCTCTTCTTGCATCCCATCTTAGAACTAAATCTCCTTGTCTAAAATCTCTTTCCCTAGCCTTCCTATGAAACAAAATCTTCATCTTGTCTTGATACTCTCAAATTTTATGTTGAACTTCATATCTATCCTGTTCAACTCAATGATATGATTGATCCTCTTGAAAAATCATCTTCTTCTTCATTTGACTCCTACAAAAACTTCATGACTAGAAATTCTAATTATGTAGGGAAGATAACTTTTGTTCCATAAACAAGTTGAAAAGGAGATTTACCAATAGACCTTTTAGGTGAAACCCTATTTTCCCATACTGCACATTTGAGATGACTATCCCAACTCCTTTTATGATCTGCTAATACTTTCTTGATGACTTTAATCATACTTTTGTTTATGTTGGGTGTGGAGTCTGATTATAATCTTTATTCAGAGGTATCATCGCATTGGACCCCAGTTCATAATGTGGCAGCAACGCCGCCCATAATATTTGCACTGCAAGGGGGGTCCAGGGGGGGCAACTGCAATCTTTGGGAGCCCCCCCTTGGCGGGAGATCGGAAAGCTAAAAATAGATGTAAAGTGCCTTGTAAAATGTTGTAATTTCGTAGTCAATCTTGGCTGTTCATTAGGCGGAGATATGACGGTAGAAGTTATCTTTAATTTAGGGTTTTTTTATCCCTAGAAGGCAACCCCTCGCTATATATGAGGGAATTTTATTGCGTCTATGTAGATCTGGATTCTAAGTGAGAAACAGAGAGGAGATTGTGTGAGAGCGAAGAGGGAATTACAACAAATCTGCTGTAGATTGTATCTCTTCATTTTTCTAGATAATATAAAAGGAAGGACTGGTTGTCTCTCCATGGACATAGCCCAAATTGGGTGAACCACGTATATTTGTGTCTCTCTTGTTTTATGTGTTTTCTTTTCTGCAATATATTTTATGTGTTCCATTGCTCTGTAATATATAATTTTCTAACTGTTTGATGATTCTGCCAACCCATTACCCTAAGGATAAGAAGGTGTAGAATGATGTAATGTAATATGATATTTCTGACATAATTCTATCATCTTTATACTATTGAAAGCTTGAGCATTATTTGTAACAATTGTCTAGGACAACCAACTCTAGAAAAAATGTTTTCTTCAATGAATTTTATCACCACTATATTAGTTTCATTCTTAATAGGGATTGCTTCTACCCACTTTGTGAAATAATCATTGGCTATTAATATCCATATGTGTTGATTGTTGGAGGTTAGAACTATCTCACCAATGAAATCCAATCCCCAAGGTAAGAAAGGGGCTTCTAATGAAACCGGGACAAGGGAAAGTGTTGCTAATATTTGTTTCCCTGCAAATATTTGACATGGGATACAACTCCTCACCTTTTCTCTAACCTGTGCAAATAATTTTTTCCAATAGAAACCTGCTCTCAGTATTTTATATGTAGTAGCCTTCTAAGCATAATGTCCTCCACAAATTCCTTCATGAAACTACTCAATTACTCCATCTGTTTCACTCTTGGTCAAACATAGTAAGAGAATAGTTAGAGGATCCTTCTAATACAAATTTTCATTTATTATACAATACTTCATGGCCTTGAGGCTTAGGGACCTTCATTGATTATTTGTGAAGTCGAGAGGGTTTTCAAAATCAAGTAGAAAATTCACTATGTCTTTGTACTAGTATGAAAGTAAAAACTTTTCATCAATGTGTAAAGGAAGAGGAATAATAACTCCACTAGAAGAAGGTTCTTGTGGATTCTTCTCACCTGGAATATGAGAAGGTTCTTTTGGATTATTCTCACCTAAAATCTGCATGATAGTGTTGATACCAATTATTTTGCAATTTGATTCAGCTAAAATTTTAGCTAAACCCTGTCATTTCACCAACTTTGTAGGTCTGATGTCTAAATCAAACTTAAGTATCTTAACAATCCATCTTCCCCTCTTTCCATATGTATCAGGTTGAGTTGGCACTGTTTTAACTGCATTATTAGGAACATAAGAAATTGCTACTAGGAGAATGTAAAACATAAATCCTTAATGATTTCAAAGCTTGTACTAAGGCATAAGCTTGTTTATCTATGGTGTCATATCTCATTTCAACATCTATCATAACCTTATTGAAGAAGGAAATTGGCTGTTCTTGTTGATCATATTTTTTTTTGTAATAAAACAACCATTATAGTGGTATTCGAGGCAAAGGAGAAAATACTAAATAGTTTTGTATAATCTGGGCTAGCTAACACTAGGGCTTCTGAAATTTCCTTTTTGATCTATGAGAAGGAGTATCTAGCTTGGACAGTCCATTTAACTTCCTTGCCTTTTTTAGGCATATTAGTAATATCTTTCACAATTTCAACATAATTAGGTATAAACCTCCTTAAAGATATTATTTTCCCTAAGAATGATTGAATCTCTTTTTTATTTCTAGGCAAACTGATTACCTGAATTGTTGAAACTCTCTTCAGATCAATTATAACTCCTTCTTTTGAAATTATGTGTCCCAACAATCTTCCTTCCCTCATTGCAAAAAGTGACTTCTTAGGATTAAGAGAAATCCCAAATTTTCTACATCTTTCAAAAAAAATCTCAAGTGTTCAATGTGTTTAGTATAAGAATTAGAAAACATTGTCGAATCATCAAGATAAATAACTATGAATTTATTTCCCTTACCCACAAATTCCATATCCATGGCCCTTTGAAATGTTGCTTCGACATTGATTAAACCAAATGGAATCTTGGCACACATGAAAGTGCCCCATTGAGTTGTGAATGCAATCTTCTCTATGTCTTCTTGACTAACCAAAATCTAGTTGTATCCAGAAAAACCATCTAACATTGAGATCCTATCAGAACTTGATAATCTTTGAAGCAATTGATCCGTTTTTGGTAATGGATAATTATCTTTTAGGGATAATTTTTTCAAGTTCTTAAAGTCGACACAGAGTCTGATTTCCCCATTTTTCTTCCTGACAGGTACCAGATTAACTATCCATTCAAAGTATCTTAAGGGAACAATTATTTTAGCATCCAATAGTTTTCTCACTTCTTTCTCAATAATAGGAAGTAGGAATGGGTTAATTCTCCTTAATTTCTGCTGAAAAGGTTTAGCTTCTGGTTTGAGGGGAATTTTATGCTCAATGATAGTTGTGTCATAGGTTTTTAGCTCCTCATATGACCATGCAAATACATCTTTGTACTATTTAAACAAACTGATATATTTTCCTTTTATGTCTTGAGGCAAACTGGATGAAATTTTGATATTTCTCACCTCTTCTGTAGTACCAATATTACAGTCTTGTACATCTTCCTGTTGTGAACTTAACAGTGAAGTTTTTGATACATCATTTTGACCAAAAAAATTTCAAGAGGAACTAATCCTTTTGGGATATAATTATTTGACAACTGAATGATATCATGATCAACAATTAAAATTCAAATCTGAATTACCTTCATTTGAATTTATTTCATCATTGTTTTCTTCCTCAACATGTAAACCAGAAAATTCATCGATTGCTTGTAAAAAAAATTTAACTGCTCATCATCTTCAAAAACTTTCCAATGCTTCAAATTATCTAGGATGGAAGGTCTGTATTTTACTTCAATTTGGTAACGTAATTGCAAAGGACCAGGTGTTTTAAAAGAACTTGTAGAGACTGCCAAAGAATCTCGATGTATGTTATCTTCTCTTGGAATTGATGAGAATTTGAAGGCCTAAAAATAATTTTCCACACAATCCCATACTTCATTCCTATAAGCTTCGAGTCTAGGATGCTTGGTTTGATAGAGATTCCTGATCTATTTTACAATTAATTCTGAATCACCATATACCACCAGGTTTTGTACTTTTAGACTTTTAGCTAATTCCAATCCTAAAATCAAGGCTTCATATTCTGCCACATTATTTGTGATTTCAAAATCTAATTTGAAGGATTCAGTTATATTTTTCTTATCAGGAGAAATGAGTACAAATCCTACGCTAGCTCCATCCTTAGAAAATGCCCCATCAAAATACATTTTCCAATTATTAGTATATAAAAATTGAGGTATATTGATAGTATCTTCAATTCTGGTTTGAAGATTAGAGAGATCATTTGCATCCAAATTAAAGCATCCAAAATCTTGATCAATAACATAAATTGGATGATTTATTGTTTGATCATCTTTACAGACATTATTAATGAATCTTACTTCTTTGTACAATATTAAAGGTTCTCCTCCATAAATTGGGATTGTAGCATAAGACATGTCCATCTGTAAGCTTCCTCCAAGCTTATCACAACAATATCTTGAAAAAAACATGCCAAATTTTGTTGGAATGTATGTAACAACAACATCCAACACTACACTTTTCACAGGGATTTGAGAAAGTGTAACAACTAAGTCTTTGATTAATCCCAGGCAAGGAACTTTATTTGAATCAAAAGCATATAAATCATGATATGGCTTGGTGATTTGCAAGTGAAGTTGGTCCATGATAACTTTAGGCATTAGATTATGGGAGGCACCAGAATATAACATACATTTATATAAAATGAAATCATGAACTTTCAATGTAACATAGAAAGGTGGCACACTTTTATCAATCATATCTCAACTAGGTCCAAAGATAGCAAAAGGTTTCTCATCTTGAAGACGGATAACATACCCTTCAGCATCCACACTGGAAGATTGTATCCATTTGGAAACTTCCTATTTATATCCTATATTTCTGGAGAGCTCAAATAAAGGAACAAGGATTTTAACCCTTTCTAATTCTTTTTCAACATTAAAAACAATTGGAACAAGGTTTTTAGTAGTGAGTTGTTCTTGTAACTGATTTGGTGGTTGAACAGGTGGTATTTCAACAAATTTTACTTTAGGTTCATCAAAGGTGACCCTTTTTATGGGTCTACTAGGGCCTTTTCTAGGTCTTAGGTCATACCTCCTATTCAATTCAACAATGAGAAACTCGGAAAAAACTTGATATTTGAAAAATTGGGGTGACTCTTGATTTTGAGAAATAGGTTGGTCTTGACTCATTAGGATAATAACATTTTGAGATGATGGGTATTTAAAATAATTAATAACATTTCTAACAATAGGAACAACTTCATCAGGGTCTTAGTCATCAATCATCAATGGAGGTGGAATTTGTTGATCAATATTCCGTCTTTGCAAAATCTAAGGTTGAAAAGGTCTTATATATTGGACTGGAGGTCTATTTTCAACCTATTCAGTTAATCTAGGTTAAGTTTCCATTATTGAAATTATATTAGACGGATTTATTAACAAAGAGATTATTTCACCAATTTTATGTTCTTCATCTTTAGTTTTTGATGAAGAAGTACTTTCCTCTCTCGCTTTTATTTTCCTTTCATCCTTTTCTGCCTTTGCTTCAAGTTTACTGGATGCTGACCTGTTTTCTTCCACTTCAATTGCATTGGTTTGCATATTTGCTAAGGTTTCATATTTTCTCTCTTTAAGAATTACAAAAAAATCATCATCAAATTCTTTAGAGAATCTGACTTTAGCAGTAGTGACTGGGGGCTTACAATCGAGTGGCATTTTGTTGTAAATATAATTGAATCTCTTAATAAAGTCAACCACAAGTTCTCTAGGGTTTCTTCTCAAATATTCAAATTATCTTAAATAGTAAACAAGATCCTTTTTAATTCCCCATTGATTCTTGAAGATGTTAGTTAATTCAACCCATGAGTTTGTAAAATTTTCTTCTAGTTGTCTAAAGCATATCCCAACATTTCCTTCTAATGATTGAACAAAAAGTCCGGTGTAAACATCTTCATGTTTTCGAAAAAATCTAGAAAAGTATCCAAGTGGTCTTCTGGAGATGTTCCAGTTTCTCCATTGAATCTGGGCAAATGTTTCTAATACCTCTTAGGAAGATCATGAAGTTGGGCGGCTGGTGGAAGCACTAATGCTGCATATCTAGCTATTACAATTGGACGAAATCGAACCATTTGGTACTGTAATGGAACTGTCTATTTTGGGGAGACAACTTTGCTTGAAGATGACTATGACGGAGGTTTAGGTTTTTGAAAAAATTGAGGATGAAGAACTATTTTTTGAACTTTAGGTATGATTTTCTCTTGATATTGAAAGGCTAAAGGATTGGTATAAATGCTAATTTCCTCTTTAGACTTGGGAGAAAATAAAGGATGAGTTTGTGCAAGGGAAGAAATGAAATCAGTTGGTTTTAACTTTGGTGTTTGAAGATCTAGATTTGCTTTAGTATTAGAGGGTTCAAAATGGGAAGCAGGAAACTGAAAGGTCTCAAGTGGGTGAATTAGGAGTGCTGATTGAAGATCTACTCCTTTAGAAAGGAGCTCTAATACTTTAGGTGGAAGATCTGATAATTCATCAGGTATTGGAATTGATTGAAAAGGCTCAGTTTGTGAGGATATTTCCAGTGGAAGAGAAGCAAGAACAAAAGTGGATGCTTCTAATCTACATCTAATAGATGCAATTCTCAAAAGCCTCTCTGGATCTAATAAAGGAGAGAAAATTGCAGGATTTGAATGATATCTATGTCTACGTGAAGCCATATTTAACAAGTGTAGTCACCAAGTGAAAGATTTTAGCCTGACGACCTCTTATCCACCATTAAGAGGCAAGACTGATCATTGTCCCAGGGAAAAAATTCAATCTTCGTTCCCTGACAATAGTGCCAATCTAATGTTGTATCTTTGTAGAAAGTTCTAGGCTGGGGAACTGTGCCAATGCATCTACGTAAGGTTTGATTTAGTTGGATGACCAATGTATTAGATCATTAAACAATTTTAAATTCTAAGTATTTCTAAGAAGATTAAATGGTTGATTTTCATTCATAAAAGGATTAATCTTTAAATTTATTTAAAAATCATAAATTAAGAAGATATATAATCATTTAAACATTCATAATGAATATCTAATTAATCATATACAACGGATGCGTGCAAAAACTTTCTACAACCAAACAATACATGTTCAAGAGATGATAGAAGGCAATAATTAAAATATTAATAGCAATTAACTAAGAAAAAATGTTTAATTAATTGATATATTTTAATGATTATAACTTTGCAGGGGGGTATCAAGGAGATTGATATTCAATCTAGCCTTACCAAGACTCCTATGTTACCTTGAACATGTGGAGAAATAATTATGAAAAAGAATAAATGAATAATAGGACAAACTCACAAGAATACAAAAGCTCTTAGGAATGAAGCTAGAATCCTTCAATTATCTTCAAAAGTTTCTCAAGATGTTACAAGCATGTCCAAGATCATTACAAGGGTTCAACCCTGACTTCTTCAAATTACAAAATACTTATAGAATATAATTCCAAAATATCTAGATATGAAAATAAATTTTATTACAAAATGAAATAATATCTGAAACTGTTTTGGATTTACAAAAATAGAACATAAAAGTAGTTATTCTAAACTGATTCAAATAATCAACACACAATTTAAGGGTGTTGTTTGATGACTGTTGCCTTTAACTTAATTTTCTATTTTTTGCTCCTTTTCTGCTTACTGCTCCTTCTTTCCCTATGACTGGTCACTAAATTCCTTGCATTCTGTTTTACTCGATGAGTTCAAGTAAACTATCCCATATTCTATCATCTGGGATAAAAAAAAATTGTCACTTTCCTATATTCCTCATAGACTTTTGTGTATTTTTCAAAAGTTGGCCTAGTGATGAACAAATGGTTAATTTCATGTTGAATGAAAATATCATACTCTAGGCCTTCTAGGAATGCTTTACCACTAATTATCCCTTTGACTTTGGAAAATTTGGTTATGTCTGCTGCTACCTGGTGAAATTTGTACTGAAAATATTCTAATGGAACCAATTGGCCACTAAAATGTCGTAGCGCTAGAAGTCCTTTTTGATGTAGAAAAATAAATTTTCTGTGAATATTTTTAATCTATGCTTCTAAGTTTTGGCACTTGTTCTCTAATTGTAACATCAAATTTGTTCTTGTCAAAACCCTTCTTACCTCTAGGATAGTATCAATTTTCTCCTCAATTCCAAATTCTTCCTATTCTTATTTTGTTTTATAATTGAGCAGTTTGATTATTTTATTATCCTCTCCAGGCATGTGCTCCAAATCTTCTTTGATTCCCTTGTTTACTTCTTTTGATCTCTGCACTAACTCATCCCGTTAAAAAAATATTTGAATAGATGTCCAAAGTTCACTCATGGTTGAATTTATATCAATCCATATCTTCTCCTTTGCCTCGGCTAATATCTGTGCAATCAATGACTCATTCTCATATTCGTCTAGTTTCCTGGTTAATCTGAATTTTTTCTGCACTTTGGCCATATATGCATTATCTTCCCTTATCTTGTCATCTTTAGTTTTCTCCAATTGAGTTCTGATTTTTTCAATTTCCATATCTTTTACTGAAAAGTCTCCCATGGCTTTTGATAATTGATATGCTTGATTCTAACTGGGATACTCTATTTCTATTGTAGACATTGCTGCTCTAGATTTTCCTACTCTAGTGCTAATTTGGAGTTCTCTTTCCTTTATCATTTTTTCCGTCTCTGCTTCCATTTTTTGAATTTGTATGTTCTTATCTACAATCATTCGAAGCATATTTTTTTTTTCATTCTCCAGCTGACCTACTTCTTGAGGATGTCTAGTGGTTGGTAATGTCATCTATTTCCTTAACACCTATATATATGCATTTGTACTTTTGATTATTTCCCCAGATGCTTTTATATCTTTAGGATATAATCCTAATTTTATAACCAAATCTTCAAGCCCTTTGATTTTATTATCTTTTGCTAGGGAAGATATATTTTCCAGTTTTAGTTGGGAATGAATGTTATTTAGAGAAGCCTGTAGATTAGAAGTTTCCATGGAAGAACTTGTCAAAGATGAATATATCATTTCTCCTCCTTTCTTTTGAAGGTCAATTTGATCAATATGATGTATTTGCTTGGTGCTAAATGAAAATATAGAGGTTTTGTAATCTTCAAAACTTTTAGGCATAGGGACCTTTGGTTCCAAAAATGATAATTGGAGCTGTCTTTTTTCACTATCAAGGGTAGAAAGTAATATAGTCTGAGTTGTGGAAGATTGTCTGCAGAACTCTGAATATGAGGAAGTCTTTAGTGCCTCATTTTTCTTCTTCATCTCTAAGAATCTTGCAAAAATACTTTGTTGTTTTTAAGAAGAAAGATAAATATAAGAATCCAATGTAGTTTCTGGAGATTGTTGTAATGAAAAATGAGATTGTTCTGATAGTACAACTGTAGTAACCTCTTTAGAAGTTTGAGCTTCTCAAGATTCTTCATCCAGATTTATAGTTTTAATCCTTTTGAATTCTTTAAATGTTTCTTTCTGTAACTCCAACCCTACTGAAGATACACTTTCTCTTGGTCTCTTTACCCTTTTTTTGTCATTCTTGGAGTTTCCAATGCTATTTGACCGGAAACTAGCTCCTCAACATCGTGCAATGTATTCTCTACCCATTCTTCCTTGTTAGCATATTTTTCAACTTCTGGTTTTTCCATATGCACATATGGTGTGGATTTCTGAGTAACTCCTATTGATGAGATTACTCTTAATGGATCATATGACCAACTAAAACTCAACTTATACTTCATTTGGCTTAATAAGTCATTGAATTCCTTTCCCGCAACTCTAGTGTTGACTATGAATGCACAAACCTATGCTTTCAATTTAAACTGAGCTTGTTGTTTTCTAGAAACAAAATGAACCTCATCCATGTTCATCATCTGTCTAATATACTTGAGTGCAAAAATTCTCATGGGGAGGAGCACTAGTAATTTGTATGGTTGAAGCTCATAGCCATAAATCATAAGTTCAATGAAATTCGGGTATAAATACCAGTCTCCAGCTTTAGTCTGCTAACTTAGATGTAGAATTATTTTGATCTCTATTGAAATCCTAGGAACTGCATCACTGCTTAACAAACAAGTTTTTGTATACAAGATTTGATTGACAAAATCACTGAAAGAAAACTCTTCAGAAGTTTTTCTCACTAAAGATGTCCAATGGATCACTGATCAGGGTTTACCTTCAACATCCAACTTTTGTAAAGGAGAGTTGAATATTTCTGACTGATGGTATAAGAATAAGTAAACTAAAATTGATTTATGCTTAAATGATCCTTCACCACTGAACTTTAAAAATTAATCATGAATTACATTGGAAAGAAATTGACTATAGTTGAACATAATTGAAGGTTTTTTACCAGAAGAGAACAGTGATAAAAAGCCAAAAATGACTTCATCAACCCACTGATCATTAGGATATTCTAATAGAAAAGGCACTAAGGAAATAACCTGCCTAGACATCTCATGAAACACTGCAAAGGGATAAGGTGGGTTTCTTCTAGGTAATTCTAAGTTTTCTGGTAAAAATGACTCAAATATATGATCTCTTTGTGAGAAAGAAAGTTTCTGATAGATTTCCATTAGAGCATCAGAATAAAAAGGTTGTAGAGAGTCTTGAGGGTTTAACTGGAGGGTTTGGAAATTTGAATCAACATTTATATGGAAAAGAGTTTCATTGTTATGAGTGATTACAACTCTTTGGCTTGGAAGATATCAAGCTCCACACCAGATGACAAATTATGAGAAATGATGGGTTTGAGGGAAGCACAACTGGGTAGTATTGATTCCCAAAAATACAATTCATCGTTGGCATCTTCATATTTTTGAAATGCTTAATTGTGAAGTTCATGCAAATTGAATTCACAATTGGTATCTACAATCTTATACTGGGTATCAACGAGTGGGAGTTCATACAAGTTAATGACAGGGGGTAGAAGAGGATTATCTACAGGCATTTTTTATTTTCCTTTATGGGAATCCATTAGGAAAAAAACAAAATTACTGAGGAAAATTACATAGTTACCCGAAATTGATGATGGTTGAAGGTCGTTGTTGGCTGGGATTTTTCTCATAGTATTGTTCTGAGACCTTCAATCAGAGGTGGAAATGGAAAATGATCCATTTGAAAGGGATACGAGTCTTTTATTAGGAGCATATAACATATTTTTGTTAAAGTGAACATTATTGGCATGGAGGATTAAATGTTGTAGAATGTTGGTGGGAGAAAATTAATGAGAAACAACCATTTGCTAGATTTGGCGGGAGAGATAGCAATGTCTACATGTAGCAGAACATTAGCAGACAGTAAAAATGGCGAGAGGTAAAAATTGCAAGAGAGATAGCAACATGGGTGAGTGGTTTGTGGGTGGGTGGAGATGGTAAGTGATATAGAGTGGAGGGGGGCCACAATTGTTGAGCACTTTCCACGTGGGCACAACGAGTTTTAAAGAATCATCTTTTCGGGCCCATCTGCCTACGTTATCGTTTGGGAATGCGTGGAATCCTACTATTCACCTCAAACTTTTGATATCAGTGCATTAAATGTTGAAAAATATGTGATTGTTAACCCTTTGTGGGTGGCAGTCACATCACCTTATACAAATCAATAATTTATTTAAAATATCAAAAATTTAAAACTATAGTGAGTGACATTTAAATGTGCTTGCTTTCCGAAGGGTAAATTTTTTTTTTTTGTTTTCTATTATTCCCTTTCATTTATTTATTTATTTTTAATTTTTCTATTTTTATTTTCTTTTCATTTATTTCTCTCTTTTTCTTATTTTTCTTTTTCTATATTTTTTTATTTTTCTTTTTCTTTTGAAAATGCAGGAAAAATATACAAAATATTACAAGGGTAAAAATAAGTTACAACATCCACTCCATCTGGGGACTGCTTCCCCCTGCAGGATGCAGACAATGTGCATATCCATGTGCCTTCTCTTCAGGCTATGGAGTTTGTTATCACTCAAATTTTCCTTGAAGTTGTTGGGAAGAGGAAAGGGGTCCGAGGTAACCAAAAACCAACTTTTAGGTATAGAATCTAGCCAATCTGTATCCAGAGAGGGCTCTCTCTTTAAGTTTTAGCTTTGTTTTGAAAGATATTAGGCTAGTTGTGGAGTTTAGGAGTTTTGGTTGAGTTTGGGTGGTGAGATTCAATAGCAAAGGGGTAGGACTGAGTAGTTTAGGCCATTAGGCTAATGGAGTCAAAGAAGATGGCTTAACTGGATTTGGTTTCTTAACAAGGGATGGTTTCACAAGGCAAGGTAATCAAATAGGGAACAAATAAAGACTTAAAATGGATGAAATGGACTCAAAATGGGTGAAGGGCAGTTAAGAATCCTTCAACCTATTCAAAAGAGGGAACTTGAATGATTACTAATAAAGAGCAGTTGAGTATTCTTTACTAAATAATAAAAGTGAATAAAATAGAAAACAAGAGCAATTAAGATTTCATTGTTTATGCTAGTTCCGAAGAAAACATTGAGAATAATAACTATTGAAAACAGATTACAATCAAGCACTTTTCGAATTACTCTTTTTCATTTATCATTCAGATATGAAACATAGATGGTATAATAACAAGGAAAACTTTAAAACATAAGGTATAGAGGACTTATTGATCCAGTGTTTGACTCAAGAAATATGTGGAAAGTCCTTTGCATCAATTCTTTATTCAGCAAGCCATACAAAAGTTGGTCCAACAGCACTTTATTCCAAAATAATCAGTATTACAGCAATGTATAATAATCCACCCTCAATAATCCAATTGAGGGAGTATTTATACAAAAATTTTACAAAAAATATCTCATAACAGAGTGAGATATATTCTAGGATGACTATGAATAAGTTACAAGAAAATAGAGACAAATGGTCTCGAAGATAGGAGAAAAGGTAAACTGATGTTGTGCTGTTCCTATTCTTGTGAGTGTGTTGGAGGCAGGCCCTATGATTTGGCTTGCTACTGTCTTCTTTAGTAACTCTGTGCTGGCTGCCCTATTTTCACTGATACTCTTTACCTGTTCTGATACACTTTGACCTGTTTGATCTCTGTTCATCCTCTTTACCATTACTTACTATAGTAAATAACCAAAATTTACATTTTACCAAGGATAATTTTACAAAATTTCTAATATGTCTTCCCACCATTTTGCTTCTGGCAATCTGTTTTTTTGAAGTTTTCTCAGGGTCTCATCAGTTTCTGTGTACCTGAAAAAGGTAGGCTGAATTGGAAATAAGTGCTTTATCTCATGCTCGACATAGAACAAGTTCTCCAGACTGTCGTAGAGAACTCTGCCTATAGGTAATGCTTCTGTGGCTGATGCACTCATTGATGAACCTGCTTGGTTGCCTACATACTTATTCAATTTCTCCACATAGTCTTTATGACTCATTAGTTTATCATGAATAACTAAAGGACTTGGCAACCCTTTACCCTATAAAATATCAAATCTCTTCATGAAGGCATTAATTTCTTCCTGCATATCATGGCATCTTCTTTCTAAGTTCTGTATCAGAGTTCTTTTAGTAAAAACCCTTTTGATTTCCAAAACTGTCCCTGTTCTATCTTGAATCCCCAACTCTTCAAGCTGGTACTTATTCCTGGTATTCAAAAACTGTATGAGCCTGTTGGCTTCCTTAGGCATATTTCCTAATTCTGCCCTTGTCTTTTGAATTTCTTCTTGAGCTAGTTTCACTAAATCAATTTGCTAAAAAATTATTTGAATTGATGGCCAAGCATCATTTATTGATTGAGTGATGTTGGCCCAAAGAATTTTCTTGATTTTTGACAGAGGCTTGTCAAAAGTAAGATCTTTTTCCAATGATTTCACTTTGTTTTCTAACACTTTAATCTCTCTTGTCTTCTCTGCAGCATTTATTTTTGAGAGATCATACCTTTGCTCTAAGTTGGCATACTGCTCTTTTACCTTATTTAGCTCTGAAACTTGTAGTTTTAGGTCCTCCATTGATTTTATTAGCTCCTTTGTGCTCAAATTAGCAATGTTGCCCTATGCTACTTCTGTTGTTGTTGTACCTGTAATCACCTCTGTTGTAACTACTGGAATATTTGGTGCTAGAGCTGCTCCAAGAGTTGAAGGGACTGCTGTTGAGACTACTGGTATCACATTGGGAGGCTGAGAGGTCGACTCTCCCTGCTTGTCCTTCAATGCTTTTTCAAGTTCCTGCTTAGTATCATTCAGTTCCTCATTAAGCTTTAAGAGCAAATCCATCATCTCTTCTTCAGATTTTTGCTTTATAATCTCAGCAATCTGTGGATGCCTGGAAGGTGGTAGCTTTAGTTGTTTCCTTAGGGCAGCAATATCTTCATCTTTCTTTTTTATTAAGGCTTCTGTAGCCTTAACATCTTTGGGATCATGGCCCAATCCAATAATTATTTCTTCCAAAGACTTTATTCTGTTATCTTTGGCCTGGGAGGAAGCCTTCTCTAAGTGTAGTTGGGCAGTAGTGTTATCCAAATAATTTTGCAACCTTTGGGCCATCATTGCCTTACTAGTCAAGGTTGAATAAATCATTTCTCCAGTTTGTTTATGCAACTCAATCTGATCCAAAGGATGAATATCCTTTGCCATGACTTCAAAATTTGTTCTGAGATAATCTACTGCTGATTTAGGCTGCTACACCTTTGGCTTGAAATAGCTCATTATCATTTTGCCTTCTTTGATGTCATAGGCTAACATCAATCTCTGTTGATTTGTGGGAGCCATCTTCAAATATTGGTTATAAACCTGAAGCCTCAATGGATCATTCCTGGCCTTTATTTCTATAAATGTTTTCTTGATATCTAAGGCATCTGTCCCTGGTGGCCTGAAAGAAGATATCCCTGTACTTTGTTGTCTTTCTAGCTCCCGTCTCTGTCAGCTAGTGGATGTTCCTCCTACTGGAAAAGTCTGCTAGCTATGTACTCTTTCTTCCCTTTGATTATATGTATTTTCTTCAGTAAATTCCTCCTTTGAAAGGGGATTTAGTTTTTGTCTTTTTGTTCCAGGCTATCCTGAAGGTTCACTGGCAGGGGTAATTGTTTCCTTGTCTCTCTTTTTGTTTCTTTCCTCATTTAGAGGAGTTTGCAGAACTGGAGGCTCTCCCATATTGATCTGAGTGGGAGGAGTATGTATTTGAGCTTATTCTTTGGAAGTTTCAGGCTGCTTAGACATTGTAGACTATTCTGTGGTTTGAAAGCTGGTCTCTAATTCCTTGCCCTTTAATGTTCCTGTGGCTAGTGTGCTTGTTTCCTGTGAAGGTTGCTGAGAAGTTCCAGCAATGGAGGCACCAATTCCTGATCTTTGAGATAACTCAAATGGTACCTGCCCAAAAGAATCCAGGTCAAGCGTTTTCTCAAGATCTCTCATAACATTCTCAATATTGACCTGTTCACTATCATGTTCTACTAGGGTCCCTTCCCTCCATTCATCCATATTTGCAAATTGTTCAATCTCTGGAATTCTATGGTGAATGTATGGTGACAACCTATTTTTCATTCTCCTATCACAAATGAAACTATTAGGGTCATATGGCCTCCAACCAAAACTTTTGTGCAACTTAAGATGATCTTCTAGAATTATCTCTACTTCTCTCCATGCTTCCCTATCATTGCAGACAAAAGGGCCTAACTAATTTTTTATTCTGAGTTGAGCTTTCTTTTTGGCTTTGCAAAAATGAACCATGTCTGTATGTATCATTTGTCTGAAATACTCCAATGCAAACAGTCTCATTGGAACGTATTTGGGTAACTTGAAAGGGCAGAGCTCACATCCATATATCCGGATCTCTGTATGGTTCTTGTATAGGTACCAATCACCTATTCTGTATTGCTTGGAGAGCTGTAGGATTCTCTTGATGTCACCACTGATTCTAGGAGGGGAAACCCCTGTCAATAAAGTGGTTGCAGGATGAACAAATTGGTCAATGAACTCATTGTATGAGTAAGGAGATTCATAGGATGCATGGAAGATGGGACTCCAAAAGGTAACAGACCTTGGATTGCCTTTATTGTCAAGTTTCCTCACAGGGTGTTATCGGGAAATCTAGTGTCTATGCAGAGCTGCTAGTCCCACTAAGATGGGTAGCTATCTTAGAAACAAACAGATTAAAGTTACTTTCACTTTCCTTTATGAGAGGTAGATAGGAGAAGATCAAAGAATACCAACCTCAATCCTTTGCTCGATTATTTGCTTGTTCCTTCTCCTCATCGACAGGTCTTTGCCATTTCTCCCTTGACCACTCCACTCCAAAGAGTACCTTTAAAGTCAAAGCAGCATAATACCTTCGAAGTGCAGAGATCTATAGTCATAAACAATATAGGACCAGATATATATTGACCACACAAATGCATATACTATCAAACATACAAGAATGTGGAGGAAAACTTGAATAGCTTTATTAATATGAAGATTAGAAGAGAGGATTACAACCCATTGCTCTGACCCAGCGTCATCCTCCCAGCATGAAAGCCCTTCTTCATCTCATGAAAAGCTTAGATCACCCAACACTATGATATTCCAGTAGGAAACCAACAACACTTCCTTACAAGATACAAAATTCTAGCCTTTGGATCTCTGGGATGAGGGATTCATATATAGATGATTGCAGGGGGGTGAGTTAGCTTCTGGGATTTTGATTAGTGTATTCTCTCTGATAGTTCTTGATTCCACTTGGAGATTGATGATCTCTTACTCATCCCTGGGTGAATTCAGAGAGGCAAGTGTCACAGGAAAAGTTTTTGGAAGATTCCATGATCATCCACCTCGCAAATTGTCTCTGCCATTTGTCCATTCTCGCCCATCGCACCCTACAGAAGGGATTTTTAGTATGCATCGCACCTTTTACACTAGGCAGGTGAGATGCATCGCACCCTTAGCTCTGAGCAACTTGTATGGTCCAGTTTTGACCAGTTCTGAGGGATGATGTAATCAGCTGACCTTGTTCCTTTAGGGCATGAAACAACACTTTTAGGGACTCATAAGCCCTTGGTTTATGGACATATATGATTGGGGTTGTAGTGCCCAAAAATTTCTATAATAGTTTCCCCCTAAAGCATAAGGTCTTTAATATTTTGATGTCGGGTGAAATGATTTATCATGAGGATCCGAGGTTTTTCGAACTGGAAGGCGACCTGTAATAAGATACAATACAATACATTATCTTCATAATATTTTCATGATCTAGCTGAGGCGGGCATTCCCATGCTCAGCTTTATAAATTCATTTTCATGTACATAGGACAGACAACCGTCTGTGTGGCAGACTGATGATTCTGATAGAGCCATCATCCTTTGATTCGGATGATCATCTGTGCAGCAATGATGTACATTTGATGTCTTTATTTTCCTGAATATATCGCAACCCGAATGGATGAAACTAGATCCAGGGTATTCAAACTCATCCAATCTTCACCCAAAGTACAAGTTGATCCATGTGAAAAATGTTCTGGAGTCGAACATGGAAAGACATCGCCTGATTACCAGCGAATGATGTAAGCTGTTAACAGGCACGAGAGGAATCACTGATAATGATGATGACCCTCAAGGTACGGCAGTACAATTTGCGTGGTGTGAAAATGGGACTTGGCATCAAACACCATGCAAAATCTCTCGGTCAAAGGCCATTGATGTAAACCTGTCGCCGAAAGTGAGAAACTTGCCATTGAGGCATGCAAGCTTCAAAGTACTGAAAGGGTTGTTCCTAGGTTGACTTCTTGGATAATGAGCTGATGTCGACAAGAAGTGACCCATCGTAGGAGGGCCTTAATGAATCCCACATCTATGACACAGAATGGAGCAAATGACTTTTGGAGGTGAAAACGATCTGATGATACAGGGTTCAGGGTGGCAGTCATGAAAGAATGAAGTGTAAAGGTATTGCAGTGGATGAGACACAAGATGGGTTGGTGAATTCTCTGATCGACTTCTCTTGAACATATCGACGACACTTGAAATGGATTGGTAGTGTTAACCCCAAAGATGGATGGTACGATGGACCAATGGTAATATGACCGGTGAACGAAATAACCCAACCCGACTCAGACATGGAGTGAAAGTGTCATGTTCAAGAGCGACTTTGCTACCAATAAAGTTTCTTCAAGTTTTCTTCCCAATTTTTCCCTAGTCATTGCTGACCAGTACCTCTTTATTTTTATCAAGCTTGAGGAGGATAACATATGCTTGTTCTATAATTTTCCCTTCGGGCAAACCCGTCGCTATGTTTTAACGAGCCTAGCGACAGTGAAACTCGTTCTTGTCTATATGGACAAGTTTGTCGCTATTGGTTATAACGAGTTTAATGAAAAAGATAACTAAGTCCTTTTCAATTTTGGAGAGTATGAAAGGGAGGTAAAGGAAACTCCAATAATCCTTTTTCGTCATATAATCCCTTAAGTCCGAAAAAGTATAAAATAATATGAAAGGGATGAATTTTCGATAATTTTAACGAGCTGAACAAAAAAAGCACTTGATCTTTTTATGTAATAATCCTTTAGGTCCAAAAAGATTAAAATCTAGAGGAGGGATAGCACTCCTGGTAGCTTTAATGAGCTGGAGAGGCCAACTGTTTGGCAATCTTTTCATATTTTATGAGTCAGACGAAAAGAGCTTAAAGGAGACTTGTTTTTGAGGAACAAGTGATAATTTCAGGTAGCAGCTGATTCTAGGTAAGGTTTGGAATTTTCCAATCACGACAGTGTCACAAGGATGGCTAACAGGATCACTCTCCGCAGCTATTCCTCAAAAGGGGTAAACAATCAAATGGATGCATATCATCGGCTAAAACAGAGTGGAGGTGATGATGAGAACATGACCAAGTCTCAAAAGCTAATGATAAAGCATTCACAATGGTTATTTACCGGAAATTGGTTCATTTTTTAATGAGCTTAAACTATGGGGAAACATTTTCTCATTACTTAGGTTTAATTTTTAACGAGCTTGAACTTCACATAAAAACTACTCTTGCGAGTCGTATAATAAGGATGTCTCATCGATAGATTCCATTTTTATGAAGCTTGCACCTTTCGAAGCTTTGCTCCGTATCCTTCCTTTATGTAAGCTAGGAATGACCAATCCTATGAGCTTAAAGGGTTTGAGAACCTACAAACTAAGAAAATATGGTTGCTCTTCACTTGCACGCAAAAAGGTTTGCATGCGCCCAGGTATAATGAAGTAGAGTTTCGAGGTTACCCCTCAATTTGCAAACAAATCATTTGCTTTGTCAGGAAAAGCCTACCTTTTATAGGTTACCCCTCAATTTGCAAACAAAACATTTGTTCTATCAGGAAAGGCATACCTTCTAATGGAGGTATCTTATCCAGTCTAATCCTATTTTCCCATACGGACGAGTGTCAGGCCAGTCATATATCCTTCGCTGAAACCTACTCTATACCCAGAGTTTTCCTGTCGGAGCAGACTAGGGTGCATGCCCCCTGGGTTTCAATCACGACCCCCCGAATTACCTTCGTTCTTCAGGTGGACGAATTGGAGATTGATGAGACATTCCTTGCATGAAAAGACCATTTAGGGATGGCATTTGACTACTAGCTATGTGTGAGCCAGGGAACGAAAGCTGGTCTACGAGCGACAATGTGGCCATATGAGGTGCACCAACATCTCCCTAAGAGGAGAAAGGACTAGGATTTCCTCCAAGGGGAAATCCTTGGTTGGTGGACTCCATTTTCCTCAACCTAAGACCAACGTGGGAATAGTGATATTATTCCAATTAAAATAGATTTTAGATGCTTTGACACAACTTGTTTTTTCAATTTTTAAGAGTCGAGAAAAAACAAATGATGACTCTAGTCGCCTTCGATTTTTAATGAGCCTGAAGTGACAAGTGCTCAGATGGACCTTTTCCTTTAAGGAGTCTGAAAAGGAACGAAAGAGACTACTCTAGAAATCTAGATAGAGGGATTACCAAACCAATCGAAAAACTGCAGAATAACTTTTACGATACGACAGTCAATCTTCCTGAATGCTGTGTTCAATGCATTGCGATTGATAGGGCGGCAGACACGGCTTCCTATGGATAAAGGATATAGCCTATTGTGGTCTCCCAATATATACTCGACGGTACGTGGGAGCACAAGTCCGTACTGGCACTTGTCGTCTCAAAGAGGAGGAATCACCCAACCAATAATGAAAGCGATAGTTACCAGGCTTTACGACGTTGGAATACGTCTCTAGCCTAGACTTCTAGATGTTGTGCGTTAGGTTCCAAAGCGTTTTTATGTTCATTGAATTTATTTTACAGTTGATCTTTCTTAAGAAATTTTCCTTTCAGGTTCACCGCGTGATGTAGATATACAATTCCTAAAATGCAATCTAAGATGATAAACAATCATTTAATCTTCTTTTTGCAATGAAAATCCTAGCTACTAAAGAAAGAGAGATGATATTCTTTCAACATAGAGCAGAGAGCACACACTAGATGCACTGTCCTAAATCAAACCAACAAGCAATATAAATGCAAATGCACATGCATGTATTTGTTTTTAGCTTTCTTAATGTGTGAATGACAAGAAGAATGCTAAGTACAAATTTGAATTATCTTTTCAAAGCGACAGTGCTAACAAATTTCTCTTCAAAAATGAAAGGAAGATAATGACGACACTTTGCGACTTTGAATTGAAAACTGCTTTCGACACTTGAAAAACTACTAATTCAAATCAAATACAAGAGTAATTGTATAATCGACCATCAAGAACAACAGAATTCTTTTCTTTGACTAAAAACGACACTTGCGACACTTCCAAATCAAAAGATGACGGTTTGATTACGCTACTTTTTGCAAAAGAGAACTGTAAATGGTGCACAATACATAAAAACATTCACAATTATTTGTACTATGGAGGTGGAATCATGCAAAGGAAGGGATTTTCCACATTGGTATAATGATCACAGAGAACAAAACTCCTTAATAAAGCTGAAGAGAGTGAACAAAGAAACCAAAATCTGAGAGCAGAAGAGGTCTTATCTGATCATTTCACTTGCAACACAGGGAAAGTGCGATGCAGCGAACCTACTGCACACGGGAGGTGCGATGCATCCAGATTCCCAAGAGGAGAAGGTGCGATGGTCCAGGGATGAGACTTCAACTTGGTTCTTGGTCACAGTTTGCAGCTTAGTTCAGGGATTTAGGCTGAGCTAATGATAGTCAGTAAATAGAAATCACAGGGGCTGATCTAATGAGGTTACTAGAGCCACCACTAGGGCAATTAGGATGTTTGCAAATCGATTGTTCAGTTTATAAACAAAACTTGGAGATAGACTGAAGTAGCATTGATCTACTTTGCACTTGCATAGCAAATGCAGTTCGAAGGCTAGCTGGCTTAACTTCAGGCTCCGTCTATAAGTTTATAAAGCAAACAAATATAGACAAGCAAACAATCTATTCGCTCCCCAGCGGAGTCGCCATTTTGTTATCAGGAAATCTAGTGTCTATGCAGAGCTGCTAGTCCCACTAAGATGGGTAGCTATCTTAGAAACAAACATATTAAAGTTACTTTCGCTTTCCTTTATGAGAGGTAGATAGGAGAAGATCAAAGAATACCAACCTCAATCCTTCGCTCGATTCTTTGCTTGTTCCTTCTCCTCACCGACAGGTCTTTGCCGTTTCTCCCTTGACCACTCCGCTCAAAAGAGTACCTGTAAAGTCAAAGCAACATAATACCTTCGAAGTACAGAGATCTATAATCATAAACAATATAGGACCAGATATATATTGACCACACAAATGCATATACTATTAAACATACAAGAATGTGGATGAAAACTTGAATAGCTTTATTAATATGAAAATTAGAAGAGAGGATTACAACCCATTGTTCTGACCCAGCGTCATCCTCCCAGCATGAAAGCCCTTCTTCACCTCATGAAAATCTTAGATCACCCAACACTATGATATTCCACCAGGAAACCAACAACACTTCCTTACAAGATACAAAATTCCAGCCTCTGGATCTCTGGGATGAGGGATCCATATATAGATGATTGCAGGGGGGTGAGTCAGCTTCTGGGATTTTGATTAGTGTCTTCTCTCTGATAGTTCTTGATTCTACTTGGAGATTGATGATCTCTTACTCATCCCTGGGTGAATTCAGAGAGGCAAGTGTCACAGGAGAAGTTTCTGGAAGATTCCATGATCATCCACCTCGCAAACTGTCTCTGCCATTTGTCCATTCTCGCCCATCGCACCCTACAGAAGGGCTTTTCAGTATGCATCGCACCTTTTAAACTTGGCAGGTGAGATGCATCGAACCCTTAGCTCTGAGCAACCTGTATGGTCCATTTTTGACCCGTTTTGGGCAGTTTCCTATGGAGAACTTCTGGGAGATGATGTAATCAGCTGACCTTGTTCCTTTAGGGCATGAAACAACACTTTTAGGGACTCAAAAGACCTTGGTTTATGGACATATATGATTGGGGTTGCAGTGCCCAAAAATGTCTATAACACAGGGAAAGGAAAGTTTTTTGACTGATAATACAACATAAGGTGATAAATGAATGTGGTGTATTTAAAGACTCCTTCATTGTCCAATCTCAGAAATTTGTCATGAATTTTATTGGCAATATAGGAGGCATAATCATACTTAATAGCAGGGGGTTGTCCTAGAGTAAAAATTGACAACAACACTAGGGTTACATCATCAACATACTCACTGGAGTTGAATCACATGATTAAGGATATCATATTAACAACGAGTCTTCCTATGTCTATGAAGAAAGTTTGCAGATAGGGAGGTGGGCCTTAGGCTAATGTTTAGGCTACATGAAAATCTAACAGATGTGAGTCAGTTTTGATTGAGACAATTGGGTAGATTTCTCAAGTAAATATCCTATAGAAAGAGGAGTGAGAGCTTGTTCAGGGAAAAATTGCAACATTTCATTAATGGATGCAGCTGTTATGGGGAAAAGGACTATTTGACTTGGGGACATAACAGCTCTGAGGTTAGGGTCATAGTTTGCCTGGCATTGATGAATCAAATCAAGGAAAATATGGACTGAGGGGAGAAAATACCTAGGAAGGTTTGATTCCCACAGTCCCAGGATATCTGAGCCATTTAGGTATTGGTCTCTGGCTTGGCAAAAGACTTTCAGGTGGTTTATGTCAATGGATAAGTCCCTTATCTGAAAGTCTTTATCTGCAAGAGGCAGATAGTCTAAGTCTTTATGAGGGGCATTCATGGGTGCAATAGACAAAGCCACAGGGGTTTCCATTTCTAGTTCTTGTGGATTCAGAAAGGAATTTGGGTTTTTGGTGAAAAATGGGTGAATTAACTGATCTGGGAACTTATATTGGCAAAATAAAGACTGAATTTGCAATGAATTTTTCCTTTCTCTGTGGATTTTATACTGTAAAACCAAACTTGCAGGGTTTTGACGGAAATTGGATAAATACCTATATTTAGGGAATGAACAGAGTAATAACAGGTGCTGACAGTGACTAACAGGTTCTGGCTACGTCGACTGCAATTTTCTCAGCAAGGTGGTGGTTGGAAAGCTTGGACGGTTGACTTGAACGTTGTTTGCATGGGAGCACGGGTTGCAGTATAAAATAACAGAGAAAACGACACTTTGTTGGTTTTATTAACAAAGTCAAAGGTGGTGGGAGTTTTATTATTCAGGCAGATGACGTAAGCGGGAAAGGATGTTTTGTCGCATGCGGAGGGTGGTAAGTGGTATGGTATCACACCGCTTTTGGAGACGGGCGGGTTTCGGCTGGGAGCCAACGATTCCATAGACTTTGCGATGCGTGGCAGGGTACTGTGCAAAAACCACTTTGCGATCGCGTGCTAACATACGGTCACAAAGTGGCGCGTGATATCGTTAATGGTCGTTGGATGATGGAGGTGTGATCGGACGACTGATGGGAGGCGTGATACGGCGGGGTTTAACGTGAGTGGGCCCGACCCAATTAAAAATTATTTAATCGTATCGGGAGTGATATGATTGGTTGGGGAAGGTTCTTAATTAACCATGAGGGTTAATTAATCCCATTTTGTGTAGCGGGGGAATTAGGCTGTTAATAAATTACAGATTAATTCATTAATCCTATTTTAAACGTTGATTATGGTTGTATTCAACCGGGGGCGGGATATATAACAATTTGGGGATTTTAATATATTTAAATAATACAGGAAAAGGTAATATTTGTGCAGGATTTATATAATACATAGGTTAATAGTTAATATGACATGAAATGTAAAAGCACTAAGTAAAACATTAGGATTGTGTATTTAACTTAGGCTTAAGTGGAAAAAGGGGTTTTTATGTGATATTGTGTATTTTTCCTAAGTAAAATGGAATTTTACTTAGGAAAAGACTTATGAGAGTGAATGAATGATGATTTTAAGTATTTAGGCTTTTAAATTATTGGGCCGAGGGTTCGGTCCCTCCAGAAGTCAGAGAAATGCTCTGAGCCCCTCTAATTTTCAAAGACCTTAATACTTAGGGGGAATTAGTGAAATCTTTAGGGAAAAATGAGAAGGGGAGTTAATTATTTGACCTTGTCTTGCTTGAAATGCATCAAGTGTAATGTCTGCCTTGCACTTGTGATGAAAGTGAAAATTAACACATTTAGAGACATTATCCATCACATGTAATTCTGCAACATCATCTACCTACCCTACCTACTTTAACCTGACATTTTTTCTCCTTTATTAGGGTGCACTTAGACTGGCAAACCCTTATCACACTTTCTTTTCTTTTACATGTAGAAATCTATCTAAGTCTAACCTTATTACATCCAAGGGCTTAGATTAAACTATTGAGCTCCTTTTATTCACTCTACCTATCTACTTATCTGCCAAGATTAAACAGTTTGGTCAGATTTTTATTCTCTATCTCTAAAACATAAAAATTGAAAATATGAACTAGTCAAGCTTAAGCTGTTTGACTATTCATGAATTGTGGCATAAGTTACAAGTTTCACACAATTTGTTTATTACATAAGAGTAAAAAGTAGTGGCATTTAGACTTGCACACTTTCCTTGGTATTTCTTTTGGTGGGGTTCATTTTCTTTCACTTTTTTGACCATTTTATTTCTTTTCACCCTTTGATTTTTCTTTTAGGGGATACCCTCTTTACATTTTTTAAATTTTTTGATTTTTTAACAATATGGAAAACCTTTGCAACAAGTGAAGGTATGAACATATTGCATAGCCCATCAAGTCAATCATGAAATATGACACCTATTGGTATAGGAGCATAACAGAGTTTATGCTGTGAAAATCACACTTGCTGGCTAAAATTTAAAGAAAATCAGAAATTTACAATGATGATGATTGCAAAGACTTAATAATGAATATAATGCTTGAGGTATTTCCCATTGACTGGTAATGAGAAATATTTTCTTTCTAGATTGTGTAGAATAAATGTGTTGTTTTGTTTCACTTCTGCAATGCTAAAATTTCCCAACCATAAGTTATCAAACTTGTCATGTTTGCCTCTATTTTCACTTCTTGCATCTCATCTGAGAACTAAATCTGCTTGTCTAAAATCTCTTTTCCTGTCCTTCCTATCAAACAAAATCTTCATATCGTCAAAGTTTATGACGAACTTCATTTGTGTCCTGATTTAGCTCAATGATTTGACTGATTCTTCTTGAAAAAACATCTACTTCTTCATATGACTCCTGCAAAAACTTCATCACTGGAAATTCTAATTATGTAGGGAAGATAACTTCTTCTCCATAAACAAGTTGAAAAGGAGATTTACCAGTAGACCTTTTAGGTGAAACCCTATTTTCCCATACTGCATATTTGAGATGACTGTCCCAACTCATTTTATGATCTTCTAATACTTTCTTGATGACTTTAATTAGACTTTTGTTTGATGATTATGCCAACCCATTACCCAGTGGGTAATAAGGTGTAGAATGATGTAATGTAATATAATATTTTTGATAGAATTCTATCATCTTTATACTATTGAAAGCTTGAGAATTATCTGTAATAATTTGTCTAAGACATCCAAATATGGAAAAAATGTTTTCTTTAATGAATATTATCACCACTGTATCAGTTTCATTCTTAACAGGGATTTCTTCTACCCACTTTGTGAAATAATCAGTGTCTACTAATATCTATCTGTGTTGATTGTTGGAGGTTGGAACTATCTCACCAATGAAATCCAATCCCCAAGGCAAGAAAGGGGCTTATACTGAAATTTGGACAAGGCGAAGTGCCACTAATCTTTTTTTCCCTGCAAATACCTAACATGGGATACAAATCCTCACCTTTTTTCCAACCTGTGCAAATATTTTTTTCCAATAGAAACATGCTCTCAATATTTTATATGCAGTAGCCTTCCAAGCATAATGTCCTCCACAAATTCCTTCATGAAAATACTCAATTAATCCATTTGTTTCACTCTCGGTCAAACATAGTAAGAGAATATTTAGAGGATCCTTCCAATAAAAATTTGAATTTATTATACAATACTTCATGGCCTTGAGTATGAGGGATCTACATTGATTCTTTGTGAAGTCAAGTGGGTATTCAAAATCACGTAGAAAATGCACACTGTCTTTGTACCAGTCTGAAAGTAGAAACATTTCATCAATGTGTAAAGGAAGAGGAATAAGAACTACACTAGAAGAAGGTTCTTGTGGATTCTTCTCACTTGAAATCTTAGAAGGTTCTTGTGGATTCTTCTCACTTGAAATCTGAGAAGGTTCTTGTGGATAATTAGAAGAATTTTAAGGTCTAAAATGGGCCTCCTAAGAAAAATGTACAACCAAAATAAACTTTATAAGAACCAATAGAATTCAAGATGATGATGTCAACCGTGGGGGATGATTCATCATTTTTGGAGTAAAAAAGTAAAACTATTTAAAAATCATAAAATAACAAAACTACTTTTTCAACTAGTATTTTCAACTTATCTCCTTAATGTTTTACTCAAATTTCAAGAGGGAGTACTCATTGGATGCAAAAAATTAATTCCTCATCCAAAAAGTACCCATGTTGCATACTTTTGATGGAACCTGCTACACAAAAAATGAGAAATACATGAAAAACTGTGATTGCAATCACGTTTTTCATGTATTTCTCATTTTTCATGTATCGGGGCCCATTGAAAGTATCCAACATGAGTACTCCTTGGATGAGGAATCAAATTCTACATCCAACAAGTGGTCCTGTTCGAATTTTGAGTAAACCCATAGGGAGATAAGTTGAAAATACGAGTTGAAAAAGTAGTTTTTTCTTTTTTCCCTCTAAAATTTGATGATGTAATCTAATGTTATTTTATTATTTCCACTATTATTTTATAATTTCCTTAGGAGGCTCATTTTGGAGCTCAAAATTCCCCTAATGTCTTCTCACCTGAAATTTGATAAGGTTCTTGTGGATTCTTCTCACAAATCTGAGAAGGTTCTTATGGATTCTTCTCACCTGAAATCTGCATGATAGTGTTAATACTAAGTATTTTGCAATTTGTTTTTTATTATTCCACTTTCATTTATTTCTTTATTTTTCATTTTTCTATTTTTCTTTTCTTTCTCTTATTTTTATTTTTCTCTATACTTTTATTTTTAATTTTTCTTTTGAAAATGCAGGAAAAATATACAAAATATTACACGGATAAAAATAAGTTACAATAGGTACCTTGGTTTTACTCTCAGGCCAAATAGATATAGAATAATGGACTAGAAATGGCTCTCAAGCCAATCTTTTGATGATTGTCAACAAGAGTGTTTCTATGTTTTATTTCTCAACAATTAAGGTAGCCTCCACCTGGATTTTGGTTCAGATTAGATCATACTGGATCTTCAAATATTTTATCATGAAAGATAGGGTGCTAGGAGTTTCCTGGCGAGGTATTCTTTGCCCCAATGGATCAACAAAATTAACTTATTTTTTAGGGCTAGGATCTAGATTGAACATTATGGCTGAGGCTTATGCACTTGTTCAGGGGTTATCTTTGGCTCATGCCCAAAAATTTCCCATCTTTTCCATCATCATGGATTCCAAAATTATTATTTGACACTTGGTTATAGCTTATCTTCCAAAATACTTTCATCTTCAAAACATTATCAAGAAAATCCAAGTTTTGTTTAAAAAGTTTCAACCATTTTTGTTACACAAATTTTATTCGTTCTTCCACTAAATTTACTAAAGTCATATTAGCATTAAAATAATATAAACAAATATGTTAAACATATATATGTTAAAATATATAGGTTTGATTAACAATAGGTTTACACCTTGAAAAAAACAAAAGGTATATTTTCAAATCTATATCATGAAAAATAGGGGTGTCAGGAGTTGTCAGGAGAGGTATTCTTTGCCTCCATGGATCAACGGAATTAAATTATTTTTTAGGACTATGATCTAGATTTTACATTCAAGTTTGGGCTTATGAACTTCTTTAGGCCTTATCGTTGGCTCATGCCCAAAATCTTCCCATCCTTTCCATCATCGAGGATTCTAGCATTATTATTTGACGCTTGGTTATAAGTTCTCTTCCAAAAGACTTGCATCTTCAAAATATTATTAGGAAAATCCAAGTTTTGTCTAAAAAGTTTCAATAAATTGAGTTAAACCATGTTTTTTTTCAATTGTTGCATATGATATGGCTAACAAAGGCTCCTCCCTAGCATTAGGGACAATCTACATCAATGTCAAGAGTATTATTGTCTCATTCCATAGTTTCATGGATAAAGTTTTAATCCATTTTAGTTCAAATAGTTTTTGGTGTGAAGTAGTACCTTGGAAGTAAAGTATGCATGCAAAATTAATTTGTCTTGTTAGAGACCATGGGAAGGATCACCATTATAAATCATTGAAGATTCCCTATGCCAGTTTACAGTATGTGGTGCTAAGTTTTGTTGATTATAGGATTCCATGCCATCCCTTCAACAAGTGTTCTCTAATGGCTTGTCTTATCCATATCATTTGAGATGATATTAGCCTGTCCTTTGACATGTTGGATGTGGAATTATTAAGGGATCCTCCATTCATTTATGGAATGTAGTATATGGCTTGTATTTATTATATGCACTTGTGAAATTGGAATGGTGGCTTTCATTATTTCTAATCCATGGATCAGTGAAAGGAATAGGCTATCTAATGATGAACCCTTAGCTCTGGACCATGATATATTTCCCTCCGGGAAGTTGGACATCACTTTGTCTTTGACAATAAGGTGGATATGGAAGTGGTAAGTTGTTTTTAATTCTTGGCATGTAACAAGAGAACTTTGGAAATGGGTTAACACTTAAAATTCGTGGAAAATTTGGATTTTTTAACTTTTTCCTTCGTAGAATCCTCTATTCTTCATGCTTTTTGTATTTTACTGAGACTGATTTGGAATTATTGGATGGGTATGGTCTATTTTTGGGTTGTCTCTACTCAATTTTCTGGAATTATTTGGACATATTTGTGTCGAATATACTTTTTAGAAGCAGAAGGCAAGAAGCCCCCTCAGGTAGTTGTTGGGATGTTAATTTGTGCAATCAAGGCATGCAAGGAAGGGTGGGAATTTTCCTATCTCCATATTTGGGTAGAATATCTCAATATTGGGTTACTATTAGTTGTGAAGAAATGGGAGTGGATATCCTCTACCTAGGACCCTGTATGCAAGACTTGAATTGCTAGTCATCACTAACATTCTAGGCAGAGAAGGTTGGAGTGAGGCCCATTGTCTCAGATTCTCTAGGTTTTTCATCATGTCCTGCAAAATTGGAGAAGCGAAGATGCCCTTGGGAAACCAAATTCAATAACTTTGAGAGGACATCACTACCCTATAGTTAAAATAAAACAGATTGCTTATAATGTGACCTCCACCATGGAAATGTTGATTGATCATAAAACACCGATGCATAAAATTAAGGATGAATTAGCTAGCCCTCATCAACAACTTGAAGATTTTCAATATACTCGTAGCCATTGGTTAGTGGAGCCTTATTCTTCCAACAATATAAATATTTATCTGGCTAATATCAATGCTCTTGTTGATTCAAAATCTAGGGATTCTAAGCATGAATATCTAGTCCTACATTCTCCTAATGCTTTTTAAGTGTTGTAAAATTTTGAATGTTATTCTTTGAATCTATACCACTAGATATAAAAGGCCCATAATAAGGGAAGCTTGTTTTTTTGGTATGATGAGAAATTGGAGAAGAATCTTATGCATAGATTATCCCTTGGAATTTCCTAATTTTGATGTAATTATTTTGCCCTCAATGTAAAATCTATTAATATAATTTCTTATTCTGGTTGAAAATTTTTTTTTATTACAAAAGAATAAAAGATTAAAATATTAATTAAAGAGTTAAGATTTATATATTTATATAAAATTTAATATTTAAATTACTAAATAAAGAAATTTGTCTTGTTAGAATAAGACGTGTGGTATGTCAATCTAATGTTTAGCTTGGTTTTGACTTTAAAATTAAATTATTGTTATTATTAAATATTTTCCATTTTCAAATAAGAACAATAACATTTTTGTTTTAATTTTATGTGAGTGAATGTAGTTCTCTTAATAATACAAATAACCCTTTATTAATTTCATTTTTTAAATAAGTAGTGGCAAGTGTGGGAGGGGTGTTATTGCACCCTGGAGGATAAGAGAAAATATACTTCTCATGGAGCTTGGGTAGAACATCTAATAACCAAGAATAAACCTATGGTTTCTACTAAGCAATCAAATAAGCCTCTGACTCAAACATTAGTAATCACATCATAGTGGAAGACTCAGAAATAAGACTACAACACACTCCATTTAGACTTTAGACAAAATTCCATATTTAAGATGATTCATCTAGCCTTGATCCCAATCAAGTAATTCCAATTTGTATAAGTATTAAATAAAAATAATAAAAGGGTATATGATATATTGAACCAAGCAATTGAATTTTAATAAGGCACTCTCAAAATTAATGAAAGAGAATACAATTCCCCAATTCTGTAATCGATCACCACAAATGTGGTTCCCATTGAGATATGTGGATGTGCTTCAATCAATGTCCACATTTAGCACAAATGAAAATAAATTCAAATATACTCGAACATATATCCTCACATCCCTCCTCATTGCTTCACATTAGGCTTGGTACAATCTGCACCATCCCCTCTTGAGCATGGAGTTAGTTAAGAAGTACAAGAAATTGGCCATCACCATGATTTTGGACTTTCGTCACTCAAATATGGCTCAACTCATTGGTTTTTTGGATAAAGTGGAAAGTGATTTATATTTCTCCTTTTTTTGTAGTTATCCTCCCATATTTCGGTCCCTTCCTTTGACTTATCGCTTGCTCACAAATGTACACTAGTTGTTCTTTGGGTAGAATTAAAGCACCCTTTCTTCTAGATCTCATCCTTCTTTTTGCTCCTATCCTCTTCACCATAGGTGCATTGCGAGTTCCTTTTCTCCTTGTTCTCATAGTTTTTCTCCCCTGTTTCGATTCCTTCCTCTGAATTTTCTCTTTTTATCAAGTTTACACCAATCCTTTAGGTGGAATAAAAGTGTTTTTTCTTTTGAATCTTGACACTTTGTCAGTGCTTGTCATCCCTAATGTACTTGTAGTCTATTGTGGACATGGTGGATAGGGTAAATCAATCTTACTCCAAGTAAAATGGAAATAAATGCAAGAACACAAAAAAAATTAGACTTACACGAGACGATGGCTTAACTCTAGCTTCATCATACTCAACTGGCATCACGTTGAACTTCAAATATGGATATTCTATTCGGTCAGAGGAAACAAATACAAATCATGGAAGATGAAATCACTACCCTTAGAAGCAAATAGAATAATTGAATATTTTATGTCAACAAAGGCATTCAATTCACTTTCTTCTCCATTGTTTCTATCATTTTTTCTCCTCTTTCATTTCCATCTTTAAATCAAGAGTCTCATAATGTCCCTCCTGTGAATAGATATAGCTATTTTTTTCACTAATATTCACATGGAAGCAAAAATAGTTCAAATTTTGGGTAGATTTTACCAATGATGTATTTTTTTAGTTATACTATATTAAAAGTGGGCCTCTTGCCTTGATAAAAATCTCAGCCATAAGGAAATTTTGATGTAAATCTACATTAATATTATGCTCTAGATGCATATTTGAATTAATCAAATTCTTCATTATGGTGTCAAAAAAAGAAAAAACATTTTGATAAATAATAACTACAAAACATGAAATAACAACATTTAATATAATGGTTTTTAAAACTATTTATAAATAATATCATGCTAGAAAAATTATTATAGTATAGAATGAAATTTTATGCTAGAATGTTATTATAGTACTAGCTTAGAGAAATAATGAAAATTGATTTGATGGAAAATTTCAAACTTTGTATGCAACATATAATAAATACATTTTTATAAAATTGAATTATTTTTTGGAGTAAAGAATTGATTGATCCCTAGATGATATTCTCTCTTATTCAGTTACTTTGCTTGGAAAATGGTGCAATAGACGGTGTCCTCACCATCCTCCCATTCTCCATATAATGACACAATTTCCTTTCAAGCCATTTCTACGTTACTAACCAAAAAGATCCAAAGAAAATCTTAACCCTTTTGATTTGTTAAAAAAGTAGTGAACATCCCCTTAGTGGCTCTTCATTTGACAACATTAGAAAAAACACCATAAATTTTTAGGAAAATGATCTAGCTAAAAAATTCACCAACATGTGGTCGTCACCCAAATACATGGAATATTGAATTGAAAAATATTATTAACCCATAGTAAAAGGTGAGATCAATCTCTAAGCATGTGAGAAAGGATTTTTTCTTTTTCTTTTTCCAACTCAAAGAAGATAAATATTTTATCTTTCAAAGTGATTTGTACTTTTATGGCTTTGAAAGGATTTATCCGAACAAATGGATAATGGATTTTGATCCAAATGAAGATATCCCTTCTGTATTTCTAATGTGGTTCAAGCTACCAAACTTTCCCCTATCTTACTAGAGTGGTGACTTTCTTAGATCAATCAGAAATTCTTTGGGAAACTATATTGACAAATTTGAACCTAAAGGAAATCGATTCACATGTGAAAGGATATATGTATAAATAAATCTAGAAAAAGGGTTGTTGAAGGAAATAAATTTCACTCATGATGGTTGGAAGCATTGCTAAAACCTAGATTATGAACCATGAATATGAAAATTTCGCGAAGGAATGCAAAAATGCTACCTCTCAAACCCCTTAGAATTAAGATCAATCTCGAGAGAAATGGTAGTTTCTAAAAATAAACATCTTCTAAAGGAACAAGAGTGTCTCAGAAGAAAATTCTAGATTTTTCTATTATAGATTCCTCATCAAGAAATTATTTTAATCCCTTTCAATCTGGTGACAAATGTCTAGAGAACAAAGAAATTCCATACCAAGAAAATCCAAATGAAAAACTTTAGGAAGTAAAAAAGGAATGGATAAGATCCCAAATATCATTTGCATAAGGAGTAGGATCTTAATAACGTGATAGTGATAAAAGAAATTTCCTATATAGATAAAGATAAGGATTTGTAACAACCTCGGGTTAAAAATCCATGTAATAAATTTAATAAAGGAAAAACAATAACCAAGGTCATGGGACACGTATTCCAACATGAACGTTGGTAAAAAACATAGTGATGGGGATCAGTTGTGATTAATTAATGGCTATGGAAATTGGCAAAGGAAATGGAAAAGGCTTTGGAAAAGCATGAGGCATTAATTGGCATTTTATTTATGAAAATATAGGAAATTAGGAGAAAAGGAAGGTGAAAGGTCACAAGTTGCATGTGATGAGGAAAATGAAGGAAAATAATGGAAAATGAAGAAAATAGTGGCCTCAATGGTAAAAAGGCTTCTAAGGATCAATTCATAGCCTTTTATAAGTTTTATCTTGGAGCCCTCTCTTCTATTCTCTCTCTCTCTCTCTCATACTCTTAGACACTTAGAGTTTTCTTCGAGCACTCTTGGAGGAGTGTGGTATACTTCGGATTTGGAGCAAGGAGGAAAAGAAAAAGTAGGAAAGCGCAAGAGGACAACAAGATCAAAAGCTACAGTGGGTTTTGTCTATAGGTATCGAATGCATGTATGATTTCCTTGCTAGTTTTGGCATGCATGGCACATGCATGTGGTTTCTTGGTCATGATTTGTCATTGGCATGAAGAAATTCCTGGATTGACATGTGTTTTTCCTAGCCTTTCCATTTCCTAGATAGCCATGATGTTGTGGGTTTTATCTTTGTTTTTTGGTTGGTGCTCATGTTCCTTTGGTTGTGGGTTGAATTAATACTGGAGCCTTGGTTGGAAAAACACTCTAGAAGCCCTGTAATAGCTTGGGTTGAGTTACTAGCCCTCAAAACCTTTGTTGGACAAACACTCTGGAGCACTTGGTGGGTTGAGTTACTAGTCCTGGAAGCCTTTGTTGGAACAAAAACTCTAGAGCCCTGGACAACCTAGGTAGAGACCGATCTGATGATGGTTAGTTATGTCTGACCATGAGGTGGATTCACTAGATGAGGGTTGAGGTGGTTTGGCCTCTAGAAGCATTAGTTTAGTTTTTTTTTGTTTATTCCATCAGATCCCACATACATTCTTGGAATATGATGCGGGGGTGATTGGCTGAAATAGAGATTGTGTTTAGCCCAATCTATGGTTTGGTGGTACGTGGAAGTCCCTGACTTGGTTGGATTTGCATATGTTACTAAGATCTCCTTTTACTTTGGTATTTCGTGAGTAAATGTGCTTGTCATTATGTGGTGTTAATTGTTTTATTATCATTGATATATATCTAGTTATTTGCTGGTTATAAGGATGTTTTATGACAATCTAGATGAATGAATCTCATCATATTTTGGTTAGTAGATGAAATATTAATGAATGAATGACCTAATAGTTAACAATGCAGCGACTGGGAGGAGATATTAGTTCCCCTTGACGATTCTCAGATAAGTATGAAATCCCTATGTTTAGATATGTTGTTATGACCTATAGATTACATGTTTATGATATGTTTGACAAAATTCCTATCATGGCTAGTAGGGGTTAGGTCAAGTCCTTGTTCAAGTGTGTTGTAACTTATTTTTACCCTTATAATAGTTTGCAAATTTCTTTTTATTGTAAAAAAGAAAAAGAAAAAAATAAGAAAAAAATAAGAAAAGATTCAATGGAAAATGAAAAAATCAAAAGAAAAGAAAGGAATTAAGAAAAATAAAAATATATTGTTATTTCAGAAAATAAGCATGCACATTTAAATGTCACTATATTGTATAATTTTATTTGGCAATTATTTATTTTTCAAAATAAATATTGAAAAATAAATTTTGATGTGACTTCCACTAAGGACATATTTCATATACAGCTTTCAACAGTTAAGA
The DNA here is from genome assembly GCA_031772625.1 of Pinus tabuliformis. Taxonomy (NCBI): domain Eukaryota; kingdom Viridiplantae; phylum Streptophyta; class Pinopsida; order Pinales; family Pinaceae; genus Pinus; species Pinus tabuliformis. The sequence continues at coordinate 940,325,765 of CM062819.1, forward strand.
TGGTGCACGCTAAGATAAAAAAAACAAATGAATTGAGGGACCCCCCACATTCTTGATAGTTAATGGGGGGAGTGGGTGGGGGGGTGCGCAAATCAGTTTCATTGATCACGCCTTTGTAAATGTGTCAAGATCCAATGAATTACAGGACCCCCTCCACTCAAAAACATTTACCACTACCACCCCCCAAAAAACCACTTATCCTCCTTTTCCATTACCTCTGCCATTCTTACCATTTTCCATCCTTCCGCCATTTTTAGTTTCAGTTACTTCTCCCACTAAACTAGCGAAGCAACCGTTGTCACATTTATAGCTCCCACCAACATTCAACTCATTTAATTCTACGTGACAATAATAGTTAATTCAAAAGAAAATAGTTATGAGAAAAATCATAAAGCTATTACCCTCCCAAAACAAATCCTTTTACCTCCTACCTACAAGAAGAATTTCTGAAACTCATGTGAGCAAATTCTAGTGACCAACAACTACCAATCATCGCTATTCTCAGATAAATTCTCAATTATCCTTAGTAATTTTTATTTTTTCCCAAATGGCCATCCATAAAGGAAAATGTAAAGTATCTGTAGAGAATCCTCTTCTACCTCCTACGATTAATTTAAATGAATTACAAATTTCTGACACCCACTTCAAGAATACGAAAACCAATGGTGAATTTCACTTGTACGATCTTCACAATTGGGCATTCCAAAAATATGAGGATGCCAGTGACAAATTCTCTTTCTGGGAATATTTACTTCCTTAGTTTTGTTTCCCTCAAACATATCATTTCCCAGAATTTGTCACCTAGTGTGGAGCCTGATACCTTCCAAATCAGAGAGCTATAATTGCTCAAAATAATGAAATTCTTTTCTCCATAACCTCTAAATCGATTTGTCACTCCTTGCAATTAAAACTACAAGACTCTCTTCACCATTTTTCTACTGATTACCTTATGGATATTTACCAGAAACTTTATTTCTCACAGAGAGATCATATTTTTGAATCATTCTTACCAGATAATTTTGAATTACTTAGGACAAACCCACCTTTTCCCTCTGCAATTTTTCTTGAGATGTTTAGTCAGGTTATTTTGATGGTTTCTTGTCTATTAGGATATCCAAATGATTAGTGGGTAGATGATTTTATATTAGGGTTTTGGTAAGAAAACCTCAATTATGTTTAATTACAGTCAGTTTTTGTCAGATGTAATTTATGATCAGTTCCTAAGGTTTCGTGTTGAAGGATCATTCAAGAACCAGTTGAGTTTGGTTCACTTGTTTTTATATCATTAGTCAGAAAGGTTCAAGTTTCCTCTACAGAAATTGGATGTTGAAAGAAAATCACAGTCAGTGATTTATTGGACTTCATTAGTAAGGAAAATTTTTGAATATTTCTCTTTTAGTGACTTTGTCAATCAATTTTTGTATATGGAAATATCTTTGTTAAGTAGTGATGTAGTTCCTAGGGTTTCCACGGAGATTAAAAGGTTTCTACACTTGAGTGAGCAGTCTAAAGTTGGAGACTGGTATTTATACCAGAATTTTACAGAGAGTAGAATCTATGGTTGTGAGATTCCACCTTACAAACTACCAGTGTTCCTCCCCATGAGCATTTTTGCATTAGAATATATCAGACAGATGATGAACATGGATGATATACATTTTGTTTCTAGGAAGCAAAAATATCATTTTAAACTAAAGGCACAAGTTGGCCCATTCATACTCAACACTAGAGCTGTAGAGAAAGAAGTTAATGATTTGTTAAGTTAGATGCAATTTAGATTGAGTTTGAGCTGATCATATGATCCATTGGGAGTAATATCATCAATGAGAGTTGAACGGAAGTCTACCTTGTATGTCCACATTGAAAAGCCTGAAATTGAAAAGTATCCTAACAAAGAAGAATGAGAAGAGAACACACTAAAATATTTTGAAGAACAAGTTTCTGGTGAAACAACATTGGAAAATACAAGACTGGAAAAAAGGGAATTGAAAGGATTGAGAGAAAGCATATTTGTAGCAAGATCAGAGTTTCAGATACTAGCATTCAAAGTGTTTAAGAGAAGAAGGTCTATAAATGTTGAAGAGGAGTCATCAAAAGTCCAAACTTCTGAAGAGCCTACCATAATCATACTTTTAGGAGAACTTGTATTCTCATTATAGTAAACAGAAGAAACCATTATGGATTCCCCTTCTTCTCCTTCTTCTTCAGGACAATAGATTATTTTTGCAAAATTATTAGATATTAAGAAGAAAATGAAGCATTAAAAACTTCAACATATGTAGAGTTTCTGAAAAAATCTTCGACAAGTTAGACTAGGATACTATCTACCATAGATAGTGAAAGAAGATAGTTCCAACTAACTTTTTTGAAACCAAAGGTCCATATGCCTAGGAGTGTTGATGATTATAAGAGCTTTGTATTTTCATTTGATACTAAACATATACATCTTACAGATCAAATTGATCTCCATAAAAAAGCAGGAGAAATGATCTATACATCATTGACCAGTTCTGCCATGGAAACTTCTAAGCTACATGCATCTCTAAATAACATTCACTCTCAGCTGAAGCTAGAAAATATGTCTTCTCTAGCTAAAGATACAAAGATAAAGGGGCTAGAAGGTCTAATTTTAAAGTTAGGATTGAATCCTAAAGATGTAAAAGCAGTTGAAGAAATAATAAAAGAAGAAATGCAAACATCCAGGCACAACTAAACATCTTCTAGCATAGGAAGTGGGACAACTGGAGCAGGAAAAGGAAAATATGCTTTGTATGATTGTGGAACAAAATGTGTAGATTCAGAAGACAGAGGCAGAGATGGAGAAATTAACTAAAGAAAAATAACTTCAAATCAATACTAGAGCAGGGACATCTACAACAACAATAGTATCAAGAGCAGAAACAAAGTCTACTAGTTAGAATCCAATAGAATAATTGTCAAAAGCTATGGGAGAATTATCATTAAAGGATATGGAAATTGAGAAACTAAGAGCTTAGTTGGAGAAGACCCAAGATTACAAAATAAAGGTTGACAATCCATATCTTGCTGAAATACATAAAAACTTTAGATTAACCAAACAACTTGAAAAATATGAATAAGAATCATTGATAGCACATACATTATCTGAAGTAAAAGAAAAAATATGGATTGATATAAATTCAACTGTAACTGAACTCTAAACATATATTGAGATCATTTTTAAATGGGAGGAACTAGTAACAAGATCAAAGGTAGTCATAACGAAAATCAAAGAATATTTAGATCACAAGTTAGGAGAAGCAACTAGAATAATTGAAGTCTTGAATTCAAAAACAAATGAAGAATTGAAGGAATTGGGAATTAAAGAGAGGACTGATACAATAATAGAAGTAAGGAGAGTTTTGAATAAAAGGAATTTAATGTTAAAATTAGAAAATAAATTTCAAAAATTAGAAGTACATGTAAAAAAATTCCATAAAAATTTAATGTCTTATGCCAAAAGGGACTTCCACCTCTAAGGTATTCCAGCGGCCAATTGATTCCACTAGAAAATTACCACCATAGATTACATGAAATAACAATAGATAGATTAAGGTTTGCTAAAGTTAAAGGGATCATCAGTGGTAAAGAATTAATTGAAGGTATAGAGTATGATTTATTTATCCAAGATGAAATTCAACATTTTTTCATTACTAGGCCAACTTTTGATAAGTATACAGAGGTGGATGAAGCATACAGAAAAATTACAAAATTTTCTATTCCAGATGACAAAATATGGGATAAATTACTTGAACTCATTGAGTAAAACATAATGCAGAATTTCAACAACTTATTGCAGTAAAAGAAGGAACATAAAGCAGGATAATAGGAGCATAAAGCATGAAACAATCTAAGCAACAACCATCAAACAACACCCTCAAATAGTGTGATGATTAGTGAAAATCAATTCAAAAAATATATTTTTATGTTTTATTTTTGTAAAACGCCAAATCAGTTTTGGATAATATTGTTTTTTGTAAAGAATTATATTAGATTTGGATATTTTTTAATCACTCTATAAATATTTTGTAATTCGAGGTAACAAGGTTTGAACCCTTGTGATGATCTAGTGACACTATTGTACTACCCTAACATACTTCTGAAGATAATCAAAGGATTATGACTTCATTATTAAAATCCTTTGTGTTCATGTGAGTTTTTTCTAGTTTATTTATTTATGTTTTCCATCACATATTGAAGGTAACATAGGAGTTGGGGTAAGGATAAGTTAAGTATTAACTTCCCTGAAAGCCCGTTGCATATTTAAATTGTTTCCTTCTGCCATACCTTGAATATATTATGGTTGGAAGTATATTTTTTCTACATGCATCAACTGTATTTAATTAATTAAGTATTCAATATGAATGTTTGATTATTAAATATCTTCTCAATTTCAACTTTCAAAATCAATTAAAGTTTTATATTGTTATGATTGAAATCAACTCTTTGAAACTTTTCAAAAATATTTGGATTTTACAAGTGTTAAAGGTTTAATGCATTGGTCATCCAACTTAATTAAAACCCTTACTTTGATGCTTTAGCACAGTGTCATAGCCTAGAACTGTCTACAAAGATGCAACATCAAATTGCCTCTGTTTTCAGGGAACTACGTTTGAAGTTTTTCCCTGGGACAACAATTATAATTAACTCTTAAAGGTGAATAAGAGGTCAGTAGGATAAAATATTTCACCTAGCAAATTCACTGGTTAATTCTGGCTTCATGCAGGCAGACCAGATTTCATTCAGATCCAGAGATTTTCTCTCCTTTATTAGATTAAGAGAGACTTGTCAGAATTGCATCTATCAGATGTACATTAGAAGCTTCCACTTTTACTGCTACCTCTCTTCCACATAAGATACCCTCACAAACAAAACCTTTTCAATCAACCTCAATCTCTGTTGAATTATGAGATATGCCACCTAAATTTTTAGAACTTATTTCTAAAGGAGTTAATTTTCAATTTGCATTACTAGTTCATTAGCTTGAGTCTTTTGAGTTTCCTTCTTCCCATTTAGAACCATCTAATAGTGAAGCAGATCCTATACTTCAATTACTTGAATTCAAATTGGCTTATTTTATTTCCTCTGTTATACATACTTATCCTTCTATTTATGCCAAGCCTGAAGAAGAAATTAACATTTATGCAAATCCCCTAGCCTTTGAATATCAAGAGAAAATCACACCTGAAGTTCATAAATTGTTGTTCATCCTCCATTTTTCAAGAAGCCTAAACCTCCATTCTAGCCATCTTCAAGAAAAGTTGTCTCTCCTAAACAGACAATTGTATTGCAACATCAAATGGTTGGATTTAGGCCACTTGTAACATCGTGATATGCAACATTAATACTTCCACTAGTAGCCCAACTTCATGATTTTATTGAAGGGTATTTCAAACATTTACCATATTTAATGGAGAAATAAGGCCATTTGCAGAAGATCATTTGGCCACATTTCTTGATTTTGCAAACAATATGAACATTGAACATGAGGGTGTTTATACAATATTATTTGTTCAATCATTAGAGGGAAATGTCAGAATATGGTTTGGAAAATTACAAGCAAATTCTATAAATTCATGGATTGAATCAATCAACATCATTAAGAATCAATGGGGAATTAAAAAGGATCATGTTTACTATTTAACAAATTTGAATATTTGAGAAGAAACCCTAGTGAACCTGTTGCAGACTTTATCAAAATATTTAATATGATTTACAATAAGATGCCACCAGATTGTATATCCCTAGTCACTGCTGGTAAAGTTATATTTTCTAAATCATTTGATGACTATTTTGTTGTAATGCTTAGAGAGAGAAAATATGAAACCTTAGTAGACTTGCAAACCAATGCAATTGAGGTGGAAGCTAACAGGTCAACATCTAGTAAATTGTAAGCAAAGGTAGAAAAAGTTGAAAGGAAAATGAAAGCTAGAGAGGAAAGTACTTCATCATCAAAGAATAAAGAAGAAGAACACAAAATTGATGAAATAACCTCTTTATTAGGAAATTTGTCTAATCTAATTTCAATAATGGAAACTCAACCCAAAGTAACCCAAAAGGTTGCAAATAGGCCTCCAGTTCAATATAGAAGACCTTTCCAACCTCAAATTTTGCAAAGACCAAATACTGACCAACAAATTCAATCTCCATTAATGATTGATGATCAAGACCTTGAAGAAGTTGTCCTTGCTATTACAAATGACATCAACTATTTTGAAGATCCATCATCTCAAAATGCTATTGTCCCAATCAGTCAAGATCGACCTGTAGCTCAAAATCAAGAGTCCTCCCAAGTTTCTAAATATCAATCTTTTTCCGAGTTTCTCATTACTGAACTGAATAGAAGTTATTACCTAAGACCTAGACAAGGTATTGGTAGGCTTGTAAAAAAGGTTACCTTTGATGAGCCTCAAATGAAATCTGCTGAAACACCATCTGTCCAACCTCAAAATCAGTTACAAGAGCAGTCTTCTATAGAAAAATTTGTTCCAACTATTTTTAATGTTGAAAGAGAATTAGAAAGGGTAAAAAATTCAATTCCCTTAACTGAACTTTCAAGAAATCTAGGTTATAAACAACAAGTCTCCAAATTGATACTATATTCAAGTGTAGATGTTGAAGGGGATGTAATTAGCCTATAGGATGAGAATCCTTCAGTAGTTTTTGGGCCTATTTTAGACATGATTGATGAAAGTATTCCACATTTCTATGTTACATTAAAATTTCATGATTTTCTTTTATACAACTATATGCTAGATTATGGTGATTCCCATAATCTAATGCCTAAAGTTATCGTGGACCAACTTCAGTTGCAAATTACCAAGCCATATCATGATCTATACACTTTTGATTTAAAGCAAGTATCTTTCTTGGGATTAATCAAAGATTTAGTTATTACACTTGCTCAAATCCCTGTGAAGACCATAGTATTGGATATAGCTGTTACAAACATTCCTCCCAAAATTGGTATGTTGTTATCAAGATCTTGTTGTGCTAAGTTTGGAGGAAGTTTATAGATTTATATGTCTTATGCTACAATCCCAGTTTATGGTGGCGAACATTTAAGGTTGTACATAGAAGTAAGATTCATAAATACTGTTTGTAAAGCTAATTACGAAATAAATCATCCTATATATGTTATTGATCAAGATTTTGGATGTTTTACTTTGGCTACAAGTGATATCTCTAATCCTCAAACCAAAATTGAAGATACTGTAAATATGCCTCAGTTTTCATATACTGATATTTGGAAAATGTATTTTGATGGAGCATTTTCTAAGGATGGAGTTGAAGAAGGAATTGTACTCATTTCACCTGAAAGCAAAACATTACCCAATCGTTCAAATTGGATTTTGAAGTCACAAATAATGTGCCAGAATATGAGGCTTTAAATTTTTTATTGGAATTAGATAAAAGTTTGAAAGTACAAACCTTGGCATGTTTGGTGATTTAGAATTAATTGTAAAACAAATTAGAAATCTGAGTAAAAAAAAAACATCCTAGACTCGGAGCTTATAGAAATGAAGTATGAGACTATTTGGAAAATTATTTTCAGGATTTCAATATCTCATCAATTCCAAGAGAAGATAATATCCACATAGATTCCTTGGTAGTTTCTACAATTTCTTTTAAAATACCTGATCCTTTGAAATTACACTATCAGATTGAAGTAAAGTATAGACCTTCCATTCCAGATAATTTAAGACACTAGAAAGTATTTGAAGATGGTGAGTGTTAGGTCCCTATAATACTAGTGATTCCCCCATTACTATTGCCATTGTAGCCCTTATTGTTATTGTTGTGCCCCTATTGTCCCCATATTGTTATTATTGTGCCCCATAGAAGCCCACTATTGTTATTGTTGTGCCCTTATATTATTATTGTTATGTCGGCTTTGATTATATTGTGACCCCTTAGACTTCTATCTACAAAAATGAGGTTTTTTCATTTGTATCATCCAAGAATTTTTCATTTGTGTAATTTAAAGGAGGTTTCCCCCTCGAAGAGGCTGATTTTGAAGTCGTTGATCTATCTTTTCTTCTATTTTGTGAGTTGGTTGCATAACAATTGGTATCAGAGCTTTGGATTCTAGGGTTTCTTTGCTTCAAACAAACCATCGTGGAATTTTCGCTATAACACTTTTTTGACGACATTTCAGAAGCCAAAATTAAAACCCATTTGAGCCGAAATCTTGATGAACCTCGAGTACAAATTTAAGATCTTGTATCGCTATATGTTTGGAGATATGATCCAAGGAAGTTAGGGTTTTTACTGGATCCTGAATTATATCTCAAACAGGTGACTTGGGGAAAATCATCATAAAGTTCTCTCTGAGCATCAGTTTGAAATTTTGTAAAATGTTACAGAAAGAGGATGGATGGTAGTTTTCTTTGTATCGATATCAGGTCCTAAGGTCAAAATAGTGACACGTGGAACTTCGTACATGTTCGATCTATTGAATGAGTCTATAATCAGGACATCGTGGGAGATTTGGCATAATGCTTCCTTGGAAAATCCAATCTTGATCAGACTTGCATGGTTGGAAAGAGGACTCAGAGGGCTACCACAGGAAAAAATTTCATACCATGGATATCTGAAATTAAAGAGATAAAATAAATTCAATATCGAGATCCTACAAAGCGAAAAGAGGTGTGTAGTGTTTTTTTTAAATTTTCATAAGTTGGTTTTAAAAATTAGTTTGAAGGAATTCAAAGGGCATAGTGAATCATAATTATCATTAATTGATGTCCTAAAGAAAGAAAATGGAAACACCTAGTAAGAAACCTGGAAGCTCTAGCATGACTCATGAAGAAGAGGGAGAAATGCAACATGATATATCAAAATTACGAGACCAAGTGGAACAAAATTCACTCTCAAAAAAAGTAACCGAAGCTAAGATGGATGGTTTAAGGAAAGGTCGAGAAGCTAAGATGGGTAGGGTGGAATCTAAGATGGATGGTTTAAAGAAATGCATGGAAGGTAATATGGATGGCATGGAAGCTAAGATGGATGGTGTGGAAGCTAAGATGAATGGCGCGGAAACTAAGATGGATGGTATAGAAGAAAAAAATAAAGGCAACATGGAAGATTTGAAGATAGATTTGACAAAGTAGCTACAAGAAATGCTTACTAACGATGAAAGGGTATTAAAGGAAACTCATTATGAGAACCAAAGAAATGTTCGTAATGATTTCATAGACTCTAATGTTGGATTGAAGATCCACCATGTTGTAAAGATTGATATCAGGAAGTTTGATGGCAATGATTCCGTAACATGGATACTATAGATGGAGCAATATTTCGATCTCCATAATGTGCAAAACACACAAAAGGTACACTTTGAAACTTTATATTTGGAACCAAATCAGTTTGTATGGTATCGATGGCTTTGCTCTCATAAACAAATTGTCACTTGGGCAATTTTTACGGAAGAAATGATAGCACATTATGAGGATACAAAAAGTAACATCTTTTTTAGCCAATTGATAAATCTCAAACAAAAGGGTCCAATGATGGAGCACATTAAGGACTTCCAAAAATTGAATATAAGGGTAAAAGATATTCCAGAGGAGCATAGGATTGATGTGCTCATAGGGACTTTAAAGGATAACATCCAACATGAGGTTCACCTTTGGGAACCTGATTCAGTGGAGAAGGAATTTAGGTTGGCAAGAAAAATGGAAAGAAAAATTATGGCAACAAGGAAGCATACCACTCACAACTATAAAGATGTAAGTGTTGTTTCCCTTAGCCTTCCACAACCTACAAGGTTGACACCACAAAAATTGGAAGAAAAAAGAGAAAAAGGGCTTTGTTACAATTGTGATAGAAAATACACTAAAGGTCATAAGTGTGCTAAGAAGAAATTATTTTACATAGATTGTGAAGAGGAGGAAGAAAAGGAACAACAAACGTCAAAAGAAGAGGATATACACCAGGAACAAACCCTAGAGAAAGAAGAAATGAATCTGACCATATCTTGTAATGCATTGGTTGGAATTACCACTCCTCAAACTATCAAGATAGAAGGACATATCAAGAAGAAAAAGGTAAGAGTGTTGATTGATTCGGGTAGTACCCTGATCCAGATTTAAACATGAACGCAACAAATTACAGAGATCACCATAAACACAGAGATGCAGTAGAAATAATACTTCATTTCATTAATTTAAAATACTGAAATATGCTTACAAACAGAAATGGAAATACACCAGCTAGTGTGATGGTAGCTTATCTCTGAGAAGAGATGTGGTGGCTACATGCCTCTGAACTAAACTACAATGATGCTCAAGGGCCTTTTTATTATTGAACAATAAGAGAAAACCCTAAACAACCAAAACCCTAACCCGAGGAGATGTAACACCAAGAGTTTATGGGCCCCATTAGGGTGAGTTGGATAGCCAACTTCCCGGGGTCATGACCTGGTCATATTATCTCCGTTTGACGCACATGATAGCTCGTTGGAAAGATATCTCCGAGTACTACGACAAAAAAGACGATTTTAGATAAAAATTCACTCACGGTAGATTTCCAAAAAAACGTCGTTTAGGGCCTCAAAACGGCTCCGGAAGTTTAGGACCCAAAAAACTGCTAAAAATAGTAAACTATGCTACAATTAAGGAAATTGAAAAAATAAAAGAAGAAATGGTGGGGGTTCATGTGGAATTGGTGGGTGGCCACCAATATCCACATGGATCATACCCATAATTTTATTCATTGTAAGATAGCCAAGGAATTGAATTACTTCCTATAACCAACACCAGAGTTTCAAGTGATGGTTGCAAGTGGAGGAACCATAAATTGCTTTAGAAAGTGCCATAATATCAAGATATCCATGGGAGAATATGTATTGAATAACTCAATGCTTTCCATTCCAATGGGTGGTGCTGATGTTGTACTAGGAGTCCAATGGCTACAATCTTTCGGTATGATAACTTTTAATTTTCAATAACTTTTCATGAATATTTTTTTGGAAGGAAAGGAAGTTGAATTAAGGGGTATCACAGGTAAACTAGGAAATATAATAAGCTCTAATGGAATGACAAAGCTTCTAAATAAAGAACAATGAGGTGTAATTACACAATTATGTTCGCTAGAGGTTCCCACATCGAAATCATCTATTTCTCCAGATCCCCAAAAATTCTTGGACAATCATTCCAAGGTATTTGAAACTCCCAAAGGCCTCCCACCTATTCGTGATCATGATAATGCTATTCATTTGATTCCAGGAAGTGTTCCTCCAAATATTAGGCCTTAAAGATATCTCTATTCCCAAAAGAGTGAAATTGAACGTATGGTTGCAGAAATGCTAGAGGCTGGTATAATTCAACCGAGTCAAAGTTCTTTCTTTCCTCCAGTAGTATTGGTGCACAAGAAGGATGGATCATGGCACATGTGTCTGGATTATAGCGAGCTCAACAAGCTCACTATTAAAGATAAATTTCCCATTCCTCTCATTGATGAATTATTGGATGAATTGAATGGATCAATTTACTTCACAAATTCGGATCTTTGTTCAGGGTATCATCAAATCAGAATGAAGTCTTAAGACATTCCGAAAACAACATTTAGAACTCATGCAGGACATTATGAATTTTTTGTCATGCCTTTTGGCCTTACCAATGCACCTTCTACATTTCAAGGTTTGATGAATTCCATTTTTAAACCCTTACTTAGAAAATTTGTGTTAGTATTTTTTGATGATATACTAATTTACAACAAGTCTTGGAAGGATCATGTTCAACATGTTGACAGGGTGCTGAAACTATTGGAGGAGAAACAATTATATGCAAAAATCTCTGAATGTTTCTTTGGAGTACATAAGGTGGAATATCTGGGTCATATTGTATCTCATGAAGGTGTTAAGGTAGACCCTAGAAAAATCTAATCCATTAAGGAATGGAAAATCCCCACATCCATAAAGCATCTGCGAGGATTTCTCAGGTTGACAGTGTATTATCGGAAGTTTGTTAAGAATTATGGGAGAACAGTAGCACCTCTAACAACATTATTGAAGAAAGATGCATTTTCATGGACTCTAGAAGCACCGAAGGCCTTTGAACATCTTAAAGAGGCAATGTGCCAAGCACCGGTCTTAGCTACACTGGACTTCACAAAAACCTTTATTGTGGAATGTGATACCTCAAGAAATGGAATTGGTGTTGTTTTAATGCAAGAAGACAGGCCCATTTCTTTCCAAAGTCATCCAATCAAAGGAAAGTATTTACAGAAAGCTATATATGAAAAGGAATGTTGGAAATACTACATGCACTTAAGAAATGGCAACCCTACCTAATTGGAATACATTTCAAAGTAAAAATGGATCATGATAGTCTTAAATACTTTTTAGAACAAATATTATCTTTAGAAGAGCAACAAAAATGGGTCACAAATATGTTGGGTTATGACTTTGAAATCATCTACAAAAAGGGGAAGAAAAATGTTGTGGTGGATGCGCTCTCAAGAAAGGATGAGGATGTGGAAGCATTGCTTTGCGCCATTTCTATTATCCAACCAGATTGGATAAACGAAGTGAGGGATGAAGGGAAGAATGATGAAGAAGTGTGGGCACTCATTCAAAAGTTACAACAATATCCTAGTACATCTGATACATTTAGCTTGAAAAATGATTTGTTATGGTACAAAGATCACTTATACCTATGTAAGAATTCCCAACTCAAGCAAAATATTCTTATGGAATTGCACACCTCTTCCTTAGGAGGGAACTCAAGGTTTTTAAAAAATTACCACAGGGTTAAGAAGGAATTTTTTTGGGATGGCCTTAAATCGAATATTCAAAAGTTTATGGTGGAATGTTTGCTTTGCCAACAAAATAAAGTTGAAACAATTAGGACCCCAGGTCTATTAAAACCTTTATCCATTCCAAGTCAACATTGGGAGGAGGCTTCAATGGATTTTATCACAGGTTTACCCAAGTTCAAAGGAAAGAGTGTCATCATGGTGGTAGTTGATAGACTTACGAAGTATGCACACTTTTGTGCATTATCTCATCCATTTAAAGCTAGCAAATTTTCTACTGCATTTATGGAAACAATTCAAAAGCTACATGGAAACCCAAAGATTATTGTAAGCGACAAAGTTCCCATTTCACTGGAAATTTTTGGACAAAATTATTTTCTTATCTTGGTACTCAGTTAGCTCATAGTTCATCTTATCATCCTCAATATGATGGGAAAACTGAGATAGTAAACAAATGTTTGGAAGGATATCTTCGTTTCTTTGTATCTGATAAACAAACACAATCGGTCAAATGGATTCCTTAGGCTGAATGGTGGTATAACACTTCCTTCCACACTACAGCAAAAATGACCCCATTTATGGCACTTTATGGATATCATCTATCGTTCATCACATCATATTTAAGAGAAAATTCTAAGGTTCAAGCAGTGGAAGATCACATCAAGCATCAACAACAAGTTCTCCAACTCTTAAAGGATAACCTCACTTTGGCACATAATAGAACGAAACAACATGAAAATCAACATCGCAGCAAAAGCAGTTTTGATGTAGGTGACTGGGTATTTATATGGCTACAACCATATAAAAAAATTTCCCTCAAGCAAGCTAAGAAGTATAATAAATTATCACCAAAGTATTATGGTCCGTACAAGGTGTTACAAAAGATTGGTACTATGGCATACAAATTCGAGCTTCCTACAACTTCCCGAGTGCACCCAGTTTTCCATGTTTCATGCTTAAAGAAGGTTATAGATGACAAGCTCCAAGTTCAAACAATATTGCGGGAACTTGACGATGAATGAAAAATCATATTGGAACCTGAAGCAGTCACAAAAAAAAGAACTCGACAGCTATGAAATCGATCAATTTTAGAGTATCTTATCAAGTGGAAGAACTTACCCGCTGAAAATTCCTCATGGGAGGATGAAAATTTTATACAGAAGCATCTAGAACTACTCAAGCATTGAGAACAAAACTTTTTTAAAGGAGAGGGGCATGTTAGGTTCCTATAATACTAGTGATTCCCCAATTACTATTGTCATTGTAGCCCTTGTTGTTATTGTTGTGCCCCTATTGTCCCCATATTGTTATTATTGTGCCCCATAGAAGCCCACTATTGTTATTGTTGTGCCCTTATATTATTATTGTTATGTTGGCTTTGATTATATTGTGATCCCTTAGACTCCTATATATAGAAAGGAGGTTTTTTCATTTGTATCATCCAATAATTGTTTATTTTTGTAATGTAAAGGAGGTTTCCCCCTCGAAGAGGCTAATTTTGAAGTCGCTGATCTATATTTTTTCTTCTATTTTGTGATTTGGTTGCATAACAGTGAGCAGTTGAAGAATTTATTACAGGCCATTGGTGAATTTTATGGTTTACATGTTGAAGAAGAAAACAATGATGAAATTAAGTCAAATGATGGTGACTCAGATATGAACTTTAAACAGAAAATTGTTGATCATGATATCATTCAGTTATCAAATTATTATATTCCAAAGGGATTAGTTACCATTGAAAATTTGTTTGATCGAAATGACGTGTAAAAATATTCATTGTTAAAATCATAACAAGAAGATATACAGGACTGTAATATAGGTACTACATAAGAAATCAAAAATGTCAAAATCTCAGCCAATTTGCCTCGGGACATAAAAGAAAAATATGTCAGCTTTTTTAAGCAATAAAAGGATGTATTTGTATGGTCATATGAAGAATTCAAAACTTATGTCATAGCTATTATTGAGCACAAAATGCCTCTGAAACTGGGAGCTAAGCCCTTTCAACAAAAAATAGGAAGGATTAACCTAGTGCTATTGCCTATTATTGAGAAAGAAGTAGGAAAGCTATTGGATGCTCAAATAATTGTTCCTTTGAGATATTATGAATGGATATCTAATATGGTACCTATAAGGAAGAAGAATGGAGAAATAAGATTGTGTCGATTTTAGAAACTTGAACAAATTATCCTTGAAAGATAATTATCCATTACCAAAACTGGATCAATTACTTCAAAGAGTAACAGGGTCTGACAAGATTTCAATGTTGGGTGGTTTTTTCTAGGTATAACTAGATTTTGGTTAGTCAAGAAGATAGATAAAAGACAACATTCAAAACTCCATGGGGTACTTTTATGTATGCCAAGATGCCATTTGGTCTAATTAATTTTGGAGAAACATTTCAAAGGGAAATGGATCTAGCATTTGTTGGTAAGGTAAATAAATTCATAGTCATTTACCTTGATGATTTGAAAGTATTTTCTAACTCTGATGACAAACACATCAAACTCTTGAGAAGCGTTTTTTAGAGATGTAGAAAATTTGGGATTTCTCTTAATCCTAAAAAGTCACTCTTTGCAATGAGGGAAGGGAGATTGTTAGGACATATTATTTCAAAAGGAGTTATAATTGATCCTAAAAGAGTTTCAGTAATTTAGGTAATCAGTTTACCTAGAAATAAGAAATAAATTCAGTCATTCTTAGGAAATATATATATATATATATATATATATATATATATATATATATATATATATATATATATAGATATATATATATATATATATATATATATATATATATATATATATTTAAGGAGGTTCATACCTAATTATGCTAAAATTGTTAAAGATATTATTGATATGCTCAAGAAAGATAATGAATTTAAATGGAATATCCAAGCTAGATACTCTTTCTCACAGACCAAGAAGGAAATTTCAGAAGCTCCAGCGCTTGCCATCCCAGATTATTCAAAACGTTTTAGTATTTTCTTCTTCACCTTAGATATTACCATAGCAAAAATTTTGTTGCATAGAAATGATGATCAACATGAGAAACCAATTGCTTTATTTAGGAAGGTTATGAGAGATGTTGAACTAAAATATGACATCATAGAAAAACGAGCTTAATATGCCTTGGTACAAGCTTTGAAAGCATTTAGGATTTATGTTTTACATTATCCTATAATTGGTTATGTGCCTAAAAATGTAGTAAAAACAATGTTGAATCGACCTGATACAAATGAAAAATGAGGGAGATGGATTGCTAAGATACTTGAGTTTGATTTAGATATTAGACCAACAAGGTTGGTGAAAGGACAAGGTTTAGATAAGTTGTAGGCAGAATTAAACTACAAAATACATGGTATTAATACCATAATGAAAATTTCAGGAGAGAAGAATCCACAAGAACCTTCTAATTCTTCGGGAGAGAATAATCCACAAGAACATTCTCATTCTTCAAGAGAGAAGAATCGAAAAGAACATTCTCATTCTTTAGGAGATAATAATCCACAAGAACCTTCTTCCAATGTAGTTCCTATACACATTGATGAAACATTTTTACTATCATATTGGTACAAAGACATAGTGCATTTTCTACGTGATTTTGAGTACCCTCTTGAATTGACAAAGAATCAATGTAGATCCCTCAGACTCAAGGCCTTGAAGTACTGCATAGTAAATGAAAAATTGTATTGGAAGGATCCCTTAAATATCCTCTTACTATGTTTGACTGAAAGTGAAGCAGATGGAGTAATTGAGAAATTTCATGAAGGAGTTTGTGGAGTACATTATTCTTGGAAGGAAACAACATCTAAAACATGAAGAGATGGTTTCTATTGGAAAAAATTGTTTGCACGTTGAAGAAAAAGTGAGAAGTTGTATCCCTTGTTAGATATTTGTAAGAAAGTAGAGGTTAGTAGCACTTGCCCTTGTTCTAATTTCAATGGAAGCTCCTTTTTTGCAGTGGGGATTAGATTTCGTTAGTGAAATAATTCCTACTTCCAATAATCAACATAGATGGATATTAACAACCACTGATTACTTCACAAAGTGAGTAGAAGCAATTTCCATTAATAATGTAACTGACACAATGGTGATAAATGTTATTGAAGAAAACATTTTGTCTATATTTGGTTGTCCAAGACAAATAATTACAAACAATTCTCAAGCTTTCAGTAGAATTAAGATGATATAATTTTGTCAAAAATATCAGATTTCTTTACATCACTCTACACCTTATTATCCACAAGGAATTGAGCTAGCAGCATCATCAAACAAAAGTTTTGTTAAAGTCATCAAGAAAGTGTTAGCAAATCATAAAAGGAACTGGGACAACCATCTAAAATATGTAGTATGGGCAAATAGGGTTTCACCTAAAAGGTCTACTAGTAAATCTCCTTTTCAACTTGTTTATGGAATAGAAGTTATCTTCCCTACACAATAAGCATTTCCAGGCATGAAGTTTTTGCTCGAATCATACAAAGAAGTATATGTTATTTTAAGAAGGATAAATCAAATTATTGAGCTGAATCAAGATAGAGATGAAGTTCAGCATAAACTTCGACAATATCAAGACAAGATGAAGAGTTTTTTTGAAAAAAAAAAAAGCTAGAGAAAGAGATTTCAGACAAGGATATTTGGTTCTTGGAGGGGATGCAAGAAGAGAAGAAAGAGGCAAGCATGGACAGTTTGATAACCTATGGGGTAGACCTTTCAACATTGCATAATTCAAAGGCAATAATACATTCATCTTACGTAATATGGAAGGAGAATAGTTCTCATTTCCAGTCAATGAAAAATATCTAAAGCATTATATTCAATATTGAGTGTTTTTAATCATCATCATTGTATATTTCCCATTTTTTTTTAATTCCAAAGCAAGTGTGATTTTCATAACACAAACTCCATAGCCCAAGGAGAAGGCACATGGATCTGAAAGTTCTCTACATCCTGTAGGGGGAAGCAGTCCCCAGATGGATTCGATGTTGTAATTCATTTTTTCCCTTAGAATAGTTTTCAAATTTCTTTTTATTGCGAAAAAAAAGAAGATAAAAATAAGAAAAGAAATGAAAAATCAAAAAATCAAAAGAAAAGAAAGGAATAAAGAAAAAGAAAAATATATTGTTATTTTTTAAAATAAGCATGCACATTTAAATTCCACTATATTGTATATTTTTATTTGGAAATTATGTATTTTTCAAAATAAATATTGAAAAATAAAGTTTTATGTGGCTGCTGCCAAGGACATATTTCATATGCAGCTTCTGATGGTTAAGATGTTGTGTGCTAAGATTAATGGCAGCAACTGAATTACGGGACCCCCTGCATTCCCGATAGTTAATGGAGGGGGTGGGTCCACAAAGCAATTTTCCTGATTACGCTTTTATAAATGTGTCAAGCTATAAAGAATTGTGGGAACCCATCTGCTTGAAACCATTTACCACTACCACCCCCTGCAAACCACTTATCCTCCTCCACCATTCCTACCCTCTACCAACCTTTTGCCATTTTTAGTTTCAGTTACTTCTCCCACTAAACTAGCCAAGCGACTATTTTTGCCTTTATAACTCCCGCCAACATTCAAATCATTTAATTCTCTGCGCCAATAATGCTTAATTCAAAAGAGAATTGTCATGAGAAAAATCATAAAGCTATTACTCTTCTAAAACAAATCCTTTTACCTCCTACCCACAAGCAAAATTTCTAGAACATCATTTGAGCAAATTCTAGCAACCAACAACTACCAATCATCACTAATATTGTGTAATTCTAAATTATCCTCAGTAATTTTTATTTTTTCCCAAATGACTATTCATAAAGGAAAATATAAAGTATCTGTAGAGAATCCCCTTCTACCTCCTGTGATTAATTTAGATGAATTACCTCTTGTTGACACCCACTTCAAGATTACTAACACCAATTGTGAATTAGACTTGTACGAGATTCACAATTGGGCATTCCAAAAGTGTGAGGAGGCCAATGAGAAATTCTATTTTTGTAAATCTTTACTTCCTTATTTTTGTTTCCCTTAGACACATCATTTCCCAAAATTATTCACCTGGTGTTGAGCCCAATACCTTCCAAGTCAAAGAGCTATAATTGCTCAAAATAATGAAATTCGTTTATCCATAACCTCTTAATTGAATTTTCAAGCCTTGCAATTAAAACCTTAGGACTGTCTTCACCATTTTTCTACTGATGCCCTTATGGATGTTTGCCAAAATCTTTAATTCTCACAGAGAGCTTATATTTTTTAGTCATTCTTAGCAAAGAATTTTGAATTACCTAGGACAAACCCACCTTATCCCTTTGTAATGTTTCTTGAGATGTATAGGCAGGTTATTTCCATGGTTTCTTATTTGTTAGGATATCCGAATGATCAGTGGGTAGATGAAGTTATCTTAGGGTTCTTAGCAGTCTTTTCATCTAGTAAGAAACCCTCAATTAGGTTCAATTACAGTTAATTTTTGTCAGATGTAATTCGTGATCAATTCCTAAATTTCAGTGTTGAACGATCATTCAAGCACTAGTCAATTTCGGTTTACTCGTTTTTATATCATCAGTAAAAAAGGTTCAAGTTTCCTATAGAGAAATTGGTTATTAAAGGAAAACCACAATCAGTGATTCATTGGACTTCATTAGTAAGGAAAAATTATGAAGATTTCTCTTTCAGTGACTTTGTCAATCAATTTTTGTATATGACAATCTATTTGTTAAGTAGTGATGTGGTTCCTAGGGTTTCCATAGAGATTAAAAGGATTTTACACTTGAGTTAGAAGTCTAAAGTTGGAGACTAGTATTTATACCATAAATTTACTAGTGTTCCTCCCCATGATAATTTTTGCATTAGAATATATTAGACAAATGATGAACATGGATGATATTCATTTTGTTTCCAGGAAGAAAAAAAATAATTTTAAACTAAAGGCACATATTGGCCCATTCATAGTCAACACTAGAGCTGCAAAAAAATAAGTTAATGATTTGTTAAGTCAGATGAAATTTAGATTGAGTTTTAGCGGGTCATATGATCCATTGGGAGTAATATCATCAATGATAGTTGAATAGAAGTTTGCACCATATGTGCACATTTCAAAGCCTGAAATTGAACAGTATGCTAACAAAGAAGAATGGGAAGAGAACACACTGCAAGAAGTTGAAGAACAAGTTTCCAGTCAAACAACATTGGAAACTCCTAGACTGAAAGAAAAGAAATTGAAAAGACTGAGACAAAGCATATTCCCGACAGGATCAAAGTTTCATAAAGCAACATTGAAAGTGTTTAAGAGAATAAAGTCTATAAATGTTGAAGAGGAGTCATCAGAAGTCCAAAATTCTAAAGATCCTACCACAATCATACTTTCAAGAGAACATGTATTCTCATTATAGAAAACAAAAGAAACCATTATGGATTCTCCTTCTTCTCCCTCTTCTTCAGGAAAACAAAGTATTTTTCAAAAAAATCTTAGAGATGAAGAAGAAAAATGAGGCGTTAAAAACTTCAACATATGAAAAGTTCTGGAAACAATCTTACAAAACTCAAACTAGGTTACTATCTACCTTAGATAGTAAAAAGAGGACAATTGCAACGAGCATTTATGGAACCAAAGGTTCTTGTGCCTAAGAGTGTTGACATTGACAAGAGCTCTATATTTTCATTTGATGCTAAACAGATACATCCTATAAATAAAATTGATATTCATGAATAAGAAGGAGAAATGATCTATACATCATTGACCAGTTCTTCCATGACAACATCTAAGCTACGTGCATCTCTAAATAACATCCACTCTCAGTTGAAGCTAGAAAAGATGTCTTCTCTAGCTGAACATACCAAGATCAAGGGGTTAGAAGATCTAATTTTAAAGTTGAGATTGAATAATAAATATGTAAAAATTGTTGAAGAAATAATAAAAAGAGGAAATGCAGACATCTAGGCACTAGGGAAACAATTGAAGTTACCAACAACTGAACATCCTCAAGCACAGGAAGTGGGACAGTTGGAGAATGAAAAGGAAAATATGCTTCGTATGATTGTGTAACAAAATGTGTAGATTCAGAAGATGGAGGCAGAGATGGAGAAATTAATCAAAGAAAAATAACTTCAAATTAGTATTGGAGCAGGGACATCTACAACAGGAGTAGTATCAACAATAGAACCAAAGTCTACTAGTTAGAATCTAGCAGAACAATTGTCAAAAGCTATGGGAGACCTATCATTAAAGGATATGGAAATTGAGAAACTAAGAATTTAGTTGCAAAAGACCCAAGATAACAAAATAAAGGTTGATAATGCATATCTTGTTGAAATATAGAAAACATTCAGATTAACCAAGCAACTTGAAAAATATGAAAATGAATCATTGATAGCACAAACATTATCTAAAGCAAAAGAAAAAATATGGATTGACATAAATTCAAATATAATTGAACTCTAGACATCTATCGAGATCATTTTTGAACAAAAGGAACTCGTCACAAGATCAAAGGTAGCCATAATAGAAATTAAAGAATATTTAGATCACATGCCAAGAGAAGAAACCAAAATAATCAAAGTGTTGAATTCAAAAACAAAGGAAGAATTAGAGGAGTTGGGAATTGAAGACAGGACTGATACAATCCTTGAAGTAAGAAGAGTTTTTACTAAAAGGAATTTAATATTACAATTAGGAAATAAATGTCAAAACATATAAGTACAGGTAAAAAAATTCCATAAACAATTTAATGTCTTACGCCAAAAGGGACTTCCACCTCTAAGAGATTCTAGTGGCCCATTGATTCCACTAGAAAATTACCAGCATAGATTACATGAGATAGCAATAGATATATTAAAGTTTGCTAAAGTAAAAGGGATTATTAGTGGTAAATAATTCATTGAAGGTCTAGAGTATGATTTATTTATCCAACATGAAATTCAACATTTGTTCATTACTAGGCCAACTTTTGAGAAGTATACAAAGGTGGACGAAGCATATAGAAAAGTAACAAAATTTTCTATTCTAAATGACAAAAGATGGGATAAATTACTCGAACTCATCGAGTAAAACAAAATTCATAATTTTAGAAACCATATGTAGTTAAAGAAGGAACAAAAAGCATGATAACAGTAGCATAAAGCATGGAACCAGTTTAAATAAATAGTCATTAAACAACACTCTCGAATAATGTGCTAATTAGTCAAAATCAGTTCAGAAAATCTATTTTTGTAAAATCCAAATTAGTTTTGGATAATGTTTTATTTTGTAGAGAATTATATTATATTTGGATATTTTTGAATTACACTCTATAAATATTTCATAATTCAAAGTAAGAAGGGTTGAACCCTTGTGATGATCTAGTGACACTATTGTGCTACTCTGAAATATTTCTGAAGATAATCAAAGGATTTTGACGTCATTCTTAACAACTTTTGTGTTCATGTGATTTTTTCTGGCTTATTCATTTATCTTTTCCATCATATATTCAAGGTAACATAGGAGTTAGGGTAAGGCTAAGTTAAGTATTAAATTCCCTGAAATCCCACTGCAAAGTTATCATCTTTATGGAGATTAACTAATTGAACAGTTTGTTTAAATTAGTTCCTCTTGATCTTTAAATTGTTGCCTTTTGTCATCTCTTAACTATATTATGTTTGGCTCTAGTTTTTTTCTGCATGCATCAACTGTATTTAATTAATTAATTATTCAATATGAATGTTTGATTATTAAATATATTCTCATTTTCAACTTTCAAAATGAATTAAAGTTTTATATTGTTATGATTGAAAATCAACCCTTTGAAACTTCTCATAAATATTTGGATTTTACAAGTGTTAAAGGTTTAATGCATTGGTCATCCAACTAAATTAAAACCCTTACTTAGATGCTTTGGCATAGCTCCAAAGGCTATAATTGTATACAAAGATACAAGAAAGTGTTTGCATTAATAACCTTATTTCATTGTTATTTATCAATTTTGGAAGCTTCATGAAGCTATGGAAAGAGGCCTAAGTCCTAGCCCTAAAAAAATGGCTCAGAATTCATGGTTGTTGGCACAAAACTACTTGAAAATGTCCACCGTCGCATGGATTCCTTGCTATGGGAGAAACTAGCGGGTCTCAATCACATGGAAGAATTGTCATTAGAAAAGCTAGGGGTCTATTTCAACAAAACATTTAGTTGTCTTAGGGGTTGGGCACTTGGAAGGATTGATTGTCTCCTGAAGGTTCTATAACTTCTGAGGAAGGTCAGATTGGTCTTGTGTTGTCGATGACACTTCATTAACTATACATGGGGAGTTGATTCATATCATAGTAACCCTTCATCACATGTTTACCCTAGCTGGCCGGTTATCTTGGGTAAATGTGGGAGGAGGGTGTTATAGAGTGGTATCAAAGCATGGTTCACCCCTTGGACTAGATGGGTGGAATGTGTTTTTCATGCATACATGTCGTTCGCATATGTGTTGTTATGCTTGTGGTCTATGTGCTTGTTGTGTATGAATGGTGGTGGTAATTGTTGCAATTGTGTTGTCATGTAGAAGTTGATGGTGATTGTTTTTGGATGTGGTCATCATGAGTGCATGTCGGTTATGCATTTGTTATGCATGTCAGTGTCTATATGTTGTTATGCATGCATTTTCATGGTTATGGTATAGTCATGCATGGTAACTAGATAATGGTTGAAATGATGTATATATACTGTGATGATTATGATTATACATGTATTGTGCTAATCTGATTGGTCTTGTAAATGAAATATCCTTGAACTATAGTGAGGTACATTGGTTTGTTTATCATTTGGTTTAGCTAACATGATATACCTTGCAGGAAGAAGAAGATCAAAGATGACTAGAAAAATGGTAGACTACAGTTCATGAGACTCTCCCTATAGATCAGATGAACAGCATGGTGATGGGTACTCTCCTGACATAGCAAACACTTTGAGAAGTTTTAAGGCATAAATAAGAAGTTGTAAATCACATAATGACAAAATAATTCAGTCACAAGAGATACTTTCCACGGTATAGGAGAAACAAGCAGAGGTTAATGCAATCATGTTTTAGATCTTGTTAGACTTGTAGAGACAGAGACCACTTAGGATCCGTCATTTACAGGAGGACAAGACTAATGGAGCATATGGTATCAGGTCTCATGGTGGGAATAGGTCAGATAGAGATAACATGGTTATAGATTGTAGGTTCTTGGATACATCAGATAGACGAGGAAGTGGACATGGATGACTTTACTCTAGTTCTTGTTGAGATAGGTACCATATTGGTCATCATCATTATCATTATTATAGGAGGAGTGATAGGGGATATTTTCTGGATGAGTTCAAGAAAGAAAATCCACCTACATTTGATGGAGAAAAGAATAAGTGACAAGATACAAATGTGTGGTTGCTCGAGATGAATAAGTTCTTCAGATTGGATGATTACTCAAAGGACATGAAGCCGATAATAGCTACGTTTAGTCTTAAAGGTAAAGAAGACATTTGGTGGGAAGATGTAAATAATTTCAGAGGCATTTGGGAAGAGCAATTGACTTGGTGTGAGTTCAAGAGAATTTTTTGGAAGAAGTATCTATCTGAGAGGTACTATGATGATAGGGAAAAATAATTCTATGAGCTAATGCTAGGAGCCATGATTGACGAGGAGCACACTAGTAGATTCTTGGATGTGTTGAGGTATGTGCCTTATTTGAAGGAGAAGAAAGTGAATATTCAAAGATTCATCAGTGGGTTGTCGATAGCATTCAAAGACATGATTGAGTTTGATAAGCCTAGATCATTGGAGGAAGCCATCAAAAAGCTGAAACATTGTTATGAACAATCGAAGTGCATATCTGAAACTAAGTAGGATTGGAAAGGTATGTGAAGAATAAAGGGAATGGGATAAGAAGCGAGTTAGACCTCAGTACATAAGTAACAAAGAGAATGCAACATTTCCTAAGAAGTTCAATGAATTTGACAAAGAGAAGGTATTTCAGTTTGAGGAGAAGAACAGGGGTGATGGCAGGAAGCCTTTATAGTGTTGGACTTGTGGAAAAGATCATCCCAGGAGAGATTTTCCATAGTATCAGGGTGGTAGACTGCAAATCTACAATGCTCAAGAGGCACAAATAGTGGGGGATGTTGGAAAAAGTATTCCTCAGATTTATGCAGCGTTGAATAATAGGCGGGTAGATCACTAGGCGTCTATTATCAAGATGGATGGTAAGCTTTGTAAAGAAGTTGTTTCTATTTTTATTGACCCTGTATCTAATTATAGTTATGTTAATCCTGACCTGGTGGATAAGTGTGGTTTTAATAAATCAATGCATGTAGAATATTGGTTAGTGTAGTTGGCTACAGGTACTAAGAAAAGAGTTCATTACTGGGTGAGAGCTTACACATTCAAGTTCAATGGTATGCCTACAATAGCACATTTGAATGTGCTTCCATTGGGATCATACAATATATTTTTGGGTATGGACAGGTTGTATCTTCATAGACTCAAGGTGGATTTTTATGGCAAGGATATTGAGTGCTTGGATGACAATGGAGAACATAAAATATTGCAGGGTAAGAAGAGGGAAATGCTAGTTAGAATGGTGACAATTATGTAGGAAAAACATAGTCATAAAAAAGTATGTGTATTGTTTGCAGTGCATATTTCTAGTGATAAAGATAAGGACGTTGAGGATGCAAAGGTATTGAGAAGGTACACAATTTTACAATAGTTTTAGGATGTATTTCCCGTTGAGATTTCAGAGTTTCCGCCTCATAGAGAAGAAAACTTTTCTATTGAGTTGGTACTAGGGGAAGCACAAGCATTGAAGGCACCATACATGATGACAACACTAGAGTTAGTGGAATAGAAGTTGAAATTTAAGGAAATGCTTAAAAAAGGATACATTAGGCCAAGTATGTCACCTTGGGGTGCACCAGTGTTGTTCGTGAAGAAAAAGGATGGTACTCTTAGGGTATGCATCAAATATAGGTAGTTGAACAAGGTAACCATCAAGAAAAGGTATCCCTTGCCAAGGTTTAATGATTTGTTTGACCATTTGAAGGGAGAAACAATGTTCTCGAAGATTGATATGATATCAAGATACCATCAAGTACGCATTAAAGAAGAGGACATCTACAAGATTGGTTTCCGGACTAGGTATGAGAATTATGAGTTTGTTATAGTTCCTTTTGGTTTGACTAATGCTCCAACTACCTTTATGTTCTTAATGAATAGTGTGTTGTTTCCTTATATGGAGAACTTTGTTATTGTGTTCATTGATGATATATTGATATATTATAAATGAGGAAGAACATGTCGAACATTTAGCAGAAATGTTGAGATTTCTAAGAGGGCATCAGTTGTATGCCAATATTAGAAAATGTAGTTTCTTTCATACAAAGGTACATTACTTGGGACATGTGGTTTCCAAGGAAGGCATAACAGCGGATCCAGAAAAGATAAAGGTTATTATGGAATGAGTAGCTCCTAGGAATGTTGATGAGGTAAGGTCATTTATGGGGTTAGCAAGCTATTATAGGAGGTTCATCAGGAACTTCTCATATATTTATTATCCTATTACATCGTTGGAAAGGAAAGGTAAGAAATTTGAATGGATAGAGGAATGTCCAGCTAGTTTTGAGCAGTTGAAGAAGTTGTTGATAAATGCTCCATTTCTAAAGATTACAAATCCAGATAAAGAGTTTGTAGTTTGTACAAATGCTTGCAAGAGAGGACTTGGTGGACCCTTGATGCAAGAGGGACAAGCGGTATGTTATGAATCAAGGAAACTGAATGAGCATGAGTAGAATTTTGTTACACATGATCTTGAGTTGGCAGTGATCCCACGTGCATTGAGGATGTGGAGACACTACCTTCTTGGCAGGAGGTTTGTATAATGAGTGACCAAAGTGGATTGAGATATTTGTTTGACCAACCAAATCTGAAATCCAAGTAATCTATATGTTTGGGAGTGATGAGTGAGTTTGATTTTGAGATTGGGTACATTAAGGGAAAGGAAAGCAGAGTTGTAGATTCTCTTAGCAAGTGGATACAGGTAAGTCATATTGCAACTATGACTTCTTATGGGGTGGATTTATAGGCTCATATCTTACAAGAAGTTCAGCAGGATGACAGGCATAGGGAGATTATGCATAAGCTACAACAAGATACAGGTGATGAGGACGTCACTAGTAGAAAATGATGAAATTAATGACTAGGTGACTAAATAAGTTAGTCACTGCAATTATTTCAAGTGAATTACTACTAAATTTGAGCAATTTTAAGTGACTGAACTAAAAATGACTAACTTAAATGACTAATTTAGTTTAGGGATAAAATATATGACTAGATAATAAGTGACTAAAATAAAAGCGACTAACTTAAATGACTAATTTAGTCTAGGATTAAAAAATATGACTAGATAATAAGTGACAAAATTATTTCATGATGAGACTACCCTACAAGCCACCAAATTTCTATCATATCCATGAGGCCAACAACAATTTGTGGTTCAAGATATAGCTAATTTGGAACAAACTTAGCTTTGGAGCCTAACATTTGTTTCCACCTCTAATGTTTATGGACAAAGAGATCAATTTCTAAAGCATGTGGGAGCCAATCTATCACATTTCCCATGTTGACTCCCTCTATTGAACATCATGGAAAATCTCCATAGATTAGTTATCCTTACTAAAACAAACATTTCATTGGAAATGATCATTAATCCTATGACATTACTACTTCACTATACTTTTTGACCACACAAAGCTTATTTTGATGTCTACCCTTCTTATTTCATGACAAGACTAACCTACAAGCCACCAAATTTCTATCATATCCATGAGGTCAACACCAATTTGTGGTTCAAGATATAACTAAATTGGAACAAACTTAGCTCTAGAACCTATGCCATTTTTCCACCCCTAATGTTTATGGTCAAAGAGATATCAATTTTCTAAAACATGTGAGAGCCAAAGTATTTCCTTTCCCACGTTGACTCCCTCTATTAAACATCATAAAAAATCTAAATAAATTAGTTATCCTTATTAAACCAAACTTTTAATTGGAAATTATGATTGACCATTACTATGACATTACTACTTTTCTTCACTTTTTAATCACACAAAGCTTATTTTTATATCACCATAATTCACTTTTAATAAATCAACCAAAATCCCCTCAAATAATATTTGGTAACACAAAGACCTAACAATTTTCATACAATTAATAATTATTTATAATCCGAAATACCTCCCATTAAACAAAAGAAAAGACTCAACATTTTATTTAATGGAATTTAATTCCCCTTCACATTATCCACAGTCACATTGTTTTCCCTCCTCTGGTGTCTTCTTTTATTTATGTATATTTTTTTTGTTTTAGTGGTTTGTTATTCAGACCTTCAGGAAATATCTTAGGCTCATATTTTTGCGCGTGGCACCGAGCAAGAGGCTATAACTAGCTAAATGGAAGCTCAAACACAGGGTTATTATTATGGTGGCCTATGCTATTGGGTTCTATGGGTGGTGGTGCCCCTGTTTTCACTCGGTCAACTGAAAATCCTTTCTATGGTGATCAAACTGGAATTACAACCCAATCATAGTTGGAGGGCTATATGATCTCTACTAAGTGCAAACTCAATCGTTTCACTTATATATCGCTTAGGGTTGCTTGGATTTAGATATGCTATCTTTGTGGCTGAGTAAGCCGTTGGATCATTCACTGGCTCTAGATCAATTGCACTTGGAACTGGACCTACTGCTTAAGCTGCTGTGGAATCTACCAATTCTAGGTAAACTTGCTTTCAAACATTACCAAAATTAATTCTCGAATTTGTGCGAATTACTTATTTTAACCAACTGGTCCAAACTGAACTATCCTACCTGGGTCAAATAGTGTGGCATGCAACTCATTATTCGGACCAGTTGCATAAAATATATTATTACTTTTTGATTGGATATTGACAGATGGGTGAGGATTCTGTGCAATTATACTAGTTTCGAGAAAAAACTCAGTTTAGATGTACTGGGCTGTGGATGCTTATCAACAGTTGCTTGTTAGAAACATTTTATGACATATGCCTTAAATGTTTGCAAAATTCATTCATTTATCCTCATTGTCTAACTCATGCAGTACTCATGAATATTTTCTATGTTTGAGGTTCGAGCATTGCAAGCAATAGGTTCTGAGATACTTAGATATCAGTAAGGGAGTGTTACAACCATACATGAATGTGTTTTTCTAAAGCCTTGTCAATTTAGAATTTGGCTTCAGGGTGCATAACCCCAGGTGGATGTGATCATATCTTTCCTCAGTTTGGAATTAACATCCTTAGCGGCTTCAGTGCCATACCTTGTGTTGTGCCTTGTGGCCCTCTTTAGCTCACTGTTGTCATCTTTGTGATGTCCAGGATAATTGCAACTATTGCCACAGTGGCATATCCACTTTGACAGAAATGTGAAATGTGTTAAGACATTTAACCCCTCAAAATCATGTGATGCTACCTCTTAGTTAACCTAAGTACTCTTCGGGCTATAGATAACAAAATCTACAACAAAAACAACCTACATATCAAATCATCAAAACAAGAAAAATACATACAAAATATATATCTCTTTTACCTGCAAATATTTTCAGATTCTATTTTCCCCTTCAACCTCGTTAAAGGTGCAAAGCAACATAAAAATGTGGAATGATTGACTAGATAAAATCATAGAAGTAAGATTTTTTCATAGGCACTTGACCAAGTCACCAAAATGATCTGCAAGGGCAAATAATTATCTTGCAATTTAGAAAATACAACTAAAGACAAGTTTCCATGAATTGCAGACAAGGATATGCACTACAAAAAATTTAGCCATGCAAACTAAAAGAAGACAAAAAATACTCTCTATCATTTCCTTCATAATACAAGTTCCTGAACTACCACAAGTAGCATGATCTCTTTGCTTTGGTTCATTTCATTTACAAAGAGCTACAAATGTGCATTCATAATTATAGAGGTATTAGCATTCCATTTTCAAGGGACTGCATTCTAAGATTCCTATAGTTAATTTTACATATTGTACTTATATGACTAACATTGATGTGCATACCTACAACTCTACCCTAATCATAGTATGCAGTGCTCTTGACAAGTCAATATGACTAAAATCTTCAACAACCATCATTGGCAGGCTCAATGGAACTAAGCTATTTCCTTGAAGTTGTGTACAGTGTTCTTCAGCATCAACCTAAGCACAAATAATTACGAATGCGAGGCCATTGTAGTGGGATTTTTGCAGGATATTAACAACAGTATCAAGGGTCTTTCCTGGCATAACCTCCATCAAAACTTGCACATCATACTCCCGTTTGTTATAATTGTCATTGTGCAATAATACACGATATGGTGGAGATGTCTTCCTTGATTTTATTTTATTGTAGTGACAAGAAAATAGAAAGAGACTTAGAAGATGCATCGAAGGAATTGGAAATTCTAAAGACATCATATCTATTTCATTGACAATGAAAATAAAATTCAAGTAAAATTCTAGTCACATACACTCTAATAACCATGTCCTTCGGAGTAGATATCTTTATTTGACAAAAGTTCTACATAAGACAATACAATGAAACAAGAATCTATTCATAAGTCATCATTCTATTTATCGTAGATCAAACTCTGATTCTTGACCAGGTGTAGTTTTCTCAATTGTTGGCATCTCTATCAATCCACTACCTTTTCCCCATGGTGAGGTTGATCTGATTGCAAAAAATACCTAGGTCATGCATGTCCCTTTTGACTGTGATATTTTGTCACCTTGGATACTTTGCAATGTTGTTGTCTTGTGGTTGTTCTCCTCACATTTCCATATTTTTACATGTAGTAGCTCACACATGCTTAATTGCTAATTTACCCATAAGGGAAAGCTGATTTATGTTGATATGATTGGGGATGGGGAAGAATTAATCTCGAAGATATCAAACTGGCCATCACTTTTAACCCTACTTGAGAGTACAAGCTCATGTTGTACATAACGAGAGGACAACTCTAGAATCGTGGGCCTCTTTCCATTATTCCTCTTTCATTGTTGTTTGTTTCCTTGACCTTTTTTTTCCTATCCTGCTTTCCATTGATTTTCAGTTGGATAATACTTTGTGTGTACCCAGTGATTGAAGGTCTGGCTGGTAGTAAACTGTGGTTGAAATTTCAACCTTTTAGATGAGAGCATTAATCTTGTGGATAATACATGGGGGATATGGAAAAGGTGCATCCAAAAAACTGGAATTCCTTGCAATACAACCTTAATCATAATAACCCTTCCGCCAAGCGAGAGCCATTTATGGTCCCAACAGGTCATATTTTTTTCAAATTTAGTTACAAGCCATGCCCAATCTTGGATTTTATATTTGCATGGTTTTAGGAAGCATCCCAACTACTTGAAGCCGACAGACATAGGATGTATTTTCACCCCAAATAATGAAGCAATCTCAAAAATCACCTCCGTGTTTGCTTCATTCGAAATAATATAATTCTTGTTTTTGTTGATGAACAAACCCGAATTTTTGTCAAATTTCTCAAAAACCTTGTGGAAGGACACCCATTCAGAATATTTTTCCTCCCCAATGTAGAGGACATCGTCCACAAAAAAGATGTGAGACAATATGCAATTTCTAGAGATATTACAACCAGAAGTTGAGCCCACCTTCATCATGGCTTTGATCCCTCTACTGGAAGCATCCATTACAACGAAAAAAGCAGGGGTGAAGAATTGTGTGGGTTTGCCATTGATAAGTACAACCATATATGTCGTAGAGATGTGGGCCTTAATCCATTGGATATGTCTATGTGTAAACCCAACTTTATATAAAATCATGATGAGAAACTCTCAGTCCACACAATCGTATGCCCAATTGAGATCAATTTTCATAAGGCATGATTTTAACTTTTTGGTTTTGATAGAGTGTATGCACTCTTGGACTATTTCTACATCATCCTGTATTCTCCTATTAGAAAAAAAGCCAAATTGCTCCAACGTAATGTGTGGAGATAATATCTTTTTGATTATGTTAGCAAGGAGCTTAGAAATAATTTTATAAACCAAATTACATAAGGATATGGGTATATAGTCTGCAAAATAAAGAGAGTTTTATTTTTTGGGAATTAATGTGAGAAAAGTGGAGTTTATTACACTTGGAAAATGCCCAAAAATTCTAGTAGCTTACACCATGCTGACAAGATAAGGACCCATCAACTTAAAGAAGAACATGAATAGATCAACAAGCCAGCCATTGGGTCCTGGACTCTTGTCCTTGGCCATTTCCTTAAGTGTTTGCAACAAATCCTCATCCAAGATTGGAGCATCCATTAAAGCAACACCCTCTTTATTGACCATCTCCAATTTTTCTACCATATTATCACCTTCCACTTCCTTGAACTGATTTCTGAAATATCTAAGAGCCTCCTTTTTTAAATCTTTGATAGAGGTGTGGATGTTCCCAACTTCATCTTTTATAGCCCATATGGAGTTATGGTGTTTCCTCTTTGATGAAACCCTGTGAAAAACATTTGTATTCCTATCTCCACTTTTGATCCAAAACAACTGAATTTTTTGATGCCATTCCTCTTCCTGTAGCTTGATTATTTTTTCCTTCCTCATCACTAGATTTAAAATGGTCTTCTGTTGGTGCTCAGAAAAGTAGCCCAAGGCAATTGGGTCAAATAATAGAGAAATTTCATTCTCAATGGATAACAATTCTCGTTTGATCTCTTTTTTGCGATTGTATAACCAAGCTTTGACCTCTTTTTCAGTCTCTTGAGTTTTAACCGAATCTGCAATAATGGATTTACAATGGTCAAAGAGATCGGGGAGTTCCAAGAGTGATGGACCAACTCTTGGAAATCTGGGTCGCTTAACCATATAGGGTTGAATTTGAAAGGTATTTTAAGTTTCTCCAGCTCGTCATGCCATTCTAAAATTATGGCATCATGATCCGAAACATCTAAAAAGAGGGTCCAAGATTGTATTTGATTCATCCTATGATACCATATTGAATCCATTAAAAATCTATCAATCCTCTTCTCTATACCCTCCTCCCCAGTATGCCCATTGCGCCAAGTCAGGGATAGAGGTATAAGAGCTATATCTTTGAGTGTCTTTCGCTCAAAGATATCTTAGAAAAAAATCACCAGAGGATTCAAGGCTTCTCTATGTGTTGAAGAAAGTGTAACTAGGTTCGGTCTTCATAATGACATGATCTTTGTAAATGATGTAATAAAAGAGAATAAATTATTTTTGTATGCCTTGCTACATGGGTTTCATGAGCAAGAAGTGTCATAGGTCAAAATACTTCTTCTTGATGTCTTTAGGATTTATTAATATGTCAAAGAGCCATGTCATGTAAAAGGAATCTCTTCATGAGCTTATGTAAATGTATACAAGTCCACAAAAGTGTGTAGCAGCCCTCCAAAGACCAAGATCAATCCTCCATTAGCAAGCCCAAGAAGTCTGCAAACAAATCGATAAGGAATTCATCATGTTGGATTCAATATTGAATTAAATATATATTCAAATGTCATGTCAGCTCAAACAATAGACATGTCAATTCATGTATTCAAGTCAGCTCAATATAGGAGGCACAAACCACTATAAATACCCGTCTATGGTATCCGCAAATGGTAAAAACAAAACTCGCATTCTCCTCTAAAATTTTGATGGGCATGAGGTGCAGGCAGGACAAATTTTGGATGGGTGCAGTAGGGTGCAAGAAGTCGGATTCTTCTCTACTATTTCGGATGGTGATGATGATGATGATGATGATGGTTAACGTCTGCTGAGACCAAATAATGATCTATCAGACCTAAAAAGACAAATTATTTATTTTGATTTAAGATTTTATTCATATGCTCAAAAAGCTTGGAGGGAAGCCTCCCGAGTTCACTATAATTTTGGCATTGTAAAAGGCTAGGAAGGTCAGTATTGTAACAAAGGTTGTGAAATTGAGATCTAATGTGGTTGTATGCAGGGCACTCTAAGAAGAAGTGGTTTTCATCCTCGATGCTTCTATTCTCACAAATATGGCAGATCCTTTCCATCCATGGTGTTTTAGGAACTGCCCAGCGGCCAGTTTCACTATGGAGCTCATGAGAATTCGTTCTAATATTTGCTATATTAATTTTCTTCTTTGAGCTAGTTAGAATAGAGAGATACTTTTGATCTTCAAGGGTGGGGTTGATGACCTTCTTATAATAACTTAATTTTCTTTTAGACGCTAAATCTTTCTCGCACCACAATTTTTCTTTGAACTTAGAAGTAACAATATCTTTAATGTTATTTATGTTTTGCAAAGCATCATTCTCATTGATCTCCCAATAGTTTAGCCAGGCCCTTGTGTCCTTATGCCATCCTCGGTTAAGCCTTAAGTGGTTTTGGCTGGAATTTAAAGCTAGCTTAGGAAGTCTATGATTGTCTATGTTATTGAGCTTGTGCTTGTACAACAGAAACCTGAGCATAGCTAGGCTCTCAATAGGAGAAAGACCTACTTCTATAAGGAGAATAGGATAGGGTGTATTACTTTTAATTTTCAGGTTATAAGTTATAAAACGCTTCTGGATTTTCTCAATCTTCCTCCATGATTCTCTGGAGATGCTGCAGCCCCAAACTTGTCTGGTACAACAAGGACAAATTCTCGGAGTCCTTTGAGTCTTCGGATGGCACAATGAGTAGCAATCATGGTTACAATGACAGTGAAGCCCTCGCACATATCTCTGTAGTCTCAACATGGTTACAACAAGTTAAGTCTCGGAGGATATCATTGTAAAGGGTTTGGATCTATCTCTAGTAACCTTCGCATACTGTTTAAGCACTACTATAGTCTCAGCATACTGATAATGAAGAATATTCAAGTGATATCTCTGTAGTAGTCTCACTATAATGAGAAGGAGACTTAATGACAGTGACAAGGGTTACAATTTCAACATAATGAGAAGCAATGATAAGAATTACTATCTCGTCATAATAAGAAAAGGTGACAAGGATCATCACAGTCTTGAAATATGCTCTTGACATGGTCACAATCAATGTGACGATGATCTCAACAATAATGTAGTGATGATCTAAGTACAAATGAAGATATGGTACAAAAATCATCATGATGATTGTCATAGAATCAAGGTCACAGTGAAGATCTCGATGAAGACAAGAGACCTTGTTGACACGATGAAGAAGAAATAATGAAGATCTCAGTGATGCAATAATGGTGGCCGCAATGGTGTAGCAATGAGGATGCTCTTAGCAGTGACAGAGGAGAGGATTGGTGTCTTGGTCTTGGAGTGGCATATTGGGTCAAGGGTCATGGTCTTGGTATTCTTCAATAAATCCCCCTCTGTGGGATGGGTCTTTTTGATGTCCTTGTGCTTCAGCGATCTGTTTCTCTTTCTAAACTTGCAATGGGGAAAAATAAAAAAAACAGCTTGAACTCAAGTGGGAGTTCAAAGGGAATGAGATGATAATGGTGACGATGAGAATGATCAAGGAAAACAATGAATGGAAAACCCCTCTATTTATAACAAAGTATTGATCCAAATTAGGAATTAGAAAATAATAAAATATTATTGACTAAATCCAATTCTAGCCGGGAAATGAAACGATAACGGTGACGATGAGAATGATCAAGGAAAACAATGAATGGAAAACCCCTCTATTTATAAACAATGTATTGATCCAAATTAGGAATTAGAAAATAATAAAATATTATTAACTAAATAAAAATCTAGCCGTTGAGAATATTTTATTACATTTTTTAGAGGGAAAACATATTCAAAATGATCAAATATCTTTATTTAGAAAGTGGTTGAAGTAATTAACAAATAAAAATGATTTATTAATCACTTTGTGAGAATTAAGAAAGGTGTGAATTTGAAATAATTGTTAAATAACGGTTTAACAATTATTCCAAAAATAAAAATAAGGAATAATAAACAAATAGTGATTTGTTTAATTATTCCAAGCTGATTAAGTCAAAGGTGACAATAAATAATTATCAAATAATAATTTTACAATTATTTCTAGAGAAAATTAAATAAATAATTATTTATTCAAATATTCTCATGGGGGTTTTGAATTTTAATGAGAAATAATTGAGGGAAAATGGTTACTAAATTATTTCCCCATGGTGAAAGTGAATTTACTATGGTAAAATTAATCCTACATGGTGTATTTCGATCAACCTAGGAAGAAATGGCCAGGTGATCTTTTTTTGGTCATAACACTTTCAGTGGAAGCACTAACAAAACCTTAGATACAATTCAACAGTCACTGCGAAGCTTATTGTAATTCCATTATTTTCAGAAACACCATTTCCCACTGGAAATTATGCATCAAATTTATCTCTTTGTGCCTCTAGAAAACGACAAACACAACATATTTAACTTATCCCCCACTTCTTCAGCTAAAACACTAAGTCTAACAAGTGGTGGTGGTTGTTGAATTCTTTGCACAGAAAAGGAGGAAATCACGTTGCCAAGGTTTGTTTTCAAGAAACTCTCCAAGACCTAATACCTAAAGAAGCTAACAGATAGAAGTTATGAAAAATCCTAGTACACTAAAAAATACGAGACACTCAAACAAACTAGCAATTGTTGTCATGCCTGAAGCCCTACCTATTATTTATTGTTTGGAATAGGTGAGTAGAGTAGAGGACAAGACCTAATTACATAAAATATTATCAACACCAAATGAACTAGAGATCATAGTTATGGGTTCTAGCCAAAAATCTCAATTCTGCATTGGAATAACTTCTTCTCATATCATTGTTTCAAGATTACATAATCTCCTAGATACTTGTTTAAAGAAAAGTTGGGGGCAAAGGGAATCACAATATAAGAGCTTGTACAGGTGAAAAGTTGGAAAATTAGAGCTCGTTACTAAGTCATGCCAAGCATTCAAGAGGTAAATAATAATATTATATCAAACAAAAATTAAAATGGGGCAGTCTGTAGTCCACAATCCTCAATTGTCTTCAATAGTTAAATATATATATATATATATATATATATATATATATATATATATATATATATATATATATATATATATATATATATATATATATATATATATGCAAAGTTTATATTACATTTCATATAGAGACATTTAAACCATTACATATATAACGTTATACTTGCATTACATATAGAACCAACATTTACAAAATTTTATATCTAATGTCTAACATCTAACTTCTAACACTTACATATCTAACATTTAATGCCTTTACATCTACCTCATACTGGGTTATAAAGTACCTCTTGGTGCAAAGATAAAAAAGTGAATGTATAGAATGGGTTAAAATATTACATTTCATATAGAACCGACATTTAAAGCATTACATATATAACTTCATTCTTACATTACATATAGAACTGAAATTTAAAAAAGTTTCTATCTAATGTCTAACATCTAGCATCTAACTCTTACACATGTAACATTTAACGCCTTTACATGTACCTTTACTAGGCCGCAAAGGCTTCGGAAAGGCTTGTGATATTTATTCGCGTTTTATTTATGAAAATAATGGAAAATAGTAGAAAAGAGAGCTGAAAGGTCGCAGGTTGCATGTGAGGAGGAAAATGAAGGGAAAATGAAGAAAATAGAGGCTTCATTAATAAAAAGGCTTAAGAGGATTAGTTTGTGGCTTTTTGTCAGTTCAGTTTTGGAGCTCTCATTTTCTACTCTCTCTCACACTCTTTGACACTTAGAGTTTTCTTGGAGCACTCTTGGAGGAGTGTGGAAAACTTGGGATTTGGAGCAAGAAGTCAAAGGAAGAGAGGGAAAGCACAAGAGTACATTGGGATCAGCAACTACAATGGGTATTTCTTGCCGGTACTAAATTGCATGTCTGATTTCCTTCCTAGCTTTGGCATGCATGTGGTTTATTGGTTATGACTATTCATTGGCATGGAGGATTGCTTGGATTGATAGAGGTTTTTCCTAGCCTTTCCATTTCCTGGAAAACCATGGTGTTGTGGGTTTTATTTTTTTTTCTAGTTGGTTCTTATGTTCCTTTGGTTGTGGGTTGAGTTACTAGTTCTTGGAGCCTTGGTTGGACAAACGCTCTGGAGGCCCTGTAACAACTTGGTTGAGTTACTAGTCCTGAAATCCTTGGTTCGAACAAACGCTTTAGAGCCCTCGACAACTTGGGTAGAGACCGATTTGATGATGGTTAGTGATGTTCGACCATGAGGTGGAATCATTGGTTGAGGGTTGAGGTGGTTGGCCTCTCAAAGCCCTAGTTTGGTTTTGTTTGATTTATTGCATGAGATCCCACATTCATGCTTGGAATATGGCACGAGGGTGATTGGCTGAAATAGAGATTTGGTTAAACCAAATCTATGGTCAGGTGGTACGTGGAAGTCCCTGACTTGGTTGGATTTGCATATGTTAATAAGAGTTCCTTTTCGTTTGGTATTTTATGAGTAAATTTTCCTTCCATTATGTGACTTTAATGGTTGCTTCCTCATTGATATATCTTTGGTTATTTTCTAGCTATAATCATATTTTATGACAGTTATTGTTATGAAACCAGCTCACAAAAAGATAGAAAAGATAGATCAACGCCTTAGAAATAAGCCTCCTCGAGGGGGAAACCTCCTTTACATTACACAAATGAACAATTCTTTGATGATACAAATGACAAGACCTCCTTTCTATATATAGGAGTCTAAGGGGTCATAATATAATCATAGCTGACATAACAATAATAATTTAAGGGCACAATAATAACAATAGTGGGCTTCTATGGGGCACAATAATAACAATATGGGGACTACATGGGCACAACAATATAATAAAGGGGTTGTACTAATAACAATAAGGGGTTACACTAGTAGTATAGGGACCTAACATGCCACTCTCCTTCAAAAGGTGTTGTCCTCAATGCTTGAGTAGTTCTTGATGCTTCTGTATAAATTCTTGTCCTCCCATGTGGAATCTTCAGTGGGTAAGTTCTTCCACTTGATGAGATACTTTGAAATTGATCTATTTTGTAGCTTTCGATTTCTCGGTTCTGTGACTGCTTCAGGTTCCAATATGAATTTTACTTCCTTGTCAAGTTCTTGCAATACTGTTTGAACTGGGATCTTTTGCAACTTTTGAATGAGTTCCCACTCCTTTGGGCATATGGATATATGTAAGGCCTGATGTTTGGAGGAACACTTCGTGGAATCAAATGAATAGCATGAGCATGATCATGAATAGGTGGGATGCCTTTGGGAGTCTCAAATACCTTGGAATGATTGTCCAAACCATTTTGGAGATCTACAGAAATACATGATTTCGATGTGGGATCCTCTAGTGAACATAATTGTGCAATTACACCCCATTGTTCTTTATTTAGAAGCTTTGTCATGCTGTTAGAGTTGATTATCTTTCTAGGTTTTCCTTCGATACCCCTCAATTCAACTCCCTTTCCTTCCCAAAAAAATTTCAAGAAAAGTTCTTGAAAATTAAAAGTTATCGTACCCAAAGATTGTAGCCATTGGACTCCTAGTAAAACATTGGCACCACCCATTGGAATGGAAAGCATTGGGCTATTCAATACATATTCTCCCATGGATAGCTTGATATTATGGCACTTTCCAGAGCAATTTATGGTTCCTCCACTTGCAATCATCACTTGACACTCTGGTGCTGGATATAGGAAGCAATTCAATTTCTTGGCTATCTTAAAATCAATAAAATTATGGGTACTTCCTGAATCAATCAACACTCTTACCTTTTACTTCTTGATATGTCCTTCTATATTGATAGTTTGAGGAGTGGTAATTTCTTCCATTGCATTACAAGATATGGTCAGATTGATTTCTTGAGACTCGATGTGATCTTTCAATTCTTGAACATTTTTCTTCTTGATATGTCTTTCTATATTGATAGTTTGAGGAGTGGTAATTCCATCCAATGAATTACAAGATATGTTCAGATTCATTTATTATTTCTTGATGTGATCATTCACTTCTTGAGCCTTTTTCTTCTTGATATGTCCTTCTATATTGAGAATTTTAGGAGTGGTAATTCTTTCCAATTCTTTACAAGATATGGATGGATTCATTTCTTGTTTCTCTGGGGTTGGTTCCTGGTGTATATACTTTTATTTTGACGTTTCTTGATCCTTTTCTTCCTCCTCTCCACAATCAATGTAAAATAATTTCTTCTCAGCACACTTATGACCTTTAATGTATTTGTTATCACAATTGTAACAAAGCCCTTTTTCTCCTTTTTCTTCCAATTGTTGTGGTGTAACCCTTGTAGGTTGTGGAAGGCTAGGAGAAACAACACTTCCATCTTTATAGTTGTGAGGGGTAGACTTCCTTGTTGCCATAATTTTGCTTTCCACTTTTTAACAAAGCCCTTTTTCTCTTTTTTCTTCCAATTGTTGTGGTGTTGCTCTAAAGAAGGTGTTGCTCTTTGTATCCTCATAATGTGCTATCATTTCCTCCATGAAAATTGACCACGTAACAAGTTGTTTATGAGAACAAAGCCCTTTATACCATAAAAATTGATCCGGTTCTAAATATGAATATACAATGCATACCTTTTGTAACAGTGGTACACCATGTAGATCAAAATATTGCTCCATTTGTAGTATCCAATTTAATGGATCCTTCCCATCAAACTTCCTCATATCGCCTTTTCTTGATTTCAGTAGCTCGATCTTGAAATGAATGTAACTCTGTACTTTTAGATCTCAAAGTTCTTAAATTTTCTCTTGCAGTAGCCCTCTAAGTCTTCTTTCTAACCTCGCAAGTTTGATCAGAATTTGATTCTCCAAGAAAGAGTTATGCCCAATCTCCTAAGATGACCTGATTATATAATGTTTTAGTAGAGCGAACTTGTACGACGTGCCACGTGTCACTATTTCGACCTTCAGATCTGAAAACTATGCACCGAAAACTATAGTCCGTCCTCTTTCTGTAACTTCTTATGAAATTTCAATTTGTTGCTTAGAGAGAAAGTTATGACGATTTTCCCAAGGTCACCTATTTAGGATGTAATTTGGGATTCGGCAAAAACCCTAACTTCCTCAGATCATATATCCGAAATATAGCGAGACAAGATCTGAAATTCAGACCCGAGATTCAGAACGATTTATTCTCAAATGGTTTTTTTCTTTAGCTTCTGAAACTTTGTAGCAATAACGTTATAGTAAAAATACCACGATGACTTGTTTTAGATGAAATTCTAGAGCTTGCAAAAACCCTAACTTCCTCATATCATATCTCCGAAAATAAAGTGAGACAATATCTAAAATTTGGAACCGAAGTTCCGCAAGATTTCTTCTCAAATGGGTTTTTTTCTTTAGCTTTTGAAACGTCATAGAAAAACAGTTATAGAGAAAATACCACTGTGATCTGTTTGGAGTACCGAAACCCTAGAATCTAAAGCTCTGATACCAAATGTTATGAAACCAACTCACAAAAAGATAGAAAAGATAGATCAACACCTTAGAAATAAGCCTATTCGAGGGGGAAACCTCCTTTATATTACACAAATGAACAATTCTTTGATGATACAAATGATAAGACCTCCCTTCTATATATAGGAGTCTAAGGGGTCATAATATAATCAAAGCCGACATAACAATAATAATGTAAGGGCACAATAATAAGAATAGTGGGCTTCTATGGGCCACAATAATAACAATATGGGGACTACATGGGCACAACAATATAATAAGGGGGTTGTACTAATAACAATAAGGGGTTACACTAGTAGTATAGGGACCTAACAGTTATGATGTATGGTTCTCATCATGTTTTAGTTAGTATATGAAATTTCAATGAATGAATGACCTAATAGATAACAATGCAACTATTGTGAGCAGATATCAGTCCTATTTAATGATTCTCGGATAATTATGAGATCTCTATGCTCAGATCTATTGTTGTGATCTATAGATTACCCATTTATGATATGTTTAACATAATTCCTGTCATGGCTAGTAGGGTTCAGATCAATTCCTTGTTCAAATTTTTACATTAGTAATCGTGTTTCAATGTTATTTATCTTTTCTGAAAATTTCATGAAGTTATGGGCAGTGGCCTAAGTCCTGGCCCTGAAAAAGTGGCACAAAATCTAAGGTTGCTAGCACTGAATTGTTTGAAAAAAGCCATAATCGCATGGATTCCTTTCTATGAGAGTGACTGGAGAGTCCCGGTCGCATGAATGCCCTGTAATGGGAGCGACTAAGGCCCTACGTCATTTAAAAAGCAAGTTCTATCAGGGGTTGGACACCTGAAGGGGTTGGTTGGCTCCTGAAGGTTCTATAACTTTCCAGGAAGGTCATATTGGTCTTGTCGTGTTGATTCCACTTCCTTAACTGTACATGGGGAGTTGAATCATATCATAGTATCTCTTTGTCACATGTTTACCCTGGTGGATCGGTTAGCTTGGCTAAATGTGGGAGGAGGGTCTTACAAAGTTTCTGAATTAGATGCATGTTCTGAC
Organism: Pinus tabuliformis; assembly: GCA_031772625.1. NCBI lineage: Eukaryota > Viridiplantae > Streptophyta > Pinopsida > Pinales > Pinaceae > Pinus > Pinus tabuliformis. The sequence continues at coordinate 940,368,000 of CM062819.1, forward strand.
TCAAAGCTAGAACCTGACAAGGGGAAAGAGATCATTGATGTAGAACCCAGTTCCACCATTTCCACTACCAAGGTAAATAAAATTTAGCCAGAAGATCCAGAGGAGGGTGAGTGTCTCTTCCACTCAGAAATTTGTGTGAAGGGTTTGCCACTACAGTTCATTTTTTACAGTGAAAGTCAAAATAACCTCATCTTAGTTAAAGTCATGAAGTGGTTGGGCCTGCTGACAAAACCACACCCATAGTTGTACACCATTGTATGGATCCACCAAGGGAGATATCTTTGCGTCAACTAGCAATGTCACCTACCCTACAACATCAAGCCCTTCACAAATGAGGTATTGTGTGATGTTGCTCCCCTTGAAGTTTGTGATGTATTTTTAGGCGAAGCATACTTGTGGAAGCATCATTATATAAACGATTCTAGGCATCACACTATTATTATTATATTGGGAAGTAAGTTATACAAGATACCAAAAGTAGCCCTTCCTACCACCATCTTTTGATCTCTCCTAAGCAATCTCCTAGACCAATAAAAAAAAAATCTTTCTAATTTGCTCTGAAAGTAAGGGGAACATCATGGCCATCGATATGGACTCCTCCATGTTGCAGAAGTAAGTGGATATGGTCATGGAAGAATAAAAGGACATATTCTCCTCACCCATAGGGGTACCTTTGCACTGTTATGTCAATCGTTGAATGGACCTAACTCCTAAAGGACCTCTAACCAATGGAAAAATATACCATCACTATATTCTAGAAAATGGAGAAATCAAGTGGAAGATCTAGGAGTTGCTACAGAAAGGGCACATCCGACCAAGTTACTCATTTTGTGGGAGCCCAATTATACTTATACAGAAGAAGTATGGGACCTAGAGACTCTACATTAATTATCAGGCATAAAATAAAATCATTATTAGGATCAGATATCCAATCCCACATATTGATGACCTTCTTGAACAACTAAAGGGGGCCAAGTACCTTAGCAAGATTTATTTTAAGTTTGGCTATCACCAGGTTCCAATAGAACCCATAGATGTATGGAAGACTGCCTTCAAATCTAAGGAGGGCCTTTTTGAGTGGTTAGTCATGCCCTTCAGGTTGATAAGTTCCCCTAGAACTTTTATGAGGCTGATGGATGACATATTTCAACCCTTCACCAACTTGTTCATGGTTGTATATCTAGAAAACATCCTCATCTTCAGTAAGAGTTGGGATGAGCACTTACAGCATATTCAACAGGTTCTTCAAACCCTGCGACAACACAAGTTATGTGCCATATTAGAGAAATGCATCTTTGGCATGAACCAAGTCCAACATCTTGGTTACATCATTGATGAGAAAGGCATGCATGTGGATCCGGCTAAGATCCAAGTCATTCGGAATTGGTCAGCCCCGACCACTCTAACAGATATTCGTATATTTTTTGGTCTTACCAATTTCTATTGAAGGTTTGTGTTGGGATTCTCCCATATCACTTGGCCTTTGAGTCAAGTTACTAAGAGTACAACGAAAGAAAAGTTTTTCGCGTCCAAGTCCCAATAGAAGGTGCTCATTGAACTAAACAACCACCTTCGCTCGACGCTAGTACTCACATTGCCATACCTGCAACAACCATCTAAAATTGTGACAGATGCCTCTGACTATGCCATTGTTTCAATTCTCACCCAGCAAGGGAATCTAGTGGCCTATCACAATGAGGCACTCTTCGATACAATTCAGAAATTCCCCACCTATGATAAAGATATGTATTATATCCTACAAGATTTCTAATAGTGGAAACATTACATTCTAGGTAAGGAGACACTCATCCACATAGATCACCAGCCTCTTCAGTTTATACACACAAAAGAGAACTTACAAAATGACCACCATTAGAAATTGTCTACATATTTGCAACAATTTCATATGAACATTAAGTAAAAGAATGGAAACACCAATAATGTTGAAAATTCCCTTAGTTATCCACTAATTGTGGCACTAACCACTGTTCTCGACTCTTGCAGGAACTAGACTTATAGATGGCCACAAATTCCAAAAAATGATCCATAATTCACCACCACATACTAGATATTGATAGATGACAAGCATATTTCATACTTCCACCTCCAGGATGCATTGATATGCCACCTGAGACACCTTTGTATTCCTTCAAGAAAGTGTGCCAAGATGATTTGGGAGGCACACTACAGTTGGGTTGTAGTACACTTTGGTGTAGAAAATATGGTGGTAGTATTGCAGAAGCATTTTTATTGGCCAAATATTTGACAAGATGTTGGAAATTATATAATATCCTGCACTGCATGTGCCATCGCCAAGCCAACCTTTCAGAAGTAAGGCTTGTATACTCCTATTCAGACCTGGGGATCCATCTCCATGGAATATATGTTTGGCCTTCCTTTTACCAAGCATGGAAACTACTTTTTATTTGTGTTCGTTGACATATTTTTTAAGATGGCCATATTTGCTACCTGTAAGAAGAGTATTATAACAAAATTCACTGCCAAAATATTCTTTGAACGAGTGTGGGTACATTTCAACATCCCACCTACCACTATATTAGATCGAGATAGAAAGTTCCTAATCTCATTCTGGTCAACCTTCTTGTTATTGTTAAACACCAAGCTCAACAAGTCGACCACATTCCAGCCGCAAATTCATGGCCAAAAAGAGGTCGTCAATAGGCTGATTGTGCACATACTACACATGCACAACTCTAAGAATCCACGAGCATGGGATGAGTGTCTTCATTATGTGAAACACAGTTATAACAAAGATCTCTATAGCTAGACTAGCCACAACCCCTTTCAAGTGGTCCTCGGATTTCAACCATTATGTCCAATTGATGTTGCACTGCCTCTTGCTACTACATAAGAAGAATCTATCCATGTCCATTCTAAAGATGATGAAGCCACCATGTTTATTGAGTGCATTGAGAAAATCTTCTAGTAGGTTCATGAAATCGTAGATAAGGCCAATGAAAATTAAAACAATGACATGATCGACATTAGGCGCCACATAAGTTTCAGTTGGGTGACAAAGTTCGGTTGCATTTGTAGAAAGAACGCCTTGTTGGAACCCATCAAAATATTCTACCACTCTGATACGGACCTTACACCAACACATATGGGCCTTACACCAACACCAAGGTTGTGGGAGACAACACCTTTGAGCTCAGTATCCCCCGCATTCCTTGGCTTTCACCTCGTATTCAATGTGGATCTCTTTCGATCATACTTTCCACCATTGTTGGACACATCAGACATTGTTGAGTAGCTGACACCAACAAAACTAAAACTAAACTACATTAAACAGGACACGACTAGTCGAATCATGGGCACACTGATCAATAACACTCATCAATATAGGATCCAACTATATCGATTTATCAAATTTGGCTAGCTCCTGCACTAAGGCAAGTGGCTCACCAGGGACCATGTTCAGCGAAAGCTTCCCCATCTCATAGAGGCACTCAACACAATGGAGACCATTTCTTCCTATGGGGGGAGGATTGATCTAGGTAGATATTGGTGGCCACCTGCCAATTCCACTCAGACCCTCAACACTATTTCCTTCCATTTTTCTTAATTATAGTAGAACTTTTAATTTCTGGTAGTTTTTGCCGTCCTGAACTTCTGGAGCCATTTTGAGGCCCTAAACGACATTTTTTTGAAAAATGAGCCAAGACCATAACTTGTAAAGCAGGGGCTTATTACGAATTTTTTTCCGTGGATATATATTTTTAATGAGGTGTTGTTCATGCTAAATGGAGATCATATGCCCAAATTATGACCCAAGAATTTGGCATTCCAACTCATCCCTGTGAGGCCCACAAACTTTTGGCACTTCATCTCCTAGGGTTAGGTTTTTGGATGTTTAGGGTTTTCCATTGTTTCTTAATAATACAAATGCCTCTGATCCTCATTGTAACACAGTTCATATAGCATGTAGTAGTTTCATCTCTTCTAAGAGATAAGATAACATCGCCTGAGCTAATTTTTTTCCATTATACATGTAAACAATTTTTAGTATTTGTTATTAATTAAGTGAACTTCAGTTTTCATTGTAGGTCTGTGTTTCTATTTAAATATATATTTCATTTTGTTCCTGCATAATTCTAGACCAACGGTATTAGATAGGCATTCTCTTTCTCTACCTTTTGTGCGTGTCGCCAACGAGGTCTAGGTATAAGTAGTTGGGACTTGAATTAGTTGAACCCTTGAGAAACCAACCTCATCGACACAGACGATCTCCCATGGCAAATAAAAGAAAGACAAAGGAGTGGGAGATCCTTTAAAAAATTTGCTAGAAGAGGCCCTCGAATGACAAAGGAACAAGATGATGGACAATTTTTCGCAAATCCTTTGGTGAGTATCAACGGGAAAAACATCTTTATCTAAAAGTCACTTTGGAGGCACCGCCCCCTTTAAGGTATAAGGTTTCTTTGACATTCCTATATTTGAAGGCCAGATATACGCAAATGTCATAGATAAATGGTTAAATTTGCTGGAAGGATAATTTTCGGTAAATTATTTTTCCAATAGGGAAAATATTACTTTTGAACTTCTCAAATATGCCCCCCCATGTCAAGGATTGTTGGGAAACCTACTATGAGGAGAGGGAAGAGAAGGAACCCTCACTATTTTCGGTCGAACCCACTTGGAATTATTTCTGAGACACCATCAAGGAATAATAGTACCCTGTCAGGAGCTACGAATATAAGTACATAAAATGGACCTCACTATGACATGAAAGGGACTAAGATGTGTCAAAGTTCACAAATATTTTTCATACCCTACACACGAAATTGGGTATCAAGGATTCTGATCAACATCTTTGAATCAAGTACCATGGCTGTTTGCATAAGTACATATAGGTAGAAATGGATTTCCTATGCATATCCTTGCTTGGAACAATGTACCGATATGTTGTCAAGATCAATCAAAAATTTAAACAAAAGAAGTGAGACTTTGGATATGTGAATCTGAAGCATGGAAAAAGAAACTCCAAGCCACAAAACAATTGACCAAGCTAAAAAGGAATGACCCAAGACCACTCATTGAAGAAAAAATCAAAGCAAAATAATGGAAAGATGAATAAAGACACAGTAAAGTGGTGTGAGCTCCATAAGAGCCCCACTCATAACACAAATGAGTGTCACAAAAAGAAGTCACTAGTGGTCAAGCTAAAATCTTCTTAATTAGATGTATGTTTTGAATCAAATCTAGAAACCAACAAGGGGAAGTAGATCATTGATGAAGAACCCATCACTGCCATTGCCACCACCAAGGTCAATAAATTTGAGCTCGAAGATCTAGAGGAGGGTGAGCATCTCTTCCACTCACAAATGTGGGTGAAGGGTTCACTGCTACAGTTCATTGTTGATAGTGAAAGTCAAAAGAACCTCATCTTAGATGAGGTCATGAAGAAGTTGGGATTACTGAAAAAACCACACCTACAATTGTACACCATTAGATGGATCCACTAAAAGCGAGATCTTTGCGTCAGCTAGTAGTGTTCCCTACCCTACAACATTAAGCTCTTCATGGATGAGGTACTATGTGATGTTGCTCCCCTTGAATTTTGTGATGTATTTTTAGGCCAACCATACTTTTGGAAGTGTTATGATGTGTATGAGTATAGGCCTCACACTATTATTATTACTTTATGAATTAAGCCATACAAAATACCGAAGGTAACCCCACGTATTGCCATCTCTTTGATATTTTTTAAGTAATGCACTAAGATCATCTCCCAGGCTGGGAAATTTGTTTTCTTTCTGATTCACTCTAAAAGTAAGGGGAATGTTGTGGCCGCATCCATGGCCGCTAGGAAGTATTCCTCAATGCAACAGAAGTAGGTGGATAAGGTCATGGAAGAATATAAGGACATTTTCTCCTCACTCGTAGGGGTGCCTTTGAACTGTCAAGCCATTCATTTCATAGACTTGACTCAAAGAGAACCTATATCCAATGGATTGAGATACAGCCACATACTTCTAGAAAATTAAGAAATCAAGTGGCAGATCCAGGATTCGATACGAAAAGGGCACAGCCAACCAAGTTCCTCACCTTGTGGGAGCCCAATTATATTTTCATAAAAGAAGAATGGGACCTGGAGACTCTACATTGATTATTGGGCATTAAATAAAATCACTGTTAAGAATAGGAATCCAATCCCATGGATTGATGAACTTGTTGACTAACCCAAGGGGGCCATGTACTTTAGAAAGATTGATTTGAAGTTTGGCTATCACCGAGTTCTAATAGAACCCACAGATGTATGGAAGATCGCCTTCAAATCCAAGGAGTTCATTTTTGAGTCGATGGTCATGCCCATCAGGTTGAAACATTCCCCTGCAACTTATATGAGGATTATGGATGACATCTTCTGGCCCTTCACCTACTCGTTCCTAGTTATTTATCTAGAAAAAATCTTGATCTTCAACAAGGGTTGGTAAGAGCACTTGCGATATGTTATTCCTTACAATCTCCTAGGCTGAAAAGGAAATCGAGAAGGGTAACCTCAAACCACCTCAGCTCAGTAGCTAGCCCTAATGAGCATGAGAGGGATCTCTCTAAGTCTCTTATTAGTGATATGACTTTAAAGCAAATGTGTTTTAGGCTAGATATGTGTATTTGTTTGTTTGTTTGTGAAAATTTGGTTTTTAGGATTTGTTGAACTTAGGGTTTGGAGCCACAAGTAGGTCTAGTCTATGGGAATGTAGGAGAAAACATAAGAAGGAGATATATATCAGAATCCATGGTGTAATTTGAATATTTGTCAGTGTAGTATAGAAGATATAGTGTGGAAGAAACTAATGATCATAAATAAACATGATTTCATTAGCTTAGGAAGACAAAACACATAACTATGAAAACCAGATAACAAAGCTTGAAAAACAAGAATTCTGAGTATTTTATCACAAGGCATTCATAGAAAGGAGAGATATAATGTAGATAAAGATGTTTAGACCATGAGAAAACAAATAGAATGAAGTACACACACCATGAACTCACTGGGCTAGAGTTCCTTGAAAATAGTTGCAACCTATCTCTGTATTAGCTGAAAAGATGATTACATGCAAGCTTCCTTCACAAAAAGTTCAACCCTCTTCTCTTGAAGTGAAATGATACATATAGAATCTTCTAGACCACTTTCCCACCTTCAGGAGTCGAATTCCTTGGTGGAGGAAATGACTCCAAGATTCTCTCAATCAACAGGTGAGAGTGAGAAGGTGAAACTCAAACACTTCATGAAGAGTTTGTTTAGGAGTTTGCTTCTTTTATGAGGCCTAATAAACATAAAAAAATACCTATGATTTACATTTGTTCATGCCTACATCACCTATCCTTGTAACTAGTTCCATTACATAGAGAATCTTGACTTTGACTAAGTCAAACTAGAAACTTAGAAATTTACACAGTGGATTTTACAATTTGAAACATAGAAAAGTGCAGAAGCTTAGCACCGAATTTGCGCTGACTTTCAGGTACCTTCCAGGGGTCCAAATTCAAGTCTAAGAGAACGGTCAACTAGCCCTTCATGCCTAGTTTCCAGAATAGTTTTAATTTTTGAATTTGGAGCATGGGAAGACCTTAAAAAATCCATTCTCCCAAGCTTACTCCAAAAGCGTAGCGCCTGTCAAAAAATTGTCCAGAATGCTAGTTTTTTGCCACTTTTTTGCCTTTTTCTCCAAAACTAAGCCACCTCTGCAAAATCTGAGCAAATTTTTTTTAGAGGATGGCAAGATATTTCCAAAGTTGTAGACCTTTCCTCAAATGGAGGCTTGAGGAAAAAGCGCAGCGCGCTTCTGGAGCAACTGAATTTCTGAACTTCGACAAAAAATTCTCAAAAAACTCAAAAGGCTCAGAATTAGGTCAAAATTCGAGGGAAGGTGTAAAAATATGTTTTTTATAGCTTCATGGATGCTTCAAGAAGCATCTCCAAGTTTCCCTCATCTTTTTGGTCTTTTTTTGCCTCCTTGAGCTTGTTTTCAGGTTGCTTTACCTTGACATTTGCGATCATGTTTTGAGCTTGGTAGTGGTGTGCCATGTGTCTGAGAAACTAATTGTCTCTGTTTTCCTTCTCAGGGAGCTTCTGAAAATTTTCATGCACTCTATTGAGCCAATATTACATATCTTGATGAACCTCTAGGGCAATCCTATCTTCTAGATCAAGGTCCTCATTCAACAGAATTTGTTCTTGCCCCTTTTGCAAAGCTTTCTTGAGGCCTCTTGTTCTTGGTCTTTTCCTTTTTCCTCTCACCTTTTATGCTTTAGGCTCAATTGATTTCATAATCTCCTTACCTTTGCCAACTTGCTGCAATAACTTGGCATTTTCCTTTTCTATGATCAACTCCTTTGCTTTGATTTGACTTTTTTCCCGTTCAAGGAATGATATAACATACTTTTCCCTTTCCAAATTGTTTGCTAGCTCCTTGATTTGATAGTTCTTATTCTTGATAGTCTGTCTTATGTTGGTGGTTTGATCTTCAGTCTTTGGATCAATTAGTTCAAACTCATGCTCAAATGTGTCTTTATCCTTTGTTGTCGATTCTTGCTTTGTTGATGAAGAAGGCTTGGCCCCTTTCTCTCTATGAGAAGAAAACACAAGCCTCTACCCCTTCTTATACACTTTAGTCACCTCAAGTTTGGATAGCTGAGTCTTCTCCACTGTTTTGCTAGATGACCCCACCTCTGTTTGTTGTTTTGGCACACTAGGAGACTGAGATGCTGCATTCTTCTCATGCCATTTCAAGGCTGCTTCCAAAAAGGCTTCCCAAGCCATACCTTTCTTTGCTAGCTGGTGAAGGACAATGGTTTTGATGAGACTGTGATGGAACAAGCTTGGGGAGTGCTCTTTGTCCTTTAATTGTATTTTTCAGACATTTTGGAAATGCTCCTGAATAGATAATTACACATGTTGAGTGGCTTTTGAGAGGTGAAATGCATCAGGAGGCAAATATGATAGGCATACAACCTAGAGAATATACCTTCACAAGTGAAGAACCTCATGACAATTTTCATCAAAGGGGTGTATTTCTCCAATAAATATCTAAAAGGCATGAGGTGAGTATGTGTATCTCTGTATGGTGTCTTCAAGAAAGGCTTGTAGTATTCAAGATCTAGGCTCATTCCTTTGAACCAATATTTGCCATTGTCCGGTAACCCAGTTGCAATTGAGATAGAGGCCACTGAGAAAATGAACTCAACACCAGCAATGATAGCAATTTCTCCTTTCAATTGTTTTGCTACCCAATCTGTTAGTTGCTCATGAAATCCCACCTCGCTCACCCTTTTGCAAAATTCCAAGCAGTGGACATCCTCAAAGCATTGTTTGATGAAAGGATAGGAGTTGATTATGTTGCAGTATGATGGTTCATATATGAGGATCTTCCCTCCTTTATGTTGTCTCTTTCTTTCTGGAGAAGATTCTACTTCCATGATGACAAAAAGCTGTAGCAACAGGAAGCGAAAATAAGATGTGAGGTGTGAATGGAAATGAAGTGATATGAAGGTGATTTTTTGACAAAATGATGGGAGGGATCTTGGGAAAGGTGTGAGGACTTTTAAAGCTGATGAAAATGAGTGGAGAAATAGAGGAAAGATGATCTTCTTATAGGTGGAACAACAATGTTTATGATGAAACTTGCCCAAAAACCTCTAGGAATGAGCTAGGGTTTTGCTTTTTGAGTGTTTAAAATTTTTTTTGAGGTGGGTAAAATGGTTAAAATGGCTCATTAAATATGTATGCAGCTGTAGGATATCATTTTACATGTTTTAGAAATTAAAAATAATGATGGCCATTTTCACCCTAACATTTCCCATGCAAATTTTGCTACAAACCCTAACTTGAAGAATCATTGACATGAGATGAAATTTGGAAAGCAAAATATGGAGGATGATGGTGTACTTACTTGTTCCTTAGCTTAGAAGTTAGTAAAATCAAGCTTCCAAGTGAAAAAATCAAGTTTGGGAGAGTTTTGAAGGATTTAGGGGCACTCTGTCCTGCGCGAAGTGCAGTGTTCTCAAGCACAGCGCCAAAGCGCAGTGTGGTTCTTCTAAGCGCAACGCCGGTCTCCTAAGCGCATCGCAGTGCTTCTACACATAGTGCCTGCAATGTTTTGCTAATTTCTCCTAGGAAAACAACTTTTTTTCTTTTTTGGACGAGATAGCTTGATAACAAAGAGTGAATAGGATGTGAATGAAGGAGTTTGGGGGCTTTTGAGTTTATATAGGGAAAGTTTCCTCACTTTTTCAAAAAGAAATGTGACCCACCCTCCTTTAGAAACTGATTTTCACTTTATGAAAACAGAGTGACCTTTACCATTGCAAACCTGAGATGTCCTTTACTTTCCTGAGTGCTAGAGCTTCTTTTCCTAGAACTTTTGATAACATGAGAGTATGAGGAGTGTGTGAAAAATCAAGATCAACTCTCCAAAAGCTTCTTTGTCACGTTTTACTCACTACTAGTTTTATTCATGAAAATAATGGACCTTGGAAACCCTAGTGACCTAATGGATGACCTGAGACCTAATGGAATGATGATGATGACTGACCCATTTTTATTGTGACACCTTCATAAAGTGTGATAGGCGACCAGCATGAGTGAATTTCCAAACAATGACTTCATCTTTACACTGACCAAACAATAACCAAATTTGTTGTGTAAACCTAGTAACAGAAAAATTTGATTTTGAAAGTCTAGAAAAACATAGTAAAAGCATATTTGATCCAGGTGACAAGCTAACAAGACTGACACTAACATTGGCTCCAACTGGGTATGGCAGCTCCCTGGAGGTGTCAAGAACACAGTATACCAAGTAGCCTTATTCATTGGGCAATGGAGTCAACATGCATAAAAACTAACTTTTGACTTAAGACTGATTGACCTTTTGACATGACAGAAAAACTAAATAAAAAATGAAAACAGTGTTGACTTAAATAGCCTTAGGGTCTTCACTTCGGGCTTCAAACTCTTATGACAACTATATAAAATGATAGAAGTAAAATACACAATGGTATGTACAATGATGATGACTTTTCAAGATTTTTTAGACATAGTAGTGCTTAAGAAGCCTACCATTGGTCGCCCCTCCTGAATAATCTCTTCCATCCATTTCTTCCAACAAGAAAGCATTCTTTCCTCTAAAGGAAAAAATTTTGTAGGGCCCCTTCCATAAGTTTTCAAACTTACCATGTTTGCCTTTTTCCTCATTTCTAGCATCCCACTAAAGAACCACATCTCCCAGATTTAAATTGTCTTCCTTGGTTTTGCGGTCATAAATCTTTTTAATCTTTTCCTAGAGTTTGGATGTGTTCTGAAAAACTTCTTCTCTTGTCTGCTGTAAATGAATCATCTGATTTATTCTCCTTTGTATGTCATTAGTTTCACTATCCAATTCTTGTAGAATTTTCATTACTGGGATAGCAAGAGATGAAGGAAATACTGTATCAACTCCATATACTAGCTGAAAAGGAGACATACCTATTGATTTTTTGGTGCTGACCCTGTCCGCCCATAAGGCATTAATGAGTTTTTATGAAAATTCTTCTTTTTTACCTCTAGTACCTTTTTTATGATGTTAACCAAATATTTATTGGAAGATTCAGCAAGACCATTCCCTTGCAGATCATAAGCAGTAGAATTTCCTAGCACAATATGATATTTGGCACAGAAGTCCACCGTTCCTTTTTAATTGAAAGCAGCAGGATTGTTTGTAATTATTTTCTGTGGGCAGCCAAATCTAGACAAAATATTAGACTCTAGGAATTGAATGATGACAGAATCAATAGCTTGCTTGGTTGGGATAGCTTCAATCTAGTTTGTAAAGTAGTCGGTGGTTGTTAATATCCATTTATGTTATGTTGAAGATGAAGGATTGATTTTGCCAATGGAATCAAGACCCCATTTCTAGAAAGGAGCTTAAATCAAAATGGTTGTAGTGGTAATGACAAAATTTTCCTCTTTCCTTGAAAAATTTGACATTCATGGCAGCTCATCACTGTTTTGTATGCACCAGAAAAGGGGGTGGGCCAATAGAAGCCAGCTCTTAAGATCTTGTTTGTTGTAGTTTTCCAAATGTGATGACCGCCACAATCTCCTTTATGAAAATCCTTCATTATATCTTTAGCTTCATTTTCTACCAAACAATTTAGCAACACACCTCTAGGATCTTTCCAAAATTAAACACCATCCAGAATACAATATTTTTAAGCTTTGATCTAGATTTACCTTTTGGGACTTTCAGAGGGGGATTCAAGTGCTACAAGACATAGCCAATGTTGGAATACCAAGGTGAGGACATGAAAATATCGGACACCTACAGGAAAGGGTCATCTTCTTCTTGTTCTTCTGATAGTGCAGCAATCAAATTGATATCTAGTGGATGTAGATTTGATTCGGCCATGAGTTTGGCTAACCCTTGCCCTTTGATGAGCTTTTTAGGCTTTATGTCCAAGTCATACTCCAGCATGGCTGCAATCCACTTTCCTCTTCTACCTTTATGATTTGTTTGCACAAGAATTTCTTTTACTACTGCAGTAGGGACATAAGAAATGGTATGAGAATGTAGAATATAACTCGGAAATCCTTGAGGACTTTTACCAGTTCCAATGCCTGCTTCTCAATGATATTGTATCTCAATGATGCATCTCTTATAGTGTGACTAAAGAATGCTATAGGCTGCTCATTTTTCTGATCTTTTTTCTGGATTAGGAATGCTACTAACATATGCTCAGAAGCAAAAGAAAAGATGATGAAATCTGAAGTATAATCTAGGCTAATCAAAATAGGAGCAGTAGATAATGCAAACTTTACCTTATGAAATGATTTCTTAGTCTCCAAATACCACTTTACCTCTACCTTATGAAATGATTTCTTAGTCTCCAAATACCACTTTACCTCATTGTCCTTCTTCAACATATTTGTCATTTCTTTCAAGTGCTCAGGGAGACTAGGAATAAATCTCCTCAAAAAATTAATCTTCCCATTGAACGACTAAATCGCTTTCTTGTTCCTAGGGAAGTCTAGTTTTTGAATGGCCTCCACTCTAGCAGGATCAATGCAGATGCCATCTTTAGAGATGATGTGTCCTAGTAGCTTACCTTCTTCCATGGCAAACAAGCTCTTCTTTGGGTTAAGTGAGATGCCAAATTTTCTGCATTTCTGAAAAACAATTCTTAATTGATGCAAGTGATCTTCATTAGATTTTGAAAATACTGTAACATCATCTACATAGATAACCAGAAATACACCTTTTTCATTTCCAAATGCTATTTCCGTAGCTCGTTGAAAAGTAGCTCCTGCATTCTTCAACCCAAAAGGCATCTTGGCATACATGAATGTACCCCATGGCATTGTGAAGGTTGTTTTGAGCTGATCATCCTTGTGTACCAAAATTTGATTGTATCCAAAGTATCCATATAACAGTGACATCCTAGAGGATCCAACCACCTTCTGTATTATGTGATCCATCTTAGGCAGGGGATCGTTGTCTTTCAAGGACACCTTATTGAGATTTCTGAAATCAATACATAGACGAATTTCCCCGGTCTTCTTTCTCACAGGTACTATATTAGACATCCATTCAGAAAACTGAATGGGGACTATCATTCCAGACTTATAAATTATATTTACCTCTTTTTCAATCGATGGCAGCAACTTGGGTTTGATTCTTCTCAATTTCTGGTGAAATGGCTTCTGATTGGGCTTAATAGGAATGGTGTGTTGAATGATATTTTTGTCATAAACTTTTAGATCTGAGTAGTCCCAAGCAAATGCATCGGCAAATTCCTTCTTTAAAGACCTTACCCTTTGTTTCAGGAGATAGAGACTTTGATAACTTGACCATTTTAGGATTTTTAGTTGTGCCAATGTTTACATCTTCAACTCCCTTTTCTGTAGGAACCATGGTGGGCTTCTTGGTTACATCATTTCCATCAAATAACTCTTCCAAAGGCACCAAGCCTCTTGGAATGTTGTTTTCCTTGAGCTGTAATACTTGATTGTCAGCTGAGTGGATGTTTGGATCATCAAAGTTGTATGCATCATCAATGTGAGAATTCTAAAATTCTCCCTCCAATTGCAGAAAACTGTCTATTTTCTTATCATCACCAAACACTTGCCAAAACCTCATATTATCTGGGACAACTAGGTGATGTTTGACATGGATGGAGTACTTATGATTAGGATGAATAGGGATCTTCACCATACTTGCTAGCAGTGGCGAGTGAATCAGCTATGAAATTCTGAGTTCTAGGAATAAGAGATAAAGTATATTCTGAAAAAGTCTTGAGAATATCAAGTACAACATTGTGATAAGCTCTCATGCTTGGGTGCTTGGCCTAGTATTCCCCTTTGACTTGCTTGATCACTAATTTGGAGTCACCATAAACATAAATTTTTTTTTCTCCCAACTTTTTCAGAATTTTGAGGCTAACAATCAATGCCTCATTCTCCGCCTCATTGTTTGAACATTGAAAAGCCAACTTGTAAGAGCTAATTCTCACATTTCGAGGGATTTTATTTGACTAATGTAATGGACCATGTATCCAAATACTAATTCCTGCTCCTTCTCTTCCCGATGCACCATCGAACTCCATGGTCCAAAGATCATTTTCTTCATTCTGAAGGCTGAATTTTTTGATTTTTAGGATTTTGAACAGCTATCTCAAAACTTTCTATTTTCTACACTATTCTTTGAATTTCTTCAATAGGATTTGTAGGATGCCTATATTCTTCACCAACCTCTTTACCTTCTACTCTAATAGTTTTGTGTATGTTGCCCATTATGTTGAGAACTTCTAAAATTTCCACTAACTGACTTTCATCATCAACAGAATTCATATCACTAAACATAATGAAAGAGTCAAGATCGGTATGAGCAGCATGTATAGGATGATTGATTGGCTTCTCTTTATTGTTGATCATAAATTTCATCTTCTTTTCTTTATAAAGTTTCTGGAGCTGTCCAAAAACAGGGATAATGGTGTATGAAAAGTCAAGCTGTAGAGTGCCCTTTAATTTTGCTCCCCAAGACCTTGAAAGAAACATGCCAAACCTAGGAGGAATATTGGCAATTACAACATCGATGAGTAAATTTTTGGCTGGGATTTGGTCCAAGGACACTACCAAGTATTTAATAAGGCCAAGGCATTTCACTCTTCCAGAATCAAAGGAATAAATATCATGGTAAGGTCGGGTGATGCTTAGTCCTAGTTTATCCATGATGGCTTTAGGCAACATATTATGGGAGGCGCCAGAATCTAGCATAGCATTATGAAGGATAAAATCATAAAGTTTAAGACTCAGATAAAAAGGTGGAATTTCACTATCTTCAGGAGCTCCTTCTAAGGCTGGACCAAAAAGGATTGTTGGCTCATCATCAGCCACATTAACTGTATCAGACATCTGATCAACCTTAAGCATCTTTGCAATCTAAAATTTATATTTGTCATTCCTTACCAATTTGGTGAGGGGAATGGCAATTTTCAATTTAGAAATTTCATTCTCCAAACTAAAAAGATTAGATTTCTCTTCTACCTCTTTTGAAGCAATGTCCTTCCTTTTTGATTGGCCTTTAGCTTGAGGTTCCTTCCTTTGACTTTCAGTTTGCAGTTCTTTATCTTTCATCACATTGCTAGTGGAGGCTTCATTTGTTCTATCTTGATTCAGTATGACAATTTCCTTGTCTTTATTCTAGCCTGTAAGAATGGTTTCTTTGCTTGGTGCGTCCTTTTGTAGATTTTGTCTTTTCTGAGTTATAGTGACAATTACATTTCTATTCCTCAAATTGTACTACTTTTGGAGATGACTGAGGGCATTCTGGTATCCTCTTTGGTACTCTTCAGTATAAACAGCCCACAGATCTTCGCTTGCAAACACAAATTGATGATCACTTGGTATGAGAGAGTCATCAGAAAACTGATCTTCCTCTATTAGGAAAGTAGGCAGTTCATATTCTTGAAATAAGTGATTTGCTTCTACAATTTCTTCTTCATCTTCTTCCTGAACTTTAGTGTAATTTTGCTGGAATGGAGCTCTTACTTGACCTTGAGGATCTTGGTTTCACTGCTCTTTCTGTCGATTTATAAACTGCTGTTGTTGTTGTTCGCAAAAGATAAGATTCCTCACTGAAGGTTCAGTGTGTCGATCAGTTATGGATATTCTATCCATCATCCTCTCCATAGTTTTTACCAGACTATCAAGCTTTGCATCAGAAGATGATGCAGGCTCTTCTTTGAAGACAACTTTCTTCTCCGCCCTCTATGGCTTTGATTTTGACTTCTTAATGAGAAAATTGGCTTCGACATTGATTTCATTCCACTGCATCTCTTCAAGAGTAGTGGGGTCTCTTTCTCTTAGCTCATAGGCCATGTCTGTATCGAAAGCATCAGGATAATGAAGAAGAGCCAAACAAGGAGGAGGCTTCATATCATCAGGTATAGAATTGTACACTGTATTAATTCTTGTTGTGAATTCTTGAACTATTTCATTTGGGTTCCTTTTCATTAAATTATACTCAGCCACTATCTGTAATGGATTTTTCTTCTCTTGCCAATGAGCTAAGAATAATTCAATGAAAATTTGAGAATTGTTAATAGAATTAGCATCCATACTTCGAAACCATTTCTTAACATCTCTTGAGAAACTCTGAGCTATAATCCTCATCTTGGCATTCTCCTCATCAATTTCTTCTAAATCAATGAAATCTATTAACTTGTCAACATGTTGTTGAGTTGTAATTTCTGCATTTCCATCAAAAAAAGGGAGTCTTTGACCATAATTCTGAGGCAAAGCAGCAAGTTGAGTAGGCAGTAAAAGAGGTGCAAATCTTGCCATGACTGTTGGAGATAGTGAAGGTGCTACAATGGATTGTGTAAGTAAGGGTGGTGATGCTGATGAGGATGATGGAACTACTAAAATGGGTTGTGGAGGCAAAGATGGAACGAATGGGGGAGGTAGGAAAGATGATGAAACTGAAACTTTGGGAGATGTAGTAGATGTTCTTGGAGGTGAAATAGAGGATGAAGCTATGGCCAAGTATTCAAGTTGATATTGAACAAAAGCTTTTTTAGTAGTGATTTGGAGTTAGTCAGCAAGGCTTTGAAGCTTATCAAAATTTAACCACAGTTCATGATCAGTCTTAGCAGACAAATATTCTGAAGAGATAGAGTGAGTTTCAACCTTTAAAGGTTCTAATGTTATATCAAAGATACAGGAGTCAGACTTGGACCTTGTAAGTGATAATTCTATCTGCTCTTCAAAAGGAATTTGCTCAAAGGTGAACAGATTTTTAGGCAGAGAAGTTGTTCTTTTAATTTTACGAACTGCACTTTTAGTGATGGGTAATCTAAGTTTTCTGAGCAGTCTTTCTAGATCTTCAACAATAAAGGGTGGATTTGGGTTAGGGTTTGACCTGGTATGCCTTTTGGAAGCCAAAATGTATACACCCTAAACTGATGAGATTTATGAATTCAGCCTATCTTTGAATACTAGAAACTGAGAAGTACAGAACCAGTTCTTTGAAAGCTCTTAGATATTTCCCAGGAATAATTTAACATTCGTTCCCTGGAAACAACACCAAAAATGTTAGTCTTCATAATCTCCTAGGCTGAAAAGGAAATCGAGAAGGGTAACCTCAAACCACTTCAGCTCAGTAGCTAGCCCTACTGAGCATGAGAGGGATCTCTCTAAGTCTCTTATTAGTGATATGACTTTAAAGAAAATGAATTTTAGGCTAGATATGTGTATTTGTTTGTTTGTTTGTGAAAAATTGGTTTTTAGGATTTGCTAAACTTAGGGTTTGGAGCCACAAGTAGGTCTAGGCTGTGGGAATGCAGGAGCAAACATAAGAAGGAGCTAGATATTAGAATCCATGGTGTAATTTGAGTATTTTTTAGTGTAGTATGGAGGATATAGTGTGGAAGAAACTAATGATCATAAATAAACATGATTTCATTAGCTTACGAAGACAAAACACATAACTATGAAAACCAGATAACAAAGCTTGAAAAACAAGAATTTTAAGTATTTTATCACAAGCCATTCATAGAAAGAAGAGATATAATGTAGATAATGATGTTAGACCATGAGAAAACAAAAAGAATGAAGTAAAAGCACCATGAACTCACCTGGCTAGAGTTCCTTGAAAATAGCTTCAACCTATCTCTTTATTAGTTGAAAAAATGATTACATGCAAGCTTCCTTCACAAAAAGTTCAACCCTCTTCTCCTGAAGTGAAATGATACATATAGACTCTCCTAGACCACTTTCCCACCTTCAAGAGTCGAATTCCTTGGTGGAGGAACTGACTCCAAGATTCTCTCAACCAATAGATGAGAGTGAGAAGGTGAAACTCAAACACTTCATGAAGCGTTTTTTTAGGAGCTTTCTTCTTTTATGAGGCCTAATAAACATAAAAAACTACATATGATGTACATTTATTCATGCCTACATCACCTAGCCTCATAACTAGTGCCATTACATATAGAATCTTGACTTTGACTAAGTCAAACTAGAAACTTAGAAATTTACACAGTGAATTTTACAATTTGAAACACAGAAAAGTGCATAAGTGCAGTGTTGACTTGGATCTAGATTTTAGGTGCCTCCTAGGGGTCCAAATAAAAATCTGAGAGAACGGTCAACTAGCCCTTCAAGTCTAACTTCCAGAATAGTTTTAATTTTTGAATTTGGAGCATGGGAAGACCTTCAAAACTCCATTCTCCCAAGGTCGCTCCAGAAGTGTAGTGCCTGTCAAAAAATGGTCCAGAATGCTAGTTTTTTGCCACTTTTTTTCCTTTTTCTCCAAAACTAAGCTTCCTATGCAAAATATGAGAAAATGGGTTTTTAGAGGATGGAAATATATTTCCAAAAATGTAGACCTTTCCTGAAATGCAGGCCTGAGGAAAAAGCACAGCGCCTTGGCACTGTGCTTCTAGAGCAACTGAATTTCTAAACTTAGACCAAAAATTCTCAAAAAACTCAAAATGCTCAGAATTAGCTCAAAATTGGAGGGAAGGTGTAAAAATATGTTTTTTATAGCTTCATGGATGCTTCAGCAAGCATCTCCAAGTTTCCCTCATCCTTTTGGTCTTTTTTGGCCTCCTTGAGCTTGTTTTCAAGTTGCTTTACCTTGACATTGGTGATCATGTTTTGAGCTTGGTAGTGGTGCACCATGTGTCTGAGCAACTGATTGTCTCTATTTTCCTTCTCAAGGAGCTTCTCCAAATGTTCATTCACTCTATTGAGCCAATATTCCTTATCTTGATGAACCTCTAGGGCAATCCTATCTTCTAGGTCAAGGTCCTCATTCAGCAGAATTTGTTCTTGCTCCTTTTGCAAAGCTTTCTTGAGGCCTCTTGTTCTTGGTCTTTTCCTTTTTCCTCTCACCTTTGATGCTTTAGTCTCACTTGATTTCATGATCTCCTTACCTTTGCCAACTTGTTGCATTAACTTGGATTTTTCCTTTTCTAGGATCAACTCCTTTGCTTTGAGTTGACTGTTTTCCTGTTCAAGGAATGATATAACATACGTTTCCCTTTCCAAGTTGATTGCTAGCTCCTTGGTTTGCTATTCCTTATCCCTGATAGTCTGTCTCATGTTGGTGGTCTGATCCTCAGTCTCTGGATCAATTAGTTCAAACTCATGCTCAATTGTGTCTTTATCCTTTGCTGCCAATTCCTGCTTTGTTGATGAAGAAGGCTTGGCCCCTTTCTCTCTGTGAGAAGAAAACACAAGCCTCTGCCCCTTCTTATACACTTTAGTCACCTCAGGTTTGGATAGCTGAGTCTTCTCCATTGTTTTTCTAGATGACCCCACCTCTGTTTGTTGTTTTGGCGCACTAGGAGACTGAGATGTTGCATTCTTCTCATGCCATTTCAAGGCTGCTTCCAAAAAGGCTTCCCAAGCCATACCTTTCTCTGCCAGCTGGTGAAGGACAATGGTTTTGATGAGACTGTGATGGAACAATCTTGGGGAGTGCTCTTTGTCCTTTAGTTGTATTTTTTCAAACATTTTGGAAATGATCCTGAATAGATAATTACACATGTTAAACGGCTTTTGAGAGGTGAAATTCATTAGGAGGCGAATATGATAGGCATACAACCTGGAGAATCTACCTTCACAAGTGAAGAAACTCATGACAATTTTCATCAAAGGGGCATATTTCTCCAATAAATATCTGAAAGGCATGAGGTGAGTATGTGTATCTTTGTATGGAGTCTTTAAGAAAGGCTTGTAGTATTCAAGATCTAGGCTCATTCCTTTGAACCAATATTCGCCATTATCCAGTAACCCAATTGAAATTGAGATAGAGGCCACTGAGAAACTGAACTCAACACCAGTAATGATAGTAGTTTCTCCTTTCAATTGTGTCGCTACCCAATCTGTTAGTTTCTCATGAAATAATAGCTCGCTCACCCTTTTGCAAAATTCCAAGCAGTGGACATCCTTAAAGCATTGTTTGATGAAAGTATAGGAGTTGATTGTGTTGCAATCTGATGGTTCATATCTGAGTATCTTCCCTCCTTTATGTTGTCTCTTTCTTTCTAGCAAAGATTCTGCCTCCATGATGACACAAAGCCCTAATAGCAGGAAGCGAAAATAAGATGTGAGGTGTGAATGGAAATGAAGTGATATGAAGGTGATTTTTTGACAAAATGATGGGAGGGGTCTTGGGAAAGGTGAGAGGACTTTGAAATCTAATGAAAATGAGTGGAGAAACAGTGGAAAGATGATTTTCTTGCAGGTGGAACAACAGGGTTTATGATGAAACTTGCCCAAAAACCTCTAGGAATGAGCTAGGGTTTTGCTTTTTGAGTGTTTAAACTTTGTTTTGAGGTGGGTAAAATGGTTAAAATGGCTCATTAAACATGTATGCAGGTGTAGGATATCATTTTACATGTTTTAGAAATTAAAAATAATGATGGCCATTTTCACCCTAACATTTCCCATGCAAATTTTTCTACAAACCCTAACTTGAAGAATCATTGACATGAGATGAAATTGGGAAAGCAAAAGATGGAGGATGATGGTGTACTTACTTGTTCCTTAGCTTAGAAGTCAGTAAAATCAAGCTTGCAAGTGAAAAAATGAAGTTTGGGAGAGTTTTGAAGGATTTCGGGGCACTCTGTCATGCGCGCAACGCAGTGTTCCTGAGCATAGTGCCAACGTGCAATGCAACTCTTCTAAGCGCAACGCCGGTCTCCTAAGTGTAGCACAGTGCTTCTACGCGCAGCACCTGCAATTTTTTGCTAATTTCTCCTAGGAAAACAACTTTTTTGCTTTTTTGGACGAGATAGCTTGATAACAAAGAGTGAATAGGATGTGAATGAAGGAGTTTGGGGGCTTTTGAGTTTATATAGGGAAAGTTTCCTCACTTTTTAAAAAATAATGGGACCCACCCTCCTTTAGAATCTGATCTTCACTTTATGAAAATAGAGTTACCTTTACCATTGCAAACCTGAGATGTCCTTTACTTTCCTGAGTGTTGGAGCTTATTTTCCTGGAACTTTTGATAACATGAGAGTATGAGGAGTGTGAAAAATCAAGATCAACTCTCCAAAAGTTGCTTTGTCATGTTTTACTCACTGCTGGTTTTATTCATGAAAATGATGGACCTTGGAAACCCTAGCGACCTAATGGATGACTTGAGACCTAATGGAATGATGATGATGACTGGCCCATTTTTATTGTGACACCTTCATAAAGTGTGATAGGCGACCAACATGAGTGAATTTCCAAACAATGACTTCATCTTTAGACTGACCAAACAATGACCAAATTTGCTGTGTAAACCTAGTAACAGAAAAATTTGATTTTGAAAGTCTGGAAAAACATAGTAAAAGCATATTTGATCTAGGTGACAGGCTAACAAGACTGACACTAACACGATATATTCATTATGTCCTTCAAACATTGTGGAGCCACAAGCTATGTGGAAACTTGGAGAAATTCACCTTTGGTATGAACCCAATCCAATATATGGGTTACATCTTTGATGAGAAAGGCATGCATGTGGATCCATATAACATCCAATTCATTTAGGATTGGCCAACCCCAGCCACTCTAACAAAGTTTCACAAATTTTTGGGCCTTGGAAATTTCAATCACAGATTCGTGTTGGGATTCTCACATATCACTTGACCTTTGAGTCAAGTTACCAAGGGTGAAGCGAAATTGAAGTTTTTCTTGTTCAAGTCCCAACATAAGGAATTCATTGAGTTGAAGCACCAGCTTTGCTTTGCACCAATACTCACATTTCTAGACCTACAACAGCCATTTGAATTTGAGACAAATTCCTTCGACCATGCTATTGGTGCAGTTCTCACCCAGTAACTGCATATGGTTGCTTAGTATAGTCAAACACTCTCTGATACATTTTGGAAATACCCCACCTACAATAAAGAGATGTATTCTATTGTGCAGGCTTGTCGGTACTGAAAAAATTACATTATGGGGAAGGAGACAATCATCCACACATATCATCGACCTCTTCAATTTATATATACATAAGGGAATTTGTAGAACAACCACCATCAAAAATGGCCCACATATCTACAACAATTTCATCTAAACATAAATTATAATAAAGGTAGCACCAATAATGTTGCATATTTCCTCAGTCAGCCACCAGTTGTGGTGTTGACCATTTTCCTCAACTCTTACGAGCATGAGACTTTGGGATGGCCATAGCTTCCCAAATAGGATCCATAATTCGCCAACACATACCAGATGTTGATGGATGGAAAAAAATTTCGAAACTTCCAACTCCAATATGCACTCTTATGCCACCTTGGACACCTTTGTTTTCCTTCAAGCAGTCAGTTCGTAGGAAACTTTGGTGTAGAAAAGATGATGGTGTACTGTGGAAGTATTTTTATTGGCCAAATCTCCGACAAGATGTTGGGAATTATATCAGATCCTACATTTCCTGTGCCATCGCCAAGCTAAACATTAAGAATCAAGGCTTGTAGACTCCTCTTCCTACTCCTAGCTAGCCCTAGTAATCCATCTCCATGGACTATATGTCTCGCCTTCCTTGTTGACCTTGAACCATCAATAACATCCAAGCTAATATATGTATATTTTTCAGTTGACTGAGCCGATCTACTCTCTTTGCTATCGGTGAAGCACCGATATTTGTAGTGGTTGATCCTGTTGATTAAGCAATAACCAAGCATGGAAACAACTGGGTATTTGTGGTCATCGACAAATTTTCTAATATGTTCATATTGGTTGCCTATAAGAATAATATCACAACAAAATCCACTACCAAACTCTCCTTTGAACGAGTGTGGGTATATTTTGGGGTCTCACAAACCATTATATCAAATCAAGATAACATGTTCCTAAGAGAATTCTAGTTGAGCCTCTAGTCATTGTTGGAAAACAAGCTCATCAATTCAACCCCATTCCACCCCCAGACTGATGGCTAGAAAGAGTTCATTAATGGGATGATTGTGCACATACTATGCATGTACAACTATAAGCATCCATGAACATGAGATGAGAGTCTTCCCTATGTGCAACACAGTTATAACAAATCTCTCCGTAGCTCGACTGGCCACAACCCCTTTCAAGTTTGCCTGGGATTTCAACCATTATGTCCCATTGATGTTGCACTACCTCTTGTAACTACATGAGGAGAATCTTCCCATGTCCAGTCTGAAGCTGATAACACCACTAGGCTTATTGAATGCTTT
This sequence comes from Pinus tabuliformis, assembly GCA_031772625.1. Taxonomy (NCBI): domain Eukaryota; kingdom Viridiplantae; phylum Streptophyta; class Pinopsida; order Pinales; family Pinaceae; genus Pinus; species Pinus tabuliformis. Next base: position 940,391,709 of record CM062819.1, read on the forward strand.
CAACACTTCCACTAGTAGGTTCATGACATCTTGGATAAGGCTAATGCCAAGTGGAAACAATGACATTATTAACATTCGGTGCCACATAAGTTTCAGGTGGTTGACGAATTTTGGTTTCATTTGCAGAAGAAATGTCTTAGTGGAGCCCATAAGAATCTTTGACCACTCCAATATGGGCCTGTTGTGGTAAAAACACAACCCCCCCATTTTTGACTTGCTCAACTCAAATAATGGGGACCCTTCCTATAAAATTTTTGGCTAAACACCTTTTAAGATTTTTATTTAGTTGATTATCCTACGCTTTTGTTAATTTTTCATTTTCTTTGGATTCTTGTTTTGATTGCTTTGTTAAAATCGATTTTTTATAAGCTTCCCATTGACGCTTGTTTCGCCTCATTTGGTCAACTGGATTGAAAATGGTACTCCTTTGAAGTCTCATAATTTATCTGGCCTGGGTTAAAAATACAATATTGCATTTTGTAAATAAATTAGTTCAATAATGCATTCATTTTAAATATTAACCCGTAGTGAGTTTTTCTAACATTTTTCCATTTTTAGTTATACAGCCAAATCATGAAGCATCGGGATTTTAGTAATTTATTCCAATTTTCAAAATAAATCATTAATCTCGGAAACCAAAACATCCAAGTGGCTGTAGTTTAGAAACTAAAATTCATAAAATAAAACCAAATAAAAAATTGATCTTTAATATTAAATCTTAAATTAATCATTATTTAAAATATAATTAATTTAATTAAAATAAAATTTAATACATAATATATATATATATATATATATATATATATATAATTCTTAATCACATCGGGCAATCGGATCGGAGATGGTAATCGCATCGGGACTTTTTAAATGACACAGTTTTGAAACCCCCGACACCTCCCGATGCCGATCGCTAATTAACCAAAGGGCAATGGGGCATTAACCAAAGTTTTAAAAACGTGTGTTTAAAGTTTCAATGCGAATGTTCCATCGCATCGGGAGTCTTCATCTTATACAAAATTTATGCCCCCGACACCACACTTCTGCCGATGCGATAAGTCAAACTTTGACATTCATTTTGGGCTCACGTATTAATTCGATTTTTTAGAAATGGTTTATGTTACCATATGAGTCGTTACTTTAATGGTTTATATGAGTATGTTACCATATGAATAAAGGAAGTAGGTAGTGCTAGTTTAATATTAGTTGAAATATTAATATTTAAATAATTAATTTCAAATTAATTAAATTAATGAATATGTAATATTTATTTAATTTAAATTTAATTATTATTTATATTCATATTAATTAGTTTATAAATAGTTAATATTTTAGTTAGTTAGATATTAATTAATAAATAGATTAATATTAATTAACAATTAGTTTAGTTTATGATTAACCATTAATTTAGAATTAATTATTATTCTAATTTAGGATTAGATTTTTTAATTAAAATTCTCATTTTTAGCCCAGTAACAGAATTTCCAGATTTAGGCCAGATTTGACTCATCAACTTTGGAAGCTCATAGAATGAGTTTTACTTGGCCAAATGAGGCCCAGGACAACTCATTGGAAAGATAAAATCAAGGAGAACATTTCTGAGGAGGTTTCATTAATAGATTTGGTCATCAATTGGGTCAAAAATCATGCAGAAGATCAAGCTCCGAATTTCTAAAAACAAAATCAATTTTCTGAGTTATTTTCTGCATTTTCATTTTTCCAAGCCTCTTCTAAATTGCAGATTCACTCATCAATAATATCTTTGGCCAATTAAACCATCCCAAACATCAATAAAGAGCTTATATTTTATTTTCAATTATTTATTTAAATAGAATTTGATTGGATTTGATTTAATTGCCAGAAATGATATTTTGATTGCATCTTAATTTATTTTGATTTCTTTTTGCAGGAAAACAGTGGAAGAAATATGGAGAAAAGGATCTCAATCAATGAGAATGCTCCAGCAATTGAAGATCGGGATTTTTGAGCAAATAAAATTGGATTTGACAGATTTCTCTTCAACAAACTTTCCTCTCAAGAATTCCTTCACAAATATTATAAATAACAGATTGCAGAATGTAATAAGGGGTTGCTCTCCTCTGCAATTCTAGACTTCTAAAAGCACTACTGTAATAGGAATTTAGAGTTGTAGGAGAGAGGAGAGAAAATCTCAGATCTGGGGATTATTGAGGATTTTCCCTTTGTATCTTGAATTATACATGAAGGGCAAAGTTTGCACTATTGTGGCTTTAGTTTTGAAAGTAGAAGTTCAAGCAATGTAAAGCGTTGTTGGAGACCAGGGACAGAGAGATGGATGCAATAAATTGGTATTTCTAATACTACTATTTCAAATATCAGTTTTATTTTTATGGTAACAGGAATGTGTCATTTTATTCATGTTTGTGCACTATTGTCAATATGGGTAATTTGTCTCAATGTTGTTATTATGTATCTCTGTTTTTATGAATTAATTTCTCATTTTTGAGTAACTACTTACTCAGAAATCTGTCTTATAAAACTGATTTATTGAATTGTAATGTGTTGTAAACTATTTCCACATATCATTATTCAATTATTGGATTTACTGATTTGATAATTAATATCATTTTTGTGAACTACTTCCTGAATGTTGTTGGTTTATTATTTCAGTTAAGAGGTCTCAATAGGATGTGTTTTGGTAACCATAATATCAGTTAATTGAACTACTTCATTAACTTGATATTCATTATAAACAAGACATATTTAAATCCCAATACTTTAATTTTCTTGCTCTTAGTTGGGTTAGATCTATATCTGCCTAATTAAGATAGGATTTAGATTAGTTTCTTTTGCTTGCATCATAGAATAAGCTTGCATTTAGAGTAAATTCTAAATTCTTTTAAGTCCTCTCCTCAAAGAGGCAAAATTTTAGTTGTGGCTTGGCTGAACCTAAATCAGCTTGAGGGTCATTCTCTTGCCTGATCAACAAGAAGAAGTGATCTGATATCCCTATCTATTGGTAGGTAAAGATACATCATAAACCAATAGCTATAGGGAGAAGGTAACTGGACCTAGTTAAACCAGTCAGAGCCACCACACCAAACAGAAAAGGAGTTGCTTTAAGGTCCGGACCGGGTGGTTATCCCCCATTGTTGTTGCAGCGATTTTCAAGGCATCAACAGGGCCTTACACCATCACTAAGGTTATGGGAGACAATGTGTTCGAGCTCAGTATTCCTCCATTCCTTGGCTTGCACCCCATATTCAATGTACACTGCCTTCGACCATACTTTCCACCATTGTTGGACACATCAGACATTGTTGAGTAGTTGACACCAATAGAGCTCAACCTAGACTACAATGAACAAGCCACGACTAATCAGATCATGGACACACAAATCAAGATCTTGGCATTATGGATTTTATGGCTGCAACTTATTTGTGTTGGCATTGATGTCAACCTTGTGATGCCTTTTGATGCTCTAGATGATGTATTTATGTCAACCTTATGATTGCCTAGATGATGAAATTGATGTGGTGTTTGGTTAAGTCTGCATATGATGATCCATGTTGATGAATTTGATAGACTAGCTCTTCGTGTTCATGTTTGTTACTTGTTGTAGAGGTGTTTGGCATAGTTGATTAGATGATTTCCTAGTTGGTATGCATGTAGTGGTGTTATAGAGTTGTGCAGAGCTGTTGCAGGTTGTGCAAGTGTTTGAGGAGAGTAGATGGCTTGTGGCACTCATGTCAACCCTTGACTTGTTGGATTCAAGGTAAACTTTGTGCTGACACTTGGTTGTGATGTTAGCCTACTTGTTGAAGTGTCAGAGAGCTTAGCAGAGGTTGGATGTGTGTACAGATATTGGAGAAGTTGTTCAAATAGTTTCGCAGAGTTATGGGTTGAAGGAGTTGATTTTTTCTATCCTCTACCACAACTACTATAATATAGAGTCCTCAGTACAACTGAAATATTCCAGCAGAGAATTTCCAATATCATGGGTGTAAATGCAATCGATATATGATAGTTTCTTCCCCGCAGTTTTGGCCCAAAACGAAATGTTCTCTGCATTCCTCACGTACATCAAGAGAAATTTGACATGGTAGTTCCTAGAAGGTTCTAAATTATTTGGATAATCTTGCAAGCATATTCCCTATAGTTGTGGCCGAAAACAAAATGTTCTCTACATTCCTTATGCACATCAAGAGAAATTTGACATGGTAATTCCCAAAAGGTTCTAAATTGTTTGGATAATCTCGCAATTGGTTCCTCCATTGGATGTGAATTCCTTTAATGCACAAGTAGTGATGGTTATGGATGGATTTCATCAAAGTTGTGCACCTATGAACTCATACCAAAAGAGAAATTTTCCTAGCACATTACATATATCTCATTTCAGATCTAAGATATGGGCAGTTATTGTGGTTTTAAGTGTAGGAGGTTTGCAGAGAGGAAAAATTTTCCAGGCATATTGGTGAGAAAAGATACCTTGTGTATAAATGTAAATGGTACTAGATTGAGCAAATCAGAGCCCTGTAGTAGACAACTAAAGCAGAATATCATTATGTAGATTAGATTGATGGCAGAGGAAGAAATTACATAGAGAGTCTATTGTGTCTACATGCTAATTGTTTGTGTATGCTAGGAATTCATGTGAATGGCAATGTGCCATAATATTTTATATGTTGTTATATGATTTGTTGGAGCAGATATCTATGATTCCATGATACTTATATGGTTGTAGCTTATTGAGGGTCTTATGTTATATTACTATGCTATTAAATAGCTTTATTGTTGGAGATTTGATATATGTATTGCAATGAGTATTTCCCAAAGTGAGTAGCATATTGGTTGCGGTGTTTCTAATTATATTTATTGATGATACAGATATTACCAGGCTAGAGCAGGTTGGGTTGTGTCAACCTTTAACTCGGTGTAACTATTTCAAACCAGCTTTTGACTGGAAGTTAGCCCTTCCAATCTGAGAGGGCTCTCTCAATATACTTCAAAATTTGGCTATGATAAGCTCAAAAATACAGATGGCTAACTCTGTGTTTCATGTGATTTTTCAAGTGAAATAGTGTGAGGATGGCCACCATTGGGCATGGAGTCAATTAAAGAAAATTAATTACAAACAACAGCGTTTTGTGGAAGTTGAGGCATTCTTTAGTTTACTAAGGTGAATATGGACATTTACAGTAATCACAACAAAATTGAAGTTGAAGCAATATAACATTGAATTCCAAGTAATCAAATAAGCTATCAAAACTGATAACAACATAGTTGCATGATAGGATGGAACTAAAACCAAAAATGAATCTCAAGTTAAAACATAGTATTGCTACAAACTGTGTTTTCTATTAACTGAAAAAAAAAATATACAAAGTGGTTCTTTCACTACATTGATCCCCCCTCAGAGTCGAAAATATCATTATTTATAGAGTGAGATCTCTTTTACAAAATCTACCACCTGGGCTAGATTCGATTGACAGCTATGAGATCTAATCCTATTTGATTAATAAAATATTGAGCTTTCATAGGGATTTTTTGTTTTAACAAAGTTCGAATACAAATGGGAGTCGCATAAACTGTTACAATAATTTAGGGAAATAAAATTGTTTGAAGTGTGACACTATATTTGTGGAAATTCATACATCTGGCCCTTTGAATCTTGTTGTGTTGTTTGTTGTTGAAAGTGTCTCACTGTCTCTATGTCTTGCTGCCTTGTGTCTCACTGCCCTCTTTTCTTTGCGTTGTTTGATGACCATGCTACAAAATAAATGCTGAAAATATCCTCAATGTCTTCTTAAGCAGAAGGTGAAATGGATGTTTTAATACTCATTGACCTAGGTCTGTTGTTATTGCAATCAGAATACAGGAGAGGGGCTTTTACCATATTCCATAATGTTCACCAACTTTTCGGACACGAAACTTTTAATAAAACATGACACATAGAATATCGCATCCGGAACCAAGACTTTGCATATCGCCATCGGGAAGGAAGAAGGGGCGTTAACACTAATTTAAGGTGATTTCTTGATATGCTAGACCTGAAATTTCACATAACCATAATGCATAAATTTCCGGGTCCATCGCAATTGCATGTCAGAAGGGAGTTCGACAGAGAAGGGATTTGTGACTTGAGTGATCCCCAATTGCGATATCACAATCAGCGGGGGAGGACTTATCGTAATCGGCGAGGGGAGACACATCACAATGGGCAGGGGGATAGAAATTTATGCAATATCACAATCGGCGAGGGATCGAACTTTATGAGATATCGCAATCGATGTGGAGGAATTGCGATATCAGTGGAGGAGCGGTGACGGGTTTATGCGATATTGCAATCAGCATGGAGGACTTATGATATGCAATATCGCAATCACAAATGGAGGAGGGACACATGCGGATATGGTTTCTAAAAAGGGAAGGGTCCGATAGTGATATGGTTTGTGGGTCCCAGCCCTTTAAAAAGAACTGTGACTAGAGTTAAAAAAAGGAATGCGACTAGAGTTTTAAATATGGGTTACGACTAGAGTTGAAATATGAGATGTGGCTAGATTTTAAATGCAGGTTACAACTAGAGTTAAAATATGAGATGTGGCTAAAGGATGAAATGGGATTAGTGAAAGAAATGGGTTTTAGAGAACAAGGGAATTTATCCAAAACAAATCAAACTGGACCCATCCTTCCTTCTTTAATCTCCAAATGCAAAGCAAAGAAACCTCTTTCAAAAAAACAACAAATAGATGCAAAGATCAATGGTGGAAAACCTTATCTAAAATAATTAATAAAATTAAAAATTATTTCTAGAAGTTATCATGGATAAGAATGGCTCCAATGGGGATGTTGCACCCTTGTGGTGCAGCAAAGAACTAGTAGACCATTTGCCTGACCATTGGGCTGATCCCAATTTGAATACTACATTCAAACTCACTTCACCAAACTGAAAAGAAAACTGCAAACCAACTAGAAACCAACTACTATTGTTGTAGACATGATATCAAATTGTTGTACCAACTGAAACTGACAACTGTGAAATGTTTCCTAAAACTGAATGAAATGCTTGTTCAACAAGCTTATTTATGTACCAATATCCCTACTCTAACATCTAAAAATCCAATTGATTCAAGCAATATGAAATTTCCAGTATAAGCACTCGAATAGCTGATCCAACACCTGGGCTCCTTGATTGTGCTTGAACAAAATCAGTAGTGGATCATATATGGGAAACTCAGAATAAAAATTGAATTCATCACTTGAGCTTATAAATGAAATAAATTCAACCTGCACTGATGACTGGAATAGACTTACCAAACGATCTTGATAATCATGAAAAAACACCTTTTCTTGATTAGTAACACCATGAGGGTTGAATTCATTCATAATTGATGGCCTTTGTTGTCCTATGTCTTCAATTCCAAGAAAATCATCAAATAAAAAGGCAACAACAAATTTGTTTTCCCTTCCATGTAAATCAACAAAACTATCCATGCATCCTTGAACATCTTCAAACATGACATCGATATTGTGTGTATTGTTAGTGTCGGTCTTGAGCCCTCCATCAGTGATCAATAGCTCTTTGCATATGCATAGGTAGGTGTCTCATTAGTGTCAGTTTTGCATCCCGCTAGGCATGCCATAAAACTGAATGGAGGGCTGGTCTTTGTTCCCTTCTTGGCTTTGCTGGATCAGGTCATACCACAATGAAATTGAGTCATGTTTGTTTTTATTTTTGTCTTGAGGTCCCAGGTCTTAGGTCTAGGGTTTTGAGTCAAAATCACTGCCAGGTCATGAGTTCAAATTCAGTGAGTGCCCAGCAAGCCAGAAGGAGGTATGTACATATGTTTCATTGTTATTTTCATCAGCTACAGGTCATTTAATGCCTTGGATTTAAAAACCCTGTTTTTAAGTTCAAGGCCATGAGAAATTTGTAAAAATAAAGAAATTTTCAAAAGTTTTCAAAAGTGCCGGCAACAACCCTGGTTCCTTCGCCACAGCCCATCAGATGGTCAACCTGCAAAAAGAACGAAGTCAAACGCCTCAAAGAGCTAATTTCAGGACAAAATGAACTCCAAAACAGTGTTAAAAGAGAATGCAAAATGAAAACATTATAAAGTGGGTTTCTAAAGTCAATTTTTTTTTAAAACGACCCTATAAAGGTAAATTCCCTCCTTGCAAAGTTTCATTGTGCATTTGAGAGCGAAAAATTACAAGCAAGAGGCAAAGAGGGCGAATTTGGGCGATTTCCAGCAAATTCCAGGCTTTGGAGGGTGCGCGACCACTCCACAGGGGTGCGCGACCACCTGGGTGGTGCGCGACCACTCCACAGGGGTGCGTGACCACCTGGGTGGTGCGCGACCACTCCATCCAATTTTCGCAGTGTATTTTTGGTCGCGCGCGACCACTCCAAGGGTGCGCGACCACTCGTTCCGCCTTCACAAAAACTCACCCAAACTTCAATTTTCTCTCAAATTCGCTCGTGGATTCTACAAGGTATGCCTCCTTTATCAAGTTTTGAATTGTGTCATGGATCCAAAGGAGGGTTATGGTCATAAATATCATGCAAGAAATTAATGAAAAATAGGTTAAGTGACTTGATGTCTTTGCAAGCTTATGTTAGGTTGTATTGTTTGTTTTTCAAGGTAATTTTTCCTTTATTCCCTTCCATTATTTTCCCATTATAAATTCACATGTGTTAGAGTGTCATTTTCATTAATCTCATTTGCAAAGAAGCGCTAAAACCCTAACCCCTCCTAAACCCTATTTCAAACCCTAGTTTTCTACCATGCATCATGCTCAAACCCTACACTATTACACACAGCAAATTATATATGTAAATTGCACAGCAAAAGAATGAAAACAAATATAGTAAAAAGAAAAGAAAATGATGACAAGGCATGCTTATAATCACACAAAAACAGAGTAAAAAATATAACTTGCATAGCCTTATAAAAAACAAAACAAAAATGTCATCTTGCTGTAAATATCAAAGGTTAGAAGCTGTGTGAAAATCATGACAAAGTTTATCAAATGTACCAGCTGCTAGCTATCAAAAAGGAGCAGTTTTGTTGTGCTAGGGTTTGTGCATTAACATGGTATCATCTCCCTTTCCCTAGACTCTGTTTTCCTACCTATTCCCCTCATGAAAAACCCAATTCAATTGCCTATCCCTTCTTCAAACTCCCTATGCAATTGAATCTCCTTCCCTATTGTCAAAACATGCAATGAAACCTTAATTCACTCATGACAAATGCAATTATGAAGCTGCTAGCACTATTGAAAGGCTGTTGTTCTGAAAATTGGTTGGCAGACTTTGTTAATAGGTTTCATTACTCCCTAACCCTAATTCCCTATATCCCCTCATTCCCCTAATTCCCTTGATAAAATCCCTCTCCCTTCCATTGCAAAATAATCACAGCAACCCTTCTCTTCCCCTTGTAATCAAATACCCAAAACCCCTGCTTTCCATTAGCATCAAATGGCCATTTTTACATGTGAAAAAACAGAGTATGCTTATGAAAGGCATTAAAAGACAAAATAAGCAAAGGAGCAGCCTGTTACTTGTACATCATTGATGCTACCCTATTCCCCTGTGCCCATGCCATTATTTCCTCCATGATGGAGAATTTTATTGTCCTTTCCCTTGGTGCTCAAAATAAAAATTTTCCCTAATAAAGTATTAATTTGCAAATGATGAGAGATAGAATGACATGTTTAACATTGTGTGATTGTTTCCTTCGAAATTCCCTGTTGTTTATATATATATTTTCCATTTCCTTATGTAAATTCCCTCCCCTAACATTTCCCTCATGATTTTTCCCCTTGAAAACAGCATACTTCGCAGCATTTTGCAAGCGGGGCAGCAGTCATCTTGATTTATTTATTCCACCTTGCTCAATAACACCATGTCAACCACTGAGACTAATGAGCAAGGTGATGACCGATCTTCATCCACTGAGATTGAGACACAGCGGAGGCCTCGCAAAGGAGGTAAGGGTGGTCATCACAAGAGGGAAGAGCCCACATCATTGGCAGAGTTGCAGGCTTGCCCATTGGCAGTGGCTTGTTTTCAGCACATGGCTTGCTATCAGTTTTGCGAGAGGCTGTCACAGATTCAGCATCATAGAGAGCTGGCCCGGCTATTTGTCCTACACCTTCATGACGGGCAGGTCACCCTTGCAGGGGTGAATTTTGTGCTTTCTCCAGAGGCCATCTCACAGGCTACCGGGATACCCAATGTGGGTGAGGTGTGGCCAAAGCGCAAGTGGCTGGATTTTGTTTACTTTGAGCCATATGTCAGGCCAACATACATACACAACTTGTCAGGGAACTTTCCTTTCAGATTCCTCCGAGAGGAGTATGCTCCTATCATGCGGCTTATCATGCACTATTTCACATGCGAGGGGAGATTCTCACGGGTATTTGCTTGTCACATCCGCATGCTGATGCACTTCACCAGGGTGAGGATGATGAACATCCCAGCTTATCTCTTTCATGACATTCAGAGGATGGTCTCTATGTTTCAGAGGCAGTCCCCAACTCAGCAGCTCAGGAGCTTGTGTCATCATGGTCTCATTCAGCTGGTTGTTTCCCATCAGCTGAGTCAGCAGGGCATTTCTTGGGCAAATTTTATCTCCCGTGAGTTCTTCACACAGCCACAGCCACAGCCAGAGGTCATTCATGAGGTGGGAGGTCCATCACACCAGCCCGAGATTATTGTTCCGAGACATGTGGCTTCTTCACCTCGGGTCACCTATCAGAGAGGTCCTAGGACCTTATTTGCAGCAGCTCGACGAGTATTTTCTCCACAGCAGGTGGAAGGGGTCTCGTCATCTTCTTCAGATCAGCGAGTGTTATCTCCACACCAGGTGGAAGGGGCCTCGCATTCTTCATCAGCAGAGGCAGTACGGGAGGGCAAGCAGCCCATGATTGAGGATGAGAGAGCTGGTGATACACATGATGATTTCATTGGTCGTGATGCCTGCTCTCCTTCTTCAAATTTTTATGAGATTATCAGGCAGAGAGAGGAGGAGAACCTCGTGTTGCAGCAAAAGCTCCAAATGGCTCAATGGACCATCACTTATCTAGAACAGCGCACCAAACAATTAGAAGAAGAAAAAGAACTTGATGAGCTATGGAGGATCCACAATGATCGAACTTTGAACCGTAGGAGGCCCAGTGACCCATTGCCTGCTGACCGGGAGTCCATGCTTATCCGTGTGAATGCACACTTGGAGAGATTGTTGGAGAAGGCAAATCGTGACAAAGAGCTGCTACGCAACATGAAAACACACTATTGGGCAAGATTGCATGTTTACAAGGCTAAAATGAAAATTCTCCAAAGGAAGCTGTCAGAGGCCCAGAAGAAGAAGAAAAGGACAAACCCACTCCGTATCTTGGCTGAGGCATCCCTCACTCACCATGGTACTCATTAGCCTTCATCCAGCAGCAAAATCAAAAAATTTTGAGAGTTTTGGGGCATTTTGGAAATTTTTTGGAAATTTACAGGTTTTTGCCTATGGAGTGGTCTCACCCCCCGCGCGACCACTCGTGAGGATTGCTCGGAATTGCAAAAAGTTGACATTTTTGGAAAGGGTATGCAAAGACTAAAATTACCTATACTTGGGAGAAGCCTGATTTTGAGATTTGAGCCTCCAAAAGCTCAAAATACATCAAAATAATGACTTTCTGCCCACTTTTTGAGTTGCAGAAAGTGACCTTGGGAGAATTGACTTTTGAGGGGTCAAATCAACTCCAAATCCAGAAATTCCACTTGGGATGGAAAGTAGACAGACCAAGATTTCCAATGAACCATCTTGCACCTGATTTGGACCAGTGGAACCCACTCAAAAGTTGCTGCAAAGGGGCGCGACCACTCGAGCAGGGGCGCGACCACTCGAGCTGAATTTGGCAGTTTTGACTTTTCAGGCCAGAAAACACTGTTTTCACCTTGGTTGATGATTTTTACTTGTAGATGATGGATGAATGTATAATTTTCATGGCACATTGATAGATTTTATCTCTCTTTACCCTTCTAGAAGCTTCCTTGATGTAAAAAGTGAATAATTAATGCATGGATGAGTTAGCTAAGTAATAGAGGCAAGTTGTTTGACTACCTATTATCTAGTGCTTAGTTTAGAATCAGTTCAAACTGCTCCTAGGAAGCTGAGCTCGACCCCTAGAGGTGGGGAAAGGAGTTAGATGGTCTATATTATGCCTTCTCTTGCTCATTTTCATGGTTGGACTCTTGTGGGAGAAGTATTATTGCATATTGTACATCTATTACTGCAATTTAAGGAAAAGGAAGGCCAGGGTTTTGCAGACATCATTGTGGATTCTTGTGGATTGTTGTGTTGATGGTGTGTTCTCTACATGTTATTGTAAGTGTGTTTATGTGTTCCATCTCTTTCTTTGCTGCTAATTGAACAGATGAAGTGATAAAGTTTGAATTAATGCATGCCATGCTCAGCTTTTAATTTTGTTCAATATCTATGTTTTCCACTGTCTAAAGAGGATTCAAAGTTGTTGTTTGCCCTCTTTAGCTCCTCCTCTATCATTACTGATCCTCCATCTCAGATTAAGGCATCAACACTCACTCCTACCTTGCCCCAAAGATCCCCCTGCAAAAACTGAGCCCAATCCCCGCACCCTGAATTGCACTCCCTCCAAATTGCCACCAAAAACCCCAAAAATCTTTAAATCAACCTCCCTTATCAATTTACTAGCCTAAAATCTTTATCCCTAATTGGTCAGCTTATCCTATTGAAAGATCTACCGAATCTGACCCGAGAGAGCCTTCTCATACCTCGTAGGGCTAGCTACGAGGTGAAATGGTTTGATGTAGCCTTGAGAGTTTGTCTATCTCAGCCTAGGTGAATTCCAAGCGCTAACATATTGGCGACCATACTGGGGAAAAACAAACTTCTTTGTGTGTTGATGTGTGTGTTTCGCAAGTCTTAGACGGAGCCTGAAGTTACGCCAGGTAGCCTTTGAACACGCTCTTGTTTTACATCAGCGTTAGTAGATAAACGCTGCTTCAGTCAATCTCCGTGAGCTTCTGAAACACTCACTTCAGTGACATCTTTATCCCAGTATCATTATGGACTCTAAGCTTCGGATGATAGCCTAAGAGTTTCCATACGGCTGAGCGGTTTTTCCTTTCCTAGTCTATTTGCGAAAACAAGCTGGCTACTGATCCAAGACCAATTGTTAGATCTAATTCATGCCCAGCTATTTTTGAGTATCTTGAAGATCTTGATTTTGATGAAAGTTTCGAGTTGTCCTTGTTCAAATCTAAATCTGAAAGTGCACTTGCTACTCTAGTTCCTAATCCTGATTTTGCAGCTGCTATTGAATTCGAGAGGCATAATAAATTAGTTGAAAATTTCATTTTGAGGAATCTCCAGACACGTGTACAAGCTACAACTCTTGTTGATTTCCTTGAAAATATCTCTGGTCATATTGGATCTTCTATCACGGCGCATGAACAGTCAAATCCCCCTTATATTGCCATCACTCCCATAGTTACTCATCCCCCATCTACAGTTGTCTCGCCTTCAGTTTCACACACTACTTCTCCTCCTCTTACTCCTCATACTGCCACACCTACCCCGCCTGCGACTCCAAGACCTACATTACCAAGAAAAATGGCAGCCCGGTTTGCCCCACTTGTATTGCCTGCTAATCTTCATGATATGCCTGCTGATTACCAAAGTAAAATTCCCATGTTCGATGGCACTCCACAAAGTATTACAGCACAGCAACATGTCGATAAAATGTCCACTTTCTTTGATCTATATGAGTTAGATGAAGAAGATGTTACCATGCGGTTGTTCGTGCGGACATTTGCCGGAGAAGTAAGAAAATGGTTCAGAGGGTTGGCAGCTAACAGCATCACCACCTTAGAAGCACTCGAGAATCAATTCTTGGACCGATGGGAAATAAGGAAAGACCCGCTGCAAATCAATGCCGAGTACAACAACCTCAAGCGAAATCCGGGTGAGTCGGTTCAAGATTATATCATCAGATTTAATTCAGTGTATAACGCTATACCCGATGATTTGAAACCATCAAGAAAGTCCGCATTGCTTAAGTTCCCGGATGGTTTCGATCCGGAGATGGCCTACTCACTACGGGACCGAGATCCTCCTACTTTGGAGGAAATGCAGAAAATTGCAGTAAGTGTAGAGGCTAATTTGAATGATAAAAGGGCAAGAATGAAAGCGGAAAAGAAGGTCACAATCAAGGAGGAGGTGCCATCCACTTCTCAAGTTATTCGGAAAATGGAAGAGGTGTCAAAGGCACTCCAAAATCTCAGTCTTGGCAAACCGGAACCACAAGTTCGAAATCCAAACTTCAGAGGCCAACAACAGCAGCCCCAATATAGGATCAAACAGTGGGAAACACGAGCACAAGAAGCGGCCGTGCAGCAGCCAATCCAACCTCCATTTCAGCAAAATTATGTCACTCAAGAATCTGAAGATGAGGGTGAAGGTCTTGGTGAAGAAAATCATTTTTTCACTCCCGATGATATGCCCACTTACATCACGGAAGAAGAAGAGCTGGTAAGTAATGCTTATACACCTCAAGATGAGCATTACATTCTATTTAATGATGTTGTACTTCAAGAAGAGTCAGAAGAGTATCAAAGAGGTTACTTACATGCTTTATCAGCTCAACAAGGCCAACAGAGACAGTTGAGAAACCGGACAGTTCCCATACATCCAATTCAAAAGAGGGCAGAAAATTTGGCAAAGAATGGTGCTGCTGTTCCACAGAAAAAGGGTAAAGAAGTCATGGATCCCCCATCAACTCAAACAGTTCCAGCAAACAAGATGGATCAGCCATCAAATGTACCCAAAGATAGAGCAGAAAAACGAGATAATCCGGCAAAAGAAAGTGAGAAAAGTCAAGCATTCAGCATTGAGAACGAAGTTTCGAAATTGAAATTGTCCATTCCACTAACAGAAGTCATGAAGAACACTACCTACAGAGCACAAATTTCTAAGATGTTCAATACTGATCCAATGTTAGATGCGGTAAATGTGGAGGATGATCAGCCGGAATTAATCTTTGGGCCAGCTCTAAACGGTGAGTCTCCGGAAAGTGATGTCCCGCCATTCTATATCAGCTTAAGAATTCATGATTATGTGCTTCATAATGCTATGTTCGATTCGAGAGCATCACACAATTTAATGCCCAAGGCAATAATGGAGAAGTTGGGACTTGATATAACTCGTAACTACCATGATCTATATTCATTTGATTCCAGCCGAGTTAGATGCATCGGTTTGATTAAAGATTTGGTTGTTAGCTTGGATCAAATTCCCGCAAAGAATCTCTTGATGGATGTGGTAGTGGCGGACATTCCTCCAAGGTTTGGTATGCTCCTTTCAAGGTCATGGGGATCAAAACTTAAAGGTACTTTACAGCTGGACTTTTCATATGCCACTATTCCGGTGTTTGGCCAAATGAGAAAGGTGTACCGAGAGCAAAAGATGAAGTATATGATTACTAGCAAGGAAAAGCCAGTAAATCATCCTGTAAATTATGTACAAACAGATTTAGAATCCTTTGTTTTATTTGCTGATAATTTTAATGAGGTAGATAGTCAATTAGTTCAGATAGAAGACATCCCAGGCATGGCAGAAAATTTCAGGGAAGTATTGAGAACGGACAGTGAAGAAAGGACTGTTGTCATAAAGTCAATTGCCGAAACAAATGAGCAGCAAGTCATGACTGCAACAACATCACAAGTGCAGCCCTTGGACGATGATGAAGATGGTCTTTGGACCATGGATTTTGATGGTGCAGTGGGCAGCGATGGAGCTGGCATAGGTGTATGGATTCGTAGCCCGTTTTCAGTCCCTAACCAAGTCCCAAGCAAGGTACAAGTGTGCTCTTATAAATTGGCTTTTGATTGTTCGAATAATGAAGCAGAATATGAGGCCCTTATAGCTGGTTTGAAAATCCTCCGGAAATTAAAAGCAAGGAAGATAGTAGTTTATGGCGACTCCGAGTTAGTGATCAAACAAGTAAAGGGGGAATTTCAAGCTAAACATCCTCATATGCGGGCTTATCGCAATGCTGTTCTAGACATTTTGAAGCGGTTTTCAGAGCATACTTTAACATGCATACCCCGGATACAAAATGGAGTTGCGGATGCATTGGCCAGGGCAGCAAGCAATTTGAAAATACCAATGAATTCGAGCAACAAGTTTGAAATCTATGTAAAGCATCGCCCTACAATCCCGGACAACCAAAGGAGTTGGCAAGTCTTTCAGGATGATGAGGAAATCAAAGACTTCTTGCATGGAGAAGGTAAATTTGAAGAAATTTCAATAGACATGGAGCCAGAAGGAGTTAATCAAATGGATGTTTTGCAGCTGAAAGATAATCATATTCCTAAAGGGCTGATTCCTTTAGAAGAACTTTTTGATCAAGATGATGTGGCTCGCAAGCCAACTTTGATGCCAACAGAAGAAGGTGTCGAAGATGTGAACCTTGGGACAACGGAACATCCAAAGATGGTGAAATTATCAAAGGCTCTGCCACTCAAGGTAAAGAATCAATACATTAGATTGCTGTCATCATTTTCTAATGTATTCGCTTGGGATTATTCAGATTTAAAGACATATGATACAAGCATCATCCAGCACACTATTCCTATAAAGCCAAATCAAAAGCCTTTTCGGCAAAAGTTGCGGAGGATCAATCCCAAGTTGCTACCTTTGATTGAGAAAGAGGTTAATAGGCTCTACAAGTCTGGAATCATAGTTCCCATTCGCTTTTCAGATTGGATCTCCAACCTAGTGCCTGTGAGAAAGAAGACCGGTGAGATTCGCTTGTGCATAGACTTCAGAAATTTAAACAAAGTGTCGCTAAAGGACAACTATCCGCTGCCTAAGATGGATCACATATTGCAGCGGGTAGTGGGTGCCTCAAAGATGTCATTGCTAGATGGATACTCCGGCTACAATCAGATCTTAGTCCATGAGGATGACCGTGATAAGACAGCTTTCACTACGCCTTGGGGAACATTCCATTATGCTAAAATGCCATTCGGTTTGAAGAATGCAGGTGCTACATTTCAGCGAGCTATGGATATGGCTTTTGCCAATGAAAAGGACATATTCTTAGTTGTATATCTTGATGACTTAATGGTATTTTCCAAATCCGATGAGGAGCATCTTTTTCACTTGACGAAAGTTTTCCAAAAATGCAGAAAATATGGCATTTCTTTAAATCCAAAAAAGAGTCTTTTTGCCATGAGTGAAGGTAAATTGCTGGGACATATCATTTCCAAAGACGGTATACGAATTGATCCCGCACGGGTGGAGGCAATTCAGCAGCTAGAGCAGCCCTGAAATAAGAAGGAGATACAATCTTTTAATGGTAAATTAAATTTTCTGCGCCACTTCATTCCTAATCTTGCAAAGCACCTTAGAGAAATGACCAACATGCTTCGGAAGGACAGCGAGATCAAATGGACCGAGGAGGCAGTCAAATCCTTCAATTTAATCAAGGTAATCTTGTCTTCAGCCCCGACCTTAATCAGCCCTGATTATACTCAGGATTTCATTGTGTTTTCTTTTGCTTCCGAGCATACATTAGCAGCCGTATTAATGCAAAAAAGAGAGGGTGTTGAAAGGCCAATTGCATTTTTCAGCCGGATCATTAGAGATGGGGCATTAAACTATAATATCATTGAGAAACAAGCGCTGGCCCTGATTAAGGCATTGAAAGATTTCCGGGTTTATATCTTTCACTCTCATGTATTAGCTTATGTTCCTAGTGCAGCGGTAAAGGATGTCTTGGTACAAACAGAGCCGGAAGGTAGGAGAGGTAAATGGATTGCTGCTCTCTTGGAATATGATGTTGAAATCAAGCCCACCAAGCTGATTAAAGGACAAGGACTTGCTAAACTAATGGCTGAAACAAACCTTCATGCCCTTGATATCAACTTGATCGCTGCCTTATCCGATGGTGAAGGAGAAAATTCAGCGGTTCAGGTATCAGATATTTTTATTAATTTTCCTTGGTATGCTGATATAGTGTATGTACTTCAGAATGTGTCCGCTCCTCCTGGAATGTCGAAAAACAAAGCGAGGACTTTGAAATTAAAGGCTGCTAAATTTTGAATTATGAAATCAGCATTGTATTGGAAAGATCCCGGGGGCATCTTGCTAAATTGTTTGGTTGAAGAGGAAGCAAAAGCGACGGTAGAAGACTTCCATAAAGGTGACTGTGGAGGTCATTTATTTTGGAAAACTACAGCCAACAAGATTTTGCGAGCTGGTTTTTATTGGCCTTCTCTTTTTTCTGATGTGTACAAAGCGGTAAAGAGCTGCCATGAGTGCCAAATATTTCAAGGAAAACAAAAGTTGCAGCCATTGCCTCTTAAACCGGTGGAGATTAGTGCGCCATTTCAGCAGTGGGGCCTTGATTTCATTGGTGAAATCCACCCAGCTTCGTCCGGGCAGCATAGATGGATCTTGACTACCACTGATTACTTCACAAAGTGGATAGAGGCAATTCCTACTCGGCAGGCCACAGATTCGGTAATTATCTCTTTTCTTGAAACTAATATCTTGTCACGTTTCGGCTGTCCATTCAAAATAATCACAGATAATGCAGCTGCCTTTAAGTCCAATAAGATGGTTGATTTCTGCTATAAGTACAACATCAGCTTGGGTCACTCCACCGCTTATCATCCGCAAGGTAATGGGCTGGCCGAATCATCAAATAAGTCACTAGTGAACATTATCAAGAAGATGCTGGAAATTAACAAGAAAATTTGGCACAAGAAGTTAGTCAATGCATTATGGGCTGATCGGGTGAGCCAAAAGAAGTCCATTGGAATGTCGCCATTTGAGATTGTATACGGAGTTGATGCAGTCTTTCCAACATCACTTAGTGTACCGGTCGCGAAATTACTTCAAGAAACGGGAGAAGATATGGATCCAATGCAACGGAGAATCAATCAAATGGTCCACTTACAACAAACAAGGGAAGAAGTTCTCCAAAACTCTTTAAAGCTGCAAGAACGTATCAAGAAAATCTATGATAAGAAGGCAAAGTTGGAAAATTTTCAGCTAGAGGATGTTGTTTTGAGATGGGATGCTCGAAACGAGGACAAAGGTAAGCACAGTAAATTTGATAATTTATGGAAAGGTCCTTATAAGATTGCTGCATATCGTGGTCCTAATGCTTTCATTCTCAAAGAGTTGAATGGTGATGAATTTCCCGGTGGGTCGGTGAATGGTCGACTTCTCAAGAGATATCATGCTTGAGCAATGCTGCTCTAAGTCATGTTCATTGTATATATCATTTTACTTTACTACAGCAAGTGTGAACTGATCTCTCAGCCTTGGTTTGGGGCCCGCAGTGAAGGCTATAATTCCGAGGATGAAGATTGGTTGGTGTGAGGTTTTCAGTTTGTTTATTTTCTGTAAAAATCAGTTTGTTTGAGTCATAGTCCTTTGAAAGTTTTCAGTTTATAATCCAAGTCAAATAAAGTCTGTTCGAGTATGGTTATATTTGTACTAGTTGACTCCATTGCCCAATGAATAAGGCACTGGTCTGCTCTCCCAAGAGGTCTGAGGTTCTTGGCACCTCCAAGGAGCTGCCATCCCCATTGGAGCCAATGTTAGTGTCGGTCTTGAGCCCTCCATCAGTGATCAATAGCTCTTTGCATATGCATAGGTAGGTGTCTCATTAGTGTCAGTTTTGCATCCCGCTAGGCATGCCATAAAACTGAATGGAGGGCTGGTCTTTGTTCCCTTCTTGGCTTTGCTGGATCAGGTCATACCACAATGAAATTGAGTCATGTTTGTTTTTATTTTTGTCTTGAGGTCCCAGGTCTTAGGTCTAGGGTTTTGAGTCAAAATCACTGCCAGGTCATGAGTTCAAATTCAGTGAGTGCCCAGCAAGCCAGAAGGAGGTATGTACATATGTTTCATTGTTATTTTCATCAGCTACAGGTCATTTAATGCCTTGGATTTAAAAACCCTGTTTTTAAGTTCAAGGCCATGAGAAATTTGTAAAAATAAAGAAATTTTCAAAAGTTTTCAAAAGTGCCGGCAACAACCCTGGTTCCTTCGCCACAGCCCATCAGATGGTCAACCTGCAAAAAGAACAAAGTCAAACGCCTCAAAGAGCTAATTTCAGGACAAAATGAACTCCAAAACAGTGTTAAAAGAGAATGCAAAATGAAAACATTATAAAGTGGGTTTCTAAAGTCAATTTTTTTTTAAAACGACCCTATAAAGGTAAATTCCCTCCTTGCAAAGTTTCATTGTGCATTTGAGAGCGAAAAATTACAAGCAAGAGGCAAAGAGGGTGAATTTGGGCGATTTCCAACAAATTTCAGGCTTTGGAGGGTGCGCGACCACTCCATCCAATTTTCGCAGTGTATTTTTGGTCGCGCGCGACCACTCCAAGGGTGCGCGACCACTCCAAGGAGGGGTGCGACCACTCGTTCCGCCTTCACAAAAACTCACACAAACTTCAATTTTCTCTCAAATTCGCTCGTGGATTCTACAAGGTATGCCTCCTTTATCAAGTTTTGAATTGTGTCATGGATCCAAAGGAGGGTTATGGTCATAAATATCATGCAAGAAATCAATGAAAAATAGGTTAAGTGACTTGATGTCTTTGCAAGCTTATGTTAGGTTGTATTGTTTGTTTTTCAAGGTAATTTTTCCTTTATTCCCTTCCATTATTTTCCCATTATAAATTCACATGTGTTAGAGTGTCATTTTCATTAATCTCATTTGCAAAGAAGCGCTAAAACCCTACCCCAAATTCCATGAAACCCTAACCCCTCCTAAACCCTATTTCAAACCCTAGTTTTCTACCATGCATCATGCTCAAACCCTACACTATTACACACAGCAAATTATATATGTAAATTGCACAGCAAAAGAATGAAAACAAATATAGTAAAAAGAAAAGAAAATGATGACAAGGCATGCTTATAATCACACAAAAACAGAGTAAAAAATATAACTTGCATAGCCTTATAAAAAACAAAAGAAAAATGTCATCTTTCTGTAAATATCAAAGGTTAGAAGCTGTGTGAAAATCATGACAAAGTTTATCAAATGTACCAGCTGCTAGCTATCAAAAAGGAGCAGTTTTGCTGTGCTAGGGTTTGTGCATTAACATGGTATCATCTCCCTTTCCCTAGACTCTGTTTTCCTACCTATTCCCCTCATGAAAAACCCAATTCAATTGCATATCCCTTCTTCAAACTCCCTATGCAATTGAATCTCCTTCCCTATTGTCAAAACATGCAATGAAACCTTAATTCACTCATGACAAATGCAATTATGAAGCTGCCAGCACTATTGAAAGACTGTTGTTGTGAAAATTGGTTGGCAGACTTTGTTAATAGGTTTCATTACTCCCTAACCCTAATTCCCTATATTCCCTCATTCCACTAATTCCCTTGATACAATCCCTCTCCCTTCCATTGCAAAATAATCACAGCAACCCTTCTCTTCCCCTTGTAATCAAATACCCAAAACCCCTGTTTTCCATTAGCATCAAATGGCCATTTTTACATGTGAAAAAACAGAGTATGCTTATGAAAGGCATTAAAAGACAAAATAAGCAAAGGAGCAGCCTGTTACTTGTACATCATTGATGCTACCCTATTCCCCTGTGCCCATGCCATTATTTCCTCCATGATGGAGATTTTTATTGTCCTTTCCCTTGGTGCTCAAAATAAAAATTTTCCCTAATAAAGTATTAATTTGCAAATGATGAGAGATAGAATGACATGTTTAACATTGTGTGATTGTTTCCTTCGAAATTCCCTGTTGTTTATATATATATTTTCCCTTTCCTTATGTAAATTCCCTCCCCTAACATTTCCCTCATGATTTTTCCCCTTGAAAACAACATACTTCACAACATTTTACAGGCGGGGCAGCAGTCATCTTGATTTATTTATTCCACCTTGCTCAATAACACCATGTCAACCACTGAGACTAATGAGCAAGGTGATGACCGATCTTCATCCACTGAGATTGAGACACAGCGGAGGCCTCGCAAAGGAGGTAAGGGTGGTCATCACAAGAGGGAAGAGCCCACATCATTGGCAGAGTTGCAGGCTTGCCCATTGGCAGTGGCTTGTTTTCAGCACATGGCTTGCTATCAGTTTTGCGAGAGGCTGTCACAGATTCAGCATCATAGAGAGCTGGCCCGGCTATTTGTCCTACACCTTCATGACGGGCAGGTCACCCTTGCAGGGGTGAATTCTGTGCTTTCTCCAGAGGCCATCTCACAGGCTACCGGGATACCCAATGTGGGTGAGGTGTGGCCAAAGCGCAAGTGGCTGGATTTTGTTTACTTTGAGCCATATGTCAGGCCAACATACATACACAACTTGTCAGGGAACTTTCCTTTCAGATTCCTCCGAGAGGAGTATGCTCCTATCATGCGGCTTATCATGCACTATTTCACATGCGAGGGGAGATTCTCACGGGTATTTGCTTGTCACATCCGCATGCTGATGCACTTCACCAGGGTGAGGATGATGAACATCCCGGCTTATCTCTTTCATGACATTCAGAGGATGGTCTCTATGTTTCAGAGGCAGTCCCCAACTCAGCAGCTCAGGAGCTTGTGTCATCATGGTCTCATCCAGCTGGTTGTTTCCCATCAGCTGAGTCAGCAGGGCATTTCTTGGGCAGATTTTATCTCCCGTGAGTTCTTCACACAGCCACAGCCACAGCCAGAGCCAGAGCCAGAGGTCATTCATGAGGTGGGAGGTCCATCACACCAGCCCGAGATTATTGTTCCGAGACATGTGGCTTCTTCACCTCGGGTCACCTATCAGAGAGGTCCTAGGACCTTATTTGCAGCAGCTCGACGAGTATTTTCTCCACAGCAGGTGGAAGGGGTCTCGTCATCTTCTTCAGATCAGCGAGTGTTATCTCCACACCAGGTGGAAGGGGCCTCGCATTCTTCATCAGCAGAGGCAGTATGGGAGGGCAAGCAGCCCATGATTGAGGATGAGAGAGCTGGTGATACACATGATGATTTCATTGGTCGTGATGCCTGCTCTCCTTCTTCAGATTTTTATGAGATTATCAGGCAGAGAGAGGAGGAGAACCTCGTGTTGCAGCAAAAGCTCCAAATGGCTCAATGGACCATCACTTATCTAGAACAGTGCACCAAACATTTAGAAGAAGAAAAAGAACTTGATGAGCTATGGAGGATCCGCAATGATCGAACTTTGAACCGTAGGAGGCCCGGTGACCCATTGCCTGCTGACCGGGAGTCCATGCTTATCCGTGTGAATGCACACTTGGAGAGATTGTTGGAGAAGGCAAATCGTGACAAAGAGCTGCTACGCAACATGAAAACACACTATTGGGCAAGATTGCATGTTTGCAAGGCTAAAATGAAAATTCTCCAAAGGAAGCTGTCAGAGGCCCAGAAGAAGAAGAAAAGGACAAACCCACTCCGTATCTTGGCTGAGGCATCCCTCACTCACCATGGTACTCATTAGCCTTCATCCAGCAGCAAAATCAAAAAAATTTGAGAGTTTTGGGGCATTTTGGAAATTTTTTGGAAATTTACAGGTTTTTGCCTATGGAGTGGTCTCACCCCCCGCGCGACCACTCGTGAGGATTGCTCGGAATTGCAAAAAGTTGACATTTTTGGAAAGGGTATGCAAAGACTAAAATTACCTATACTTGGGAGAAGCCTGATTTTGAGATTTGAGCCTCCAAAAGCTCAAAATACATCAAAATAATGACTTTCTGCCCACTTTTTGAGTTGCAAAAAGTGACCTTGGGAGAATTGACTTTTGTGGGGTCAAATCAACTCCAAATCCAGAAATTCCACTTGGGATGGAAAGTAGACAGACCAAGCTTTCCAATGAACCATCTTGTACCTGATTTGGACCCGTGGAACCCACTCAAAAGTTGCTGCAAAGGGGCGCGACCACTCGAGCAGGGGGCGCGACCACTCGAGCTGAATTTGGCAGTTTTGACTTTTCAGGCCAGAAAACACTGTTTTCACCTTGGTTGATGATTTTTACTTGTAGATGATGGATGAATGTATAACTTTCATGGCACATTGATAGATTTTATCTCTCTTTACCCTTCTAGAAGCTTCCTTGATGTAAAAAGTGAATAATTAATGCATGGATGAGTTAGCTAAGTAATAGAGGCAAGTTGTTTGACTACCTATTATCTAGTGCTTAGTTTAGAATCAGTTCAAACTGCTCCTAGGAAGCTGAGCTCGACCCCTAGAGGTGGGGAAAGGAGTTAGATGGTCTATATTATGCCTTCTCTTGCTCATTTTCATGGTTGGACTCTTGTGGGAGAAGTATTATTGCATATTGTACATCTATTACTGCAATTTAAGGAAAAGGAAGGCCAGGGTTTTGCAGACATCATTGTGGATTCTTGTGGATTGTTGTGTTGATGGTGTGTTCTCTACATGTTATTGTAAGTGTGTTTATGTGTTCCATCTCTTTCTTTGCTGCTAATTGAACAGATGAAGTGATAAAGTTTGAATTCATGCATGCCATGCTCAGCTTTTAATTTTGTTCAATATCTATGTTTTCCACTGTCTAAAGAGGATTCAAAGTTGTTGTTTGCCCTCTTTAGCTCCTCCTCTATCATTACTGATCCTCCATCTCAGATTAAGGCATCAACACTCACTCCTACCTTGCCCCAAAGATCCCCCTGCAAAAACTGAGCCCAATCCCCGCACCCTGAATTGCACTCCCTCCAAATTGCCACCAAAAACCCCAAAAATCTTTAAATCAACCTCCCTTATCAATTTACTAGCCTAAAATCTTTATCCCTAATTGGTCAGCTTATCCTATTGAAAGATCTACCGAATCTGACCCGAGAGAGCCTTCTCATACCTCGTAGGGCTAGCTACGAGGTGAAATGGTTTGATGTAGCCTTGAGAGTTTGTCTATCTCAGCCTAGGTGAATTCCAAGCGCTAACATGTATCAAAACAAATCTTTTGCTTAGAAAACAAATAAGATATAACCTTTGATTGTTTTTCTTGAAAAATGTCATCTTGAGTCTGAACACTAATAGCTCCTATACAAACAGCTTTATGCATTTCATCCATGTCATTTTGATGATCCTCAAATAGAATGGATAAAACTTCTATATTCATCTCTTCATGTAACTCAGGTTTACCTAAAACTGAAATTTCATGCACTTTAACCAGGACAACATCATTATGATTTTCAACAGAAAAAAAGTTCTTTTCCAGGTAGACAACTTTCTTCACATGTTACCTCTCTTTTCAGAATCTTCATGCATGTATTTTCAACAACCTGATCTTGAGGAGTTTCTTCTTGACATAAAATCTCAGAAAAGGACTCATACCTTTGACTGCATATAAATTGATAGGGCTGCAAATCTTCATGGATTTCATGTAATATGACTTGATTTTCAAATTGTTGATCCATTTCATCTTCAACTAAAGAAGAGACATCTGCTTGTTGGAAAACTTCTTGGTCATCATGACAACTAGCTTGAGAAGAAAATTCATAAAGTGCCTTTAACAACTCCTCATCATCCATACATTCTACATCATCATCAATACTTTTGAGATATTGAATGAAACCTTTCCAAAAATTACAACAGTCTTGAAACAATGGTGATGAAGGATGTGACTTCCCATAATGTCCAAAAAATATTCTATGGAAATCTTTAAGAGAACATAAGCTTCCTGATGGTAACCCTTCATACCATACTCTAGCTTTGTCTTCTAGAGTAGCCATAAACATCTTCATGAGACAATCCTTAGGAAATTCAACTCTCAGTCTACATACATGTACATGGAATTTGACCAGATGTAGACTGGCATCATCTTTCTTTTCATATTTTAACATGGGAAGATGGGTTGACTAATCAACACAAGGCATAAGATTTGGAAAACCATATATGTGAGACCGATCCATAGGAACATACCTAACATTTCTTCTTACAGTAGAACTCATCTTCGAAATTCTTCAAGCTACTGATCTGTAAGCAGTGGAGTCACCATGAAACTTTGATCTTCAGGATCTTTTGAAATTGGAGTCGTCAGGGTAATATCACAACCTTCAGAAAACTTTGATTTCTTGTTACCCTTAGGAATCAAAATGAATGGACTCAAGGAGAATCCAGGAAAAGGAGCTTTTCAGGTCCCGACAGACACACCAAAATGTTATCGTCGAGCTGGAGCAAGTTGGGTTATGTCAACCTTCAACCCAACATAACTATTTCAAACCATCTTTTGGCTAGAAGTTAGCCCTTCCAATCTGAGAGGGCTCTCTCAATATACTTAAAAAATTAGCTATGATAAGCTCAAAAATACATATGGCTAACTCTGTGTTTCATGTGATTTTGCAAGTGAAAGAGTGTGAGGACAACAACCATTGGGCATGGAGTCAAGTAAAGAAAATCAATTACAAACAACAGTGTTTTGTGGAAGCTGAGGCATTCTTTGGTTTACTAATGTGAATATGGAAATTTACAGTAATCACAACAAAATTGAAGGAAGTTGGAGAAATATAACATTGAATTCCAAGTAATGAAATAAGCTATCAAAATTGATAACAACATAGGATCATGATAGGATGGAACTGAAACAAAAAATGAATCTCAGGTTAAAACATAGTATTTCTACAAATTGTATTTTCTATTAACTGAAAAAATATAAAAAGTGGTTTTTTCACTACATCAATCCCCCCCCAGAGTCGAAAATCTCATTATTTATAGAGTGATATCTTTTTCACAAAATCTTCCACCTAGGCTATATTTGATTGAAAACTATGAGATATAATCCTATTTGATTAATAAAACATTGAGGTTTCATATGGATTTTCTATTTTAACGGAGTTCGAATACAAATGGGAGTCACATAAACTGTTACAATAATTTAGGGAAATAAAACTGTTTGAAGTGTGGCACTGTATTTGTGGAAATTCATACATCTGGCCCTTTGAATATTATTGTGTTGTTTGTTGTTGAAAGTATCTCGCTGTCTCTATGTCTTGCTGACCTGTGTCTCGCTGTTGCTGAAAATGTCCTCGTTGTCTTCTTGAGCGGAAGGCGAAATCGATGTTTTAATATTCATTGACCTGGTTCTGCTGTTATCACAATCAGAATACAAGAGGGGGGGCTTTTACCATATTTCATAATGTTCACCAACTATCCACATGCAAAACGTTTAATAAAACATGACACATAGAATATCACATCTGGAACCAAGACTTCGCATATCACCATCGGGAAGGAATAAGGGGCATTAACAGTGATTTACGATAACTTGTTGATATGTCGAACATGAAATTTCACATAACCATAATGCATAACTTTTTGGGTCCATCGCAATTGAAGGGAGTTCGGTGGAGAAGGTATTTTGTGACTTGAGTGATCCCCGATTGTGATATCACAATCGGCGGGGGAGGACTTATCGCAATCGGCAAGGGGAGACACATCGCAATTAGCGAGGGGAGACACATTGCAATTGGTGAGGGGAGACACATCGCAATCAGCAGGGGGATGGAGCTTTATGCAATATCACAATCAGTAGGAAAGAATTGGGATATTGATGGAGGAGTGGTGACGGGTTTATGCGATATCACAATCGGCAGGAAGGACTTATGATATGTGATATCACAATTGCAAGAGGAGGAGGGACACGGGTGGATATGATTTCGTAAAAGGGAAGGGGCCGATAGCGATATGTTTTGCGGGTCCCATCCATTTCAAAATGAATGCGACTAGAGTTGAAAAAAGGGATGTGGCCAGAGTTTTAAATATGGTTTACGGCTAGAGTTTAAATATGAGATGTGGCTAGAGTTTAAATGTGGGTTATGGCTAGAGTTAAAATATGAGATGTGGCTAAAGGATGAAATGGGATTAGTGAAAGAAATGGCTTTTAGAGAACAAGGGAATTTCTCCAAAACAAATTAAACTAGACCTGTCCTTCCTTCTTTAATCTCCAAATGTAAATCACAACAACCTCTTTCAAAAAAATAGTAGATAGATGCAAATATCATTGGTGGAAAACCTTATTTAAAATAACTAATAAAATTAAAAATTATTTCTAGAAGTTATCATGGATAACAGAGACTATGGTGCTATTGGGGTTTGATAATAGAGTTGAATATTGTTGAGCATAGTGCCTTTGGGATCCAATTTGAAAATGAATGAAATCGAGGTCTGAATAGAGTTGTGGAGGAGTGGCCTCTGGCAAGTGCGTGCTTGCTAAGTTGGAGCAATGATTTTGAGCTAGTGGATGCTAGAAACAGTGTAACAGAAGTGGTCACTTTTGCCCAATGGTAGATGGATAATTGTTTGTGGTGGAAAACTAACTGTATTTTTGGATCGAGTCTCCTAGCTTGTGGTTGCTGGAAATTTGTGTTTGAGGTTGAGGTTGAGTCTCCTAGCTAGTGGTTTCCAACAATATATGTAAAATACATCATTTTCTTGACACAAAAGAATATTCAAAGCAATGCAGTAGTAGCAAGGGTGGTTTTCCTCCCGAAAGGGATTCCACCATATATGCTTGTGTTTCATGTGTATGATTATTGTGTTATGCATTGTTTCTCTAAGTATCTTATGGTTGTTTTGAATTATTTTCTCACATGTTTATATAATTATGTGGTGATCTACTAATGTGTTATTGGTTAGTTAATGCATGAATCAATTGAAGTTAAAATTGGTAAAACCATTTAACAAGACACATTATTGATTCACCCCCCCTCTCATTAGTGCTCAAGGTTTCTAAAGCAAAAAGACTCATCAATAGAGGATCCAACTGTATTTAGTTGTAAAATATGGCCAACTCCTGCACCAAGGCAACTAACTCACCAGGGACCAATTTCAGGAGAAGTTTCCCCATCTCATGGAGGCACTCAACGCAATGGGGACCATTTCTTCCTGGGGGGGGGGGAATGACCCAAGTGGATATTTCTGTCCACCCTCCTATTCCACTTAGAACCCAAACATTATTTACTTTTAGTTTCCTTTTAGTTTCCCTAATTCTAGCACAACTTTCTAGTTTTGGTAGTTTTTCGGGTTCTGAAATTCCTAAGCCATTTTGAGGCCATAAACGAAGTTTTTTTGAAAAATGTGCCAAGCCTATTATCCATAGGGCATGGGCTTTCCATGAAATTTGTTTCTCTTTTGATATATCTTTCTAACGAGGTAGTGTGCACACCAAATGGAGATCATATGCCCAAATTACAACCCCGGGAAGTTGGTGTTCCAACTAATCCCAATGGGGCCCACAAAATTTTGGAGCTTCATCTCCTAGGGTTAGGGTTTTGGATGTTTATGCCTTTCCACTATTTCTCAATAATAAAAAGGCCAACAAGACTCATTTCAACACAATTCAAAAGGCATGTAGCCATCACATCTCTTCTTAGAGATAAGCTAGCATCGCCTGAGCTAGTTTATTTCCATTCCACATGTAAACAGTTGGGATTTGAAACGTTGGCAGAAAATGGTTCTTACTGTGGATTCTCCGGTGACTAAGTCAAAAATAATAAACCACAGAGGTCTTAAATCCAGGAACAGTTTTCAATATTTATTATTAAATTATTGAGTGAATTTCATTTTTTGTTGTAGCTTTGTGTTTCTATTTAAATATATATTTAATTTCGTTCCTACGTAAATACAAATCAATGATACCAAAGTTGTCTTCTCTTTCTATTTTTTTTAGTGCATGTCCCCAATGAGGTCGGGGTACCACTTCTTTTGTTCATGGCTCGGTCCTTTATTCTATAGTGTTAAGGACCGAGCCATGAAGAAACGACCCAGGACCGCCCATCAAAGCCAAAATTAAAGAACAATATAAGAAAGATGAATAAAGGCACAGGAAAGTGGTGAGAGTTCCATAAGAGCCCCACTCACAACACAAATGAGTGTCATGCAAAGCATTATTTGGTAGCCGAGCTAAAAGCTTCTGAATCAAATGCATGTTCTAACTCAGATCCAGAACTTGACAAGGGGAAATATAGCATTGATACAGAACCCAACACCACCATTTCCACCATCAAGGTAAACAAAATTGAGCATGACGATACAAAGGAGGGTGAGTGTCTCTTCCACTCATAGTTGTGGGTGAATATTTCTCCACTACAATTCATTTTTTACAGTGGAATTCAAAATAACCTCATCTCATTTGAGGTTTTGAAGCGATTAGGTCTACCAAAAACACCACACCCACAGTTGTACACCATCAGATGGCTCCACCAAGGGTGATATCTCTACATCATCCATTAGTGTCACCTTCCCTACGTCATCAAGTTCTTAACAGATGAGGTACTATGTAATGTTACTCCCCTTGAAATTTTTTATGTATTGTTAGGCCCACCATACTTGTGGAAACATCATGTTGTGTATGAGTCCAGGCATCACACTGTTATTATTACTTTAGGAAGTAAGCTATACAGGATACCGGAGGTAGCCCCACCTATCACCATCTCTTCGATCTCTGCTAAGCAATGTAGTAAGATCATCTACTAGAACTAAAACAAAAAAATCTTCCTAATTTTCTCTAAAAATAAGAGGAAGATCGTGGCCACATCCATGGCCATTGGGTAGGATTCCTCCACACTGCATTTCCACTCTCTTATGGAAAATGAAGAAATCAAGTGGTAGATCCCGGAGTTGCTACAAAAAGGGATAATCCAACCAAGTTACTCACTTGGTGGGAGCCCAATTGTACCCATATAGAAGAAGGATGGGACCTAGAGACTCTACATTGATTATCAAGCACTAAATAAAATCATTGCAAGGAACAGGCATCCAATCTCGTAGATTGATGACCTTCTCAATCAGCTCAAGGGGGGAAAGCACTTCAATAATGTTAATTTGAAGTCTGGATATCACCAGGTTCTAGTAACACCCATAGATGTATTGAAGACCACCTTTAAATCCAAGGAGGGCCTTTTTGAGTGGTTGGTCATTACCTTTGGGTTGAAAAATGCCCCTACAACTTTTATGAGGCTGATGGATGAAATATTTCTATCCTTCACCAACTCATTCATGGTTGTATATATGGATGACATCCTCATCTTCAACAATATTTTGGAAGAGCACTTGCAACATATTCAGCAAGTCCTTCAAGCTCTGTGGCAACACAAGCAATGTGCCAACTTGGAGAAATGCGCCTTTGGCATGAACCAGTTATAATATCTAGTTTACATCATTGATGAGAAAGGCGTGCATGTGGATCCAGCTAAGATCCAAATCATTTGGGATTGGCAAGCCCCGACCACTCTAATAATGCTTTGTAGATTTTTGGGTCTTGCCAATTTCTATCGAATGTTTGTGTTGGTATTCTCGCATATCACTTTGCCTTAGAATCAAGTTACCAAGGGCAGAGTGAGAGAATTTTTTTCATATCTGAGTCCCAACAAAAGGAATTCGTCGAGCTGAAGCAATACATTTTCTCTACACCAATACTCACATTTCCAGACCTGCAACAACCATTTGAAATTGAGACAGATGCCTCCTACTATGTTATTGGGGTAGTTCTCACCTAGCAAGCATTTCAAGTGACATATCACAATGATACACTCTTATACAATTTAGAAATACCCCACCTACGAAAAATAGATGTATTCCATCATGCAGGCCTGCCAAAAGTGGAAAATTTGCATTTTGGTGAAGGCGACGATCATCCAAATTCATCATTGACCTCTTTAGTTTATATAGACAAAGCGGAAGTTGTATATCAACCACCATCAGAAATGGTCCATGTACCTAAAACAATTTCATCTAAACATAAAGTATAAGAAGGCCAACACTAGTAATATTGTATATTTCCTTAGTTGGCCACCAGTTGTGGCACTGAACATTGTTCTCAACTCTTGTGGGAACAAGACTTCTAGATGGAAAAAGCTTCACAAAAATTATCCAGAATTCTCCACCATATACCGTATGGTGACGAATGACAAGCATGTTCCAGACTTTTACCTCCAAGATGCATTGTTATGTCACCTGGGACACCTTTTTGTTCCTTCAAGTGAGTGTGCCAAGATGATTTGGGAGGCGCACTACATTCGAGTCGTGGGACACTTTGGTGTAGAAAATACAGTGGCAATATTGTAGAAATATTTTTATTGGAAAAATCTCTAACGAGATGTTGGAAATTATATCATATCCTGCACTATTTGTGTTATCGCCAAGCCAACCATTAATAAGGCCTATATACTCCTCTACCTACTCCTATATAGCCCTGGGAATCCATCTCCATAGACTATATATATGGCCTTCCTTCTACCAAGCATGGCAATGATTGTGTATTTTTGGTCATCAACATATTTTCTAAGATGGCCATATCAGCTACCTGTAAGAAGAGTATCACAGCAGAAGCCACTGTGAAACTCTTCTTTGAATGAGTGTGGGTGCATTTTTGGGTCCAATATACCATTATATCATATCGAGTTAGCAAGTTCCTAAGTGAATTCTAGTTGAGCCTGTAGTCATTTTTTAACACCAAGCTCACTAATTCAACTGCATTCAACCCCCAAACTAATGGCCAGACAAAGGTCGTCAACAGGATGATTGAACACATACTACGCATATACAACTCTAAGCATTCATGAACATGGGATGGGAGTCTTCCCTATGTGAAACACAGTTATCAGAGAGCTATCCATAGCTTAAATAGCCACAACCCTTTTCAAGTGGGCCTGGGATTTCAACCATTATGTCCCGTTGATGTTACACTACCTCTTGCAACTACATAAGATGAATTTTTCCATGTCTAGTCCAAAGTTGATAAAGCCACCACATTTATTGAATGCATCCAACACATCAGTCAGCAAGTTCATGACTTGTTGGATAAGCCTAATTCCAAGTATAAACAATGACATTATCAACATCGTGTGCCACATAAGTTTCAGGTGGGTGATAAAGTTTGGTTGCATTTGCAGAAAGAATGCCTTGCTTGAGCCCATCGGAAGCTTTGACCAGTCTAATATGGGCCTTACACCATCACCAATGTTGTGGGAGACAATTCCTTCAAGCTCAGTATCCCCCCATTCCCATTCCGTGGATTTCACCCTATATTCAATGTGGACCAACTTCGACCACACTTTCCACCATTGCTAGACACATCATACATTATTGAGCAGTTGACACCAATAGAGCTCAACCTAGACTGCATTGAACAGGCCATAACTGATTGGATAATGGATACATAGATCAAGAACACTCATCAACATAGGATCCAACTTTATTGAGTTTTTCAAAGCTATCCAACTCCTGCACCAAGGCAAGTGGCTCATGAGGGACAAAGTTTAGCAGAAGTTTCCCATCCCATGGACGCACTCAATGCAATGGGGATCATTATTTCCTAAGGGGGGTAGACTAATATAGGTGGATATTGGTGGCCACCCACCCATTCCACTTGGACCCCCAACACTGTTTTCTTTTAGTTTCCTTAATTCTATCACAACTTTCTTTTTTTGGCAATTTTTCGGATCCTAAATTTTTGAAGCCATTTTGAGGCCTTAAACATTTTTCTTTTTTCAAAATATGCCAAGCCCATAACCCACAAAATTTTGGTTGTTCATCTCCTAGGGTTAATTTTTTAGATGTTTAGGGTTTACCATTGTTTCTCAATAATAAAAAGGCC
This sequence comes from Pinus tabuliformis, assembly GCA_031772625.1. Lineage (NCBI taxonomy): Eukaryota > Viridiplantae > Streptophyta > Pinopsida > Pinales > Pinaceae > Pinus > Pinus tabuliformis. The sequence continues at coordinate 940,425,319 of CM062819.1, forward strand.
TCTTAACCTCATTGTAACATAGTTTAGAAGGTATTTAACCATCACATCTCTTCTCATAGATAAGCTACCATCACCCTAGCTAGTTTGTTTCCATTCTACATGTAAACAATTTTCAGTATTTGTTATTAATTAAGTGAAGTTCAGTTTTCACTATAGCTCTATTCTATTTAAATCTACATTTTATTTTGTTCCTGCATAAATCTATATCATTCTCACTATCATTTCAAACTCTCAAGAGATATCCATCCTTAACATGTTTTCTTCTTAGAAAATTATCACTATACAATTTCAACTCATAAGATTGTCAGAAACTTGTTTTATTTCAAACGTCTATGGCCCTTCACTACCCAAAGATAAGACACATTTTCTTAACTCCATCAAGTAGCTTAGTCTTATCATCTCCCTAGCATCTTGGATCCTAGGGGGGATTTAAATTTGATAAAATATTTAGAAGAAAAATAGGGTAGTTTTAGAAAGCTAGAAGTGGAATCCAACTTCTTCCAAGATTCCATTGCTTCTTCTCATTCGATCGACCTCAACACCATCAATGGCACTTATAATTGGAAAAACCATAGAGGTGGCACTAAGAAAATAGATTCAAATATATATAGGTATCTAATGTCTTAAAATATCATTTCCAGGGACATTTTCATGGATGCTTCCATCCTCCCTAGCCATGGCTCGAATCACTGGGCAATCAAATTCGACATCGAAACCAAGTCCCACCCTAGAAAGAAGCCTTTTCACCAAGAGAATTTTTGGATCCAACATACTGACTTTCAATCCATCATCAAGGATTGGTGGGATGAATTAACGACCTTGGAAGGATCAACCATGTTCCACCTACAAATGAAGTTGAAGCACCTTAAATATCAGTTGAAAACCTATAATAAGGAAAAATTCAGGAACATCACTCAGGAGAAGCAGAACCTAAAAGTCCAAATGGAGTGCATCTAATGGGAATCCATTCACCAAGGAAGATCAGAGAACCTCATAAATTAGGAAGCACATACTCTCACTCTTCGTGAAGAAATAAGGAAACATGAAGAATTACTTTGGTAACAAAAATCTAGAATTAGATGGCTAAAGAAAGGAAAGTAAAATACTTCTTTCTTCCACGATTCGATGCTTAAGAATCAATACCACAATCATATTTCTTACTTAAAAAACCATGTAGGTGTCAAGGTTTAATATCATGAGGACATGGCTAATGTTCTTGTTCAATATTATAAAGATCTACAATCCAACCCTAATTCTGACCACTCGAAGGCTATAAACAAAATAGTTTAGCATATTTCGCCATTGTCTACTGAAGAGAAGAACGAGGCTCTCTTAAGGAGATATATATAGAAGAAATAGAAGAGTTATTAAAAACAATGCCTTGGAATAGGGCCCCTAGAACAAAAAACTTCACTATTAAATTTTCTTAGGCTTGTTGGTCAACATTTGAACCATATATGTGGAAAGCAGTGGAGGAATCAGGGAGATCCAAAACCATATTGAAATATCTTGATGCTACCTTCTTCACTTTAGTTCCCCAAAAGGATAATGTCGAGGACTCTAATGGCTTCTTTCCTATTGCACTATGTAATGTAATCAACAAATTGATCACCAAAACAATAATCGATGGCCTCAAACCCATTGTACCTCAGCTTCTTTCAATAGAAAAAACTAGTTATGTGTAGGGTCATCATGATCCATGGCCACCTGCCTATTCCACCTAGACCTCTAGTTGGTTTCACATGTTTCCTTGTTTATTGCAACATTTACTATTTTTAGCAATTTTTCGGGTCCTGAACTTCTGGAGCAGTTTTGACCCCCTAAATGGTGTTTTTTTTTTTTTAATTTGTAGCAAGTCCATTTCCATAGGCAAGGGACTACTGAAAATCTTGTAGTACTCAGAGATATATTTCCAACAAGGTATTGTATGTGCCAGACAGAGATAATATGACCAAGTTATGACCCCGGGAAGTTGGCTACCCAACTAACCCCAATAGGGCCCACAAACCCTTGGTGTTCCATCTCCTGGGGTTAGGGTTTTGGTTTTTTAGGGTTTTCCCTTGTTGTTCAATAATAAATAGGTCCTTGCACCTCATTGTAACATAGTTCAGAGGCATGTAGCCACCACATCTCCTCTCAGAGATAAGCTACCATCACCCAAGCTAGTTATTTCCATTTCTATTTGTAAGCATATTTCAGTGTTTGATATTAATGAAATGAATTGTTATTTCTGCTGCATCTCTGTATTTATTTTTATATCTATGATTTGTTGCATTCTTGTTTAAGTTTGGATCAGTGGTATCTGATCGGTCTGCTCTTTCTTTGTTTGTCTTTGCATTTCCCCAACGAGGTCGAGATATAAGGAGTTAGGATTCGAACTGGTCGAACCTTTGCAAGACCAGCCTCGCAAATCCCGATGACCTCCCATGGCGGAAGAGAAGAAAGATGAGTAGGTAGGAGATACTTTCAAAATCTTGCTCGAAGAAGTCCTCGAGCAATAGAGGAACGTGATGATGGACAAATTTGCCCAAATCCTTTAGCGTCTACCCAAAGGCGACGCATCTTCTTCTAGCAGCCACTCTAGAAGCGCCACACTCTTTAAGGTATAAGTTAACTTTGACATTCCCATATTCGAAGGTTAGATAGATGTGGACGTCATAGATAAATGGTTAAATCTTATACAAGGATAGTTTTCTATTCATGTTTTTTCCAGCCAGGAAAATATTACCTTTTCACTTCTCAAAGTTGCCCCCCACATCAAGGACTAGTGGGAAACCTACTGTGAGCAGAAGGACGAAAGTACACCCTCATTATTTTTAGTTGCACCCACTTAGGATTCATTCTAGGATGCCATCAAGGAGCGGTACTACTCTGTCAGGAGCTATGAGAATAACTACATAAAGTGGACCACGTGGTGGCAGAGAAGGGACCAATACATGTCGTAGTTTACCAATGTTTTTCCTACCCTTCGAATGAAGTTGGGTATCAATGATTCTGAGCGAAATTTGGTACTCAAGTACTGCGGTTTTATGCACAAACGTGTCCAGGACAAGATGGAGTTCCTGGACATCTTCTTGCACAGCACGATGTACCGATACATTGTCAAGATTGAGTAGAAGTTTAAACAGAAGAAGCGAGACTTTGGATCTGTGAATCTGAAGCAAGGGAAAGGTGCCCCCAAAACAAAGAGAAAAGTACAAAGTGAAGGTGGGGTGACCCAGGAAAACCCTCCAAATCCACAAGCAGAAAACAACACCCCAAAGACAAATAAGGACATGGGAAAATTGTGTGTGTTTCATAATATCTCCACTCACAACACTAGTGAGTGTCGGGCGAAGCAAACACTGGTGGCCGAGTTGAAGGCTTCTCAATCATACGTATGTTCTGACTCTGAGTCATAGCCCGACAAGGGGAATGAAAAAGGGAAGCAGATCATTGGCGCAGAGCCCAATTCCACCATGGCCACCACTAAGATCCATAAGAACAAGCCTGAAGATCCAGAGGAGGGGGAATGTCTCTTCCACTCACAAATGTGGGTGAAGGTTTCTTCGCTGTAGTTCATTTTCGATAGCGGGAGCCAAAAGAACCTCATTTCAGCGTAGGTCATGAAGCATCTAAGTCTACTAACTACAACACATCCACAGTTGTACACCATAGGGTGGCTTCACCAAGGATGAGATCTTTGCGTCAACCAGCAGTGTCGCCTTCCCTACAGCATCAAGACTTTCACGGATGAGGCACTATGTGATGTTGCTCCTATTGAAGTTTGTGATGTATTATTAGGAAAACCATACTTGTGGAAGTGGCATGTTGTATATGATCCTAGACCTCTCTCTGTGATTATTACTTTGGGCAACAAGTTGTACAAGATACTAGAGGTAGCCCCGCCTACTACCATCTCTTTGCTCTCTGCAAAGCAATGAAGTAAGATCATTTCATAGACCAGGAAATAGTTTTTCCTTATGATTTTCCCTCAAGGAAAAAAGAATATTGTGGCCACGACTTCCAAACAGGGCTCCTCTGCATAGCAGTAGCAAATGGATAAGGTTGTAGGGGAGTACAAGGAAATTTTCTCCTCACATATGGGAGTACCTTTGCACTGTTAAGTCAAGCGCTCCATCGATCTAACCCTGAGCATGCCACTACCCAATGGACTGATCTATCGACACATCAGTCCAAGATCGTCGCCCTGTGGGAGCCTGATTGTATTGGTACAAAAGAAGGATGGGGCTTGGAGACTTTCTATTGACTATCGGGCATTGAACAAGATCATGTCTGGAATAGGTAACTAATCCCATAGATTTATGACCTTTTGGACCAGATCAAGGGGGCCAAATATTTTAACAAGATTGACTGGAAGTTAAATTATCACCAACTGCCTATCGAACCCTCTGATGTGCGGAATACCACACTCAAATCCAAGGAGGGCCTTTTCAAATGGTTTTACATGCCTTTCAGGTTAACGAATGCCCTCACAACCTTCATGAGGTTGATGGATGACATCTTGTGACCCTTCACCAATGCATTCGTGGTGGTTTATTTTGATGACATCTTGATCTTCAGCCAGATTTGGGAAGAGCACCTCCACCATATTCAACAGGTCCTCGAAACCCTACGACAACACAAGCTGTGTGCCAATCTGGATAAATGAAATTTTGGCATGACCCAAGTTCAATATATGGGTTACATCATTGATGAGCAGTGTGTGCATGTGGACCCAACCAAGATACAAGTCATTCAAGATTGGCCAGCCCCAACCACTCTAACAAAGTTCTGAAACTTTCTAGGCCTTGCCAATTTCTACCACAGGTTCGTGTTGGGGTTTTCTCATATCACTTGGCCTTTAAGTCAAGTCACCAAGGGCAGAGTGAAATCAAAGTTATTTTGGTCTGAAACAAAACATAAGGTGTTTGTTGAGTTGAAGTAGCACCTCTGCTCTGCACCAGTGCTCACATTACCAGACTTGCAACAACCATTTGAGATTGAGACATGTTACACTAAAATTTGTCACCATGACTATTTGTAGTCAGTATGGCTCCATCAATAACCATACTGTCCTCCTTGGCAAGTCTTATACCTCTACTCCTCATGTCAAACTCCAAAAAAGAGAGAAAGCCTTTAAAAAATCAATATAACTCTGGTTCCGCACTTTCTCTTACTCTTACCTGCGGGCACGCACCTCAAATACATAATACCTGCGTACTTGTATGCTCTGTCTGTAAAGGGGTGGGTGCGTACCCCTGTAAAAGTCAAAAGGCACAAGTTTTACTTCAAAAAACTTACTTGCGGTCGATTCTAGAGCATTCTAGAAGATGGTTTGACGTGGATTGAGCACCTCCAGATGGTTCATGCATCCTAATGAAAGAGGAACTTATCCCATGAAGAGGGGAGCTATCCCTTTGAAAGAGGGGCTTATCCCATTGATGGTGGACCTATTTAACTTCCTCCAAGCATTATAAATACAGGCATTGGGCCAGAGGCAAGGGAGGTTGAAAGCTGAACATTCCTAAGGGTAGATGCTGCTGAAATTAGGACTCCCTTATAGAGCTTGAGAGGAGAGATCACATTCCTTTCTTAGCTTCATTTGGAAGTGGGTGAGCTGATCAAAGTAGAGGAGAACTCTTGCTGGACCCTGGGAGGGACCTTCACAACACCAAGGTGTTGGTTGTAAGGTTTCTTTTGTTTCCAATTAATACAATTAAGTTCATTTTTCTCAACAAGTTGTTATATATAATTTGTTTCATAAACTCCTTGGTCTTTATGATGAATATGTTTTATTATATGAGTTATTTAGGTGCTATGTAATCGTTTGCTTGTTTGTGTATGCAGGCTTCAAGGAGAGGAGCTCATCTGGATCGAAGAGGCTTGGCTGCTACAAACAGCGTTGGACTAAAGGTAAGCCTTAAACACCTGGTTGCTTTTATTTTAAATGCATATTTAGGGAAAGATAGTGCTTGATTGTTTTGTTTGTCACTAGAAACGCCTTAGTTTCTAGGGAGGTCGGTTTTGTCCACAAAATTGACTCTTTCCGCATGACAAAATGGCGACCATACTGGGGAATCCATGGATTTGATTGATTTCTCTTTTGATTGATACTTTGATTTGAGAAACGTTGATTTCTTTCTAGTTTTTGACTGATTGACTGTGAATTTGGGTATATTTGGGTATAATAGCTTAGGATTGAGTTAGTTTTTTATTTTTCTTATTTTTGAGAGAAGTACGTACCCTCTAAGTTAAGCACAGTGCGTACCTGTACGCACTTCTGCTTTGCACACAGAGTGGGGCCGCACCTGTGCAAACGGGCTGCCTGCGTACCCTGTCAAAAGTTTAGAAAATTTCAGTTTTTGTTTTCCTTTTTTATTAGATCTTGTTTATAGCTTATTTATTGCTACCCAGATCCACTGGTTACCTGTCAGAAGTTTTCATCTAGGCTTGTTTCATTAGCATCAAGGGTTTTAGTGAGGTTCATAGAAATTCTAACCCTAGGTTTGATTTTTGTATTGGTCATGTAGTGACTCTGGATTTAGAAGTTGTAGAAACCTTGGATATCCCTAGTCTTTTCAGTCTTCTTAGGAGTTAGACCATTCGTAAAATCCACCTTTGTTTGAGAAACCTACCGTTGTGTTGTCTCTTTGCAGAATTTCAAGAAGGCTTGTTTGTTAAGCTGTGAATTTCATTCTTAAGAAAAAGAACAAGAGCTTTTTATTTTTGTTTTTGACTGATTTATGATTCTGTATGAATTAGTCCTTGGTTGAATTGTAACTGAGTAAAACAACCTGGAATTATATTTTGTAGGCTTTTACCTCATTGGATTTTCTTTTAAGTAAATTTCTCTTAGATTTTCATAGATCTTAAAATTGATTTTTGTTAAGTAGTTTTACATGCTTTGTTAAAATAGGAAAAATACAAAATCTCTTTTGAATAAAGTTTGTTTTAGTAGCATTTGAAGTCTTTGAAAAGAGAAAGGAAGTTTTCGTGAAATAATTAGTGGTCTTGTATTGTGTGCTTTGGAAAAGATAAAGAGATTTTTTCTTTGATTTTCATTGCTAAGAAAGTTGTCTTTATAAATTTTGCATTCTCCAACTCTCTTAGCTAGGGAATTCATTGAAAACGAAAGATTGTTTTGTTTCATCCTAGGTGCATCTTTTTAGTGGATTTGAGTCGAGTCTACACATCATAAGTTTCATCTCCGCTACCTTTTGTCCTAAAGAAAAGCCATAAAAAATTAACGCTTAAAGTAAAATTCACCTAGTAACATTTTATTTCTAGGGCTCTGATACACCAACTTAGCTTAGGCTAGTGTCTTGGAGTAGGAGAGTAATTAACTCTCCAAGACAGTACAAACAAACAAGTAGCTGAATCTTGTGGTAGGAAGAAATCCAATTGTTGCATTTATGCTCTGGGAAAGCTCCTCTTAAAGGAGAAGCACGAGATCATGTCCGAACCAATGTGGGAATCAATCCTTCCTCATTGGGAACAACGCCAGATATTCACGTATTAAAAACGGTAAACCACGGATTAACCATTGTCGAGAAGCCTGGGGTCACTTGCTGGTAAACCTTGGATTATGTCAAGGAGCCTTCAAGGGGATTGAGCTTGCTACTCTGCCCTTGCGTGCGTATCGGATCGTAGACTGTTCCCCCAGGTGTATTTGTCTCAGTTGGTAGCCTTAGTGACCATATTCTTTAGGATTCCTCCTAAGGTGACAGTGCTCGGAAGATCCCACTGTACCTGGAGCAGACGTCGGCTAGACTCACTTGGATTTTCTGGGGGGTTCACTTCACTCGAGACGGTTAAAGTGGAGGAACTTGGTCCAGTCTACTCATTAAGCAGGTTGCCGGGGTAACTGTTCCAACCGCCATTTCTGTACTGAATTCTACGATGTTGGATTTCATCACCAACTAGTGTTTTCGGTCTGGAATGTTACTGTTTGTGTGTGTTTGATCTCTAGATTCTTTAGGCGTGTGATTCAAATTTGTTTGGTTCTTTAGAGACTTTAGGCGGTTTGCTTTGAGATTTTACTTTGTTTGCGTGTGCAGTAGTTAAAAGTTTTTAGTTGTGGCTGAATTACGAAGACAGTCCCGTAGACTTCAGGGCCAGTCTCCTGAGGTTGTAACCGTGGCTGATTTGTTGAGAAATTCCCGTAGACTTCGGGGCCAACCTCCTGAAGACGTCCCGAGCCATTACGAAGGTTTGAAAGTCCTCGTAACTCCTAGTGGCAGTAAAGTTGGGTCACCTGAAGAAGGAGAGTCTTCGTTGGTTATTCATCCTGATTACCAAACTCTAGAAATAGGTTATAATCCTAAAGCTATTTCGGTTTCCGAACTTGCTAGTAGCTTTTCATCTACTAGTGATATAGGCAAAGAACCTGAGATATCTGAACCTGTTACTCCAACATCGGGGTTTGTCTCTCCAACTTCTAGTGCTCCTAATTCACCTAGGGTAGAAAGAGTAATCACCGAAAATCTTCCTTCTGGTTTGATAGCTATTGAAGAACTTGCTCCGGAAGAAGAAATAGGCATCCCTATCCCTGAAAATCAACCTGTTATTGATCTAAGGGAGCGTGAATCAATTTTTTACAGTCCACCTAGAAGTACTACTTGGTATCTTTCTTTAACTAATTATTTGGAAAACCTAGTGTTAAGTTTTTCACCACCTCGTGCTCCTTATCAACCTAGGGGTTTTTATACTCCCATAAATATGTCAGGTCAGTCGTCCATGTTTACTCAATCGCCTGAATCTTTTTTGTACGGCGGTCCTTCCGTTCCCTCTGGGTATCAGTCACTTTCTGGTACTTTTTCGGGAGCATCTCCTCAACCCATTGAACAAGGGTTATTCACTGGAAGCAATGGTGCAAAGCCATTGAGCGTAGAAGACATTCTTATGATTTCAGGTTATATTCCCAATTCTCAACCTCAAGGTGGCCAGTTACCACCTGGGGGGCAGCCTCAATTAACGCCTGGGGGGCAACCTCAAGGTACATAATTTGCATCTGGGGGGCAACCTCAAGGACAGTACGTGCCTACGGTGCATTACGTTCCTTAAGGTCAACCCCAGACTCAATATGTACCCCAAGGTCAACCCCAGTATCAATTTATACCTCAAGGTCAACCCAAGTATCAGTACATGCCTTAAGGGTATCTACCCCAAGGTCAGTACTCGAACCAAGGTTTCCAACCACCCCAAGGTCAATCTTATGTTCAAGGAACGGGAAATGTACCTTTCAATTATCAATCCTACCCTCAACCCGGTTTTGGATCTCAATATTCTCAACCTGTTATGGGTCAGTACCCCGGAATGAACATAGTGTGGGATCCATCGCAAATTCAATAAGTGTTGCAGCCAAATGTACAGTTGTCATCTCAAACTGGACAACCCTTAGTTTCTGGTTCACCCCAGCAACCAGTCCAGTCTAATAGTCAAACTTTTGTACCTTCAGTAGTTTCTCAGTCTGGTTCTATTGCGCCTAGTACTCCATCTCAAACGACTGCTACAACCGCCGCAACATCTGTTCAATCTACCGCACCTACTTCTGGTGTATCGACAACTCTAGTTTCTACTGTTCCTGTATCTACTCCTCAGACATCTTTACCACCGTCTGGATCCACGATTCAAACTATGGTTCAGATGCCTGTAGGACAACCTGGTTTAAGTACGATTGTCACAAGTCAACCACAATTCACTTATCAACCGTGTTATAGACATTTTTGTGCCTTACATCTCTAAGCACGAAATATCCATAAACCAAGGGATCCTAAGTCCCTAAAAGTGTTGTTCCTGCCCCTAAAGGAACAAGGTCAACCAATTACATCTTCTCCTAGAAGTTCTCCACCAGAAACTGCTCAGAATCAGTCAAATCAGGATCATTTCAGCTGCTCCACTAGCTGCCTGTGTTGCATAGCACCCTAGTACACTAGCTAGGTGCATTGCAACACACCTAAATGCACTACCAGGGTGCGCTGAGCGGGAAATGACAAATGGAAGTGTCATTCCGCGAGGTGGACAAACAATGGAAGCTTCCAGAATCTTCCTCAATGACACTTGCCTCACTGAGTTCGACCAAGGATGAGTAAGAGGCTCTCAGTCTCCAAGTGGAAGCAAGAACTGACAGAGAGAAGCCACAAGTCAAATCATAAGTTGACTCATCCTCTCTGCTTACATCTATATATGGATCCCTCATCCCAGAGATCCAGAGGCTAGAATTTTGTACTTTGCAGAGAATTGTTGTTGGTTTTGAGATAGAGATCAGTGCATTGGGTGATTTATGCTTTGTTGGAGGTGAAGAAGGGATTCCTTTGCTGGGAGGTTGATGCTGGATCGGGACTCACTTGGTTGTATCTCCTCCTGGATCTTCTTGTTATATCAATAAAACTATTTGAGTTTCTCCTACATGCTTGTGTATCAATGATGTTTTGTTATATTTGCATGTTTAGCTTAAATCTGATCCTAAGCTAGTTATGAATGTAAATCTATGTCTTCTTGTAGTTTTCCTCTTTTGTGATCTTGCAGGAACTTGGTGAAGCTGGGCAAGTAAGGGAGCAGGTAGCTGGAAGCTGTCAAAGAGGAGAGCGATTGGATCAATGAACTAGCGCAAGACACAGGTTAGTTCATCCTATTCCTCTTCGTTTACATTTCATAAAGAAGAATACGAAAGTAGTTTTCCTTGTTTGTTGCTAAGGCACTGTCACACCTTAGAGTGGGATAGGGGCGTTCTGAGTAGATACTTTTCCCAACAACAAACCGTACCAGGGACAGTACCAATTCGGTCCTGCTGTCCAGGAGCCAGTTTATCAGTATCAACCGTATCCTGGGTACACTTATCAACAACCACAACAACCCCAGTACGGTCCGGTTAATCCTAGTTTTCCAGGAGGATACAATATCCCGAACGTGATTCCTATTCCTAGTTATCCTGGATATCCTCCTCCTGGGGCTGGTCTCATGACCCAGAGTTTTAGGGATCCTAATCGGCAGCTATCGTTTATCGCAACTTTAGACTTACCAGACTTGTCGCGCCTAACGAACGATCCACTTAATTATCTTCCGTTTTGGCCGCCAATGCCGAATAAGTTTCCCAGTGAGATTCCCAAGTTCGAAGGTAAATCTGGAGAGGACCCGTCGAACCATGTGATGACTTACCACCTCTGGTGTGCGTCTAACTCCATCACAGATGATTCGATCCGCTTACATCTTTTCCAGCGCACTCTCATTGGTCTTGTGGCCAAGTGGTATATTGAGTTACCACGGGCCTCTTTTTATAATTTTAGTCAGTTAGCTACCTCGTTTTTAACTCATTTCCAGTTGCCAGTCCGATATGAGAATGGCACGGAATTATTAACTTCGCTAAAATAATCGACATCCACGTACATTTCAGATCATATTCATGAGTGGAGACGTCGACGACGTTTAGTCAAGGTATTTATTCCAGATCAAATCTTGGCTAAGTGGTTTGTAAAATCTTTGTGGCCAAGGATCACTGAAGATGTTGCTAAAGCCGGAGTTGTTACTGAGGAGCAAGTGATTGCTCAAGCACAATACCTTGACTTGGTCTATACTCAGTCAGGTACGTTACACGAAAAGATCCCTGATCTTCCCAAGTCAAATCAAATCGCTGCAGCTCCTTCGGGATCTCATGCCGCTGATGGCATGATTGGTACAGTGAACACTAAAAGTAAGAAGAAGTCTTCCAAGAATTCTTCTCCTATCATAACCTTGCCTGATTCCCCGACAGGGGATTCTTCTGCAGAGGTTTCCGTCGATATTCACGCTATAGAATCATCTACTACTAAATCAAAATCCGATGGAAAGAAGAAAGGAAAGAAGAAGAATAAAATGGACAAGAGTTCAAAAGAGAAATCCGAAAAATTGGAAACCAATGACGAAAAATGCAAACCTCGATATCCTTGTCTTATTTGTGAAGAGGAACACTTTACAAGAGACTGTCCACATCGAGCAGAGGTTGCGAAGATTGTCAAAGGTTCCCAAACTCCTGCTGTTTTGAAGGATCCATTTCCAAATCAAGATAGCAAGATGATAGGTTCTTCCTCGAGTGCCAATGAAGAACCCATATTGATGATGTCCCATGTAAGGATTGCGACTCGATCGCAAGATTATGGTAGTAAAAGTCCTGTTGATGGCAAAGAAGCAGAATCTTCTCATTCTAATCCATCAACCTCAGCTCCCGGTTCCGATCCACTACAGATCGAGAAACCTAATCCAGACTTGGTAATCAAACCACCTGCCAAGGGTATACTTCGAAAGTCCTCTTTCAATCCACATAAGAGAGCGGCTTAGAATTATAACATTGTTGAGGACTTAGCTATTTCACCCTCAGCGATGTCAGCTTTGGAAGTGCTGCAATCATGCCCAGCGCAGCGTAAATTACTTTGTCGGCTATTGGAGCTGTTGATGTTCAGGACCCGAACCTAATAATCTTTGATCTAGAAAATAGTACACCGCGTTTGCCTCATCAAATGGCTTTCCAGATCCCAGTGATAGTAAAAAACAGGCCTATTCATCGGACTGTAATTGATGAGGGAGCTTCAACGTGTATTATGTCGATACAGTGTTGGAGATCGCTTGGTTCTCCTTCACTAAATCAATACCCGACAATTCTTAAGGCCTTTGATGGCCGTGGGTTTCATCCTTTTGGCATTCTACAGGATTTTCCTATAGGGGTTGAAGGAAAAAATGTTAGTCTAGATGTGGAGGTGGTTGATGCCCCTCTAGACTACAACCTTCTCTTAGGTCGAAGTTGGTCTTACGCTATGACAGCGGTCGTTTCATCGGTCTTCCGAGTAATAAAGTTCCCACATAATGGAAAGATCGTAACAATAAACCAGCTGGCTTACTTTTCATCCGACCTAGCCTCTTCAGAGAGTATTCAGCATGTCGGTAAAACGACTATCCCATATAAGGATGTTGGAGTAGGATTAGTAAAGATGCTGGTTTACTGGGAACTTTTCCTTTTCCTCCAATCAACGCATCATCTTCATTTGCAACTATTCATATGATTACATCAGACACTATTTTTTATGACGATCCTTGGATCGTTCCTTCTGAATCTGAAATAGACTCATTTGGTAATTTTATGCCTTTGAGTCCATATGAAATTGCCTATGAAGCCGTGCAGTCTTTTACCGACCCGTGTTCAACTGAAAAAGACTTAATGAATGTGGTCTGTGAGAAATCACTTTTCACATCAACCTCGGATTTAACTACGTTTTCTAAACTTGTTCACTCTGATGAGAAAATTCGTGAAATCCTATGTGTAGATGATTTAACATGGGAAGATCTCCATCACAGATCTTCGTTTTTACCTGAGGATGGTCGTTTTGAAAATGATTTCTCATCAACCTTTACGACTGAATATGTCAAGGAACCTCAGAATCCAATGAAACATCCCGATTCAGAGTTAAATTTGGGAAACATCTCTCGAACTATTCCCATTGACATTTCGGTTAAGCCTGGAATTGTTGAGAACATTCATATAGGTGCCTCGTGTACAAATGACGAAATTCAAATATATAAGGCCCTATTTCAAGAATTTCGCGACGTGTTTGCCTAGTCCTATGAGGAAATGCCAGGAATTGATCCCGCGATTGTTGTTCATGAGATCAAGACTTACACGGATGCTAAACCCGTCCGGCAACGTTTGCGTCAGATTCACCCACGAAAAGCTGCTACAATCAAAGCAGAAGTTGAGAAACTGTTGAAAGTAGGTTTCATTTATCCGATCCCGTTAACGGATTGGGTATCGAATATTGTTCCGGTCAACAAAAAACAGGGAACAATAAGAATATGCATTGACTATAGGGACATTAATCGAGCCTGTCCAAAAGACAACTACCCAACTCCCTATATCGATCAAATAATTGATGATTGTGCCGACAGCGAAATATTTTCCTTTATGGACGGTTTTTCCGAATACAATCAAATCAACGTTCTACCTGCCGATCAACCAAAAATGGCTTTCATTTGTCCATGGGGGACATTTGCTTATTGCAAATTACCTTTTGGGCTCAAGAATGCCGGAGCAACTTTTCAAAGGGCGATGTCTTATGCATTTCATGACATCAAACACATTGTGCAACTGTATCTCGATGATTTGCCTGCTCATTCATTACATCGAGCTGACCACCTTGTTCACTTACGTGCAATTTTTATGAGGTGTAGGCATTATCGTATTCGGTTGAACCCACACAAATGTGTCTTCTGTATAGAAACGGTTCGATTGCTGGGATTTGTAGTTTTGAAAGCCGGCATTCGTGTTGATCCCTCGAAGGTCAAAAGCAAACTTTTTACGACAATTCATTCCTAACTATGCCGAGGTTACAAAGGGTTTTACACGGTTGTTGAAACAGAACGCTCAATTCTCTTGGGATGAGATAGCTCAGAAATCTTTTGATTCACTCAAACACGCGTTGACCCATGCACCGTTGTTGCATCCTCCCAACTACAACCAGGATTACTTTTTGTATCTCGCCGCCTCCCATTCCACCATTGGAATGGTCTTAGTTCAGGAAGATGAATTCGGAACGGAACATGTGATATATTACCTTAGTCGAACGTTAAATCCAACTGAGATAAAATACTCACATGTGGAGAAATTGGCATTGGCAGCCATTCAAGCTGTCCAACGTTTTCGTCACTACATTTTACTACGTAAAACTACAGTCATTTCGGATTGCAACCCTATGATCTACATTTTGACCAAACAATTACTAGGGGGCAAGTACTCTAAACGGATTGTTATCCTGCAGGAGTTCGACTTGGAATTTGAGAAATCTAAGTCTAAGAAATCTTTAGTTTTTGCAGAGTTAATGTGTGACTTCCCGCGTGCTGACACGGAAACTGTGGTAGAGGAGCCCATTGCGGACGAATCTTTGTTTCTAATCAGCACTTTAGATCCGTGGTATGGGGATATCATCGTCTATCTCCAGATCCAATCCTTTCGGCCCAAAGTTTCAAATTCGGAACATCGAAAAATTTGATTCCAGTCCCAACAATACAAAATTATTGGAGATACTCTTTATCGCCGTGGGGCGGACTCTATTTTTCAACATTGTTTAACTCACGAAGAGGCTGAAAGGGTTCTAAATGACTGTCACTCTAGAGCGTGTGGCGGTCATATGTCTGGGTATGCCACAGCCCAAAAGATATTGCGCGCTGGGTACTTTTGGCCGTCTTTGTTTAAAGATTGTATTATTGCGGTCCGAAAATGCCACAACTGTCAAGTGTTTGATCGAAAGATGCGCGCTTCGCCTGCTCCTCTCCACCCTATAATTGTCGTTGGTCCTTTTTCCAAATGGGGTATCGATTTTATTACATGTAACCCTCACTCGGCCGGGGGGCATGCGTATATCATCCTTGCGGTAGATTATTTTACTAAGTGGGCCGAGGCGATGCCTACATTCGAGGCAGACGGCAAGACAGCTGCAATTTTCGTGTTCAATCATATAATTGCTAGGTTTGGTGTCCCACAAGCGATAATCACTGACCATGGGCGCCATTTTTGAAACGTTATGATGACAGAACTTACAGGCCAACTTGGTTTGCGTCATGATAGTTCAAATCCTTATTATCCACAAGCGAATGGTCTGGTTGAGTCCATCAACAAAGTTTTAGTTATCATGATCCGACGAATCATTGGTATTCATCAGTCGAATTGGCACAACATGTTATTTTCAGCACTTTGGGCGTACCGAACCTCAGTGAAAACATCAACAGGGTTCACTCCTTTCCAACTAGTTTATGGTTTGGAAGCTGTGCTACCCATTGAATGCGAAATCCCGTCACTGCAAATGGCCATCGAGTTACTTCCAGCTACTCCCGAAGAGGAAAAGTGTTTATTATACTTATCTCAATTAGATGAGAATCGACGTGATGCTGCATTGGCGATCGAGACTCACGCAAAACGTATGAAAGCTCAATATGATCGAAATGTGACCCCTCGAAATTTTTCGGAAGGAGACCTAGTGTTATTGTATGATCAAGCTAATGATAAATTAGGTGCTGGAAAATTCGTTCCTATGTGGCATGGGCCCTATATTGTCAAGCGAAAGCTAGCAAAAGGGGCCTATGAGTTGGTAGACTTTGACAGGGACTCTTTAGGTAAACCCAGAAATGGTCTTTACTTGAAGAGGTATTATGCTTAAAAGAATGGGTATGGAGATTTTTAGTTAGGTTAGTTTTTCTTTCTAGCTGGTGTGTTTGTTAGTTTAGACAGTGTGCTTAGCTTAGAGAGTGTGTTTTCGTCGTTATTTCTGGCTTATCTTGGTTTTACTCTTGATGTTGCAGATGTCGATGCCTCTCCAAACATACATTGGTTTCGCTGATGGTGCTTGTCGTAGTACACGGAATATCTCTTCTGCCGCTTGGGTTATCTATTCGCCCTCTGACGAGTTAGTATCTATGCATGGGGTGAGCCTCGGTCAAACAACGAACAACATTGCCGAATATAGTGCAGTGATTGAGTTATTGTCTGAATCTATTTCATTTGGGATTCGGAGTTTGATAGTGAGGTTAGATTCTGAACTCGTTGTATTACAGCTTAATAGAGTGTATGCCATTAGAAATCCAGTGTTATTGAGGTTATTTTTGAGAGTGCGTATCTTGGAACGTGAGTTTGATTACATTGAATATCAGCATATTCCAAGGTCAGTTATTAAGGAATTAAGACTTCAGTGATCCATAACATTGTTTAGATATACAATGTTATATTTAACTAGAATACTTTTTAATAATATTGGAATTATAAATTATTAAGTAAATATAGATTATTTAATAAACATAAATTATTGTATATAAATTATTATTTTAATTTCGAATGGGCCTTATATTTAAATAATTAATAAATGATATATTTTATAGAACAAATAGAGAAGGTCTAGTTTACCAATGGACCCTTAGATTTAAATAATTATTATTAATTAAATACATAATTACCTATTGTAACTAATTTCTAAGGATAATAGTAATTTAATACTATTTATTTATATTTAAATAATTTGGGAATAATAATAAATATAGATTATTTAATAAATGTGAACTATTAGACGAGACATAATGACCATTATATTTAAATAATAAATATGGATTATATAAATATTATATTATTCAATTTTAGTAGATAAGCTAATAATAATGAATTATATATTTTTAATTAGTGGTTTGACTAGGATCATTAGGTCAAATTAGCCGTTGGCAATATAGCTGTTGGAGTCTCTGCACACCCTTTTTAATCAAGCTAAGCCAGATTGGTTCTTCAACTTGTCCTGACGATGAACCACACTGGTTGGTTCGAAACGCGTCGACAAAAGATTTGTTATGTGATTTTGCCGAAGATTATCTAAACAATATTCCAAGGTCTTTAAATACATTAGCAGATGCGATTGCTTCTCGAATGTTAAATAGACATTTGCAATAATCATACATGTAAATTTAAAACCATTCCATAACATGATTTACAAGATAAGCCGGTAATAATGATATATATATATATAGGGGTGTGTCAAAAAATACATCGTCTTCGATCATAGGTTGAAAAACACCTTATGATCGGCAAAAATGATAAAGTACAAAAAACCAAAATGTCACATGTGTCTACAAAACGACCATCCAATCACTAGTGATGATATCTATATGACACCACTGTACGGGCCACCCTACACAAGAACCTCCTAAAAGGTCCTGGGACCCCGACTACATAGCGCTGAAGCCTGATTGGAATATCATCTATGGTAGTCTCCGGTATATCTGCTGTAAGACGCTCCAGGTCACTTTCCAACTCAGCCAAAGTCTCTTTGGCCTCGTCCTGTGGGGCCGGTGCCGCTGCAGCTGGTAGTCTCCTCTCGTAAGGCCGGAGATTGGCTGGACGTCATGGGCCTACATCTGCATTTTGAAAATTATTACTATCAGTTTTGAGACGATATAAAACAAACCAAAATAATAGATAGTTTAAAAAACTTGTGAAAATGAAATTACCTGTATCATCCCATTGTTCTCCCGGTGGAAGAACCATGTCCAGATCTCCACGAAAATCAACTCTGGCATAAGGAAAATCCTGTATAGCAAACACCTGGCTTCCTAACCAGCGAAAGTACTCCGGAGTAAATCAGACGACCTCCATCCCCTCATCAGGATGATGGGCCATAACCGCAACCCATCGCATCAATTTGGGCTCTCGAGGAAGCCCAACCTCAACAGTGAGATGTTGTGGGATCAGCATCGGAACCCTCTCTAAGCCAAAACTCACAACTAAAGCCCCATAACCAAAGGTCTTTAGCTGTCTATTTTTGGCTCTAGTCAGTTGGCCTTTTACATTGGCCAACACAGCATCACACTAGTTGAAAATGGTACCTCGATAGCAATCAATTGCCATCCGCATCTGGGATCCAGTGGCAATGTGTAAAGTGGCAGCCCCGCAAAGTCTGGTAACTGTAAAGGCAATCACCATAAGTTCAGGACGGGATATAGTTTTGATTTCTATCCCCTTCTCCTGAGACTGAGTGTTACACCACTCTAGTCGGAGACTAGTGACAGACTGGCCACCTGGCCTAGTCCCGAACAGAGTCAAGTGTTCGCCTCTCTTGGGCAAACCAGTGATAAAGTAGATATCTGCCGGCTCCATCTCAAGCTGGTGCCCTCCAATATAAAAACACTGGTCCTGAACGTTCCATCTTTCTACCAGCCACTCTAGAAAGCTCACTTGGGCCCTCATGCCAGGTATGGCCCAAAATTTATAAAGGTCGCATGCCTTCAAAGCATCAATTGACGGTTGATGATTAATGGCGGCCAAATCAACATCTTCGTGCTCTCTCTCGCGCCAATCGAGCATGGTGAACAATCTACATGCCATGAAACATCCATTAGATTCCATAAAATCAAAAAAAATTGGTCCATTTTGGAGAATTTAGGTTTTAAAAACTCGTTGCGCGGGGTACGCACCCCGCCTTTAGGAACAGAGCGTAGGTACGCAGGGTCCCTGAAGGCAGGGTGCGGACCCCTGACATTTTTCCAACTGAGAAAATGTCGGGGTCCGCGGGTCCCTAGTGTGGCGCCTGCGTACCCCGAGAGGCGGTTTTTGAAACCATAAAACCTCCCAAAAATGAAATTTGGGGCCTTAAAAAGAATTCTAAACAGATGAAGTTGAAGAGGAGGATGTTGTAGATTACCTGGAAGAGACGGCATTCGATTTTGACGGTCGGATTCTCCGCAATTTCCATGGGAAGTTTCTTGCCAAAAGCCCTTTTTCTCTCCTCAAATGGTAAAATGGTAAAAATGAATCGGTAAAAGCCCTTTTTATTGGTTTTTTGGGTAAATAAATGGTAAATTTGTTTATTTTTCACCATGAAAAGGTATTTTTCAAAGTATTTTTATCTATCTTCAACAAGTATGAGTAATGTGTTGGTTTTTGTGCAGGATAAAGGATTTTCAGGGAAAATTGTCATTTTTTACAAACAAAAACATCAGAGTCATCTTTAAGCTCTTTTCTGACTCCTAAAATGTGAAAAGATTGCCGAGTTTTCTTTTTAGCTCGTTAAAACGGAATTAAAAAGACGGTCCTCTTACAGCCCTTTTCTGACCGTAAAAACATGAAAAGATTGCCGGATTTTTGTCATTTCAAATTCGATATTGGTTATAAAACGACGTGTCGTTGATCGCTTTTTTACTTTTTCGGATCAGTGACACTAATAACGAAAAGTACTCCTTGGTCGTAAAAGATAAAGCGGTTCTCTCAAGTATTATTTTATACTTTTTCGGGCTTGGGAGACACAAATTTATGAAAAAGGTCAACCCTGGAGTCTTCTTAAGTTTTTCAGACTCTCTAAAATTGAAAAACACCGAGTTTCTCCTATACTGGACTCGTTAAAATTTCACAGTAAAGGACCTGTTCAATTACAAATAGGAACGAACCACTCCTTCTTAGGGTTCGAATCTAAACTAAGTTGGACTCATCCGAAGGATGAGCTTATAATCAAGCAAATGTTATCCTCCTCAAGCTTGTAAAAAATAAAGAGGTACTTGCCAGAAATGGTGGGGGAAAAGAGAGGAAAATGAGCCTGTTTGTCATACTTTGTAACCACTCTTGAACACGACACTTTTATTCACCTGGGTTGGGAAATCCTTTGCCTAACAGTTGATCAAACCACATTGAAAGTCTTCAGCCGGTTTCTGGGTATTAACTTTGGGTCAATTGTCACCAAGCCATCTGTTGTGTCGTTATGTGTTCAAGAGGTCATTGCCAATAAGCCATTCATCTGCAAAATATCTGTCATCCATCTTGACCATCCCTGAGTCAGTCCTTGCAACTAAATTTCTTCAACTTGATCTATGATTTTGTGTTGTGGGCTTGCCTACGACGGATCGCTTTCTATCGACATCAGCACATTATTTAGAAAGATGATCTAGGAATCATCAGTACCTTGAAATCTGCATGTCTTAATGGCAGGTTTCTCGCCTTTGACGACAGTTTACATCATTGACTTTCGATCGAAGGATTCCATGACATGTTCGACATCAACACATCTACTCACATCTCATGGATTGTACTGGGTACTTTGAGAGCCATTGACATCACTGGTGGTCTCTCTCACACTTGTTAACAGTTTACATCATTGACTGGTAATCAAGTGGTTTCTACCATGTTCGACATCAACTCATTTATTCGCATGGATAGAATCGTACTATTTTGGGAAGCAGAAATGAAGACCCTGGATCTAGTTTCCGCCATCCAGGCTGCGAGGAGTTTTGTATTCATTATACAGTAGACTAATTATAAACAGATGGCTGCGTCCATACTGTGTCTACATGTGTCTATGATTATGATGTATTGCGAAATCATTCCTATATCAGAGCAGTAGTTAGTTTGTTAGTTAAGTTTTTGATCTGAGTATGGGAATGCCTACCTCAGCGATGATATGATCTCATATATGTATTTTGTGTTGAATATTTGCAGGTTCCGACTAGGCTCTCCACAAGATAATCCTCGAAATGATAAAGTGCTTCACCCTTCCTAGATGATATAAAACCCTGATCTACTACAGACCTCACACTTTAGGGGGCAATCTGTTACACTAAAATTTGTCACCATGACTATTTGCAGTCATTATGGCTCCATCAATAACCATACTGTCCTCCTTGGCAAGTCTTATACCTCTACTCCTCATGTCAAACTCCAAAAAAGAGAGAAAGCCTTTAAAAAATCAATATAACTCTGGTTCCGCACTTTCTCTTACTCTTACCTGCGGGCACGCACCTCAAATACATAATACCTGCGTACTTGTACGCTCTGTCTATAAAGGGGTGGGTGCGTACCCCTGTAAAAGTCAAAAGGCGCAAGTTTTACTTCAAAAAACTTACTTGCGGTCGATTCTAGAGCATTCTAGAAGATGGTTTGACGTGGATTGAACGCCTCCAGATGGTTCATGCATCCCAATGAAAGAGGAACTGTTGGAAATAATACTGAGAAGGGGGGGGTGAATCAGTATTATCAGATCAATAAAAATTTTTCAGTGCTCAGAAACATATACGCTACTTCAGTTAAGTGAACCAACGTGTACACGCTACTGTGTCTAAAGAAAACAACGTATAACCAGAAAACTTATAATTCAGTTAGTTTATCTTCAGTTAAGTGCATCAGGTCATTATTCACCATATTAAGAGTAAACAGATGCAGTATAACAGAACAGATCATCACACAAAAGCCACACACATGAACACCATGATATAAGGTGGAAACCCAATGTGGGTGAAAACCACCTGCTGCAAGTCGTCTCTATCTTTCTTTAATAAGAACTTCAGTTTACAATCTTTTGTACTGGTGCAGACTTATACCAGTACGCAGGCTACAACCTGCAGAAGGCTTCAACCTTCTCTCGTTCTCCAAACTTCCTTGGAAGGGAGCTCCAACCCCCTTTGCTCTTGTACTAGCTAAGATACTAGTACGTAGGTGCTGGCCTACAATCTTCTTTCCTTCAGGTACCACTTTTCATCAATTTTCAGACTGGATACTTCTGAAGCACAACATTACAATCTGAAGACCATGATTCATTCACAAATCATTGAAGCATAAATCAACCAATACTAGCATCATCAATCTTTGAATCACTGAACCACTGAAACCCTGTCAAACCCAGTCACCAGAACACAGAGCAGACTACAGAACTCTGTAATAATAGTCAGACCCAGCTGCAACCAAAAAATCAAGCTCCAAAAGATATACGCTACTACAATGAAGGAAACCCGCGTATACACGCGGTTTTACCGAAGACAACCTGCGTACAAATCTAAAAATAATTTTTCATAACTTGCAGCTGTACCAGATTTCAGTTATACCCAGAACATAACATTGCGTCAGTATGCAGATCTAGAAATTCGCATAATCAACCATATAAAGATAGTTCATTTCAAACCATTTGATCCCGATCTCTCCTTAGATCTTGTTCTCCATCAACTGATGAGATCTCTCCTTAGCTCAGATCAAGCAATACACCATCAACCAATAACCTGCATACTAGATCTAATACTTCATTAGATATTCAAGACTTTTCAGATACCCTTGCCTAATGATTTCCTTCTCCTTATATAGCCTTAGGCCTTGTTCAATACCAAGAGCCAAAACCATAGAAATCTAATACCATCAGCCTCAAAACTAGGGATCAACACGTCCGTCGAGACACCAAGGTCCAAAACCATAGGCACAACTTCCAAGGAATAACCGCCGTGGACCAAAGATAAGTTTTCCACATACACGCGCTTTTACTGAAGCCAACCAGCGTGTACACGCGACTTGGTATATAGCGAACCTGCGTATACGTGACTTGGTATATAGTGAACCTGCTTGTATACGCGACTTGGTATATAGTGAACCAGCGTGTATATATTTTTCTTCATACTTGTAGGCCGATCATCAATTCCTTGCTGCTATCCTTCTGCACTATGATTTGTTATCAGTGTGATTTTCCATCAAGGACAATACTTGTCTCATAATGCCAACAATCTCCCCCTTTGGACTTGATGGCAACAACACCAAATCAAATCACTCTCCCCCTTTGTCATCAAGGGAAAAGGGCTGTGCTCCCCCTGAGTACATGCTGATATCTTTGCTTGGCTGTGCTGAAACATGCTCCCCCTGACTGTAGGCAAGATCTGCAAAAGATGTTCTTCAAAAGAACCAAGACTTATACAACATAAGGGACCTTCCTATCACCAAAAGACTCAATACATACATCCATGCTCCCAACCAAGAGGGGATACATCAGAAATAACCAATTATATTACATCATTCGTCCCAGGCATAGTGGGGAAACCAACATAGGTCGTTACATGACCTTGACACCATAAAAGAGATATCACAGAAGAGATACATGACATAGAGACAACAAATCTAGACCAAGACTAATGAAAGTCACAAGCAGCATCTGATACACATCTTTTAGATCAACAACCAAGATTTCCTTCTGAGCTCCTTCTCCTGAAACCAACAACAGTTGTGTACTAGAACCAAAAGCATCTAAATGCCAATAATGCTTTATGAGACTTTAAGCTGCTCCCCCTGAACCTGTGCCTGCTGCACCCCCTGAAACTGTGCCTAAAGAATTCTGGCATACCCATCTCAGACCTTCTCCAACCGGAGTCTGCCCTTGCTGTTCAGAACTCCATATACGCGACTTCTCCTGCATAAAACAACGTATGCACGCAGATATGCTTTCTGCAACACGCGTACACCATACACGCGACTTTCCCAGCATAAATCGGCGTATATACGCGTATATCCCTTACGTAACTTGCGTATACCAACTTTTTTGTAGAACAGACAAGCTTCAACAGCAGGATGAAGCATCAACTACTCCCAGCTTTTGTCTGAGATATTCAAAAGTTTCCCTAGGCAGTGGTTTTGTGAGAATATCAGCAACTTGTTCCTTAGAAGGAACGTACTCCAGCTTGATCTTCTACTCAAGCACTTGTTCCCGAAGAAAATGGTACTTGATTGGTATGTGCTTGGTCTTTGAGTGCATGACTGGATTCTTTGAAATGCTGATTGCACTTGTATTATCACATAAGATAGAGACTGATGGAGTGCAAGTGATTTGAAAATCCTGCAAGGTCTGCATCATCCAAAGAAGTTGTGTGCAACAAGATGCCGCAGCCACATATTCTGCTTCAGCTGTAGATAAGGCAATTGAACTCTGTTTCTTGCTGAACCAAGATACTAATCTGGAACCCATGAAGAAAGCACCACCACTTGTGCTTTTCCTATCATCCACACTTCCAGCCCAATCTGCATCTGTGTAAGCATGAAGAGTGATATCTGTATCTCTAGGATACCATAAGCCATAGTTTTGGGTCCCTTGAAGATACTTGAAGATTCTTTTGACTGCCTGAAGATGAGTTTCCTTTGGGTTGGCTTGAAATCTTCCAACAATTCCTACTGCATGCATAATATCTGGTCGGGTACCTGTCAAATAAAGCAAACTCCCAATCATGGATCTATAAGTTGGTTGATGAACTGCTATTGATTCATCATTTGCCCTGAGGCTGCATCCTGTAACCATGGGTGTACATACTGGCTTTGAATCTTCCATGCCATACTTCTTCAAGATCTGCTTGAGGTACTTGGTTTGAGACAAGAAGCTGCCTCCTTCATTTTGTTGGATTTGCAATCCAAGAAAGTATGTCAATTCTCCAAGTAGTGACATTTCGAATTCTTTCTGCATAACCAAGGCAAAGTTTTCACTCATAGTCTCTTCATTGCTGCCAAAGATAATATCATCTACATAAACAACAATTATTAGCAATTTGTTATTTTCAATTTTTATATAGAGATTGCTATCTACTGATCCTTTTGAAAAGCCTTGTTGGTGAAGATATTTGTCCAATCGATAGTACCAAGCCCTTGGAGCTTGTTTGAGACCATAGAGAGCCTTTTTTAATTTGCATACAAGGTTTGGATCATTCCCAAGAATGAAACCATCTGGCTACTCAATATATACTTCTTCTTCTAAGTCTCCATTCAGAAAGGCTGATTTCACGTCCATTTGAAATACCTTGAAGTTTTGAAAGCTTGAGAGAGCAAGGAACATTCGGATGGCCTCAAGTCTTGCTACAGGAGCAAAGGTCTCTTCAAAATCTATCCCTTCTTGCTGCACATACCCTTTACGAACAAGTCTGGCCTTGTTTCTAATTACTTCTCCATTTTCATTCAATTTATTCTTGAAGACCCATTTTGTCCCTATGACATTCTTATCTTTTGGTCTAGGAACCAGTTCCCAAGTGTTGTTCTTTTCGATCTGCTCAAGTTCTTCATCCATTGCTTTGACCCAACATTCATCTTTGCATGCCTCTTTCACATTTTGTGGTTCAGTGGAAGAGAGTAATGCCAAATAGCTTGAAGCTTCTGCAATTCTTCTTCTTGTTTGTATTCCTGCTTCTTTCTGCCCCACAATCTGAGATTCTGGATGATTCTTTTGAACATATCTGGATGGAGTCTTCTCTTCTATTCTTGCCTGCTCCTCTGGTTCTTCTTGAGGTTCTTCTTCTTCATCATTCTGCCTTTGAGTGTAGCCTTCATCTTCTTCAATGTCTTCATGATGAACTTGCCTAGGAATATATCCCTTCTCATCAACCACTACATCAATGCTGTCAACAATTCTGCCAAGTCTTTTATTGTAGCACTTGTATGCTTTGCTATATGGAGAATAACCAAGAAGAATGCCTTCATCTGCTCTTGGTTCAAGTTTTCCAAGTTGCTCATCAGTATTCTTAATATAACATTTGCTCCCAAATATTTTGAAGTGCTTCACCGAAGGAGTCTCACCACTCCAGAGCTCATGAGGTGTTTGAGTGTTGTTTACTCGGACATTTGTTTTGTTAAGAATAATAACCGCAGCATGTGCAGCTTCACCCCAGAAAGTTGCGGGAGTACCTGATTCATCAAGCATAGCACGAGCCATTTGTTGGATTGTTCTGTTCATTCTTTCCACCACCCCATTTTGCTGAGGAGTTCTAGCTGTAGAGAATTCTCTTCTTATCCCATGTTCTTCACAGAAATCGAAAAATTCGTTTGAGGTAAACTCCCCACCTCTGTCAGATCTGAGGCACTTAATTTTGTGTCCTGATTCATTTTCAACCAAGGCTTTGAAGGATTTGAATTTTTCGAATGCTTCATCTTTGTGCTTCATAAGTCCTAACCAGACAAACCTGGAGAAATCGTCAATGAATAATATCAAGTATTCTTCTCCTCGAGGTGTTCTTTTTCTGAATGGACCACATGTATCTGTATGTACTAGTTCAAGAGGCATGCTAGCTGATCCTTCCTTCTCTGGAAAGTTAGTTCTGGTTTGCTTTCCAAACTGAAAAGATTTGCATATAGTGTTGTCTGGAATTTTGATATCTGGAAGACCATGAACTGCCTGATATTTGCATGATTTCCTTATTTGTGAAAAGCTTAGATGCCCCAACCTTCGATGCCATAGCCAGTGTTAATCATCCTTGCTCAAATAGCATTGTTGTGGTCCTTCTTCAAATATGTATAGATTATTTGGAGTCCTTCTTACTTTGATCACTGTTTTACCTGTATCAAGATCACGAACACAACATCCATTTGATCTAAATATTACCTCTGTTCCTTGATCGCACATCTGACTGACACTCAGAAGATTATGCTTCAATCCATCAACATACAAAACATTTCCAGCTTTGACCTTCTCTTTCAATGGAGCCACACCTTTTCCTTTTATGGCTGCAGAGATATCGTTTCCAAAAGAAACTTTCTTCCCCTTTGCTAATGCGGTATATGACTCAAGCTTTTCTTTGTCCCCTGTCATATGCTTCGAACATCCGCTGTCAATGTACCATAGACTTTCTTGACCTTCTGCATAAAAGGCTATCCCACATCTTTCTGGTTGTGGTTCCTTTATTCTCCATGTTCTGACATTTGAGTTTTGCTCCTTCTGAATTGTCTTCCGGAACCTGCTCCTGCATTCAGAGTCTTCATGACCAAAGTTATTACAAATAGAGCATTCAATTTCATTTTCAAGAACCGAAAAGTTGTTATAAGTCCTTTTCATGGCTTCAGTCATTCTCCCTTGCTTTTGAGCTTCTCTAGTCATGATTGTCTTGTATGCAACACATTGAGCTGCTTTGTGACCGAAG
The DNA here is from genome assembly GCA_031772625.1 of Pinus tabuliformis. Taxonomy (NCBI): domain Eukaryota; kingdom Viridiplantae; phylum Streptophyta; class Pinopsida; order Pinales; family Pinaceae; genus Pinus; species Pinus tabuliformis. Next base: position 940,452,475 of record CM062819.1, read on the forward strand.
TTATGGCAAGAAAAACATTGGCCATTAAAGAAACTTCTGCGATAATCAGATCTATCATCCAACCGATTGTAGCTTCTATTTATTCTTGGAGCAAATTGGGAAGATTTTACCTGTGGCTGATTGTAGCTTCTGTTTGTCCTTAAGGCAGTTTGTCCCCAGATTTCTTGATGGTCTTTATTTGTTCTTGAGATAAACTGTCCCTGATTCACCTGATTACTTTTATTTGGCCTTTGCTCACTTTTCCTTGCTGCATCAAGATAACTTTTAGAGGTAGAGGCTTGAGATGTTTCTCCATTATATCCAAGACCTATCTTGATCAGAGGAGATCGCTGCACATTGATAATCTCATCCAAGGTTTCATATCCTTTAACAAATTTAAGATTAATAGCTTTTGTTTTCTCAATCTCTTTTCTAAGACCAACAATTTCACCTTCTAGTTTTTCAAGATGTTTTTCCTTTTCATCAATTTGAAATTGTAGAGTATCAATGATCATATTCTTTTCTTCTATACATCTCTTGAGTCTAGTAATTTCATCATAAAGGTTATCCACATCTATAGCATCCATATAATCATCATCTTCAAATGCCATTAACAACTTATATTCATTACCTCGTTCATCTTCATCACTATTCGATAGACCATCACTATCTTCATGAGTGTAGTAGCTTTTCTTATTTGCACTCTGTTTCTTGTTCCATCTAGCAGGTTCCTTTCCTTTATCCTTATAAGGACATTTTGCAGCATAATGACCTACTCTTCCACAAGCAAAGCATTTAAAAGGTAACTTACCTCTGAACCTTCTAGAACCCCTTTGAAGATTTCTGACAAAATTTGATTCTTCTTCCTCTTCTTCTGGGACATGGCTTGCTTCATAATAATCTTCTTTGCCTGATGCCTTGAAAGCAGCTTCTCTTTTGTCTGATGGACCTCCCTTTCTCATTTCATAAGCAGTTAGAATTCCATGTAGCTGAGACATAGTAAGGATTCGTAGATTTTCCTTTTCTTCTATTGCAGATACTTTAGATTCAAACTTGGGGGACAATGATCTTAGAACCTTTTCAACCACTATAGCCTCTTTTATTTCTTCACCCAAATTTTTCATACAATTAACAATCTCATCTACCCGAAGAAAATAGTTAGCCACACTTTCATCATTATACATCTTGAGAGTCTCATACTGAATCCTGAGAGTTTGAAGTTTAGCACGCTTTACCTGTTCATCTCCTTCATAGCTCGTGACAATTTTGTCCCATATCTCTTTTGCGGATTTGTAGTGACCTTCATGAATTACGTTTGGGATATACATCCTAATAGGGTACTGACTGCTTTCGCATTTGTTTCATACTTCTTTTTCTCAGCTGCATCTGTAGGAGTAGCTGAAGGAAAAGCGTAGCCTGTTTCTACGATGTCCCAAACTTCTGTACCAAGAGATTGAAGATAGGCAGTAACTCTTACCTTCCAATAATTGAAGTTTGTCCCATCAAAAACTGGTGGCCTGATTGATGCTTCTCTCTCGTAGTTGCTCATGATGAACAATCTACCTTCAAGCGATCAAGCTTCTCTGAAGGACCTGCTCTGATACCAATTGTTGGAAATAATACTGAGAGGGGGGGGGGGGGGGGGGGGGGGTGAATCAGTATTATCAGATCAATAAAACTTTTTCAGTGCTCAGAAACATATACGCTACTTCAGTTAAGTGAACCTGCGTGTACACGCTACTGTGTCTAAAGAAAACAGCGTATAACCAGAAAACTTATAATTCAGTTAGTTTATCTTCAGTTAAGTGCATCAGGTCATTATTCACCATATTAAGAGTAAACAGATGCAGTATAACAGAACAGATCATCACACAAAAGCCACACACATGAACACCATGATATAAGGTGGAAACCCAATGTGGGTGAAAACCACCTGCTGCAAGTCGTCTCTATCTTTCTTTAATAAGAACTTCAGTTTACAATCTTTTGTACTGGTGCAGCCTTATACCAGTACGCAGGCTACAACCTGCAGAAGGCTTCAACCTTCTCTCGTTCTCCAAACTTCCTTGGAAGGGAGCTCCAACCCCCTCTGCTCTTGTACTAGCTAAGATACTAGTACGTAGGTGCTGGCCTACAATCTTCTTTCCTTCAGGTACCACTTTTCATCAATTTTCAGATTGGATACTTCTGAAGCACAACATTACAATCTGAAGACCATGATTCATTCACAAATCATTGAAGCATAAATCAACCAATACTAGCATCATCAATCTTTGAATCACTGAACCACTGAAACCCTGTCAAACCCAGTCACCAGAACACAGAGCAGACTACAGAACTCTGTAATAACAGTCAGACCCAGCTGCAACCAAAAAATCAAGCTCCAAAAGATATACGCTACTACAATGAAGGAAACCCGCGTATACACACGGTTTTACCGAAGACAACCTGCATACAGATCTAAAAATAATTTTTCATAACTTGCAGATGTACCAGATTTCAGTTATACCCAGAACATAACATTGCGTCAGTATGCAGATCTAGAAATTCGCATAATCAACCATATAAAGATAGTTCATTTCAAACCATTTGATCCCGATCTCTCCTTAGATCTTGTTCTCCATCAACCGATGAGATCTCTCCTTAGCTCAGATCAAGCAATACACCATCAACCAATAACCTGCATACTGGATCTAATACTTCATTAGATATTCAAGACTTTTCAGATACCCTTGCCTAATGATTTCCTTCTCCTTATATAGCCTTAGGCCTTGTTCAATACCAAGAGCCAAAACCATAGAAATCTAATACCATCAGCCTCAAAACTAGGGATCAACACGTCCGTCGAGACACCAAGGTCCAAAACCATAGGCACAACTTCCAAGGAATAACCGCCGTGGACCAAAGATAAGTTTTCCACATACACGCGCTTTTACTGAAGCCAACTAGCGTGTACACGCGACTTGGTATATAGCGAACCTGCGTATACGCGACTTGGTATATAGTGAACCTGCTTGTATACGCGACTTGGTATATAGTGAACCAGCGTGTATATATTTTTCTTAATACTTGTAGGTTGATCATCAATTCCTTGCTGCTATCCTTCTGCACTATGATTTGTTATCAGTGTGATTTGCCATCAAGGACAATACTTGTCTCATAATGCCAACAGGAACTTATCCCATGAAGAGGGGAGCTATCCCTTTGAAAGAGGGGCTTATCCCATTGATGGTGGACCTGTTTAACTTCCTCCAAGCATTATAAATACAGGCATTGGGCCAGAGGCAAGGGAGGTTGAAAGCTGAACATTCCTAAGGGTAGACGCTGCTGAAATTAGGACTCCCTTATAGAGCTTGAGAGGAGAGATCACATTCCTTTCTTAGCTTCATTTGGAAGTGGGTGAGCTGATCAAAGTAGAGGAGAACTCTTGCTGGACCCTGGGAGGGACCTGCACAACACCAAGGCGTTGGTTGTAAGGTTTCTTTTGTTTCCAATTAATACAATTAAGTTCATTTTTCTCAACAAGTTGTTATATATAATTTGTTTCATAAACTCCTTGGTCTTTATGATGAATATGTTTTATTATATGAGTTATTCAGGTGCTATGTAATCGTTTGCTTGTTTGTGTATGCAGGCTTCAAGGAGAGGAGCTCATCTGGATCGAAGAGGCTTGGCTGCTACAAACAGCGTTGGACTAAAGGTAAGCCTTAAACACCTAGTTGCTTTTATTTTAAATGCATATTTAGGGAAAGATAGTGCTTGATTGTTTTGTTTGTCACTAGAAATGCCTTAGTTTCTAGGGAGGTCAGTTTTGTCCGCAAAATTGACTCTTTCCGCATGACAAGACAGATGCCTCTAACTATGCTATTGGTGCAATTCTTACTCAGAAGGGGCATCCAATGGCTTACCACAGTGAGACACTTTTAGACACAGTCTGAAAATATCCCACCTATGACAAAGAAATGCATTCCATTGTGCAGGCCTGCCATCAATGGAAGCATTACATTCTAGGGAAGGAAATGGTCATCCACATAGACCACCGACCCCTACAGTTCATACAGACACAAGGGAAGTTGCAGAATGATCGCCATCAGAAATGGTCCACATACCTACAACAATTCCATTTGAACATTAAGTACAAGAAGGGAAACATTAATAGCATTACAAACTGCCTTAGCCGACCACTAGTCATGGCACTAATCACTGTGCTTGACTCTTGTGGGCACGAGACTTCGGGGTGGCCGCATCTTTACAAGAGCGATCCTGAATTCGGCAGCACATACTAGACACTCTTGGAAGTTAAGAAAGTTCCAAATTTTCACTTCCAGGATGCACTGTTATGCCACATGTGACAAATTTGTGTTCCTTCAAGTGAACATTCTAAGATGATTTGGGAGGCACACTATAGTCGGGTCGCGAGACATTTCGAAGTAGAGAAAATAGTGGCAGTATTGCAAAACTGTTTTTATTGGCTAAACCCTTCGTCAGGATGTTGGGAGGCACATTTAATCCTGCACTGCCTACACCATTGCCAAATCAACCATCAAGAAGAAAGGCTTATATACTCCTCTTCCTACTCCTAATCGACCTTGGGAATCCATCTCCATGGATTACATGTCGGGCCTTCCTTCTTCTAAGCATGGCAACGACTATGTTTTCATGGTCGTCAATAGATTCTCTAAGATGGCCATTATGGCGGCCTGCAAGAATAGTATCACAACAGAGGCCACTGCTAAGCTCTTCTTTGAGTGAGTGTGGGTACACTTTGGGATCCCACAGTACATTGTCTCAGATCGAGATAGAAGATTCATGAGTGCATTTTGGTTAAGTCTTTGGTCGATGTTGGATACCAAACTTACTAAGTCCACGACTTTCCATCCCCAAATTGATGACCAAATAGAGGTCGTCAACAGGATGATCGTACACATTCTATGCATGTGCAACTCAAAGAATCCATGCACATGGGATGAAAGCCTCCCCTATGTCCAGCACATCTACAATAGAGCTCTCCACATCTCAATGGACCACAACCCCTTTCAGGTAAGGCTGGGATTTCATCCATTATGTCCCATTGATATTTCCATACCGTTTGTAGCTACTCAAGAAGATTCGACTCATGTCCAGTCCGAATCCGACAGGGCTAACAACTTCATTGAGCGCATTCAACACATCTACCAGCAGGTCCATGATATATTGGACAATGTCAATGCTAAGTACAAGTAGCACCATGATTATCATTAGGTTTCGTATAAGTTCCAGGTGGGTGACAAAGTTTGGTTACATTTGTAGAAGGAGCATCTTGTTGAACCCCACCGCAAGCTCCGCTTGCTCCGATATGGGCCATACACCATCACCAAGGTTGTGGGGGACAATTCCTTTGAGCTTAGAATTCCATTGTTCCTTGGTCTGCACCCAGTGTTCAATGTAAACTGCCTTCGACCATACTTTCCACCATTGTTGGACACATCCGACATTGAAGAACAATTCACACCAACAAAGATGAACCCAGACTGCATGGAATAGGCCAAAACTAATCAGATCATGGATACACAGATCATGAACACTCACGACAGAGAATCCAACTACATCGAGTTGTCAAATTAGGCCAACTCCTTCACCGGAGCAAGTGGTTCACCATAGACCAGGTTCAACAGAAATTTCCTTACCTCATGGAAGCTCTACACGAGATGGGGACCATTCCTTCCTATGGAGGGAGGATTGATCTAGGTTGGTATTAGTGGCTACCTGCCTATTCCACCTATACCTCCATTTGGCTTCATATGTTTCCTTGTTTATTGCAACATTTACTATTTTTAGCCATTTTTCGGGTCCTAAACTTTCGGAGCAGGTTTGACCCCCATAAACAACATTTTTTTAGGTCTGTAGTAGGCTCATAACTATAGGCAAGGGCCTGTTGCAAATCATGTATTACTCGAAGAGATATTTCCAACAAGATATCGTACCCACCAAACAGAGATAATATGACCAAGGTACGACCCCAGGAAGTTGGCTACCCAACTCACCCCATCGGGGCCCACAAACTCTTGGTGTTCCATCTCTTGGTGTTAGGGTTTTGGTTGTTTATGGTTTTCCCTTGTTGTTCAATAATAAATAGGCCCTTGCGCTTCATTGTAACATAGTTCAAAGGCATGTAGTTGCCACATCTCTTCTCAAAGATAAGCTACCATCACCCAAGCTAGTTTATTTCCATTTTTATTTGTAAGCATATTTCAGTGTTTGATATTAATGAAATGAAGTGTTATTTGTGTTTTATCTCTCTAATTATGGTTATATCTATGATTTGTTTTTTTCTTGTTTAAGTTTGTATCACATTGAATTTTGGATGGTATAATGATTGCACATAAAACCATTCACTCCTTAAAATCCTCCAAGAAACCTGGCATGCTTCTAAAACTTGATCTCTCTAATACATTTGATAAATCCAATTGGAGTTATATCTTCAATATTCTATGTTTTTTGGATTAGGAGCCTTGTCTCTTCATCCTTCTTCTCTATTTTTCTAAATGAATCACCTATTGCACCCTTTTCAGCCTATTGTCATATCTGAAAAGGATATATGATGTCACCTTTTCTCTTTATGATAGATGCAAAGGGTCTCAATCAAGCATTTCAAGTGACAATTGAGGAGGAAAAAATCAAAGGATCATGTCTATTTGGTGGAAATATCCCTATATCACACCAACCATTTTTGGAAGATACTTTGGGTATGGTCATTCCAACTATTCAAGAAGCCAAAGGATTTTCACAAACTATGAAGGACTTCTCTCTTGCCTCAAGTATGGAAATAGATAGAGTTAAATCTCATATATTTTTTTCTTTAATACACATTTTGCTATGCAAAAACATTGCAAAGACACTTGGTTTCCAAATTAACAAATTACCATTAATATACTTAGGATCACCACTTGTGGATAGTTCCCTCAAACTCGGTTTATGAAAGGATATCTTTAGAAAGATAAATAACAAGTTAACCAATTGGACCTTCCAATCACTAAACTCGGTAGGAAGACTAGTCCTCCTCCAGTCAGTTCTAAAGGATTTTCCCATATATCTATGCTTTTCTCCAATGGCTCCCTCCTCCATCCTTAACTAAATCAAGAGATTGAAATGGTATTTCCTATGGGGAGGATCAAAATTGGGAAAAAAATGGATACTTGTAGCTCAGGATAAGATCTATAGACCCAAACTAAAGGGAGGTATGGGGATAAGACATCCTTCAACTTTAGTTATAATTTTGGGAGCCGAGATATTGTGGCATTAACTCCAAGGAGGTCAAGACCTTTGGAAATATATTTGGATGAGAAAATATGCAAAGAAAATTCCTATTGGGAAACTCATAAGAATTCCCTTTTCCCAATTAGCCTCTTCCATTTAGAATCTAGAAAAAAAAAGGAATGCATTTGATACAAAAGAATTACTTCTGGGAAACTTGTGATGGACAAACAATCGAGCTTTTGGAGGATTCATGGAAATAGCTCTCAAAATTCCAAGACCAAAACAATTTATGGGATATATGCCTCCACATGACTTCCCAAGGCCTCCACAAATTCAAAGATTATTTGGATTCCTCTAACTCGGATCAAACATGGAGACAAGGTTTAATTCTAAGGGAATGAAACCCCATGCCCAATCAGGAGACTTTGTCAAACTTTTAGTGGATGCTTCAAAAGAGAATCATATCAATATTCAACTTAGCCAATAAACTATGATGGGGTTACAAATCAAATAATTTATTTTCCATCTGTGAGGCCTATACCCTTAAAGCAAGTTTCAAAGAATTGCCAAGGGATTCCATTTAGAGTTGCATCTGGTAGAGAAATATATGGTTGAAGGTTTCCATATTCTTATGGATCCTAGTTTAAGGGAAAACCTTAACCTAGGACAACATTCAAAAACAAAAGCATATGGGCCCCTCTCCAAGGAAAATTTTAGGGGCTAATATTCTCCCATGGGCTAATTTTCTATACCTTTTCCAAAAAAAAGATTCGCTAATTTCCATTTTTTTTGTAAAAATGATTCGCCCAAATTTTATAGAGTGAAATTATTTTACCCTAAAAATAGCCAAAAAATTATATATAGACTATATAAAAATATTATAAATTTGAATATTTTTACAAAAATTTCTCCAAACATTTTATAGATTCCATATGATGGAGTAGTGGGATTTGCCAAGGTTTCTAAACTTTAAGATAAATCTCCATCCTTAAAATTTTCCTTGCCCCTCTCACTATTCTTTGTGCCTTCAAGAAGCTAAATGTCGAAAACCTCTTCAATAGTTTCTCTTATTCCAATCATGTATGGAGCAATCTAGAAGCTAGCATGAAGTGATCAAATTGTGATCTATCTAATATCCATCACACCATTAATAAATGGATGTCTCAAGCTTTTAATTATCCCATATTGAACCACATCTTGACTCTCCTTCCAAGCTTGCTCCTTTGGGATATTTGGAAAGAAAGGAATCATTGCATATTTAAGAATTGCTCCCTCCCTCGTGACTATATTTGGATCATAGTTGAAAAGGATGTAAAGGAATCAATTTCCATGCAGTCATGGTCAGCTGAAGGCTAACAGGCCTCAAGCGAGGTGTTCTTGCTACTTCATAGTTGATTCCCTACTCCAAGAGCCAAACTTCCCCCCTATCTTTTCCTTGCTACAATGTCTATTACCTCCTCCCACACCGTCCTCCCCCTAATTTTCTAAAGCTAAATTTTGATGAATCTTTCAAAAGGTAACCCGACTAAGGTGGGATTTGGAGGTATCTTTAGGTATCACTTGGGATCCCCTATCTACATTTATTTAAGCTTTATGAGACATAATTGAAAGCTATGGAAGAAGGACTATTGATTGCCCAAACTCAAGGCTACACCAAACTTATGGTGGAGGGATATTCTCAAATCGTTATAAACATGATCTATAAGATATTATATAACACCCATATTGCAAAATATATCACATTTTTAGACTTAAAATCCTACTCATATGAGTAGCATCCTTACTCACATCAAAAGAACTAGAAATGAGATTGCAGGTAATTTAGCCAATCAAGGATGCCTCTCATCAGCTTTGTAGATCTCCTTCTCATGAAAATCCTTTGAAGAGTCTCCCCTCAAGAAAGAACATTAGACCATAGATAAGTAGGAAAATCCTCCCTAACTGGTCTCTTTATATTGTATTCCTTCATGCTCTTTGTTTGGATCTCTCAAGTTTGTAATTGGCCTATGTGGCCTAGTTTTTAGTTTTTATATTAACAAGAAAAAATATGTCCTCTACTCTTTTGAAAAGGTTGAGATTTTGGGATTGGTTTGGTTTGGTTTTCCTAGTGATTGAATAGCCTAGAAATCCATGATGTACTTCATGGTTTCAGGCAATACAAAAATTTTACCCCATGAAAAAAATTGCCTTGTTTCACCAACCATTAAACGTCCTTGAATTCATTATTAAATGTTGTTGGGAACATATTCTCTAGTACAAGGAAATATCCTACAGTTATAACTACTACATCACACACTTTGGTTAACCTCCCATAGAAGAAATCATTAGCAATATAATCCTTACTACTAGTGACAAACCCCCATTGTGGAACTGAAAGATGATGGGAATTATCCAGTGAAAGGACTCCAAATTCTTCAATGGATAGTCTTTACAATTCTTGGCTTCTAGTCTTTTCTTTTTACTCACAGCTGCCCCAGATATAGACCACATTATTCAACTCCTCCTATGCCATCATGCACCAATCTAATCCCCCCATTAGATTGAAATAGGGTAGGTTGAAATCCCTTCTTCTGTGTTATATAACCAATTGTTTCATCCCAATTCCAAATCCCTTCATGGATGAAACTCCTTTCTTTCTCACCAATACCTCCATAGCTATTGTTGTTATTTCCTTATCTGTGAATTGTATTGAAGGCCCCTCCATAGTTGTTGCCTCTAAAGCTTTATTGTTATCTAATTTTTTTGCTCTCCAATCAGATCATACCCCTGCATCTTTCATTGAAAACCCAAAATTACTAATTGGGTACTATTTAGATACTTATTCAAGCAACAAAGATGACTCTAAAAGAAAATTCTTGATTGAAAAATTCATGAGGGCATATATGTGTATGTCCTTAGTCATAGTCCTATCAATGAATTTAGCATTTACAAGTACACTACCCGATCCAAACCTTAATGTAACACATTTCCTAGCATCATGTTTTGACCTTTGGGTTTGATTTTTGGTTACTCCCTTTGCACTCTCTCTTGCTTCACATACATTCCAATAAAAATACAAAAATGCAATGCTACACCTTTACAATTGATCTTTTCATACAATATACCCACAATGATATCCTTGCATTTAATGATATCTTTGTATTAATTTAAGATAATACATAAAACATGCTTAGCAAAAAAAAAAAGATATATAGATATAATCACAGCTAATTAGTCTTTTCATGTTTCTTGACCAATCAAAAACTTATAATTTCATTATTCAAAAATTAAAAAATATATTTATTTTATTTACCATATTCCCGTTATTATTTATTTTTAAAAAACATTATAACAAAATATTGAAAATCCAATAAATTTGTAAAAACCAAATAAAAATATTGATTAAAAATTGATTTTTATATTTACTATTTTAGCCAACACTGATAAAGTAGAATTGAGGAAAACCTATCTTACCTCAGACAAATATTAATACTATGATTGAAATAAAAACTGCTAATGTTCTTCCTATCATTATAATAACCAACTTCAAAGTTAAAATATACGACAATCCATTGGAAAGCCCATATTACCTTAGGCAAACATTAAAAACTAATTATATAATTGAAATAGAAATGGCTAATGTTCTTCCCATCATTATAATGACCAACTACAAAGTTAAAATCTACAAACAATCCAATGCAATCCAATGAATTGCAGTTTTCATTCATCAATAGTAGATGTGAGATGAGATGATTAGGTAGACTACCCAGTGATAAAATGTCTACCCAAAACATGGGCTGAAACCAATGTCAACTTGGTCATGGTGTATGCAACACAGGTGAACTTAATGCCATTAAAAACAACTTGGATAGAGCATACATAATATAGAAAAATATGATGTGGGTAAAGTAAGCCATGCAATTAGCCATCCAATAAGGTAAAGTAAGCCATGCAAGTAGCCACCAAATAATCAATAGTGTCAAACCATGAGGATCGACTAACTACATCCATGATCCCAACAATGTTACAAGTTATTAGCTAATGATTAATTGTGTTTATAGGCGTTTTCCATCTTTAGTAGAGTAGAAATGTTATAATGTTTTGTTACACATTTTGGTTTTTAACAATCACATAAAAATTAAATCAAGATAGAATAAAATAATTATTAATAAAACATTTTAATTTGCGAAATTACAAAAAAAAATATAAAAAAAATAAAATTAGTAATTATATTTATAATTATAATTAACTATGATTAAAAAACACAGCTTAAATTTATCTTAATTTGGGATTTATCAAGTGCCTAGAGAGAAAATATCTTGAGGTGAAAATCTCTTTTAAAGTGAAAAGAGACTTTAAAAGAGATTTATCTTGAGGTGAAAATCTCTTTTAAAGTGAAAAGAGATTTGATCCATCTTGACACTGCCAAAGCTGGAGAATAAATCTAGAGCTGAATAATATTAGGAACTTCAATGTCATTCCAGGAGAATGTGTTTAGTACATCGGCAAATATACTTCAACTCAGTACCGAGTAGATTTGGCAGGAGATGGAAAGGACAATTGGATCTCTAGTGTGCCCTATTTCAAAGATCACAGATTTGGTGTAAACCTGCGTATGGATGTGTGTTGTTTCGCTTGCTCCCTTTATGTCGCCAGTTCTAATGAACATTTCTCAGCAAATAGGAGGTCCATGTTCGAACCCCAGCTGAAGGAAGGATTCTATGGGAACGTAATAGGCATTGCCTATCCCATGAGCCCTGCCAAGGATCTCAACAGGAAACCATTATATGAAGTTGTTTGTCTTGTTCAAATGGCCAGTAAAACAATCACGGAGGAATATATAAGGTTCACCATGGATTATTTGGAGCTCAAAGCTTCAATTTTTGGGTAGTTTCTGTGGACTTTTAGGCAAATTCGAAGATCTACTTTGAACCTGGTGGCTTAGTTATATTATTAAAAAAAATGTGAATGTTCGCATTGGTGTTTGTGTTTTTATTGGTTATTAAAAAGGGTTGGTGGTTCTTAAACTCGAAGCCCCGGTGTCCGAAACATCAATTCTTGTGTGTTTTTATTGGTTATAAAAAGGGTTGGTGGTTCTTAAAGTGGAAGCCCCAGTGTCCAAAACATCAATTCCTGTAAATTCAAGTTGTTTGATCAACTTTTGAATACCTTCATTATCCATACCTCCATCCTAGTAACTAATGGATAGTTGAAAGTGAAATATCTGACATATGGTGGTTGGTCCATAGAATGGTTCATTACTTGATAGCTCTTATTGCGGAAGCCTCGACAAGACAAGTTGTCAATATTGTTGATCTTGCAAAGTTCATCAACGATGGTCAAAGGCGATTACATTTTAAATGGAGGTCAAGTGAAAGCTCGAAGATGTGGTGGTGAAAGAGCCGTGTTTGCGAGATTCTAGAGTGGATGTGGGCGCTGATGAAGACTAGTGAAACAGAGATTTATTCGTTGTTGCAATGTGTTTTTCATGTAAGCATTAAGGGAGGGTGTTGGAAGTAATGTTTCCATGTCATATGTAGTTGTCACTCTGAGTCCCTAGGCATCATTCTAGAAGTTGTAGATTCTTATGTAATGAGTTGGAGTCATTATCTAGAAGTGTTAAAGTCAGTGTATAATTTCCTATATATGTAATTGTTGAAATGAATAATGTACAGTGTGAGATTTTTGTTGTACAAATCACTCTCTGCACTCTCTTCTATTTTTCTAATAAATATTTAAAAGCATGACAATGATTTTAAAATTTTTAAAATTACCTGGAGGTATATGAGCAAGGTTGGAATTTGAAATCCAATTCTTCATCAAATTTAACAATCATCGTGAATTTACCAAATATATTAAATTTTAAATAATGATTGGTTGCCGATATTAGTTAATTGTAAATTTATTTTCAAAATATAGATTAAACCAATATAATGATTAAGAAATGTATTTAAAAAAAAATCATAAATTTAATATATAGATAGATATATATTATATAAAATAAATATACTAATACTTATTAATTTTTTTTTAGCTATTTAATATGTTTTTTACAGATGGTTAGTGTGGAAAGTAGGAGATGGAGAGAAAGTCATTCTTGGCAAGAACTTTTTTTAATCGATGAACCAGTTTGCAAATTGTCTGTTGATCTAAAACAATGTCTGTATTCCAAAGGTCTCTTCTACTTGCACAGCATTAGGAAAACTGCTCCATCATAGCCTTCAAACAACTACTTGTTAAACCTAGTTGAGCTTGGACTGTCAGGCGTCCTAGCCATGGAATGTATCTCCTTCACGAATGGATTAAACCTCAACGGAGTGAGGCTCACCAATTGCTTAGCCTACGAAGCAATTTCTGTTCTAAGATAAAAACCAATGATAGATGATGGTATAAGCTTATATAGAACAAGATAAACCAATGATAGATGGTGGTATAAGCTTCTATAGAAGTGGTCTATTCCTATCAAATTAAAATGTTTCACCTGGTTGGTTTTCCACAATAAGATGTTGACCTGGGACAATTTTTTAAAAAGAGCTTTGTGGGTTTTAATGGATGTGTTTTATGTAGAAAGCAAGAAGAATCAATAGATCATTACTAATTAATTGCTCTGCTGCCCAAAATATTTGGAAGACCGTCTATTAGGCTCTGAATATAAAAGAAGATTTGAAAAGGAATATCTTTGAAAAGTTATTATTTTATTGGGTGAAGAAATTTAAATATCTCAAAGCCCTGCCTATTTTCGTTGCATGGGGTATATGGCCAGTAAGAAACAAGGTAAGTTTAAACAACAAAAAGATGTGTATTCACGTCCAATCTACAAGGATCATCTCCTTATTCAAGGAATATCTTCTTCAACAAAATTTAAAACCCGATAGAAGATTCCATTGTCCCTTTATCTCTCAAGAGCTCCCTATTGGTTTTCTTTGACCAAGCTGCCCAAGGGAAGGTCTCTGTGGAGGAGGGGCTACGATAAAAATAAATGCTAATAGAAAATATGTATTGATTTCGGGGCAAATATTAAAGTTGAACTTATTGCAGTCTGGGCTGTCATGACTTGCCAAGATCTACAGTATAAAAAATATTCAAATTCTTGGAAATTCAAAATGCATCATTGATTGGTTGACAAGTTTTTCTCAGCTAGAAGTCTCTACTCTTGAAAACTAGAAACTAAGAATCGAAAAGTTAAAATCAATTTTCCAGTCCATCAGATTTCATCATTTTTACAAGGAATTTAATAAAACAATGAACAAACTCTCCAAAAAAGCTTTATATTTGGACCCATGTGTCATTATATGAAGATTACATAGAAAACAAAATTCAAAGTATCCAAGAAATTACTATTGACCACATGAATTAAATTGAGATGCAGATTTAAGGGGCAAACACAGCAATTCGGCTACAACTCCTGAAGAGACTTCTCCAAGTTTGAACAAATCAGTTGATGGAATTTCTATGATAATTTTAGTTCCTTTTTCAAAAGATGTTGAGTTATATCAGAGTCTTTCAAGTCTTGCAATATTTGCTACAGATTTTTTGAAGGTAAAGGGTATCTGGTCTAGTTTTAATGTTGTTTAAGTTGTAATTCAATCCCTCAGTAACAACTGCATGTTTCAAGTTCACTGTCAAATCTCATGGTTAACAACTTTTTGTTTATAGAGCCCATTAGTGTTTTGCTGAGAATTTCTTCAACCTATTAATCTATATTTTTTTAATTCCACGAAATAACACAAATAATATGTTAAAGGGAAAAAAAAAACTACACTAATTATTATTACCTCATCTAAATCAATTATTTACTATACTTAATTAAATCAATTATTTACTATACTCATTTAAACCATCACATCCAACACAACATGAAATGGTAAGTTTTGATTCACGAAAGAATATAAACTAATTCTTGTTTTTTTAGCTTGGAGTATGGATACTACGTTTAAATTTTCAATATTGATACACACTACATCGTTTTTCACTTTATAATTAATCATTTTATTTTATGTTTGAATTTTTAAATATGGACATGGTTAAAAACAAATTATTGATTTTTTTAATATTAAAATTCTGTGTTTTTTTTAATTAATTATTTTATTTTATGACTAATTTTAATATTAATATTAATATATTAAAAATATTCTTTAATAATAATTATATTTATATATATATATATATATATAAATAAATAAAAGTATCAATATAACATATTTAATTTTTATTATTAATTAATTTTTAAATATTTGATTAAAAATGTAATATATTATAATTAGTAGTATGGAGAATTAATTATTTTGTAATGTTTGTACTCAATTGACCTAAGTCATGAGTTTGATCTTACATCTTTCCCTTTAAGGAATAGTAATAGATCCTACTTCATTTTGAGAACTCAATTAGCTAACTCAAAATCAATTTAGGTTACAAGCTTAAAGTGTCTTTTCCCTGTGAAGTTGACCCTATCTCAATTTCCTATTAACATTTGCATTCAAAAATTATTGTATACCAAGGCATAATTGTCCAAGAGACTTTCCATATGCTCCAAAAGTTTCCTCTTGTCACATGTAGTGATATCTTCGTCATACTACAGATTGGCTTCCAAATAAGTCTCTCATGATTTGTTTGAGTTGTTGATTGGATCCAATTTCATCGATGCATATTTGGCCTATCCTATTTTTTTGGAATCTATATGTTTGATTGACCTACAAAATACTGGACATATAACCAAGCTACAAAAAATAAAAACCAAGAAAAAGACACATCCCCACAATTACCCATGTATGGCCACTTTTTACTACAATACAAAATAAAGATTCTAATGCTTTGTTGAGTTTTGTTGGAGTGAGCTACTCTATATAAACCTTTTTGTTCCTTCTTTAAAGACACAAGCCTTTAAAAAAAAAATACATTTTGTCTAATTGAAAGAGATGCATAAGAAATGACTACCATGCATGACATGTTGATCACATCCATGTGCCCACTCCCAATGAACCAACATTTGATGATGAGGATACCCATATTAACATACAACCAAACATGGAGATGAATGAATGGAAAGCTTTATTGAGATTGGTCACTATAGGGAATATTCAATTCACTTTTCCTGATATGTTGGGCCTTCAACAACTTGACACTTCCCACCTATGGGATTAGATAGATGTTTCAAAACATACATTGGACACAACACCAAAATTCAACAATTACAATCAAAGGAATATGAAACTTATACAAGAACTCAATCCCCTATGTCCTTCTAGAAATACGTTATTTACAAATCAACAATGTGCATTTGACATAATCCTACAACACTCACAAGCAAGAGAATCAAAAGATCCATTGAAGATGATCATTCAAGCTGGAAACATAGGGAAATCCTACCTTATAAGTTGCATCAAAGAAGCACTGTATTCTCAAGAAGTGTCTAGCCATAGCTTAATAATGCTCCTTTCCCCCACTGTAGTTGTAGCATTTAACATACATGCAACAACTACACATGCATGGCTTAGGCTTCCTATAGGTACCAGAATCCTTTACATGGTCAATCCCTTACAGTGTCCCAAGAAGAGATGAAATATATTCAATACATTATAACTAATGAGATGAGCTTCATAGGATCTAATTTTTTTTTGCAGATTGAGAGTAATTTACGTGAGGCATTTCTAGAAGTAAACCATTGCTCATATAGCCAATGCTTAATAATTCTTGTAGGATATTTGGGCCAAGTGCCACTAGAAATGGAGAAACATCTTTATGGAATAGAAACTCCAAGGAGGATTTATGGACAATGCTTACCATTGTAATCAATTTGGAGACAAACTTCTGACAACAAGTTATTAGAAAACATTCATAATGATACACCAATAATAGATGACTAGATCCTCCTTTAGAATAGGAATAATATATTCTTATCCATTAAAGAGCATGATAATGATAATGATAATTATATATTTTATTATTAGTTACTTTATTTTACTATATTGACTAGAATTGTAAATACATTACAACCAAATGATATGTCACGGATGCCTATTGATGTTTGCACTTAGAAGCAATTTTAGACAAGGACATAAGCACCCAAGAAACTTTCCACATACTCCAAAAGTTTCCTCTTGTCAAAGGTAATCACACCTTCACCAAATTAAATGTTCATTGCCAAATATTTCACTAAGTCTATCATGATTTATTCGATTTCTTTTCTAGATGCAATTTCATTGATGTAAATTTGACCCATCCTATTTTGTTGGAACCTATATGTCTAACCTCACAAAACATTGGACATATAACCGAGAAAGAAAAAATAAAAAGTGGAAAAAAAGAAACACCCCATAATTTTCCATATATGGCTACCTTTTACTACAAATACCAAATAGAGATTCCAATGCCTTTGTTGATTTTTGTTTGAGTGAGCTAGCTTTATATAAACCATTTTATTCCTTCTCTTAATACATGCATACTTCAAAAGAATACATTTTGGCTGACTAATTTGGGAGAGAGAAAAAATGACTACCATGCATGGCATGTTGATTTCATCCTTGTGCTCGCCCCAATCAACAAATATCTGAAAATGATGACACCGACATAAGAATACAACCAAACATGGAGATGAATGAATGACAAGCTTTATCGAGATTGGACATTATAAGGAATATCCAATTCACTTCTCTTGATATGTTGGGCATTTGAGGACTCAATGCTTCCCACCCCTAGAATCAACTAGAAGTATCAAAAGATACATTGGACACTACAAAAGTGTCATCAATTAGATTCAAATGAATGGGAAACTCATAAAAGAATTCAATCCCTTGTTTCCTTCTAGAAATACATTATCTACAAATCAACAACATGCATATAATCCTACAACACTCACAAGTAAGAGAACCAAAAGAACCATTGAAGATTATCATCCAAGGCATTGCAAGCACAAGGAAATCCTACCTTATAAGCTACATCAAAGAAGCATTATCTTCTAAAGAAACATCTAGCCATAATCCAATAATGCCTCTTTATCCTACCATAGTTCCAACATTTAACATACATGCAACCATTATACATCCATGGCTTACAATTCTTATCAGGGACGTGAAGCCTTACATGGTAAGTCCTACATAGTTCCAAGAAGAGATGAAGCATATTTAGTATCTTCTAATTGATGAGAGGAGTTGAATCATCGGATATGAACTTTTTGTGCAGATTGAGAATCATTTGCATTAGACATTTCCTAAAAGAAACTAATACTCATTCAATCATTACTCAATAATTCTTGTAAAAGTTTGTTATGCAACCAGCTCACAAATAGATAGATCAACAACTTAAAAATCATCCTCTTCGAGGGGGAAACCTCCTTTAAGTTACATATATGAAAAATTCTTGGATGATACAAATGAAAAGACCTATTTTCTATATATAGGAGTCTAAAGGGTCACAATATAATCAGAGCCTACGTAACAATAATAATCTAAGGGCACAGCAATAACAATAAGGGGGCTACCCTAAACTAGTATTATAGGGGCCTAACATGCCCCTCTCCTTCAAAAAAGTGTTTTCCTCAACACTTGAGTAGTTTTGGATGCTTCTATATAAAATTCTCATCCTCCCATGTGGAATCTTTAGTGGGTAAGTTCTTCCACTAGATGAGATACTCTGAAATTGATCGATTTCGTAGTTGTTAGGTTCTTGTTTCCGTGAATGCTTTAGGGTCCAATATGAGTTTTCCTTCCTCATCAAGTTGTGGAAATATTGTTTGAACTGGGAGCTTGTAATCTATAACCTTCTTTTAAGCGTGAAACATGGAAAACTGGGTGCACTCGGGAAGATGCGGGAAGCTCCAATTTGTATGCCATAGTACCAATATTTTGCAACACCTTGTAAGGACCATATTACTTTGGTGATAATTTATCATACTCCTTATATTGCTTGAGGGAAATTTGTTTGTATGGCTGTAGCCGTAAAAATATGCCTACATCAAAACTTCTTTTGTTGCGATGCTAATCGGCTATTGTTTCATTCGATTATGTGCCAAAGTGAGGTTATCCTTAAAGAGTTGGATAACTTGTTGTTGATGCTTAATCTGAGATTCCACTACTTTAACCTTAGATTTTTCTCTTAAATATGATGTGATGGACGGTGGATGATATCCATAAAGTTCCATAAATGGGTCATTTTTGTGGCAGTATGGAAGGAAGTGTTATACCACCATTCAACTAGAGGTAACCACTTGATTCATTGTGTTTGTTTATCATATACAAAGAAATGAAGATATCCTTCCAAAAATTTGTCCACTATCTCAATTTTCCCATTAGATTGAGGATGATAAGATTAGCTATCAAATAATTCAATACCCAAACAAGAAAATAATTTAGTCCAAAAATTTCTAGTGAAAATGGGATCTTTTTCGCTTTCAATAATCTTTGGGTTTCCATGTAGCTTTTGAATTGTTTCTATAAATGAAATAGCAGCTGTACTGACTTTAAATGGATGAGATAATGCACAAAAGTGTACATACTTGGTAAGTCTATCAACTACTACCATGATGACATTCTTTCCTTCGGATTTGGGTAAACCTATGATAAAATCCACTGAGACATCCCCCAATGTTGACTCAGAATGGCTAATGGTTGTAACATACCCAGGGTCTTAATTGACTCAACTTTATTTTTTTAGAAAATCAAACATTCTGCCACAAAATTTTGAATATCAGATTTAATGCCATACCAAAAAAATTCCTTCTTGACCTTGTGGTAAGTTTTTAAAAATCCCAAGTGCCCTCTTAAGGGAGAGGTGCGTAATTCCAAAAGAATCTTTTGTTTGAGTTGGGAATTCTTACAAATATATAAGCGATCTTTGTACCATAATGAATCATTTTTCAAGCTAACTGTATCAGATGTACTGGGATATTGCTACAACTTTTGAATGCAAGCCCACACTTCTTCATCATTCTTCCATTCATCCCTTTCTTTAGTTATCCATTCTGGTTGGATAATAGAAATGGCACAAAACAATGCTTCCACATCCTCATCCATTCTTGAGAGTGCATCTACAACAAAAAAGTTTTGGGCCAATTTCCACCCGTATGGATAAACTTCTTTATGTAATAGAAACTCTCGGGAGGATTTTAAGGGCAACCTTTAACATTGTAATAAATTTGGAAACAATATTTTGACAACAAGGGATTGTTGGCACCTAGACCTAACTCTACTAGTTGTTGAAAAACATCCACAATGCTACATCAAAAATACATGACTAGAACTTGCTTTAGTATAGGACTAAAAAAAGATTTTACATCAAGTAACATCAAATATTTGAAATTTCAATCCATCTCTTTGTAATAAACATTCATGTCAACAACCATAATAAGTTCATGCTCCAAACCTTGAATATACCAATCACATGAACTGTCAAAAAATTAGTAGGAGGTTCAGAAGCACATCAACCTGATGTTTACAAATTGGGAACACATACATTATTGTGTGTAGATAAATGAGTTATGTTATCCTACAATTTATGGGTTGCGAAGGATTAGTTAATGGTGTTCTATGAATAGTCATGCAAATTGTATATACATCACGAAGTATCCCTCCAATTTTTCTAACAAATGTTGTTGTTGCTTTTAATAAATATACTTTCCTTCCATGGGACTAAAATGAGCCAAAGCATGTACCAATTCCAACCATACAATGTAATAACAAGAAAAAATCCCCCTTAAGACGACTTGCACATTAACTATACATAAATCTCAGAATGATTTTAACAAGGTCTACTAGCGACATTGGTAGCATTCAACATTAAGGCTTGACCCTCATGGAAATTTCATGCACTACCACTATATAAGGAATGTGTATAAAACTATCATTTTCCTTCAAATGTTTTGAACAAATGAAATATATGGCCTATGTCTCACTATGAAAAATAACAAGAGACATTCTTATTCTCTTTGTTTCTTTCGTAGTTACAATATCAAACCTCACTTCTAGATTCTCTCACCCAAAATAAGTCTAGTGTTCCAATACTAAAGGATCTAGAAGGTCAAATGATGAAGAATGGTAGTCATATCTCCCCCAACGTCCTCCTTGACGCCTCCAACATCCACTTTCATAACTCAACTTTCCTTGGGAATGAGCTTGATCACCTCAGGAACTTGCTCCACTTGAAGAAGATTGATCACTTGACTTGTAACAACTACTTTCTTTTCCTTATCGTCATATTCTTAGTAATAAAAACCTTCAACAACTAATTTGACATTTCCGATGTCTGTTTTCTTTGACTTTTCATGAATAGTAACTTTTTTTCCACCTTTTCTTTAATTCCAATTCCATTTCTTACTTTGCTAAGCATTCCATGCTTTTGTGTACTATTTTCCGCTTCATGCCCTATTATATGGTATGTCATCTCCATTTGTCCAAATCTATGCAACATAAGCTCAATTAAACCCCAAAAATCAAAACATATGGTTTGTTCCTTAGTTGAGGAGAGCACTCTGTATGTATTGCATATGCAAAACATTACAATGTTCGACTTGTTTTTCCCATGGAAACATGTGCCCCTATTGTTGACCAAATTTGACAAGTCATAACTTGGGTATGCCTCATCCAAATGGAAAAATTCTTCATGGCATGTCATCCTCTCACTGAGCTCTACAATCTAAGATCTTGTTGACTTTTTTACTTCTATGACCACATTGCATTGGGTAGTGTGAATTTCCTTAGGAAGCATGAAATTTCTTTCATTGTGAGATTTCCTTATTTAAGAAACATTTGAGGGATACTGCACCAAAGCCAAGGCCACTTATAGACTCTATAAACTCATAACCATGTGGAAAGACATAGGTGCATATAACATGGGTTGGATTTTCCCTTACATTGATGATCACCCTTACATAATGAACACTTTAAAACCATGATTCCTCATATAACCTCATGAAAGGTCTTCCAATCATATCGAGGACAAAAGGAACTAGAGATAAATTCAAAAGGACTAGCCACAATTCGACCAAAACATACTAACACAACATGACACAATGTCTAAGATGCGTAGAGGGCCTCACATGGTTGTTAAATTTCTTTGAATTGTGACCTCGAGCTTACAATGATGCAAATATGTTGTAATAATCTATATGTACCCCTACTAGCATAAGTGGTATCAAGACCAAACCAAACCAAAGCAAGTACCAATCAACCCATATAATGGAGTACTAAGAAAAAAATCCCCCTCAAGATGGCTTCGGCATTGACTATACATAAATATCAAGGAATGAACTTAACAAGGCCTACCAATGACATTGGAAGAATTGAATGCCAAGGCTTGACCTTCATGGAAATACCATGCACTACCACCATAGAATGAATTTATAACACCATCATTCTTTTTAGAATGCTATGAAAAAAATGAACAATATTTCCTATGTCTCACTACAAATAAAAAACAAGAGACATGCTTATTTTCTTTGGATTTAATAATTACAACAAGCAACCTCACTCCTATATTATTCTATGCTATAATCATACTTATATACATGGATTATTTGAACTATTCCATTTTTCTAATAGTATTTAGTGATGTTACTAAAACTTGACTTGTAATATTTTTTTATTTGATAGCAATTTATAGGTTAATTACTTCTTAACAATTGACTACCAATCATACTTAACCTAATATATATATATATATATATATATATATATATATATATCTATAGATATTACTCCTTTTTCCCTTTATATTAATATATTATTTTAATACTCACTCAGAAACTATATAGACTTGGCAGTTGTGGAAGATAATAAAGAGTAATATAAAAGAATCAATTTTTATCTCTAGATGGTTGTAGGATGATTAGAAAGATGAGGGAAGGGAACTCGATATTCTGAAAGAATTAGACTTCGCCTTGATTCTATGGCTCTGGGATGCACTGGCCCACCTTCTATGAGGGGCATCTCCCGTGACACCTTCCTCTCTCTTCCGCCAGGGTTTTTCAAACTTAATTTCGATGGCGCTTCGAAAGGAAACTCAAGACAAGGGGTGTGATTTGCAATGACAAGGGGCATGTGGTGAATTTTTTTGTGACCTCATGTGGTAGTTCCACCAATAATATGGCTAAATTTCTGGCGATGGAGAAGGGACTGCAAGTTGCAGCGGAAATCAGATTGGAAAAACTGCAATGCACAAGAGATTCCCATATTGCAATCTCCATATTGTAGAAGCTAATCAATGGGTCCCCCACATACAAGGTAATCAAAAGCTGGATAATTGAGCTTATTGGTGAACATATCATCTCTTGGCTCCCTTCCTTTGAATATGTAATCATTGAACATGTGGATCATGAAGGTAACAAGGTGATTGACAAGCTAGCTAATTGGGGTAGTGAGCACTAGGGCTAGGAATTCCTAGTGAAATGGCCCTCAACCTCACAAGATTCCCAATTCGTGGAACTCAACAAGATTGTGGCCTCAAAAGAGGCATCCCTAATGGGGGTGAGAAACAAGGAAATCACTCCTATGTGTGGACAATGATGTCAAACACCTGGTCAATGGTGTAGGGGTCAGCCTCCCTATCCTCTCACAGTGTTGTTAGTATAGGTAAAGTTAATGCCATGCATGTGAATTTACCATCATCCTTATTGGGAAAGGGAGCATATGATCGTTGAGCGTATATGGAAGGTGGTGAACCTCTGTTATGGCAAGTGATTTGATTATTGTGGTGGTTTGTTGGTCGAAGCTTGAGCTTGGATAACAGTGTGAACCTCTGTGTTTGGCATCCTGACTAGGACTGGTGGTGTTTTCGCCATCGGTGCCCCCTCATCAGCTTCAAGGTTACTAAATTGGTTATTTTCATTTCTCGTGGTTGGCCTCTAGCTTCTCTGAGAAGGATAAGTGCTCAACACACACTAATTTGGTCGGCTATGAGCTTGGTAGTGGGTGGTTGGGTATTCAAGCTTTTGGCTCTCTTCTATATCTTTAGGGTAGTAGGTCTCCTCTTTTGAGTAGCCCTCCCATGGGGTTCCTCATCTGTAAAGTTCTCCCATGGTGATGGGTTGTCTGCTCTCAGGGCTTCTAGTTAGTGTTATTCCTGCAAGGGGCTAGGGTCTGCGAATTGTTGGTTAATAGTTTCACCATTGGTCTGGGTTCTTAGTGTATGGCAACGACCCTGGTTAGATTAGTTAATTCTCTTCCAATGTTGTTGGGGGATTTCCTGTAGTTATAATTTGGGTGTGGGTTAGCAATTGATAGCTCATTATGTCTTTTCTTGGTGAGGGTATCGTTGTCACGATGCATTTGGATCCGTGCAACGCTCGTTCCCTCCCTCTGACCAAGTGAATTTCAGCAAATCCGAGAGGGCAGGGATCTCATTTGCAAGTGGAAATGGTGGCAGAAGCATCCCCAAACTCTGGACAAGGTGGTTGCACCACTGGTAGAGCGGGTCGAGTGACTTTTGGGGGTCGTGGTGGTCTATTGGCTAGTCGTGGGGGGAGCACCCTGCAAACTCCAAGGATGGGTGGGGGGACGTAGTGAAAGGGATTTTGTTGTCGAGGGAAAGCGAGACGACTTGGGCGTGGAGGCATGGCAGATCATCATTATTGTCTTGATAACTATAAAGATTTGATCTAGTCTATACTGGACCATCTGGAAACCTCAGAGAGGGTGTGGTAGGAAGAACATGTAGAGCTCGTTGTTATGTTGAACAAGATGCATTACTTCCACTGTCATGTTCGAGAACGGGTGGTATGGCGCGGTCATAATTTTCTAACAGAAAAGCTGGAGAATCTGTAGTCACCGATGACACACTTCAAGGAGCATGTGCATTACTCCCTTTTCCCTCATCCTCCTCCACAGACTGCTCTAGGCAATCCTACTTCAATCACTTTAGAAGACTGATCATGGTTATAGGTGTTTTACTTGTTTTATATGTTTTCCAATGCTTTTGGCCTCCTAAGTTGTGGACTGTGTCTCTAGCTCTTCTTTTGTTTCTTTTTCATATGTTGATCGTAGTAGTCAACTAATCCAGGAGGATATCATCGAATCAGTTACACAATTTCAGTATCATCGTCAACATTTAGTTCAGAGTCGTCAGCTTCGACAATGTTGTTTATGGTTCAGATTGTTCAGGTGAATGGTTTTCATGGTGATTGTTTTTGTATCTGGTTGACGACAAGTTTTCATTGTCAGTTCCACCAGGGTTGATCATCGACATGGGTGTATCATTCATTGCATGGATTTGATATGGGTTCATCGTCATATGATGTTTTTCGAAAATGTCACTTTGTGACAATTTGATGTAAGTGGTTGATGTGGTCTTCATGGTCATCGCAACCTTCTTTAGGTTCTTCTGATATGGTAATGGTTCTGGTATTACAAAATTACAAAACACCTATTATAAATGTTGGATCCTAAAACCTAACATATTAACCTAACGCCTAAACCCATGAATCAACATTGTATCAAATTATGACATATTACCTAAGTCCTAAACCTTTGTTACATTACCAACTATGTACTAAACATGCATAAAACCTAACACATAAAACCTTGTGTTATACTCTTGGCCATATCAAAAACATTGTAAAAACAACATAAAATCAATACAGTCCCTAACCACCATCCCTAACCATAGTGAAACTGCGGCTCATGTGAGTGGAGTCAACCAGTGGGGTTAACAGTTAACTTTCATATCAACTTAGACCACGGGCCTTCACCGCGTGGAGAGAGTTAATCTTAACTATGGACATGTGAGCAGGTAAGCGGGTAAGAGTTACAGTTAATCGTCGGCTTGGAAACCATGCAGGGGATTGTTAACCATGTGACAGGGTAGTGTTAGTTAAACGTTGGAAAGCCGTTAGGTGTAACTGCAGCGGAACCATTAGCATTAACCATAACATGTGAGCAGCAATGTTAACCGTTTAAGCGTTGGTAGCGGAACCATCAAGGAAAACTGTGGAGGTGGCAGTTAGTTGTTAGACCACAGCCTATTCACATGGGCGATCAACCTCCTCCGCCCGGTTAGCAAACCGCCAACAGGTAAGGTTTAATCCAAAGTCTATTTGTGGGTTTTATATTGTTTAATATGTAGCTATTAATTCGAAGACCATGGCCTAATGAACCTAAGTGTCCTTTCATGAATAGACCGAGACTTTTGTAACCCAGATTATAACTGATTCATTCCTAAACTCATTGGAGGGAGTTCGAATGCATCTAGTGGGTGTTAAAAGGTAGTTTTGCTCATTGAAGTGGGAGGAGAGTGGTTTTGGATTTTGTATGCAGGTTCTAGAGGTCATAGTCGTTTTTATTTTCAGTGTAACAAGAGCATCCAGAGTCAGAATTAGGAACCATGATAGGCGTTGGAAAGATGGTTTAGAGAGCTATCCTTTGAGAGTGACTAGAGGTTCCTACATGCACATTAATTTTGGTCAAATCTCTATGTAATCGATCTCTTCTGTTTCAATCCTAATAAAGCGATCGCCCATCTTGAAAGCGGACCCGAAGACGTAGTCCATTAGGGACGAACTCTGTAATAAATATTTATGTCTGATATTGTTGTGTTTTAGCTGTTTTCACTTTTATTTTGCATTGTACTTATGTTTTATCATCTTTCGTAAAAGTATTCTTCTCGAGCAGTTCTCACACTTTCAGCACTTTTAGTTAACATTCTACTCATTAATGGCTAATCAATTCTACATCAGTTTTAACTTATGATCATTTCAGATCATATATAATTTGGTATCAAATCACGTTGCGTCTGTAGAATTCGTCATTGAATGTTAACCAGGTCAAAGTCACAACGTGGAGAAGGAATCCTTGAGTAGATTGATCTAGAGATTGGAAAGCGACGAGTCGTTCATAAGTTGACCATGACAAGATCTTATGCAGGTGAAAACACTGAAACTAAGATGAGTGATGAACAATTTCAACAAGCATTCTCGACTATGCAACAGATGTTGGGAGAACTCTACGAAGATAAGAAGGTGAGAGATGAAGCTTCTTCTTCAAAGACATTGAAGAAGAAAAAAGGTAAAGGCAAGCCTAATAAACCACCTTTAGCTCCATCATCTCCATCATCCCTGTTAACGGGAAAAGTGTCTACTCAGAACGCCCCTATCCCACTAAGGTGTGATAGTACCTTAGAAACAAACAGAGAAAACTACTTTCGTATTCTTCTTTATGAACTATAAACGAAGAGGAATAGGATGAACCAACCTGTGTCTTGCGCTAGTCCTTTGATCCAATCTCTCTCCTCTTTGACAGCTTCCAGCTACCTGCTTCCTTACTTGCCCAGCTTCACCAAGTTCCTGCAAGATCACAGAAGAGGAAAACTACACAAAGACATGGATTTATATTCATAAATAGCTTAGGATCAGGTTTAAGCTAAACATGCAAATATAACAAAACATCATTGATACACAAGCATGTAGGAGAAACTCAAATAGTTTTATTGATATAACAAGAAGATCCAGGAGGAGTTACAACCGATGATTCCTGATCCAGCATCAACCCCCCAGCAAAGGAATCCCCTCTTCACCTCCAACAAAGCATAAATCACCCAATACTCTGATCTCTATCTCAAAACCAACAACAATTCTCTGCAATGTACAAAATTCCAGCCTCTGGATCTCTGGGATGAGGGATCCATATATAGACGTATGCAAAGAGGATGAGTCAGCTTATGATTTTACTAGTGGCTTCTCTCTGTCAGTTCTTGCTTCCACTTGGAGACTGAGAGCCTCTTACTCATCCTTGGTCGAACTCAGTGAGGCAAGTGTCATTGGGGAAGATTCTGGAAGCTTCCTTTGTCTGTCCACCTCGCGGAATGACACTGCCATTTGTCATTTCCCGCTCAGCGCACCCTGGTAGTGCATTTAGGTGCGTTGCAACGCACCTAGCTAGTGTACTGGGGTGCTATGCAACGCAACTAGCTATCCTGATTTGACTATTTCTGAGCAGTTTCTGGTGGAGAACTTCTGGGAGAAGCTGTAATTTGTTGACCTTGTTCCTCTAGGGGTCGGAACAACACTTTTAGGGACTTAGGATCCCTTGGTTTATGGACATTTCATGCTTAGAGCTGTAAGGCACAAAAATGTCTATAACAGTTGCCCCCTAAAGTATGAGGCCGTTTATCGGGTGAAATTCTTTATTAGGAGGATCCGAAGTTCTTTCAATGCTGGGAGGAGACCTGTAATAAGATACAATACAATACATTATCTTCATACTGTTTTCATGATCTTGCTGAGGCGGGCATTCCCATGCTCGGCTTTATAAATTCATTTTCATGTACATAGGACAGACAATTGTCTGATGGTAGACTGATGATTCTGATAGAGCCATCATCCCTTTTGGTAGGATGATTATCTGTGCTGCAATGTTGTACATTTCAATGTCTTTATTTTCCTAAATATATATCGCAGCCCGGATGGATGAAACTAGATCCGGGGTCTTCAATCTCGTCCGATCTTCACTCGAAGTACAGGTCGATCCATGTGAGAAATGTTTTGAAGTCGAACATGGAAAGACATCGCTTGATTACCAGTCAATGATGTAAACTATTAACAAGCACGAGAGGAATCACCGATAATGATGATGACCCTCAAGGTACTGCAGTACAATTCACGTGGTGTGAATAAAGGACTTGGCGTCGAACACCACGCAAAATCTTTCGGTCGAAGGTCATTGATGTATACCTGTCGCCAGAAGTGTGAAACTTGCCATTGAGGTATGCAAGCTTCAAAGTACTGAAGGGGGTGTCCCTAGATCAACTTCTTGGATAATGAGCTGGAGTCGACAAGAAGTGATCCGTCAAAGGAGGGCCTTAATGAGTCCCACATCAATGACACGGAACAGAGCAAATGATTTTGATGGAGGTGAAAACGATCTGATGATATATGGTTCAGGATGGCGGTCATGAAAGAATGAAGTGTAATGTATGGTAGTGGATGGGACACGGATGACTTCTCTTGAACATGTCGGCGACACTTATGTGATGGACTGGTAGCATTTACCCCAAAGGTGGATGGTATGGTGTGACCATGGTGATGTGACCGATGAATGAAACAACCCAACCCGACTCAGGCACGGAGTGGAAGTGTCATGTTCAAGAGCAACTTGCTACCAATAAAGATTCTTTGAGTTTCTTCCCAATTTTTCCCCAGTCATTGCTGACCAGTACCTCTTTATTTTTGTCAAGCTTTAGGAGGATAACATATGCTTGTTCTATAATTTTCCCTTCGAGAAAACCCATTGCTATGTTTTAACGAGCCTAGCGATAGTGAAACTTGTTCTCATCTAAAGACAAGTTTGTCGCTATTAATCTTTTTAACGAGTTTAACGACAAAGATAACTCGGTCCTTTTCATTTTTAGAGAGTCTGAAAAGGTACGTAAAGGTAACTCCGAAATTCCTTTTTCGTCATCTAATCCCTTAAGTCTGAAAAAGTATAAAACAATACAGAAGGGATGAATTTTCGATAGTTTTAACGAGCCGAACAAAACAAGTGCTCGATCTTTTTGTGCAATAATCCCTCAGGTCCAAAAAGATTAAAATCTAGAGGAGGGATAGCGCTTCCGGTCGCTTTAACGAGTTGGAAGGCCAAAACTCGGCAATCTTTTCATATTTTACGAGTCAGTTGAAAAGAGCTTAAAGAAGACTCGCCTTTTGAGGAACGAGTGATAAAAAAGGGTAGCGGCTGATTCTAGGTAAGGGTTGGAATTTTCCAATCACGGCAGTGTCACAAGGATGGCTAGTGAAATCACTCTTCACAGCTGTTCCTCAAAATGGGTAAACAATCAAATGGATGTGAATGATCGGCCAAATGAAAAGTAGAGGTGACGGTGCAAACACGAACAAGGCTTTAATGGCTGAAATGCTTCATTCACGGTGGTTATTTACCAGGGAAATAGTTCATTTTTTAACGAGCTTAAACGCGGGTGGAAACATTTGCTCATGTCTTATGTTTATTTTTTAACGAGCTTGAACTATGTGCTAAAACTGCTCGATTAATCCAGTCATATGATAAGAATGTCTCATATAAAACGACAACTTTTAGATTTTTGCCCCACATCCTTTCTTTATGCAAGTTAGGTGACGACTAATCCTATGAGTTTAAAGGGTTAGAGGTCATAAAAATTTAAAAAATAAATATCCGCCCCTCGCTTGCACTCCAAAAGGTTTGCATGCCCCCAGGTATAAAGTATGGTTTCAAGGTTACCCCTTCTTTAGTCCAATAAAACATTTGTTTTACCGGGAGAGGCCTACCTCTTACAGGTCACCCAAAGATTGTTCTATTAGCGGTGCCAACAAAACACTTCTTCGGCGATGTCTACCAAGATAAACAAAGGTGAGTGGCGGTGCTCGCCACTTACATAACTTTGACAAGAGAATCTTGTTCTAGAATAACCCCTCTTCCAATCACGGACGGGGTACAGACTAGTCATATTCTCCCGTGGAAACCTACCCTATACCCGAAGTTTTCCTACCGAAGCAGACCAGGATGCATGCCCCCTGGGTTTCAGTCATATCCCTCCGAATTACTCGCGCTCATCGGGAGGACGGACTGGAGATTGAGACATTTCTTGCGTGAAGAGACCATTTAGGGATGGTATATGACTATTTGCTATGCGTGATCCGGGAAATGAAAGCTGGTCCACGAGCTTGACCACTCTTCCTTCGTGCGGAAAACACATTACTCTAAAGAGTGAGGAGACGATGGCTCCCATGCAATAAATATAGTCTCGTCCAAGGAGTAGGTTATAATCCAAGGGTCCTTGAACAACCATTACGTTCATTTGAACTATCTTCCTTCTCAATGTTATGGGCACATTGGGGAGGATCCCTAAAGGTCGACTGGTTCCTTTATCAAATCCCGTCAGATTTCTCATCTCAGGCAAAACTGATGGCGAACCAAGCGCTTTCCAAGCAGTAGAGGAAAGGATACTCACAGAAGCCCCTTCATCTATGATGGTACCAACCATGACCATTCTATATATTTGAACGATAATTCGGAATGGTATGCTTTCTGGTAAACGGGGTTTGCCTAGTTGATTCCGGTCGAAGGAGACAACTAGGTTGCTTGGAGGTGGGACCGAGTAGACGACCGGGTATGGCTCTGAAGAACTTCCCTCCTATGGTAAGGGAATGGGTAGATTACCCCCATGTTCGTCGGAGTCTGTGTTGATGAAGAGAATTTGGACGGTGTCATCCTTGTTCTCTTCAGTGACTGTATCATCCGAAGATAAAACCTCTGAAGGCAAGACCGGGTCAACTGCCGCGTCGACCTTTTGACTTTCGTCTAGTATGGATTCAGATGGTTTATCTTCGATGATAGGCGCTTCAGCCGACCACTTGAGCGGGCCAGCTGGATTCTCAACTAGCGACGGACTCGGCAAGAGTTTTTTATATCCAGGAGGAAGTCGTAACGGTGAAACCGGACGATCATCCAAAACTCTTTTCGCTTCTTCTAAGAAGGGACAACGGTGGACGGCATGATTGCCTTCGCACAGTTTACAGGGAAATCTAGCTTTCCCTTTTTGTCCTGGGGCTTCACTTTCGCTAGTTGACGGTGTGCTTTCAACATGATCATCAGAGGTTGATGACACCGGATTGTGCAAACGAGGAGACCAGTCCCTTAGTATCCGAGGGATGCAAGGACAATCTTTGTGAAAGTGGTCTCCTTTGCAAATGACACATGGCGATTTAGGCTTGGTCGCTGCAGTGTGTGGATTTTCGTTAGACGACACTCGTTTTCCCCCATTCGCCTTTGGCTCCTTCTTCTTCTTCTCTTTCTTCTTCTTCTCCTTCTTCTCCTTAGGAACCTAACTTTTGGCTTTGCCAGCCCCATCAAGCGAAGAGGAAGGAGGAGAGGAAGAATTAGAGGAAGTAGAAGGTTGGTGGGCAACTCTGGACTCGTCTAATTGCTGATTCGATTGTTCAGGAATAGTGGTGTTCTAAACGACATTGGTTGAGAAGAGCCATACTGGCAAGCCAATTGTCAGTCCTGGAAGCGACAATGTGGCCATATGGGGTGCACCAACATCTCCCCAAGAGGAGAAGGGACTAGGATTTCCACCAAGGGGAATTCCTTGGTTGGTAGACTCCATTTTCTCAACCTAAGATCAACGTAGGAAAGGGGGTGAATATTCCGTTTAAAATAAATTTTAAGACGCTTTGACACAACTTGTTTTTTCAATTTTAAAGAGTCGAGAAAAAACAAAAGATGACTCTAGTCTCCTTCGATTTTTAATGAGCCTAAAGTGACAAGTGCTCAGATGGACCTTTTCCGTTAAGGAGTCTGAAAAGGAATGAAAGGGACTGCTCTGGAGATCTAGGTAGAGGGAGTACCAAACCAATCGCAAAACTGCAGAATACTTTTTACGGTATGGCAGTCAATCTTCCCGAATGCTGTGTTCGTTGCATTGCGATCAGTAGGGCGGTTGACACGGCTTCCTATGGATAAAAGGTTTTAAGCCTATAGGGGTCTCCCAATATATACTCGACGGTACGTGGGAGCACAAGTCCGTACTGTCACTTATCGTCTCAAAGTGGAGGAATCACCCAACCATCAATGAGGACAACAGTTACCAGGCTTTACGACGCCGGAATACGTCTCTAGCCTAGACCTCTAAATGTTGTGCGTTAAGTTCCAAAGCGTTGTTATATTCATTCAATTTATTTTAAGTTGATCTTTCTTAGAAGTTTGCCTTTTGGGATCACCACGAGATGTAGATGTAATTCCTAAAATGCAATCTAAAGATGATAAGCAAACTTTATCTCTTTTCAGCAATGAAAATCCTAGCTACAAGGGGAAAAGGAAGACACAATCTTTTCTCAAAGAGCAAAGAGCACACTGTAAATGCACTTTTCCTAAATCAAACCAAGCAAACTATCAATATGCAAATGCACATATGCATGTATTTGTTTTCACTTTCTTAATATTGATGCCTAAAAAGAAAGTTGATGTACAAATCTGAATTTGCTTTCAAGTGACAAACACAAACAAGCTTCTTTTCGAAATCAAAAGGTAGAGATGATTACGACACTTTATGATTTTGAAATAAACACTCGTTTCGACACTAGAAAGTCTCAAATTCAAACCAGAGGCAAAAGTAAAAGCATAATCGACTGTCAAAAACAAATAAACTTTCTCCTAAGATCAAAATCGACACTTACGACAGATCTAAATCCAAGGACGACAGTATGACTATTCTACTTTTTCAATGGAAAACTGTAAATGATGTAACAAACACACAAAGAACATCTACAGTCTTTTTGTACAAAGGAGGCGGAATTAAGGCAAAGAAAAGGGGTTTTTAAACAGATACACACTGATCACAGGTTGCAAAATCAGAGACAAAACTGAAAAATGAAACAAAGAACCTCAGCTGCACAGGGCTAGGCTGATCAGCACACCTGTTACACAGAGAAACTGAATTGCAGCGCAGGTAGCCCTCTCGGGAACTGCGTTGAAATGCAGAATCTCTTCACAGAGCCTGCGCTGGGGCAGAAACGAGATTTCTATCCGGGTTCTGGGTCACGGTTTTCAGTTTAATCTATGGTTTTTGGCCGAGTGAAAGCAATCAGTAATGCACAATTAGAGGGTGGATTTAAAGGAGGTCTAAGAGCTATCACAAAGGGTAATCAGATCATTTGTGAATCAGCTGTTCAAATCATAAACAAATCCAGTGAATGGATTGAAGTAGCAGGTGTCTACTTTGCATTTGATAATGGCAAATGCAGTTCGATTGCTACTTCTGTGTTTATGAAACAAACAACAAGAGAAACACAAACAAACTAACTAGACACGATCCCCAGCAGAGTCGCCATTTTGTTAACGGGAAATGTGTCTACTCAAAACGCCCCTATCGCACTAAGGTGTGACAGTACCTTAGAAACAAACAGAGAAAACTACTTCCGTATTCTTCTTTATGAACTATAAACGAAGAGGAATAGGATGAACCAACCTGTGTCTTGCGCTAGTCCTTTGATCCAATCTCTCTCCTCTTTGACAGCTTCCAGCTACCTGCTTCCTTACTTGCCCAGCTTCACCAAGTTCCTGCAAGATCACAGAAGAGGAAAACTACACAAAGACATGGATTTATATTCATAAATAGCTTAGGATCAGATTTAAGCTAAACATGCAAATATAACAAAACATCATTGATACACAAGCATGTAGGAGAAACTCAAATAGTTTTATTGATATAACAAGAAGATCCAGGAGGAGTTACAACCGATGATTCCTGATCTAGCATCAACCCCCCAGCAAAGGAATCCCCTCTTCACCTCCAACAAAGCTTAAATCACCCAATACTCTGATCTCTATCTCAAAACCAACAACAATTCTCTGCAATGTACAAAATTCCAGCCTCTGGATCTCTAGGATGAGGGATCCATATATAGATGTATGCAAAGAGGATGAGTCAGCTTATGATTTGACTAGTGGCTTCTCTCTGTCAGTTCTTGCTTCCACTTGGAGACTGAGAGCCTCGTACTCATCCTTGGTCGAACTCAGTGAGGCAAGTGTCATTGGGGAAGATTCTGGAAGCTTCCTTTGTCTGTCCACCTCGCGGAATGACACTGCCATTTGTCATTTCCCGCTCAGTGCACCCTGGTAGTGAATTTAGGTGCGTTGCAATGCACCTAGCTAGTGTACTGGGGTGCTATGCAACGCAGCTAGCTAGTGGAGCAGCTGAAATGATCTTGATTTGACTGTTTCTGAGCAGTTTCTGGTGGAGAACTTCTGGGAGAAGCTGTAATTTGTTGACCTTGTTCCTCTAGGGGTTGGAACAACACTTTTAGGGACTTAGGATCCCTTGGTTTATGGACATTTCATGCTTAGAGCTGTAAGGCACAAAAATGTCTATAACAATGCCCCTCTTCTTCTTATTCTTCTAGTGTAGAATCTGAAATAGAAAAGAAACTGAAGAAAACATCTCTTTTGAAACTTAATGTAAAATTTGAGTTACCTATTTATGACAACGAAATGAATCTTGAAAAGTTAGATAACTGGATTAAGCAATTAGAAGTGTATTGTCATATTCAGAAAATTTCTGATGATAAAACGAAAATTTAGTTAGCTAGACTTAGAATGGGGGAAACAACTTTAATCTGGTGGGAAAGTAAAACTCAAATAGATGTAAAGTGAAAAGGAAAAGTCATCTCTTCATGGTCTAAGTTTTTAAAATCTCTTAGGAAACAATTCTATCCTTTAGGATACATGCAGCAAGTTGTTATTGATTGGAAGCATCTAAGGCAAGGTAAAGGGTAGAGTGTTCAGGAGTTTACTCAAGAGTTCAGACAAAAAGCATTGGCACTTGTTATTTCATTGGATACACATGAAACTTTATTAAAATACATCGATAGTTTACATTCATATTTGCAACATACATTATTGATTTTTAGTCCTGATGAATTTGATGAAGTGTGTGTTCAGGCCATACATATTGAATCAGGTGGAAGACCATTCAAGTTTTCATCACAATCATCCAAAGAGTTGGAAATCAAAGATTCCAATGATAGTAAAGGGAAGAACAATTCAAAGAGAAAAAAATCAGCAATAGCTCAGAAGGAAAGACCTACTTGTTCTCATTGCCAGAGAATCGGTCATGATGAATCTAAGTGTTGGAAACTTCATCCAGAACTTAAGCCCAAAAAGTTCCTTAAGGAGAAGGATGAAAAGAAGGCAATTGCAGCAGTCCAGCAAGATCTAGGTTTAGATTTAGGTGATGAAAGGAGGATAACTGCTATGGTTATGATAGGTAAAACTTCTGACACTGGTTCAAGTTTGAATACTATTGCATCTTCATCAAACATAAATCCTTCAAATGAGGATAAAAGAGTTGAATTGTTTAACATAAGGATAACTTCTAAGCATACAAAGATAGATACAATGTTTGATAGTGGATCACAGGCCAATCTAATATCTGAATATTTAGTTAAGAGTTTGGGTTTGGAAACACAGAATCATCCAACACCTTACCCATTAGGATGGCTAAATAAATCAACTCAGATAAAAGTCACAAAACAATGTCGATTAAGATTTTCGATTACAACTAATTACATTGATGAAGTGGAATAAGATGTGGTTCCAATAGACATATGTGGAGTTGTCGTAAGAAGTACTTATCTTTATGATCGTGATGCAGTATTTTACAGGAGAGAACATAACTATCACCTTAAGAAAGATGGGGTTGAATTTATTGTTAGGGCACATCAAAACAAAAGTCACTTGAATATTTTTTCTAATCAAATGAAGTGATTAATAAGTTCAAATAAAATATTTTTAATCATGTGTGCAAAGGAACAACATAACGATGATGCTTGTTCAAGTTATGAGACTTACCTTAAAGCTAGTTTGATAAAATAGGTAGAAACTATTCCAATTCTATTTAAGGAAACCAAACATCTTACTCATAAGCAAGGAATACAACGTGAATTAAAATTGATGCCTAAAGCTCCCCTTCCTAATGTTAGAATGAATCAATTCAGTCCAAGTTTGGAAATTAACAGTTACAGGGATGCAGGTCAATATTGGAGAAAATCAGTGTTACATTTCTCTTGTATTGTGTCACCAATTCATGTTTCAAACAGTTTGGAAGCCTCTTTTCAAGTGGAGAGGAAACCTATTTGTTTTCATCTCAAAGCCTTTTCTAAAGCAGTGTCAAAGTATTTAAGGGAAACTTATGCATCAGGGGAAAGTGCTAATCAATGGAAACATCATTTAATGAATAAGGAAAAAGTGATTCAAACAAATCAACAGCTAATTCAATACTTTCAGAATCAAACTAAGTTGCAACAATTTTTACCTTATAGTTTGATGGGTTTATGGAAACAAGTTCACTTAGTAATCAAGAAGAAGGAAAGTATGTGAAGTCAAGTAGCTGGTTTGATGTCAAAAATATCTTTGATTGTCTCTATCATTCTGTAAAATAGATTGTTAATATATGTCAATGTTATTGAACAATATCCTGTAGAGATTGTTTTCAAAGATGACTATGAATCGCTAACTAATGGTATTTCTTGGAAAGAAATCAATTGTCATGTTCATAACAGGTTGTTTGACCATACTCGCAAGTTGCTCATACTGCAGATGGATGGAACAGGTCACTGACTTAAAATGTGCCATGGTCAACATCATCAGGGTCATCATTTGCAGGTGATTGATTGAATGTATTGGTACATCATCAAGGAAAGGTGGAAAGTGAGGGATCTCTACCCTCATGGACTCTTTGTTTAGTCAAAAAAAAATTGGTCCAAAATATTTCAAGTGGAGAGGATTGATTCAGGAGGATCTCGTCAGATTAGTAACATAATTTTAGTATCATCATCAGAATGCAGTTCAGTGTTGTCAACTTCGACAATGTTGTTTATGGTTCAGATTGTTCAGGTGATGTTAATGGTTTTCATGGTGATGGTTTTTTATCTTGTTGACGACAAGTGTTCATCGTCAGTTCTGTAGGGTTGATCATCGACATGGGTGTGTCATCCGTTGCAGGGGTTTGATATGGGTTCGTTGTCATATGATGCTTGTCGCAAATGTCACTTTGTGACAATTTGATGTAAGTGGTTGATGTGGTCTTCATGGTCATCACAACCTTCTTTAGGTCCTTCTGACATGGCAATGGTGATGGTATTACAACATTACAAAACACCTATTCTAAATTTTGGATCCTAAAACCTAACACCTAAACCCATGAATCAACATTGTATCAAACTATGACATATTACCTAAGTCCTAAACCTATGTTACATTACCAACTATGTACTAAACATGCATAAAACCTAACACATAAAACCTTGTGTTAAACTCTAGGCCATATCAAAAACATTGTAAAAACAATATAAAATCAATACAGTCCCTAACTACCATCCCTAACCACAGCGGGACCATGGCTCATGTTAGTGGAGTCAACTGGTGGGGTTAACAGTTAGCCATTGCATCAACCTAGACCGCAGGCCTTCACCCCGCGTAGAGAGTTAACCTTAACTGTGGACATGTGAGTAGGTAAGTGGGTAAGAGTTACAGTTACCATTGGCTTGGAAACCACGCGGGGGATTGTTAACCATGTGACAAGGCAGTGTTAGTTAAACGGTGGAAAGCTGCCAGGTGTAACTGCAGCGGAACCATTAGCATTAACCATAGCATGTGAGCAACAATGTTAACCGTCAGAGCGTTGGTAGCCGGAACCGCCGAGGAAGACTGCGGAGGTGGCAGTTGGTGGTTAGACCGTAGCCTATTCACATGGGCAGTCAACCTCCTCCGTCCAGTCAGCAAGCCGCCACCAGTTAAGGTTTAATCCAAAGTCTACTTGTTGGTTTTATATTGTTTAATATTCAGTTATTAATTCGAAGACCAATGCCTAATGACCCTAAGTGTCCTTTCATGAATAGACTGAGACTTTTGTAACCCAGATTAGAACTAATTCATTCCTAAACTCAATGGAGGGAGTTCGAATGCATCTAGTGGGTGTTAAAAGGAATTTTTGCTCATTGATGTGGGAGGAGAGTGGTTTTGGATTTTGTATGCAGGTTTTGGAGGTCATAGTCATTTTTGTTTTCAATGTAACAAGAGCATATGGAATCGGAATTGGTGTTGTGGGGGAAAGTATCCAACTCGGAATGACCCTAACCCACTCTAAGGGTGACAGTTCCTTAGCAACAGCTGAAAGCAAAGCTATCTAAAGTTTCTTCTTTATGACATGCAAGAGATAAAAGGAAGAGATCCACTTACCGATGTCTTGCGCAAATGGTCGATCCAATCTCGTTTGATTGCCGCTTGCTCCCAGCTCCAAGTCTTTTCACGGGCCCAGCTACACGAGATCCTGCAAACAAGACAAAGAAAGGAAACTACAAGAAGCATGCATTCATAATCGATTCAAGGATTAGCATAAATCAAAGACGCAAGTAAGACAATACACCATTGAAACACATGCGAATAGAAGAACCTCAAAAGCTTTATTAATATATGGAAGTAAGGTTCAGGCGGTGATACAACCATGAGAGGTCCAATCCAGCATCACCTTCCCGACGGAGAGAAATCTCTTCTTCACCTCCCTCAAGCAATCACCCAATGCTCACGACTGTAAACCAACAACAATTCTTTGCACTAAATTCCGGCCTCCTGATCCCATGGGATGAGATCCTTATATAGAGTTTTGGAGTGAAGATAAGTCAGCTTGATGTGTGACTTGTTGTCCTCTTCAACTCCAGTTGTTCTTCAGTTCTTCACTTGGAGTTTCTGTCTTCCACTTGGAGTTTTAGAAGCTCTTAACTCATCATTAGGTGAATCTTATCATCAAATGTCTTTTTAGAAGCTTCCTGGGCACTGGGACTTTGAGAAAAAGATTCCTCCACATGTCCAAGTACGCCCAACGCAGGTAGCCTTTGTTCTACTTGCTATGCAACGCAGGTAGCCTTTGTTGTACCTGCTATGCAGCGCAGATGCCTAGTGGAGCAGCTGCAATGATCCAAAACTGACCTGTTTTTGAGTGTTTTTCAGTGGAGAACTGACTTGCAGTGCTGTGGTTTGCTGACCTTGTTCCTCTAAGGGTAAGAACAACTTGTTTAGGGACTTTGGATCCCTTAGATTATTGACATTTCATGCTCTATGTTGTAAGGCACAAAAATGTCTATAACAGTTGCCCCCTAAAGTATGAGGTCGTTTATCGGGTGAAATGCTTTATTAGGAGGATCCAAAGTTCATTCAATCGCCGGGAGGTGACCTGTAACAAAATACAATACAATACATTATCTTTTCATACTTTCTTTTCATGATCTAGCTGATGCGGGCATTTCCCATGCTCAGCTTTATAAATACATTTGCTGTACATAAACAGACGATCGTCTGATAGTAGACTGATAATTCTCTGCTTTTAATTATCATCCTTTTAGTAGGATGATCATCTGCTGCACATGTCTATGTTTTTATCTCCTGAATATATATCGCAGCCCGGATGGATGAAACTAGATCCGGGGTCTTCAAACTTCCGATCTTCACACTAAGTACAAGTCGATCCATGTGAGAATTTCTTGGAGTCGAACATGGAAAGACATCGCTTGATTACCAGTCAATAATGTAAACTGTTAACAAGCGCGAGAGGAATCACCGATAATGATGATGACCCTCAAGGTACTACAGCACAATT
The DNA here is from genome assembly GCA_031772625.1 of Pinus tabuliformis. Lineage (NCBI taxonomy): Eukaryota > Viridiplantae > Streptophyta > Pinopsida > Pinales > Pinaceae > Pinus > Pinus tabuliformis. The sequence goes on from CM062819.1 coordinate 940,492,771, forward strand.
CACGTGGCGTGAATATAGGATCTGACGTCGAACACCATGCAAAGTCTCCCGGTCGAAGGTCATTAATGTATACCTATCGCCGGAAGTGAGAAACTTGCCATTGAGGCATGCAAGCTTCAAAGTACTGAGGGGGTGTTCCTAGATCAACTTCTTGGATAGTGAGCTGATGTCGACAAGAAGCGATCCGTCAAATGAGGGCCTTAATGAATCCCACATCAGTGACACGGAACGGAACTAGTGATGATGGTGAAAACGATCTGTGAAATATGATCCAGGGTGGCGGTCATGGAAGGATGAAAGATGATGTATGGTAGTGGATGGGACCCGGTTGACACTTTCTGAATGACATCTCTTGAACATATCTCGACACTGATGTGATGGATCGGTAGCATTACCCCATTTGGATGGTATGGCGAGACCATGGTGAAGGGACCGGTGAATGATAATAACCCAACCCGATATTTACGGAGGCAAAAGTGTCATGTTCAAGAGCGACTTGCTACCATTAAGCTTTGAGGTTCTTCCCAATTTTTCCCCAGTCATTTCTGACCAGTACCTCTTTATTTTTGTCAAGCTTGAGGAGGATAACATATGCTTGTTCTATAACCTGCCCTTCGAGCAAGCCCATCGCTATGTTTTAACGAGCCTAGCGATAGGGAAACTCGTTCTTGTCTAAAGACAAGTTTGTCGCTATCTAACATTTTTAACGAGCCCAGCGACAAAGACAACTCGGTCCTTTTCATTTTTAGAGAGTCTGAAAAGGGTACATAAAGTAGACTCCAGGGGTCCTTTTTCATCATCTAATCCCTTAAGTCCGAAAAAGTATAAAACAATACAGAAGGGATGAATGTTCGATATCTTTATCGAGCCGAACCAGACAAGCGCTCGATCTTTTTGTGCAATAATCCCCCAGGTCCAAAAAGATTAAAATCTAGAGGAGGGATAGCTCTTCCGGTCCTTTTAACGAGCTGGAAGGCCAAAACTCGGCAAACTTTTCATTTTTTACGAGTCAGTGGAAAGAGCTCAAAGAAGACTCGTATTTTGAGGAACGAATGATAAACAGGGATAGCAGCAGATTCCAGGTACAGGTTGGAATTTTCCAATCACGGCAGTATTACAAGGATGGCTAGGTGAGATCACTCTTCGCAGCTGTTCCTCAAAATAGGTAAAAAATCAAGTGGATGTGAATGATCGGCCAAATGAAAAGTGGAGGTGACGGTGCACAAACACGACCAAGGCTCTTGTGGCTGATGAATTTACGGTCTCAAATGGTTATTTACCGGTTCATTTTTTCTGAATGAGCTTGAACTCTGGGGGGAAGCCTGCTCACAAGCTTATTTTATTTTTTAACGAGCATGAATTTCCGCGTTAAAACTGCTCGGATCTTGCGTTTATTTTTTAACGAGCATGAACTTTGCCAAAACTGCTCGTTTGATAAGATCAAATTCATATTTTACCATGACTAGCTTCTTCTTTTTCAGAGATAGTACTGTATCATCAATTGCTGCAACAAACTTTGTTAGAAATGGATAACATGAAGTAAAAATACTAATATTTCACTTCGAACTACGTAAAAAACAATTAAAAGATGTTTTTACCTCTCATTTTACCATTTCATGTGCATTTGGTTTGTTGGAGCTTTGGAGGTGCCCCTTCCTCTTGATTTTTCACCAGCTGATTTCGGGAGATTCTGTGGACGATTTTCGGCGCCGTTTCCACCAGGTAGGAGCTAAACCCTAGCTCTATCTTTTCATGGTTTAATTTCTCAGTTTTATGCTTGTTTTCCTGCCCCCATGAGCCCCTGGGGTTTCTCTAGGGCGCTCTGCCATCAGCGCAGGTTCCCTATATCGAAACCTGCGTTGGGGTTCTCATCTTCAAAGGCAGTTTGTGCCCCAATGCAGGTGAGACCCTTCCCTACCTGCGTTGGGCGCAAAAAACATCTTGGTTGCACAATTTTTCATGAGATTCTTGCCATTTTCTTTACCGAGTCAGGGATCTTACTCCTCCTCTTGTTTGTTTTGCAGAGTTTATTGGAGCAGAATGACTCTTACGTGGCGAGAACGAGAGCATGAAGAGGAGGACATGATTGCCCTCCATGATCCTATTACCATGAGCGCGTTGCGGAACTGTGGCTTGCTAAAATTCTTCCGGATATCTAGCATGAGGGCACAAATACGTTTACTGCAGTACCTGCTTGATGCTTGGGATCCTGTTAACCAAGTGTTCCAGATTAGGGGCAAGTCCATCCCTTTGACCATAGTGGACATTTACTTCTTGACTGGGTTGTCAAGGCGGGGTGCCCCCATTTCCTTGTCCGGTTCGGCCCGAGGGAGTGATTCCGTGAAAGATTATATCTGTCAGTATTGCAGGGAGGGATCTCAGCCGAGCAGAGAGGGCAAGATTTCTATCTGTGATGTCACTGACAGGTCTCTCAGGTCTATTCTGTACATGATTTGTAGGATGGCCGGTAGTGCATCCCCTCATGTTGCCAACAGGTCATATGTGCAGCACGCCCTGGAGTGTCTTCAGCCGAAAGTTTTTAACTGGTGTGATGTAGTACTAGTTCAGATGAAAAACCAGTTGACCAAAGTAAAGGACGGGAAACTGAAGAATTTTGGCTTCGGTTCAGTTTTGACTGCCTTCGCTTTGGAGAAGATACCCCTGATGCAACCTCAGTACATTATTCTCGATTTGCCATCTCCTACTGAGCCACGCATGCAGAGGTGGGTTGACCACATGGCTAGACATGCAGGTCAATCTAAGATTACTTTTACTGATGCCTTCTTTAGGTGGTTTGAGCGGCAGGATATGGCTTTTTCCGAGTATCCATATATTGGCATGGACTTCCGAGGTGATCCGGATTTGGTACTACCGGATGGTGAGCAGTGGGATGATCTTGGTAAATATTTTGACCTTATCACTGTTTACTGTTTTTATTTATAATGTCCTTGTGCTTTACTGTATCAAGACTCTAATCAAACTCATGTGTGCATGCAGATGTGGGCCCTGTCCGTCCAGCAGTTCGTCCGAGAGCTCCGGCCGCTGCCCCCGCAGGGGAGGTTCCTGGGAGAGCTATTCTCCGTGACCTTGACTTGGCCGAGACTCTTACAGTTGTGCAGGAACATTTCGAGGGTCTTACCCTTGGGATTCCGGACATACGGATCGACGAGTTGCCTCTACGATTGCAACGACATACTGTTGGTGTTCCCAGATGATGGTCTCGTCTTCTGTGCATGATTGCACAGGCCGTGGCATGTTATCATGAGCATCACTAGGCTAGGGTGCCCCCCAGCCATTTTTGAGTTTTGGGGTCATATGACCGATTTTGTCTTGGTTACAGAACATTACATGTAAACCATAAACAGTTATGTATATTTTTGATTTTCGAAGTTTATTCCAGTTTTTATGTGATCCATGTATGAAACATCGATGATGCTTCTCTTTTTATCAATTTTGCAGATGTCTATCTAACACATAGTTTGCTAATGAGTCGGTTAATGTGTTTAAGTTTCTGGAAATGTGTTGATATTGGATAAAATCAAACCGTCTTTCCAAGATTTTAACTCTTAGGAACTTGCGATAAATAGCTGGATTTCGGACAGAGTAGGTACCAATGAGCTGTAGTACCATGAGCTGTGAGTCTAGCCTGACGACTAGCCGGCGTATGCCATGGGTGATGGCATCAGAGAGGAGTTCTATCAACGCGCTATACTCAGCGATATTATTTGTTGATTGACCAATACATACCCCCCTGAAACTCACTAACTCGCCGCTTGGGTCAAAAATGGCCATGCTGCAGAGGATAGGTTCCTCGAACTACGACTTGCTCCGTCAGCATATCCGACCCACGGTTCCAATGGATTTGACATCTGCAATAAGTGTAAAAATTGGATTACTTAAACCGGAACAAACGCTTTAGCGAAAACAAAAATGTAACAAAAGCATATAGGTTACTATTAGGCATAGTAACGCTTAAGGTACAACCCGTTGCGGGGTTGCGCTAGTGGAACTTCGTCATAATCTACCAACTCGTAGGCACCTTTTGCTAATACACTTTTAACAATATAAGGGCCCATCCATAAGGACTTGAATTTCCCAGCTCCCAATTTATCGGATTCTTCGTCGTAAAGCAAGACCAAATCACCTTCCGAGAAGACACGGGGTTTGACATTTTTGTCGAACTGCGCTTTGACTTGTTTCTTATGGGCTTCGTTGGCCAAGGCGGCATCACGACGAGTTTCATCCAACTGGATTAACTCTAAGAAACGAGCTTCTTCTTCTGAGGTTCCGGGGAGGAGATCAATTGCGAGTTTAAGGGACGAAATTTCGCACTGGATTGGTAGGATCGCTTCCAGGCCATACACCAGTTGAAACGGTGTGAACCCAGTGGCATTCCTTACCGATGTTCGGTAGGCCCACAAAGCCGAGTATAGGATCAAATGCCATCTTCTTTTGTGAACCCCCACCATCCTTTGCAGCATGCGCTTCAGGACTTTGTTGATCGCTTCAACTTGTCCGTTAGCTTGCGGATAGTATGGAGTAGAGCTGTCATGAGACAATCCTAGTTTGGCAGTTAATTCAACCATCATGTGATTGCGAAAATGCGATCCATGATCTGTTACTATGGCCTGTGGCACGCCGAATCTGGCGACTACATGATTAAAAAAGAATAGGGCTGCTGTTTCACCAGTGTTATCCAATGTAGGCATCGCCTCGGCCCATTTGGTAAAATAGTCAACTGCGACTATAATATACCCATGCCCCCCGGTCGAGGTGGGGTTACATTGCATGAAATCGATGCCCCACTTGGCGAAAGGCCCCACAGCTATTATTGGCTGTAAAGGAGCGGGGGGTCTTCTGGTTTTGCTATCAAAAATCTGACATGCATGGCAACTTCTAACCGCAGTTATGCAATCTTTGAACATTGTTGGCCAGAAGTATCCTGCTCGTAAGATTCTTTGTGCGGTAGCATATCCAGATTGATGCCCCCCACAGGTGCCTGAATGACATTCATTCAGGGCTTTTTCGGCTTCCTTATGGGTTAGACACCTTCTCAGGACCGTATCGACACCACGACGGTAAAGCGTATCACCGACGATCATGTAGTCTTTTGCTTGGTATCGAATGCGTTTTCGTTCTAAGTGAGAGGTGTCTGGCCGAAACTTTTGGGTTTGGAGATAAATTATTATATCTCCATACCACTCATCACTTGCTGATATCAGAAACAAACTTTCGTCCACGATCGATTCTTTGGACGTTTCATCGTTGTACGATGATGGGAGATCGCATAATAATTCTGCGAAAACTAAAGCTTTATTTGATTTGGATTTCACAAATTCCAGATCAAACTCTTGAAGGATAGCTATCCACTTTGAATATTTGCCCCCAAGCAACTGTCGCGACAGTATATAAGTCATGGGGTTGCAATCTGACAATACAGTGGTCTTCCTAAAGAGGACATAATGTCGAAATCTTTGAATCGCTTGAACAGCTGCTAATGCCAACTTTTCAACATGAGAATATCTACTTTCCGTATCATTTAAGTTTTTACTTAAATAATATATAGGGTGTTCAATTCCATCGACTTCTTGAACCAAAACCATTGCAATGGTCGTATCTGCTGCAGCCAGATACAGGTTAAAATCCCTTAGATAGTCTGGGGCGTACATTAATGATGCTTTGACTAGCGCTTCTTTCAAAGCATCAAAGGAAGCTTGTGCAACCTGGTCCCAGACAAAAGGTACATCCTTTTTCAGGAGACGGGTATAACCTTTAGTAAGTTCTGCGTAATTTGGAATGAACCTCCTCAGAAAGTTTGCTTTCCCTTGGAGTTTCTGAATCTGAAGCAAGTTCGAAGGCGGAGGCAAATTAATGATTGCCTGCACCTTGCAAGGGTCGAGACGAATCCCATCCTTGGAAACTATAAAGCCAAGTAAACGACCAGAACCGACACAAAACACACATTTGTGTGGATTGAGTCTTATCTTGTAGTGTCGGCAACGTAGAAATATTGCTCTTAAATGATGCGGATGATCAGTCCGCTTTTGCGAATGAGCTGGAAGATCGTCGAGATAAGGTTGAACGATGTTCTTGATGTCATGAAAAGCATAATTCATTGTTCTCTGAAATGTCGCCCCTGCGTTCTTTAAACCAAAGGGTAATTTTCGATAAGCGAATGTGCCCCACGGACAAATAAATGCAGTCTTTGACTGGTCCTGTGGGCGGATATTAATTTGATTATACCCGGAAAATCCGTCCATAAATGAAAAGATTTCACATCCGGCGCATTCATCAATTATCTGGTCGATGAAGGGTGTAGGGTAGTTGTCCTTTGGACAAGCTTGATTTACATCCCTATAATAGATGCACACTCGTATTGTTCCTTGTTTTTTCATAACAGGGACAATATTCGATACCCAATCGGTTAGAGGAACCGGGTAGATGAAACCAGCATGGAGGAGCTTTTCAACTTCCGCCTTGATGGCAGCGGCCTTCTTGGGGTGCACCTGCCGAAGCCGTTGTCTTACTGGTTTGACATCAGGATACATCTTAATTTCATGTTCAACTATACTCGAGTCGATGCCTGGCATTTCATCATAGGACCAAGCAAAGACATCTCTAAATTCGCGGAAAAGAGCTTTATATATTTCTTGTTCTGAAGGAGAACAACCTTTGCCGACATAAATATTCTCTACAATGTCTGTTTTGGTTGAGATATTTATGGCTATAGTCTCTTCTATATTGGATAGGTTTCTCTCGGAATCCACCGTATTTACAGTATTTGTTAGGAATTCAAATACTGAGGGGTGATACAGGTCGCCTTGAGTATCTTCCTGAGGAAGGGAACGATGGTGGTTATCATCCCATGGTGCCCCCTCAATCAACATTGACTGCAGGATTCCTTCGTCACTTGCATGCACTTGTGACCAAGGATCCAAAGGGGTACCACATTCTCCTGACCTATCTACCCAAACGCTTGACGAGCATTGATTTGGGCTCGCCTCCCATGCCTGAAACATTGATTGCTACAATATTTCGATTGGGCTCGGGTGTAACACCATTGCCCGATCCATGATGACTTTGTCTTTTGCGACCTTCGTGGAAGATATCATGTTGCAGGTGGCCACCAATGGTACATTTCCTATGTACATATGATTTGGTAGCGAGAAAGTCCCCATCATCGTGGGGTCTTTCAACAGGCCTACTCCTATATCTTGAATTGAATGGTCGCTCTCATGGATCATGGGAATGCTTCCCGTAACTTGTGAACCATTAAGGAGGAAGTTCTGTTGGTCGACGACCGTAATCCCTCCTTCAAACGAGAATGCGATCTTCCTAAAATAAGTCGACACTACAGCTGCCATGGCATAAATCCATGGTCTTCCCAGTAGGATGTTGTAATCCAGATTTCCATCTATGACTTCAACATCAATCTCTACTGTTTTTCCACCTAGTTCAACTTTCAAGTTACTTAGGATACCGTAAGGGGTATATTTCCTACCGTCGAAAGCCTTTAGTGTTGTCGAAGATCTCGACAAGGTTGGTGACCCTAGCGTTTTCCAGCAGCTCATCGACATAATACATGTTGATGCTCCCTCGTCAATAATTGTTCTGTGAACAGTTTTGTTGAGGGCCTTTACTTGAATCAGGAAAGCTAGCTGAGCTGGTAACTGAGGGTCATACCCTTTGTGATCAAAGGACACAAGATTGGAATCCTTAGGATCAACCCCACCCTATTGCTGATAACAATGCCTGCCTTTGGGATGGACAATTTTGTAGTACTTCTAGAGTCGACATAGCGGATGGCGATTGAGCCAAATCTTCTACTATGTTATAATGTTGCGCCGCTCTGGCACGAGGATTAAACGTCGACTTGTGTACTACACCCTTAGGTGGTTTTATTGTTAATTCTGGCATTATGGGTGGGACAGCTTCTGTCGAAGTTGTTGTCGAACTACTAGGCTGATCTTTACCTTTTTCATTTGACAGTTGCGGATTCCCGTAATCTTTGCTCCTTGTCGAAATCAAAGCATCATTTTGCTGCTTGGAGATCGATAACATTAGCACTTGCGACAGGGAAGCATTTCCACTATCAACCATATTTTGACCTGGTTTGGGAAAAGGATCTGTCAATACAGCTGGGTTCTTTGGACTCTTAAAGAATCTCTTGAGCTCAGCTTTGTATGGACATTCTGTTGTCTTGTGATCTTCGTCACATATCGAACAGGACCATTTCTTTTTCCCTTTCTCAGGAGAGTTCGAAGAAGTTTTTTCACGTGACGGATCATCCTGTTGCTTCTTCTTCCCTTTGTTTTGCTTCTTCTTGCTTCCTGGTTGATTGGTTTCTTTGCCTTTATCTGCTGATATGGCATTTACTTCCGAAGCAAGAATCTCTTCATGGGCATTTCGATCTGAAGTCTTACGGGCTTTCTGAGGTGAAGCCTTTTTCGACTTCGCGCTTGCAGTGCCAATCACGCCATCTCCGGCATGAGAGTCAATATTCGATTTAGGAGGGGGAGGAATTGAAAATTCAGGTCTGGGGGCATCAGGTATCTTGTCATAGAGCGTGCCAGACTGAGTATATACCAAGTCTAAATATTGAGCACGAGCAATGACTTGCTCCTCGGTTACGACTCCTCCCTTGGCCACATCCTCCGTTATAGCTGGAAGCAGTGACTTTATAAACCATTCAGCTAGTAGCTGATCAAGAACGTATGTTTTCACCATCCTACAACGGCGACGCCACTCATGTATATGATCAGATATGTGAGTAGCTGTCGTCTGTTTGAAGTTGGTCAGTATCTCGGTTCCTGTTTCATACCTGATTGGTAATTGAAAATGGGTTAAGAAAGTCGTGGCTAAGGAGCTAAAATTGTCGAAAGAGGCTCTTGGCAATTCTATATACCATTTAGCCGCCGGACCTGTCAATGTCCTCTGGAAGAGGCGAAGTCTTATCGAATCATCGTTCAGGGTGTTCGATGAACACCACAGATGAAAGGTCATGACGTGATTCGACGGGTCTTCACCTGGATTTCCATTGAATTTAGGAATGTCCGATGGAAGTTTGTGAGGAATCATGGGCCACCAAGGGGCGTAGGCGATAGGATCGTTTGTCAACCGATGTAGATCGGGTAACTCCAGAGTTGCCACGAATGGCAGCTGCTGACTCAAGTTAGGTGAAGCGTACCCAGGGTACGATGGAATCGCCTGAGCAGTTGGTCTTTGCATACCAGCATAATGTAATTGATGCTGATATGACTGATACGGTTGATGGACTACTCCACCGTAGAGTGGTTGGTTTTGACCGTATTGTAGGTATGGTTGTCCATTATTCGAAAAAATCTGCTGCTCGGTACCTTGGTACACTTGCTGGAACTGCGGTCGTTGATACTGCACTAACCATGGTTGTGACGCCATTGGTTGTTGTGTTATGCTTACCACTGGGCCAAGATTAGGGGTAAGGGTACCCGTTTGTGTTTGTGACGCCTCACTAGCCGGCGATTGCGGTTGAGTTGCAGGGTCAACGGGTTGTTGCATTACAACCTGAGAAAACTGAGGTTGACATGTAACAGGTATCGTTTGAACTTGCGACACAGTCACAATTGCTGGTGTCGTCGGGATGTTCGTCACAGGTATCTGTTGTTGCATAGAATACACAACTCTTGGTTGCTGGGATGGCATAGGTATCCAACCACTTGTAGTTATTCCAGTATAACCTGAGTATGGTTGTGAACTCCCGTATGGGTAACCTCCCGGAGGGGGTAATGAGAAAGCATATTGCCCCCCATACGGTGGTGGTCCGGAACCGAGAGGATTTATTACACCTCGAGGACTGGATTGCCCCAACGGATTTCCAAAAGGATCAATCTGTTGAGTTCCAACATAGGAGTTACCGGGTATTATCCCGGGAGAACAAACAGGAACAGACCATACTGTCGTCATGGCCCCCGAAGGGACCCCCGCAAGCTGTTGAGAGTTAGGGACAGATGGTGTGCCGGCGAACATTGTCGGAATGACCCTAGGGAGTTCTGCGGTCGCTGTGTCATTTGGCACAGTCCTAGATGTCGACGGTTGTTCAGACATTTTGAGTCTATCCAGTAGATTGCCTAGTGATTCTTCAGGAACTTCTCTGGGTGATATGCTAGCTTCTGATGCAGTAGGAAGTAGAGTGATCCCTGCTCCAAAATGTGTTGGAGTAGTTGCTTGCGGATCTTCTACAATCTCTTCTATTGCGATCAGACTGGGTGGAAGAGGAAGACCGTCAGGTCCGTAGAATATCTCTGGTGCCGAAGAAGGGGTTGTTTCGACAGCGACAGTTGTTTGAGGAGCAAGACTCTCTGAACCGATCACTGATGGACCTGATTCAGTAACACAAGTATTTGCTTTCAGACTAGGATCAGTGTTACTGTCCTTCTGGGGCTGTTGAACTTCTTCAATAGGGGCAGGGTTTCCAGAAATGTTTGGAGTAACTGGAACCTCAGATGTCGTTGGAACACTTGTTATAACTTTGACAGGAGATTTGGAACCAGTTGAACAAGGTTGCTTTGCCCGGGTTGTTTTCGATTCCGGGGACAAAGACGTTTGTCTCGTGTTCCTCCGCGAACGACGGTTCATCGATTGACTTTCTTCCACGATTGCGGATTACTTGATCAACCAACAATGCACAGGGTAAAATGTGTTTTCGAATTGAATTAATTTTAGACGCTTTTCAGACACAACTTGCTTTTTCATGTTTTAAGAGTCGAGAAAAAGCTAAAGATGACTCTAGTCTCCTTCGATGTATTAACGAGCCCGAAGTGACAAATGCTCGGATGGACTTTTTCAGTTATAGAGTTTAAAAAAGGCCAAAAGAAACTACTCTGGAGTTCTAGGCAAGGGTGTGCCAAACCTTTCGCGAAACCACAGAATACGTTTTACGGTACGAGTGGTCGATCTTCGTGAATGCTGTGTTCACTGCATCGCGATCAGTAGGGCGGCCGACACGGCTTCCTATGGATAAAGGCTTTGTTCCTATAGGGGTCCCCCAATATACGCGACGGTACGCGGGGGCACAAGTCCGTATTAGTGCTATCGTCCCTCAGGAGGAATCACCCACCTTCGTAGAGATCAACAGTCACTATGTTTAACGACGCCGGTTCACGTCTCTACCTAGACCTCTACTGTGTTTCGTTATGTTTCAAAGCGTTGTTAGATAAATTCAGTTCTTTTTAGGTTGATCTTGCTTAGCAGTTTGCCTTTGTGGGTCACCACGTGATGTATGAGACAACTCCTAAATGCAGTCTAAGAATGATAAGCAAGCTTTTTTTTTAATTCTTTCAACTTATGAAAACCTTAACTACTGAAGGAAAAGAAAGACATCATCTTTTCAAACAGATCATAGAGCACACACTGATGCACTTTTCCTAAATCGACATGCAAACTGTCAAAATGCACATGCACAATGCAAGTATTTCTTTTCTTCTTCCTTAATGTTGATGTATTACAAAAAGAAAGCTGTTGTATAATTTCGAATTCAATTTCAAGTGAAAGAAAACAAGTTTTGTCCAATAATCAAAAGAACACCTTAAGATTCACTCGTTTCAACACAAGAAATACTGAAATTCGAACCATATAACGAAAGCAAATGCTCAAGTAGCTATGAACAACAATAAACTAGCTCTTAGAATCACAACGACACTTTCTCACAGGTCTAGATCCAAGAGGTCATAGCAAGACTAGTTCACTTTCGCTATGGGAAACTGTGAATGACAGCAAGAAATACAATAAGAACAATCACGGTTTCTTCATACAACTGAGGCAGAATGAAGGCAAAGAGAAGTGGTTTCAGCTGGGTATACAGGTTGACAACTGGCTGCAAAAACAATACTGAAAATTGGGCAACAGACAGTGGAGAATCCAAGTTGCAGAAGGCAAAACTGGATCAGCACAGGTGCTGCACTGTCAATCTGAGATGCAGCGCAGGTAGCCCCTTCGGGACCTGCGTTGCGGTGCAGGTAGCCTTTGTGGCAGCTGCACTGATGAGACAAGTCACGTCTCTCTCAGATTCCGGGTCACAGTTTGCTCAAAAATGAGCGGTTTTTGGCCAAATCAGAGGCTGTCAGTCAAGTATACACTAGAGGATGATTAAAGGAAGATGAACACTATCACAAAGAGCTAAAAAGAGTCCTTGTGGATCTGCTCTTCAAATCATAAACAGGCCCAGCACTGAGCTAGAGTAGCTGCCCTCTACTTTGCATTCGAAAGACTCGAATGCAGTTCGATTCGGTACTCCTTTGTTTAAGAAATGAATAGCAAGAAACACAAGCTACCAACAAGACACGATCCCCAGTGGAGTCGCCAGTCTGTTGGGGGGGAAAGTATCCAACTCGGAATGACCCTAACCCACTCTAAGGGTGACAGTTCCTTAGCAACAGCTGAAAGCAAAGCTATCTAAAGTTTCTTCTTTATGACATGCAAGAGATAAAAGGAAGAGATCCACTTACCGATGTCTTGCGCAAATGGTCGATCCAATCTCCTTTGATTGCCGCTTGCTCCCAGCTCCAAGTCTTTTCACGGGCCCAGCTACACGAGATCCTGCAAACAAGACAAAGAAAGGAAACTACAAGAAGCATGCATTCATAATCGATTCAAGGATTAGCATAAATCAAAGACGCAAGTAAGACAATACACCATTGAAACACATGCGAATAGAAGAACCTCAAAAGCTTTATTAATATATGGAAGTAAGGTTCAGGCAGTGATACAACCATGAGAGGTCCAATCCAGCATCACCTTCCCGACGGAGAGAAATCTCTTCTTCACCTCCCTCAAGCAATCACCCAATGCTCACGACTGTAAACCAACAACAATTCTTTGCACTAAATTCCGGCCTCCTGATCCCATGGGATGAGATCCTTATATAGAGTTTTGGAGTGAAGATAAGTCAGCTTGATGTGTGACTTGTTGTCCTCTTCAACTCCAGTTGTTCTTCAGTTCTTCACTTGGAGTTTCTGTCTTCCACTTGGAGTTTTAGAAGCTCTTAACTCATCATTAGGCGAATCTTATCATCAAGTGTCTTTTTAGAAGCTTCCTGGGCACTGGCACTTTGAGAAAAAGATTCCTCCACATGTCCAAGTACGCCCAACGCAGGTAGCCTTTGTTCTACTTGCTATGCAATGCAGGTAGCCTTTGTTGTACCTGCTATGCAGCGCAGATGCCTAGTGGAGCAGCTGCAATGATCCAAAACTGACCTGTTTTTGAGTGTTTTTCAGTGGAGAACTGACTTGCAGTGTTGTGGTTTGCTGACCTTGTTCCTCTAAGGGTAAGAACAACTTGTTTAGGGACTTTGGATCCCTTAGATTATTGACATTTCATGCTCTATGCTGTAAGGCACAAAAATGTCTATAACAATTGGGAACCATAATAGGCATTGGAAAGTTGGTTCAGAGAGTTATCCTTTGACAGTGATTGGAAGTGCCTGCATGCACATTCAGTTTGGTCAAATCTCTAGGTAATTGATATCGTTTGTTTCAATCCTAATAAAGCGTTCACTCATCTTGAAAGAGGACCCGAAGACGTATTCCATCAGGGACGAACTCCGTAATCAACATTGTTGTCTGGTATTGCTATGTTTTAGGTGTTTTCACTTCTGTTTTTCATCTTACTTATGTTTTATCATCTGTCATAAAAGTCTTCTTCTCGATCAGTTCTCACACTTTCATCACATTCAGTTAACATTCTACTCATTAATGGCTAATCAATTCTACACGAGTTTTAACTTATGATCATTTCATATCTTCAACAAGCCTGGTTGGGGTGAGACTACCTACATTTTGAAACTGATGTACTCCTTTTTTTATGAATGAATAGAACTTTGACTTAGAAATATATATACATATACATATATATATATATATATATATATATATCTATATATATATATATATATATATATATATATATATATATATATATATATATATATATATATATATATATATATTATTTTAATACTACTTATGAAATATCACACTTAAATAGAAATATTTTATATTATTATATTCAACGTTCTCTTAGCCTACTAAGGAGGTATGTTGATTTTTATTTACATCGATAACCATGTCTATTTTAGAATAGGGCTTCCAAAATTTTATTTTAGCTAGTATTGATCCATCTTAAACAAAGACCTAGCATGTGTCCAAAGGGATCAAATCACTTCATGTGCAAACCTCTTTTAGAGTGAGAATTTTGAAAAAACTAATTCTCTCTCTCTCTCTCTCTCTCTCTCTCTCTCTCTCTCTATATATATATATATATATATATATATATATATAGATATCATTGTTTAAAATGTATTTTTGAATGCTATGTAAAGTATATAACTTAAACTTGTAATTCCAAAAAAAAATTGTTGAATTTCATGAAAAATTTAAAAAATAAAAATCTAAGAATGGACCAAACTAGAAAACAGTGAGACTACTTCAAATGTTTTAACCATAAAAACTTACATTCTTTAATTGTTTTATATGATATATAGAAAATATTTTTTAAACAATATATAATATATACATAGTTTACATTAAAATATTTAACTTAACATGTGAATTGAGAATTTTTATGGACTACATTAAACACATTAAAATTGTTTTATTTGTTATTAATATATTTTTAAGTATATGCCAATATTACTTAATCTTGCATATTAAGACTTAAATGGTAGACCGATGCGAGCCGAAATGGAAGGAGACGGAAGCAAGGGTTTCTGAAAGTTTAGGGTTATCAGTGACAGGCTTGAAAGAGCGGCGGCAACGAAGATAAGGGCAGGAGGTCAAGCCTTCTGCGCGCAGACTGATCTAAGAAATCTTAACAAAGCGAGGAGGGTTAATAAACTAAGAGAGAGCTGAAGGACGCCATGGCAGGGGAACCTGGGGGGGGGAAGAGATCCCCTCCTACAAAAATGTGGTAGCAGGAGAACCGAGTGGAAGTGGAATACAAAGAGAACCAAAGGAAAATAGCAAAGACGCGCCAGTCATGGGAAATCGATGGCAAACAAGACTTGGAGGCAGATGTCTACCAAGAGCGCAGAAAAAACCAAGGTTCGTAATACCCAACGACAAACTTGAAGAATATAGATGTTATATGAGAGATCACGCTTTGCTATGCAAATTTGTAGGGTTTTGGCCCTTGGAAAAGGAGCTGGTAAAATGGATACAACAAATATGGAAGCCGAAAGGGCATACAGATCTAAAGCTAGGGGCAAAAGGTTTTTTTACAGTGATATTCTCAAATCTGGAAGACAAGGAAAGAACCTTTGAAGGGGGACCGTACTTCATGAATAATTCTGGTCTTTTTATGAGGCACTGGGAGGACTGCTACAACCCAGACCAAGAAAAGATGTTAGTAGCACCCATCTGGGTAAGATTGTTTGGCCCAGCAATGGAGTTTTGGGACCCTGAAATTCTGGAGGGTATAGGCAATACAATCGGCACTTTCGTCAAAGTTGCTGAGACAACAAAAAGAGGAAAGTACAAATCATATGCAAGAATATGTGTATATATGAATATAGCAGAACCATTACCAGAGTTCATAGAGCTAGAATACCATGACGAAATATGGCAGCAACCGATGGACTACGAACACATACCCTTCAGATGCAGAAGGTGTCATGAATACGAACATCTCTTCAAACAATGTCCAATGAACAAAGTGGAAGAATCAGCAAGAAAACAAGAAGAAGGAAAAAGGAGGACAGAAGGAACAGAAGGAGGAGAAGAGGGTTTCCAGGAAATACATAAAAAAAGAAGACCAGGGAAAGAAATGACAAGAATACAACAAACCGCGAAAACAGTGGCAGTGGAATGTCAGAACAAGTTCGAAGCCTTACAGGAAGAAGAAGGGGAGAGGGGAAATGAAGAAAACATAGAGGAACCCATGGAGATCACAAAAGAGACAAAGGAATTAGAACTAAACCAGGACAGTATGGCGGGGGGAGAAGGAACAGAGAACAGCATGGAGATGTTAGCAGAGCAACCTTAGGCAGAGATTGACACACAAAAGGAGAGCGGAAATGAGGAGGAGAGAATAATGAAAAAGCTGCTACAGGACTGGAAAAATCTTGATGAAAGGTTCATCCCGGAAGCCCAAAAACAATTGTATAAAGAGACTTTTCAAAAATACAAAGAAAAAAAAGGAACTACTCAAGCAATGCAACTGGATCAAACAGGAACGCAAGGAACTCAAAGTTTGGGAATGGACAACTCTGGAAAAGGTGGTAGGAAACGAGGGAGGCGGACAATGAATGAAACTATACAAGCGGTTGGAGAAGTATTGGTTAACTCAGGCAGAGTTATACCTCTCTCAGAGGTATTTCAACAACCCCCCAAAAAGTTTTAAAATGATAGTTACAAGTTGGAATATCAGAGGCCTTAACAGCAAAGGCAAGTAGAGGTACCTGAAGGACAGGGTAAAGAAAGATAAACCCAGCATAATGATAATCCAAGAAACAAAGATCAGCTCTCAATAATTAGAAGATATAATAAGGAAACAAAAAATTCAATACGAGGTAATGGGTCAGGATGTGAATGGAACGGCAGGAGGCTTAGCAATCCTCTGGAACCCTGAAGAGATTCAATTCGAAAACTGGATCATCTTACCCAAAATTCTCTCAGGCTTATTCAGAATGATAGGGTCATCTGAGTGGATCCTCATTACAGGAGTCTACGGACCGCATATACCAAGAGAACGAAAAAAATTCCTCAAAGACATGCAAACCATGAGGAAGATCTTCCCAGGAGTACCGTGGATTGTAGGGGGAGTGTCACACGGAATAAGTCGATCTTGCGGACAAGATAGACCTTCCTAGAATCTAAAGAAGACCTAATGACAAGCAAACCAACCAGACACTATCTTTCTCTAAATATGCTTTGATTAACAATGGCAAACAAGTGTTTTTAGGGCCTACCTTAGTTCCAATGCAAGCTTGTGGATGCCCTCACTCCTTCGATCCAAATGAGCTCCTTTGTCGCGAATCTGCAAACACAAACAAGGCAAACAAATTAAATAGCACCTGAAAAGCCAATTGCATAAAACATATTTAACATGAAAGTCAAG
Source organism: Pinus tabuliformis (assembly GCA_031772625.1). Classification (NCBI taxonomy): domain Eukaryota; kingdom Viridiplantae; phylum Streptophyta; class Pinopsida; order Pinales; family Pinaceae; genus Pinus; species Pinus tabuliformis. Next base: position 940,509,859 of record CM062819.1, read on the forward strand.
GAGTCCATGAAACAAATAACATGAGATACTTGTTGAGAAAAATGAGTTTGATTGTATTAATCCAAAAGAAGAAGAACTTTACAACCTTTGCCTTGACGCTGTACAAGCTCCACCCAAGGTCCAGCAAGAAGTCTCCTCTACTTTGACAAGTTTCACTCACTCCCAAATGAAGCCAAAAAGGTATGTGATCTCTCCTCTTAAGCTCAACTAGGAAGTCTTGATTTCACCAACATTTACCCTAAAAAATGTTCAGCTTCTAACCTCTCCAGCAACCAGCCCAATGCCTGTATTTATAGTGCAATGGAGGGAGGTTACTAGGTCCTCCTTCAAAGGGATAAAGCCCTCCTTCAAAGGGATAGCTCCTCTCATTAAGGGATTAGCTCCTTCTCTTTTGGGATGCATGAACCACCTTAGAGCGAACAATCCACGTCAAAATTCCTTCTAGAAACCTCTATAATTAACCCAAAGTGATTTTTTTAAGATAAAACGTGCGCCTTTTGACTTTCACAGGGGTCCGCACCTACACCGTTAGGGACAGAGCGGGCAGGTCCGCAGTTTTTGTACACAGAAGGTGCGGGACCGCAGGTGACCGTGAGAGAAAGTGTGGAACCAGAGTTACATTGATTTTTAATATCTTTCTCTCATTTTCAAAGCTTAACTTGAAAAGCTGAGGTCTGAGACTTGCTTAGGAAGACAGTACTGTTACACTAAAAAATGTCACCTTGACTACTTACAGTTAGTATGGCTCAAATCAACAGTCATGCTACCCTCTTAGGCAAGTCTCATGCCTCTGTTATCCATCTCAAACTCAAAGAAGAGAGAAAGTCTTGTAAAAACTGTTTATCTCTGGGGTCGCAGGTTCTCTCTAGCCTTACCTGCGGGGACGCTGACCATGTTCACAAAATCTGCGTCCATGGACGCTCTGTATATTAAGGGACAGGTGCGTCCCTCTGTAAAAGGCAAAATGCGCGAGTTTTATCTTTAAAAAAGTTACTTGTGGTTACTTCTAGAACATTCTAGAGGTCGGTTTGATGAAATGGATGCGCCTCCAGTTGGTTCATGTATCTCTATTAAGGGGGAACTTATCCCATCAATAAGGGAGCTATCCCACCCATAGAGGGGGATGATCCCATTGATAGTGGACCTGAATAACCTCTTTACAGCACTATAAATAAAGACATTGAGCCAGAGGGAGAGGAGGTTGGAGCTATACATTTTCTTTGGGTAAATGCTGCAGGATTTAGGTCTTCCATTAGAGCCTTTGTGAGGAGAGATTGTCTTTACTTGATTCTACTTGGAAGAGGGTGAGCTTTGTCAAAGTAGAGGAAAACCCTTGATGGACCCTGGGAGGAACTTGCACAACACCAAGGCCAGGTTGTAAGAGTTTCTTTGTTTCGTTATTAATACAAACTGGTTTATTTTTCTCAATAGCTTGTGTTAATGAGTTATTTCATGTGTTCCTTGGTCTGCATGTTGAATATATGTTTTATTATATGAAATGCAAGTGCTTGGTAATTGTTTGATTGTTTGTGGTTGCAGGAATTGACTTGAAGGAGGAGCTCATCCGGATCGTCAAGAACGGACTTCAACAACAGCGTTTTGGAATAAGGTAAGCCTAAACACTTGTAGTTTTCATGTTGTAAAAGGTGTATTTAGAGAAAGATCACTCCATTTTGTCTTGTTTGTCATTAGAACGTCTTAGACTTCTAGGAAGGTCAGTCGTGTCCGCACCCTTGACAAATTCCGTGTGACAAATTGGCGACTCCGCTGGGGAATCCATTAATGAGAGAGTCTTTTCCTTTATATGAACTTTGCTTTGAGAAAATCATTTTTATTTTCTGGTTTTTGACTGTGAGAATTAGTATTTGGGTGGCTTAGCTTTAGATTTAGTTAGATTTGGTTTTTCTTCATTTTTTCAGAAGGACGCACTCTCTGAGTACTGCACAGTGCGTCTTTGGACGCGCTGTTGCCGTTTGCACAGAGCGGGGCCGCACCTGTGACAACGGGTTGCCTGCGTCTTCCTGTAAAACTTAAGAAAATTCCATTTTTTGCTTTAATTGCTTTTAGATTTTGATTTTTCCTTGTATTTTCTGCCCAGATCCTTTAGTACCCTGTCAAGAATTTTCACCTGAACTTGTTTTGTGAGCTTTGAGTGTTTTAGTGGTTTTCAACGAAGTTTAGACCTAGGGTTTGATTTTTGGATAGGTTTTGTAGTGACTTTGATAGTAGAAAGTTGTCCAGCCTTAGATCTCTCTGGTTAGTCAACCTTCTTAGAAGTCGGGCCTGTCGTAAAGTCTCCTTGTGTGAGCAACTTGCCATTTGAGTTGTTTTGGGTCAAATTTCGAATTGCTTGTTTATAAAGTATTGATTTCCATTTTATAAAAAGAACAAAAAGATTAGAGTTTTGTTTTGACTAGTTTTTGGTTCTGCAATAAACTAGTCCTTGATTTGATTGTGATCAAGTAAAACACCTTAGAAATAATCATTGTTAGTTTTGGCCTCGTTAAGATTGCTTAGAGTAAATTTGCCTTTAGTTTGCTTATGAGTGGATTTTCATAGATTTTAATAGTTGTTAAGATTGATTTTTGGTTATATTAGATTTATTTGCTTTATTAAAAGAAAAATACAAAAACATCTTCTTTAAAAGTCTTGTTTCAAGTAGCTTTTTGTTTTTGAAAGAAGAAAAGAGTTTTTTCGTGCATGTAAAGAGAGGTTATGTTTTTATGCTTGGAAAAGAAAAACGAATTGTTTCTTTGATTGTCTTCAATTAAGAAGTTGCTTTTATAAAGATTGCATTCTCTCAACTTTTTAGTTAAGCAATTCATCGAAAAAGTAAAGTAGTGGATAAATCATTCTAGGTGCATTTTGTAGTGGTTTCGAGTCGAGTCAACACACCACTGGTTTCACTTCCATCACCTTTTGACTTAAGAAACAACCTTAAAAGTAACGCTTAAATTAAAATCAATCTAGTAATCTTTATTTTTCTAGGGCTCTGAAACACCAACATAGCTTAGGCTAGGGTCTTGGAGTAGGTGAGTACTTAACTCTCCAAGACTACAAAACCAAACAGATAGTCTATCTTGAGTAGAACAAATCCAATTGTTTCAGTTACATTCTGGGAAAGCTCCTCTTAAAGGAGAAGCACGAGCTCGTGTCCGAACCAGTGAGGGGATCATTCCTCCCTCGTTGGGAACGACGCCAGGCAGTACGTATTACAAACGGTAAACCTCGGATTAACCATTGTCGAGGAGCCAGGGGTCACTTATCGGTAAACCTTGGATTGTTGTCAAGGAGCCGGTAAGGGGATTGGAGCTTGCTACTCTGCCCTTGCGTGCTGTCGGAGTTTAGACTGTTCCCCCAGGTGTAATTGTTGTGATTGGTAACCTTAGTGGCCATAATATCTAGGATTCTACCCAAGGTGACGGTGGAGGGAAGGTCCCACTGTACCTGGAGCAGACGTCGGTTATACTCACTTGGATTTTCTGGGGGGTTCACTTCACTTCGAGACGGTTAAAGTGGAGGAACTTGTGCCAGTCTATTCATTAAGCAGGTTGCCGGGGTAACTGTTCCACCCGCCATTTCTGTACTGAATCCTGCGAGGTTGGGCCTAATCACCAACTAGCGCTTTTGGTCCGGAAGACTACTGTTTGTGTGTGGTTTGACGCTCTAGATTATTTAGGCGTGTGCTTCAAATTTGTTTGGTTCTTTAGAAGACTTTAGGTGGTTTGATTTGAAATTTTTACTTTGTTTTCGTGTGTTGTAGTTAAAATCTTTAATTGTGGCGGAATTACCGAGAAGGTCCCGTCGAATTGCGGGCCAGTCTCCTGAAGTTGTTTCTGTGGCCGAATTGTTGAGAAGATCCCGTAGACTTAGGGGATCCCCTCCTCGAGACGACCCAGGTAATTTAGAAGGGTTAAAGGTCCTTGTAACTCCTCCTAGTGACAGTAGAGTAGGTTCACCTGAAGAAGGAGAATCTTCCTTGGTAGTCCATCCAGATTACCAAAGTTTAGAAACAGGTTACAATCCCGAAGCTGTTACAGTTTCCGAGCTTGCTGGTAGTTTTTCATCTGCCAGTGAAACAGGCGAAGAACCTGAAATTTCCGAACCTGTTACTCCAACTCCTAGTGTTCCTGATTCACCAAGAATAGAAAGAATTATCACCGAAAATCTTCCTGTTGGATTAATTGCTATAGAAGAACTTGTTCCAGAGGAAGAAATAGGCGTTTCTGATTCTGAAGATCTAATTACCCTTGATCTAAGGGAGCGTGAATCCATCTTTTACAGTCCTCCTAGAAGTGAATCTTGGTACCTTGCATTAACCAATTTTTTAGACAACTCAGTAGGTTTTTCTACACCTCGTACTCCTATTCCACCTAGAGGAATTCATTCTCCTGTAAATATGTCTGGTCAGTCATCTGTGTTTTCGCAAAGTCCTGAATCATTTTTACATGGCGGTCCTTCTGTTCCTACTGGGTATCAATCACTTTCTGGTACCTTTGCGGGAGCATCTCCTCAACCCATTGATCATGGGTTATTAGTTGGAAACAGTGGTAATGTACCATTGAGTATAGGTGACGTTTATATGATGTCAGGTTCAACTCCCATTAACCAACCTCAAGGTGGCCAATTACCGCCTGGGGGGCAACCTTCGTTAATGCCTGGGGGGCAACCTCAAGGTACTTCATTCGTGACTGGGGGGCAACCTCAAGGGTATCAACCCCAAGGGTATCAACCCCAGCCTCAATATGTACCCCAAAGTCAACCTCAGTATCAATATCAACCTCAAGGATGGCAACCTCAAGGATGGCAACCCCAAGGGTATCAACCCCAAGGGTATCAACCTCAAGGATACCAACCCCAAGGTCAAGGTCAACCCCAGTACTCGTATTTACCTCAAGGTTATCAACCTACGGGTCAATACCCTGGTCAAGGTTATCAACCACCTCAAGGGCAATCATATGGGACTGCACCTTACAGTTATCAACCCTATCCTCAATACGGCTATGGATCTCAGTATCCTCAACCTGTTACGAGTCAATACCCTGGAATGTTAACATGGGATCCGTCACAGGGTCAACAGATGTCGCAACCAAGTATACAGTCGGTACCTCAAGCAGGACAACCTGCAGTTCCTGGTCCACCCCAGCAACCGCAACCTGTCCAGTCAAGTGTTCAGACCCCTGTAACTTCCGTAGTTACTCAGCCGCCAATTGCACCTGGTACTCCACCTCACACGGCTGCAGCAACTACCGCTTCATCTACCATGCTTACTTCTGGAGTATCGGCAGCTCCGGTTTCTACTGTCCCTGTAACCACTCCTCAGACATCTGTACCGTTGTCTGGACCTACGGTTCAAACCACAGTCCAGATGCCTGCAGGCCAACCTGGTACAAGTACGGTTGTTACTACTCAACCTCAATTTGTTCAACCTCCGTACCAGGGACAGTATCAACCTGGGCAAGCTGCCCAACAACCGGTTTACCAGTATCAACCGTATCCTGGGTACACTTATCAACAACCTCAGCAACCCCAGTACGGTCCGGTTAATCCTGGTTTTCCAGGAGGATATAATATCCCAAATGCGACTCCTGTTCCTAGTTATCCTGGATATCCTCCTCCTGGGGCTGGTATTGTGACTCAGAGTTTTAGAGATCCTAACCGGCAGTTACCGTTTATTGCGACTTTAGATTTACCCGACTTGACGCGCCTAACGAACGATCCAATTCAATATCTTCAGTTCTGGCCGCCAATGCCAAATAAGTTGCCCAGCGATATACCCAAGTTCGAAGGTAAGTCTGGAGAGGATCCGTCTAATCACGTGATGACTTACCACCTCTGGTGTGCATCAAATTCCATCTCAGATGATTCCATCCGCTTACGTCTTTTCCAGCGTACACTCATTGGTCTCGCAGCCAAGTGGTACATTGAGTTACCACGGGCCTCTTTTTACAACTTTAGCCAGTTAGCTACCTCGTTCTTAACTCATTTTCAGTTACCAGTCAGATACGATAATGGTACAGAATTATTAACTTCGCTAAAACAATCGACATCCACGTACATTTCTGATCACATCCATGAGTGGAGACGTCGAAGAAGATTAGTGAAAGTTTTTATCCCGGACCAAATCTTAGCTGAATGGTTTGTCAAATCATTATTACCAAGAATTACTGAAGATGTAGCTAAGGCCGGAGTAGTTACTGAGGAGCAAGTCATTGCTCAGGCACAATACCTTGACTTAGTTTACACTCAGTCGGGTACGTTACACGAGAAAATTCCGGATCTTCCAAAGTCAAACCAAATCGCTGCTGCTCCTTCGGGATCTCATGCCGCTGATGGTATGATTGGTATCGTGACTACGAAGAGTAAGAAGAAGTCTTCCAAGGCCTCCAATACTCCAATTATCACTTTGCCTGATTCTCCGACAGGAGAGTCTTCTCCTCCTGAACTTACCGCCGACATTCACGCTGTAGAGTCATCTACGGCCAAATCAAAAAACGGTGGAAAGAAGAAAGGAAAGAAGAAGGCTAAAGCAGACAAGGCTCCAAAGGAGAAAACGGAAAAGTCGGAAACCAATGACGAAAAACGCAAACCTCGATATCCTTGTCTCATTTGTGAAGAAGATCATTTTACGAGAGACTGCCCTCATCGGGCCGAGGTAGTGAAAATAGTCAAAGGTTCTCCCACTCCTGCTGTGTTAAAAAATCCATTTCCAGAGCAGGAGAATAAGATGATAGGTTCTTCTTCGAATGCCAGTGAAGAACCCATTTTGATGATGTCTCATGTCAGGATTGCGACTCGATCGCAAGATTATGGTAGTAAGGCTCCTGTTGATGGTAAGGAAGCAGAATCTTCTCACTCTAACCCATCAACCTCAGCTCCTGGTTCCGATCCACTACAGATCGAAAAACCTAACCCAGACTTAGTGATTAAGCCGCCCGCCAAGGGTGTACTTCGAAGGTCTGCTTTCAATCCACATGCGAGAGCAGCCCAGAATTACAACATTGTTGAAGACTTAGCTGTTTCACCTTCAGCAATGTCGGCACTCGAAGTGCTGCAATCATGTCCAGCGCAACGAAAATTGCTTTTGTCGGCTATCGGAGCTGTCGATGTTCAGGACCCGAACCTAATGATCTTTGATCTAGAAAATAGTACACCGCGTCTCCCCCATCAAATGGCTTTCCAAATCCCAGTGATAGTCAAAAACAGGCCTATTCATCGGACTGTGATTGATGAGGGAGCTTCTACGTGTATTATGTCGATTCAATGTTGGAGATCGCTTGGTTCTCCTTCGTTGAACCAATCCCCCACCATCCTTAAGGCCTTTGATGGCCGTGGGTTCCGTCCGTTTGGTATTCTACAAGAATTGCCTATAGGGGTCGAAGGTAAAACCGTTAGTCTGGATGTGGAAGTGGTTGATGCCCCTCTAGACTACAACCTTCTTTTGGGTCGAAGTTGGTCATATGCTATGACAGCGGTCGTTTCATCGGTCTTCAGAGTCATTAAGTTTCCACATAACGGTAAGATCGTGACTATTGATCAGCTGACATACTTTTCATCCGACCCAACCTCTTCAGAAACTATCCAGCATGTTGGTAAAACGACAATCCCTTATAGGGACATTGGTGTAGGTTTAGTTAAGGATTCCGGTTTACTGGGAACTTTTCCTCTCCCTCCACTCAATGCAGACCCTTCGTTTGCAACAATTCATATGATCACGTCAGAAAACATTATTTATGATGATCCTTGGTATGTTCCATCTGACTCTGAGCTAGACTCACTCGGTGATGTTATGCCGTTGAGTCCGTATGAGATTGCTTATGAAGCTCTTATGTCTTTTACCGACTTTCATTCAACCGAAACCAACCAAATGAATGTGGTCAGTGAAGAGTCACTTTTCACCTCACCCTTAGAACGGATAACGTTTCCCGAAGAAGTGTCATCTGACGAACAACTTCGCGAAATCCTAAGTGTAGATGATCTACCATGGGAAGATCTCCATCACAGATCTTCGTTTTTACCTAAGGATGATGCATTTGAAAATGATTTTTCATCTATCTTTACCGCTGAATATGTCAAAGACGCTCAGGATCCAACGAAACATTCTGATTCAGAGCTGAATTTAGGGAATATTTCTCGTACTATTCCCATTGATATTTCAGTGAAGCCCGGAATCGAGGAGAACATTCATATAGGTGCCGCATGTACTGAAGAAGAAATCCAAACTTACAAGGCCCTATTCCAAGAATTCCGCGACGTGTTTGCCTGGTCTTACGAGGAAATGCCAGGAATTGATCCTGCCATTGTTGTTCATGAAATCAAAACCTACCCGGATGCTAAACCCATTCGGCAACGGTTGCGTCAGATTCACCCTCGAAAAGCGGCTGCAATTAAAGCAGAAGTCGAAAAGCTGTTGAAAGCAGGTTTCATTTATCCGATCCCGTTAACGGATTGGGTATCGAATATTGTTCCCGTCAATAAAAAACAAGGAACAATAAGAATCTGTATCGACTATAGGGATATCAATCGAGCTTGTCCAAAAGACAACTATCCTACGCCTTATATCGATCAAATTATTGATGATTGTGCCGGAAGTGAGATGTTTTCCTTCATGGATGGTTTCTCAGGCTATAATCAAATCAATATTCTACCTGCCGATCAACCAAAAACGGCATTCATTTGTCCATGGGGGACATTTGCTTATTGCAAATTACCTTTTGGGCTTAAGAATGCCGGCGCTACTTTTCAACGGGCGATGTCTTATGCATTTCATGACATCAAGCACATTGTGCAACCCTATCTCGATGATTTGCCTGCTCATTCTTTACATCGAGCTGATCACCTTGTCCACCTACGAGCAATCTTTATGAGGTGTAGGCATTATCGAATTCGGTTGAATCCCCACAAGTGTGTTTTCTGTATAGAAACAGGTCGATTGCTGGGATTTGTTGTTTCAAAAGCCGGCATTCGCGTCGATCCCTCGAAAGTCGAGGCTATCATCAAATTGCCTCCTCCTTCGAGTTTGCGCCAACTCCAAAGTTTGCAAGGGAAAGCGAACTTTTTACGCCGATTCATCCCAAACTACGCCGAGGTCACTAAAGGTTTTACACGGTTGTTGAAACAGAACGCACAATTCTTTTGGGACGAGATTGCCCAACAATCTTTTGATGCATTAAAACACGCGTTGACCCATGCACCGTTATTGCATCCTCCCAACTACAACCAGGACTACTTCTTATACCTCGCAGCTTCGCATTCCACCATTGGAATGGTGTTAGTTCAAGAAGATGAATTCAAAGCAGAGCATGTGATATATTATCTTAGTAGAACCTTAAATCCCACTGAGTTAAAATATTCGCATGTGGAGAAATTGGCCCTGGCAGCCGTTCAAGCTGTCCAGCGTTTTCGTCACTACATTCTTCTCCGCAAAACTACAGTTATTTCGGATTGCAACCCTATGATTTATATTTTGACAAAACAACTGCTAGGGGGCAAGTACTCTAAATGGATTGTTATCCTGCAAGAGTTCGACTTGGAGTTCGAGAAGTCCAAGTCTAAGAAATCTTTAGTTTTTGCGGAATTGATGTGTGATTTCCCGAGTGCTGACACAGAGACTGTGGCAGAGGAGTCCATTGCGGACGAATCTTTGTTTCTTATTAGCACTTTAGATCCGTGGTATGGGGATATAATCATCTATCTCCAAACCCAAACCTTTCGGCCTGAAGCTTCCAAGGAAGACCGTCGAAAAATTCGGTTTCGATCCCAGCAATACAGAATTATTGGAGATACACTTTATCGCCGGGGGGCAGACTTAGTTTTTCGACGTTGTTTAACTCACGAAGAGGCTGAGAGAGTTTTGAATGATTGTCACTCTGGAGCATGTGGCGGTCATATGTCTGGGTATGCCACAGCTCAGAAGGTGTTGCGCGCTGGCTATTTCTGGCCGTCTATGTTTAAAGATTGTATCCTTGCCGTCAGAACATGCCACAACTGTCAAGTGTTTGATCGAAAGATGCGCGCTCCACCTGCTCCTCTCCACCCTATAATTGCCGCTGGTCCATTCGCCAAATGGGGCATTGACTTTATTACTTGTAACCCTCACTCGGCCGGGGGGCATGCGTATATCATCCTCGCGGTTGATTATTTTACAAAATGGGCCGAGGCGATGCCTACATTCGACGCAAGCGGCAAGACAGCTGCAGTTTTCGTATTCAATCATATCATAACTAGGTTTGGTGTCCCACAAGCAATCATTACTGACCATGGGAGCCATTTTCGAAACGTCATGATGACTGAGCTTACAAGCCAGCTTGGTTTGCGCCACGATAGCTCTACTCCTTATTATCCGCAAGCCAACGGTTTGGTTGAGTCAATCAACAAAGTTCTAGTCATCATGATTCGACGGATCATTGGTATCCATCGAACGAATTGGCATAACATGTTATTTTCGGCGCTATGGGCATATCGAACTTCAGTGAAAAATTCAACAGGTTTCACCCCTTTCCAGCTAGTTTATGGCTTAGAAGCTGTGTTACCTATTGAATGCGAAATCCCATCACTTCAAATGGCTGTCGAATTACTTCCAGCTACTTCCGAAGAGGAGAAACGGTTATTATACTTGGCTAAATTAGATGAGACTCGACGTGACGCTACTTTAGCTATCGAGACTCACGCGAAACGAATGAAAGCTCAGTACGATAAAAATGTAACCCCTCGAAGTTTTTCGGAAGGAGACCTAGTACTATTATATGATCAAGCTAACGATAAGCTAGGTGCCGGAAAATTCGTTCCCATGTGGCATGGGCCCTACATTGTAAAGCGAAAGCTAGCAAAAGGGGCTTATGAGTTAGTTGATTTTGATGGGGACTCTTTGGGTAAACCCAGAAATGGACTTTACCTAAAGAGGTATTATGCTTAAAATGATGGGTATGGAGAAATTTTTAGATAGGTTAGATTTCCTTTCTAGCTAGCAAGTGTGTTAGTTTAGTCAGTGTGCTTAGCTTAGCGAGTGTGGTTTTTCGTCATTATTCTGGCTTATCTTGGTTTTACTCTTGATATTGTAGATGTCGACGCCTCTCCAAACATACATTGGATTTGCTGATGGTGCTTGTCGTAATACACGGAATATCTCTTCCGCAGCTTGGGTTATCTATTCGCCCTCTGACGAGTTAGTTTCTATGCATGGGGTAAGCCTCGGTCAAACAACGAATAACATTGCAGAATACAGTGCAGTGGTTGAATTATTATCCGAATCTATTTCATTTGGAATTCGACGTTTGATAGTGAGGTTAGATTCTGAACTTGTTGTATTACAGCTTAATAGAGTTTATGCCATTAGAAATCCTGTGTTATTAAGGTTGTTTTTGAGAGTGCGTCTCTTGGAACGTGAATTTGATTACATTGAATATCAACATATTCCAAGGTCTTTGAATACATTAGCAGATGCAATTGCTTCTCGAGTGTTGGACAGACATTTATAATAATCATGCAAGTAAATTTAAAAACATTTCATCATACATGTTAAACAAGATAAGCCGGTAATAGTGATATATATATAGATAGAAGTGTGTCAAAAAATATATACATCGTCTTCGATCATAGGTTGAAAACACCTTATGATCGGCAAAATGATAGTACAAAAAGTCAAAAATGTCACATGTGACTACAAAAGTGACTAGTCAATCACTGGTGGTGCTCTCTGTACGACACCACTGCGCGGGCTACCTTACGCAAAAATCTCCTAAACGGTCCAGGGACCGCGACTACGAAGCGCTGAAGCCTGATAGGAATGTCGTCCATAGTAGTCTCAGGTATATCTGCCGTGAGACGCTCTAGATCATGCTCCAACTCAGCTAGTACTTCTGCTGTCGCATCCTGTGGGCCGGTACCGGTGCAGCTGGATGTAGTCTATCATAAGGCCGGAGGTTGGCTGGACGCTGTGGACCAACATCTGCATTTTGAAAAAGTTTTACTATTAGTTTTGAGACGATATATATAAAAAATACAAAAAATACATAACTAGAAAACTTGTGAAAATAAAAGTACCTCTGTCGTCCCATTGTTCTCCCTGTGGAAGAACCATGTCCGGATCACCTCTGAAATCCATTCCGGCATACGGAAAGTCCTGTATCACAAAAAGCTGGCCCTCTAACCAGTCAAAATAACTATCTGAGAATCGAACTACTGTCGCGCCCTCGTCAGGATGCCGGGCCATCACCGCAACCCATCGTATCAGCTTTGGCTGCCGAGGACCCAAGATATCAACAGTGAGTTGCTGAGGGATCAGCATTGGAATTCTCTCCAAGGCAAAGCTCACGACTATAGGCCCATATCCAAAAGTCTTTAGTCGTCCGTTCTTTGCCTTGGTCAGTTGGCTCTTCATATGAGCCGACACAGCTTCACACCAGTTGAAAATGGTGCCTTGGTAACAGTCAATTGCCATCCGCATTTGGGATCCGGAAGCAATGTGTAAAGCGGCCGCGCCGCAAATTCTGGTAACCGTGAACGCTATGACTTTGAGTTCCGGTAGAGTGATGTGTTTTATCTCTATGCCTTTTGAATGGTGAGCCCCACGTGTGCACCAATCCTCGCGGAGACTATCAAGGGATTGGCCACCCGGCCTAGTCCCCGCAAGACTGAGTTGCTCACCTCTGTTTGGCAAGCCAGTGAGAAAGTATACATCCGAGGGCTCTATCTCGAGCTGGTGCCCTCCTATGTAAAAGCATTGTTCTTGAACGTTCCATCGCTCAACCAGCCATTCCAAGAATCTTACCTGGCCCCTCATGCCCGGTATGGTCCAATATTTGTATAATCCGCATGCTCTTAGGGCATCCAGGGAAGGTTGATGATTTATTGCAGCTTCATCTTCCTCTACATGCTCTCTTTCTCTCCAGTCTAACATGATTAATGCCCTGCATATCAAAAATAGCAATTAGAAATTGATTTGGGAATTTTTGGTGGTTTTTTGAGAGAGTTGGGGTTTTGAAATGCGCGTTTCTCGGAAGACGCACCCCGGCTTTGTAGCACAGGGCGCCCGGACGCAGCTGGCCTGAAGGCGGGCTGCGTCTTCCGACCGTTTTCCCGTATGAGAAAAAGTCGGGGGACGCAGGTCACCCGAAGGGCACCTGCGTCCGCCGAGAGGCGCATTCCAAAACCAAAACCCCCCCAAAAAATGAAACTAAGACCTAAAAATTGATTCTAAACGGATAGAAATGCAGAGTAGGATGTGTAAAATACCTGGATGAGACGGCGTTCGATTCCGACGGTCAGATTTTCCGCAGCGACCACGGGAAGTTTCTTGTCAAAAGCTCCTTTTTCAACCTCAACAGTGAAACGGTAAAAATGACATGGTAAAAGGTCTTTTTATAGGTTTTTTGGATGAATTAGTTCATTTTTTACCATGAAAAGATGTTTTTGAATGTATTTTTGCCTATTTTAAACAGGTATGAGTAATGTGTTGCTTTTGTGCAGGACAAAGGGATTTCGAGGGAAATTGTAATTTTTCACAAACAAAAATATCAGAGTCATCTTTTAAGCCCTTTTCTGACTCCTAAAACATGAAAAGATCGCCGAGTGTTTCTTTTTCACTCGTTAAAACGGAATTAAAAGACGGTCCCCTTTTAGCTCTTTTCTGACCGCAAAATCAGGAAAAGATTGCCGGGTTTTTGTCGTTTCAAACTCGATAAGGAAATAAAACGACGTGTCCTTGATCGCTTTTTACTTTTCAGGTCAACGACACTATTATGAAAGTACTCCTTGGTCGCAAGATCAAGCGGTTCCCCCAGGTATTATTTTATACTTTTTCGGGCTTGAGGGACACAAATATACGAAAAAGTTCAACGTGGAGTCTCCTTTAGTTTTTTCAGACTCTCTAAAATTGAAAAACGCCGAGTTTCTCCTATACTGGGCTCGTTAAACTTTTACAGTAGAGGACCTGTTCAATTACAAACAGGAACGAACCACTCCTTCCTAGGGTTCGAATTTAAACTAGGTTGGACTCGTCCGAAGGATGAGCTTATAATCAAGCATATGTTATCCTCCTCAAGCTTGTTAAAAATAAAGAGGTACTTGCCAGAAATGGTGGGGGAAAAGAGAGAAGAATGAACCTGTTTGTCACCTTTTGTCTCAAAAGAAACTTTATTACCGCTCTTGAACACGACACTTTTCATTCACCTGGGTTGGGAAATCTTTTACCTCACAGTTGACCAAACCACTTTGAAAGTCTTTAACCGGGTTCCGGGGATTAACTTTGAGTTATTCGTCACCAAGCCATCTGTTGTGTCGTTATGTGTTCAAGAGGTCTGCAAGCAAAACTTTCATCTGCAAAATACTTGTCATCCATTTGACCATCCCTGAGTCAGTCCTTACAGCAACATTTCTTCAACTTGAACAATGATTTCGTGTTGCGGGCTTGCCTGCAACGGGTCGCTTTCTATCGACATCGACACATTATCTAGAAAGATGACTTAGGAATCGACAGTACCTTGAAGTCTGCATGCATCAATGGCAGGTTTCTCGCCTTTGACGTCAGTTTACATCATTGACTTTCGATCAAAGGATTCCGTGAAGTGTTCGACATCAAAACATCTATTCACATTTCACGGGTTGTGCTTGGTACTTTGAGAACCATTGACATTACTGGTGGTCTCTCTCACGCTTGTTAACAGTTTACATCATCGACTGGTAATCAAGTGGTTTCTAACATGTTCGACATCGAATCATTTAATCACATGGCTAGAATCGTACCAATTCGGGAAGTAGAAGTGAAGACCCTGGATCTAGTTTCTACCATCCAGGCTGCGAGGAGTTTTGTATTCATTATCTATGTAGACTAATCATAAACAGATGGCTGCGTCCATACTGTGTCTACAAAAGTCTATAAAAATGATGTACTGCAAGATCATTCCTGTATCAGAATAGTTAGTCCATTAGTTAAAGTTTTGAATCTGAGTATGGGAATGCCTACCTCAGTGATGATATAATCTTATCCATGTATTTTGTGTTGAAAATTGCAGGTTCCAACCAGGCCATCCACAAGACAATCCTTGAAATGATAAAGCGCTTCACCCTTCCTAGAATTACAAAACCCTACTCTATTCCAGGCTTCGCACTTTAGGGGGCAATCTGTTACACTAAAAAATGTCACCTTGACTACTTACAGTTAGTATGGCTCAAATCAACAGTCATGCTACCCTCTTAGGCAAGTCTCATGCCTCTGTTATCCATCTCAAACTCAAAGAAGAGAGAAAGTCTTGTAAAAACTGTTTATCTCTGGGGTCGCAGGTTCTCTCTAGCCTTACCTGCGGGGACGCTGACCATGTTCACAAAATCTGCGTCCATGGACGCTCTGTATGTTAAGGGACAGGTGCGTCCCTCTGTAAAAGGCAAAATGCGCGAGTTTTATCTTTAAAAAAGTTACTTGTGGTTACTTCTAGAACATTCTAGAGGTCGGTTTGATGAAATGGATGCGCCTCCAGTTGGTTCATGTATCTCTATTAAGGGGGAACTTATCCCATCAATAAGGGAGCTATCCCACCCATAGAGGGGGATGATCCCATTGATAGTGGACCTGAATAACCTCTTTACAGCACTATAAATAAAGACATTGAGCCAGAGGGAGAGGAGGTTGGAGCTATACATTTTCTTTGGGTAAATGCTGCAGGATTTAGGTCTTCCATTAGAGCCTTTGTGAGGAGAGATTGTCTTTACTTGATTCTACTTGGAAGAGGGTGAGCTTTGTCAAAGTAGAGGAAAACCCTTGATGGACCCTGGGAGGAACTTGCACAACACCAAGGCCAGGTTGTAAGAGTTTCTTTGTTTCGTTATTAATACAAACTGGTTTATTTTTCTCAATAGCTTGTGTTAATGAGTTATTTCATGTGTTCCTTGGTCTGCATGTTGAATATATGTTTTATTATATGAAATGCAAGTGCTTGGTAATTGTTTGATTGTTTGTGGTTGCAGGAATTGACTTGAAGGAGGAGCTCATCCGGATCGTCAAGAACGGACTTCAACAACAGCGTTTTGGAATAAGGTAAGCCTAAACACTTGTAGTTTTCATGTTGTAAAAGGTGTATTTAGAGAAAGATCACTCCATTTTGTCTTGTTTGTCATTAGAACGTCTTAGACTTCTAGGAAGGTCAGTCGTGTCCGCACCCTTGACAAATTCCGTGTGACAAGTACAAGTGATGATAGACCCATACTGACTGCAAATAATCATGGTGACGATATTTTTGTGTAACAGATTTCCCCCTAAAGTGCGAAGTCTATAGTAGATGAGGATTTCTTATCATTTAGGAAGAGTGAAGTACTTTATCATTTCAAGGATCATCTTGTGGAGAGCCCGGTTGGAACCTATAAAAACATTCAATGCAAGATATATATGAGATCATATCATCGCTGAGGTAGGCATTCCCATACTCAGATCAAAACTGACTAGAAAAACTAACTACTGCTCTGATATTGGAATGATTTTGTAAAACATCACAAGTAAAGACTCATGTGGACACAATATGGATGCAGCCATCTGTTTATGAATAGCCCATTATATAATGAATACAAAATTCCTCGCAGCCTGGATTGTGGAAACTAGATCCAGGGTCTTCATTTCTACTTCCTGAAACAGTACGATTCTATCCATGCGAATAAATGTGTTGATGTCGAACATGGTAGAAACCACTTGATTACCAGTCAATGATGTAAACTGTTAACAAGTGTGAGAGAAACCACCAGTGATGTCAATGGCTCTCAAAGTACCCAGTACAATCCATGAGATGTGAATAAATGTGTTGATGTCGAACATGTCACGGAATCCTTTGATCGAAAGTCAATGATGTAAACTGTCGTCAAAGGCGAGAAACCTGCCATTGAGGCATGCAGATCTCAAGGTACTGACGATTCCTAGATCATCTTTCTAGATAATGAGCTGATGTCGATAGAAAGCGATCCGTCGTAGGCAAGCCCATAACACGAAATCATAGATCAAGTTGAAGAAATTTAGTTGCAAGGACTGACTCAGGGATGGTCAAGATGGATGACAGATATTTTGCAGATGAATGGCTTAATGGCAGTGACCTCTTGAACACATAATGACACGACAGATGGTTTGGTGACAATTGACCCAAATTTAATACCCAGAAACCGGCTGAAGACTTTCAATGTGGTTTGATCAACTGTTAGGCAAAGGATTTCCCAACCCAGGTGAATAAAAGTGTCGTGTTCAAGAGTGGTTACAAAGTATGACAAACAGGCTCATTTTTCTCTCTTTTCCCCCGCCATTTCTGGCAAGTACCTCTTTATTTTTGACAAGCTTGAGGAGGATAACATTTGCCTGATTATAAGCTCATCCTTCGGATGAGTCCAACTTAGTTTAAATTTGAACCCTAAGAAGGAGTGGTTCGTTCCTGTTTGTAATCGAACAGGTCCTTTACTGTGAAATTTTAACGAGTCCAGTATAGGAGAAACTCAGAGTTTTTCAATTTTAGAGAGTCTGAAAAAACTTAAGAAGACTCCAGGGTTGACCTTTTTCGTAATTTTGTGTCTCCCAAGCCCGAAAAAGTATAAAATAATACTTGAGAGAACCGCTTGATCTTTTACGACCAAGGAGTACTTTTCGTCATTAGTTCCCTTGATTTGAAAAAGTAAAAAAGCGATCAACGACACGTCGTTTTATAACCGATATCGAATTTGAAACGACAAAAATCCGGCAATCTTTTCATGTTTTTACGGTCGGAAAAGAGCTGTAAGTGGACCATCTTTTAATTCTGTTTTAACGAGTTTAAAATAAATACTCGGCAATCTTTTCATGTTTCAGGAGTCAGAAAAGAGCTTACAGATGACTCTAAATATTTTTTCGTCGAAAATGATAGATTTTGCCTGAATAATCCGTTATCCTGCACAAAAACACAAACATTACTCATACCTATTTGAAATAGATAAAAATGTCGCAAAAATACCTTTTCAAAGTGAAACATAAACACATTTGCAATTTATTTACTCAAAAAACTTATAAAAAGGGCCTTTTTCAATTCATTTTTACTGTTTGAGTTTGGGTGACAAAATAGTGCTTTTGCTCAGAAAACTTCCCGTGAAGATTGCAGAAAATCCAACCGTCGGAATCGAACGCCGTCTTCTCCAGGTAATCCACATCATCCCACTCTTCATTTTTAACCGTTTCATTTTTTGTTTTAGTCATTTATTTCATTTTTGGGAGGGTTTTTAGGCACAAAACCCACGCGCGGGGGCCCGCAGGTTTACCATTGCGGGCCTGCGGACCCCGAATTTTTCTCCATTGGTTAAAAGCTCGGGGTCCACACCTTCCATGTAGACAAAGTGCGGTCCCACACACTGTGTCTAACCCGGAGGGTGCGGTCCCTGTCGCAAGGGTTTTTGACCCAAAAATTCTCAAAAATGGACCACACAAAATAATTTCTAACAATTTAATTTGTCTTTATAATTGATGCAGAGAGTACATCATGCTAGATTGGTGCGAACGAGAGCATGAGGACGTGGATGCTGCCGCATGGAATCATCAACCTTCACTTGATGCTTTGAGGGCGTGCGGCTTGTATAAATTCTAGGCCATTCCTGGCATGATGGCTCAGGTGGATTTCTTACAGTGGATGGTTGACAGATGGAGCGTACAGGACCAGTGCTTCTTCATTGGCGGCCACCAACTCGAAATCGAGCTGGCAGACATATATTTCTTGACTAGTTTGCCTAAGAGAGGCGAAGACTTGACTCTGTTTGGGGCTAGGGCAGGTGGCCAGTCTATTGATAGCCTCAGACTAGAGTACTGCAACAGCCAGGCTAGAGACAAAGGGATAGAAATAAAGACCATATCCCGTCCTGAGCTCATGGTGATTTCATTCACTGTCACTAGACTTTGCAGAGCTGCTGCATTACATATTACCACCGGATCCCAGATGCGTATGGAAGTTGATAGCTTTCGACGCACCATCTTCAACTGGTGCGATGCTGTGTTGGCCAATGTGAAAGGCCAACTGACCAGGGCCAAGAACGGATGACTAAATACCTTTGGTTATGGGGCTTTGGTCATGAGTTTTGGCCTAGAGAGGGTTCCTATGCTGATCCCACAACACCTTATTGTTGGAGTTGGGCTTCCTCGAGAGCCCAAACTGATGCGATGGGTCACAGTTATGGCCCATCACCCGGACGAGAGGAGAGAGGTTGCTCGATTCAAACTTGAGTATTTCCAATGGCTGGAAAACCAGATCTTTTCTATTCAGGACTTCCCTTACACTGGGATAAATTTTCGTGGTGACCCAGACATGGTTCTTCCACCAAGAGAGCAGTGGGATGAGTCAGGTAAAATCCTTTTCAACATTTTTCCTATTTTAATTTTTTTTTGTTATTTATCCATCGTCTCAAAACTGATAGTAAAAAATTTCAAATGCAGAAGGGGTCCACAGCGACCAGCCGCTCTCCAACCTTACGAGAGGAAGCAACCAGTTGCACCTGCGCCAACCCCACAGGACGAATCAACAGAGGTTTTGGCCGAGTTGGAGGGTCATCTCGAGCGCTTGACAGGAGATATTCCTGAGACCACTATAGATGACATTCCTCGTCGTCTTCAGCGCTATGTGATTGGGGTCCCGGGACCTTTTAGGAGGTTCCTTTGCAAGGTGGCCCGTGCAGTGGTTTCTTATAGAGATCATCACCAGTGATAGGATGATCGCCTATTGTGGGCACATGTGACATTTTTGTTTTTTTTACTTATCATTTTTGCCGATCATAAGGTGTTTTTCAACCTATGATCGAGGACGATGTATTTTTTGACACACTCCTATATATATATATATTAGTATTACCGGCTTATCCTGTAAATCATGTTATCGAATGGTTTTAAATTTACATGTATGATTGTTGAAAATGTCTATTTAACATTCGAGAAGCAATTGCATCTGATAATGTATTTAAAGATCTTAGAATATGCTGATATTCAATATAATCAAATTCACGTTCCAAGAGACACACTCTCAAAAATAATCTCAATAACACTGGATTTCTAATGGCATATACTCTATTAAGCTGTAATACAACGAGTTCAGAATCTAACCTCACTATCAAACTCCGAATCCCAAATGAAATAGATTCAGATAATAACTCAATCACTGCACTATACTCGGCAATGTTGTTCGTTGTTTGACCAAGGCTTACCCCATGCATAGATACTAACTCGTCAGAGGGCGAATAAATAACCCAGGCTGCAGAAGAGATGTTCCGTGTATTACGAGAAGCACCATCAGTGAAACCAATGTATGTTTGGAGAGGCATCGACATCTGCAATATCAAGAGTAAAACCAAGATAAGCAGGAATAATGACGAAAAACACTCTCTAAGCTAAGCAAACTAAAACACACCAACTGGAAAGAAAAACTAATCTAAATAAAAATCTCCATACCCATTCTTTTAAGCATAATACCTCTTCAAGTAAAGGCCATTTCTGGGTTTACCCAAAGAGTCCCGGTCAAAGTCTACCAGTTCATAGGCCCCTTTGGCTAGCTTTCGCTTGACAACATAGGGACCATGCCACATAGGAACGAATTTTCCAGCACCTAATTTATCATTAGCTTGATCATAAACTAAGACTAGATCTCCTTCCGAAAAATTTTGAGGGCTCACATTTCGATCATACTGAGCTTTCATTCGTTTTACGTGAGTCTCGATCGCCAATGCAGCATCACGTTGATTCTCATCTAATTGAGCCAAGTATAACAAACGCTTTTCCTCTTCGAAAGTGGCTGGAAGTAACTCGATGGCCATTTGCAGTGACGGGATTTCGAATTCAATGGGTAACACAGCTTCCAAACCATAGACTAGTTGGAAAGGAGTGAACCCTGTTGATGTTTTTACTGAAGTTCGGTACGCCCAAAGCATTGAAAATAGCATGTTGTGCCAATTCGACCGATGAATCCCATTGATTCGTCGGATCATGATAACTAAAACTTTGTTGATGGATTCAACCAGACCATTCGCTTGTGGATAATAAGGGGTTGAACTATCATGACGTAAACCAAGCTGGCCTGTAAGTTCAGTCATCATAACGTTTTGAAAATGACACCCATGATCGGTAATTATTTCTTGTGGGACACCAAACCTAGCAACTATATGATTGAAAATGAAAATTGCAGCTGTCTTGCCGTTTGCCTCAAATGTAGGCATCGCCTCGGCCGGCTTAGTAAAATAATCTCCCGCAAGGATGATATACGCATGCCCCTCGGCCGAGTGAGGGTTACATGTAATAAAATCGATACCCCATTTGGTGAAAGGACCAACGGCAATTATAGAGTGGAGAGGAGCAGGTGGAGCGCGCATCTTACGATAAAAAATTTGGCAATTGTGGCATTTTCGGACCGTCGTAATACAATCTTTGAATAATACAAATTTTGACAGGGTTCGCAGGCCCACAGTTGACACAAGTGCGGTCCCGCTCTGTGCTAAAAGCCAAGCTACGGGTAGGTACGCACTGTGTCAAATGGCTAGGGTGCGGTCCTCTCCCAAAGCTATGAAAAACAAAAAATAACCCTGGATCTACAAACTCTACCCAATTTTACACACAACAAGCCAAAAACAGAAACAAAAACACAATTTCTCAGGTCAAAGTAAAAATAAGGAAAACAATCAAGTCCCTAGCGGAGTCGCCATTTTGTCACACGGAATAAGTCGATCTTGCGGACAAGATAGACCTTCCTAGAATCTAAAGAAGACCTAATGACAAGCAAACCAACCAGACACTATCTTTCTCTAAATATGCTTTGATTAATAATGGAAAACAAGTGTTTTTAGGGCCTACCTTAGGTCCAACGCAAGCTTGTGGATGCCCTCGCTCCTTCGATCCAAATGAGCTCCTTTGTCGCGAATCTGCAAACACAAACAAGGCAAACAAATTAAATAGCACCTGAAAAGCCAATTGCTTAAAACATATTTAACATGAAAGTCAAGGAGTCCATGAAACAAATAACATGAGATACTTGTTGAGAAAAATGAGTTTGATTGTATTAATCCAAAAGAAGAAGAACTTTACAACCTTTTCCTTGACGCTGTACAAGCTCCTCCCAAGGTCCAGCAAGAAGTATCCTCTACTTTGACAAGTTTCACTCACTCCCCAATGAAGCCAAAAAGGTATGCGATCTCTCCTCTTAAGCTCAACTAGGAATTCTTGATTTCACGAGCATTTACCCTAAAAAATGTTCAACTTCTAACCTCTCCATCAACCAGCCCAATGCCTGTATTTATAGTGCAATGGAGGGAGGTTACTAGGTCCTCCTTCAAAGGGATAAACCCCTCCTTCAAAAGGATAGCTCCTCTCATCAAGGGATTAGCTCCTCTTTTGGGATGCATGAACCACCTCAGAGCGAACAATCCACATCAAAATTCCTTCTAGAAACCTCTAGAATTAACCCAAAGTGAGTTTTTTAAGATAAAACTTGCGCCTTTTGACTTTCACAGGGGTCCGCACCTACATCGTCAGGGACAGAGTGGGCAGGTCTGCAGTTTTTGTACACAGAAGGTGCGGGACCGCAGGTGACCGTGAGAGAAAGTGCGGAACCAGAGTTACATTGATTTTTAATATCTTTCTCTCATTTTCAAAGCTTAACTTGAAGAGCTGAGGTCTGAGACTTGCTCAGGAGGATAGTACAAGTGATGATAGACCCATACTAACTGCAAATAATCATGGTGACGATATTTTTGTGTAACAGGGGACTTTAATATGATCAAAACAATAGAAGAAAAGAGAGGGGGTATAAATAGACCGGATCAAAATATGGAAGATTTCAGTGAGATGATCATAGAGCAAAGTCTAGTAGATATCTCAACAATCAACGGCACCCACACTTGGAATAATCGAAGAGCTGGAAGAAACCAAATAGCGTCCAGATTAGATCGATTCTTAATATCAGAGAAAATAATGAACAGGGATGTATTTATTGAAGCCACAATAATGCCAGCGATGAGTTCAGATCATTGGCCCATCAGGATGGAGATAGACATTAAGAAAAACCCCCTCAAAAGACCCTTTAGGTTTGAGGCTTTTTGGCTCAGGAATCCACAGTTTATAGCTAAGATGGAGGAATGGTGGACGCAAAGTCAACGAAAAGGAAAATGCAGGATGCATATCTTTCAGTTAAAGCTTAAATAACTCAGTGGGAAAATCAAAAAATGGAATAAGGAAGAGTTTGGAAACATAATGATGGAAAAACAGAGGCTAGAGCAAAAAATGGAAGAGATACAACAAAAGATGATTACAGAAGGAAGAGATGAGGAAAGATGCAGAGAAGAAGGAACTCTAATCAGCCAACTGGAGGAGCGGAGGAAACAGGAAGAAATCCTATGGAAACAGAAATCCAGGATAAACTGGCTTCGAGAAGGAGAAAAGAACACCAAGTTTTTCCACCAGGCCATGATACAGCACAGGCAAAGGAACAGGATTTTCTCAATCAAAAATGAAGAAGGGGAAAGGATAACAGAACACGAAGGAATCGAAAAAGTATTAGTAGATCATTATAAAGACCTGTTGACGGAACCACAAGTGGACAGAGGAGAGGCTACAGAGCTAATCTGCAAGGAAATCCCTAGAATAATAATGGAGGAACAAAATAAGGCATTGATGAGAGCTGTAACGATAGAAGAAGTGGAAGAAATTGTGAAGGGAATGAAGAGAAACAAGGCCCCAGGACCTGATGGATATACAACGGAATTTTATCAGGCAAGCTGGCATTTTCTGGGACAAGAACTTCTGGAGGTGGTAGAGGAATCACGAATAAATCAGAAGGTATGGCAAGGTCTTAACTCTACTTTTCTCACTTTGATTCCTAAAAATGCAAAATCTGAAACTGCCCATGGCTTCCGCCCAATAGCCCTCTGTAATGTAATATACAAAATAATAGCCACTCTGCTGGCTAAAAGATTAAAACCCATTCTCTCTAGCATTATATCCCCAGAACAAACCGGCTTTGTAGAGGGAAGACAAATCCTTGATGGATTAGTAGTTACCCAGGAAGTAATACATTCCCTAAAACAAAAAAAGCAGAGGGGGATGTTGATAAAATTAGATTTGTCAAAAGCCTATGATAGATTAAACTGGAAATACCTAACGGAGATCCTCAAGGCTTTTGGATTTAGCAACAGATGGATAGATTGGGTTTATAATATGATATCAACGCCTTTTTTCTCTATAATGTTAAATGGAACGCCAACACCGACCTTCAACGCAACCAGAGGCTTAAGACAAGGAGACCCTCTGTCCCCTTTTCTATTTATCTTGGCTGTAGAGGGCCTGGGAAGATACTTCAAAAAAGAGATGAGGGAAAGAAAGATCAAAGGGCTGCAGCTATGGGGCAGCAACCTGCCCATCACACACCAGCAGTTCGTAGATGACATCATGCTTTTCGGTGAGGTCTCGCTAAAGGAAGTAAGGGGAGTAAAAAGGATTTTGGACTTGTTTATGGAAGCCTCAGGAATGGAAATTAACAAAGAGAAATCCTGTACCTTTATCTTCAATACCCCAGAAACGATCAAAGCTCATTTAACCAGAACGCTAGGATTCAGACATGGCGAACTACCAACAAAGTACTTGGGGAATCAATTAGATGTAAATCCTACAAGAATAGCAAACTGGCAGCAAATAATAGAAAAACTCAAGAATAGATTAGCGAGTTGGTCTTTTCGAACACTGAATATAGTAGGTAGATTGGTGCTTCTGAAATCAGTTCTCCAATCTATACCAATCTACTCTCTATCGGTCATGGCTGCGCCCAAAGGAGCCTGTATAAAAATGAAGGAAATCTTTGGAAAATTCCTATGGGGAGGGCCCAAACAGCAAAGGAAATGGGCACTTGTATCGTGGAAAAGCTTGACAAAAAGAAAAGAAGAAGGAGGTCTAGGACTCCGGGACCCAGGCATCCTAAACCAAGTTCTAGGAGCAAAGCTGTGGTGGAGGTGGATGAGGGGAGGAAATGATTTATGGAAAAAAATATGGACACAGAAATATAATATGCCTTTAACAACAGAAGATATTCTCAGATTAGAAGAAACTCCAAAAGGGTCTACTATATGGGAATTGGCAAGTCAAAACAGAAACATCATAAACAATTATGCCTTCTGGGAAATAAGGGGAGGAGGTATAGCTAGATTCTGGGTGGAGGAATGGCAACAGAGAGAGAGAATGGATAACATTCAAGCCTTGCAAAGTACACATCAGAAGGCGATAAGGGAGGGGCTTGAATATGTAAGAGATTATTGGGGGGAAGGGGAGACAGAAGAGACATGGAAAATATGGAGAAAGCCAGAGGATTGGGATGAAAATATAGATCAAGAGCAGAAAGGGATATTTATAAAAGAATTGGAGTCAAGGAAAATTAAAAATAGGCCAGGGCCAGATATCCTAAGATGGGGAAAGTCCACAAGAGGTACCTTCACAGTCAAAGAAGCCTATTACTTATCCACTTGACAAGAGAGGGAGGGAGAAAATATAGAATGGAAAATAATTTGGAGAAATAAGTGGTGGCCGAAGATAACTATATTTGCATGGCTAGTTGGAAAAGAAAGAATCCTGACGTGGGACAAGCTACAAAAACGAGGCTTCCAGGGGCCTCCGAGATGCAGCCTGTGTAAACAAGAAAATGAATCTCAGGAACACATCCTGAACTCTTGCCCATTCGCTCAGCACCAGTGGAATGAGGTCAGGAAACTCTTTGGAGATTCTAACAGGGACCCCAGGGATATTAAGAAGACCATCTTCCAATGGGGAGAGGGTAATTTTTTGTGTAAGGTAGTAAGGAGAACTTGGAATCTTGCCCTAGGCTTTATTATATGGCTTCTATGGAAGGAAAGAAATCAAAGGATTTTCCTAGATAAAGCTAACCCACCAGAAAAGATTTGGGGAGGTATACAAAAATCGATCAGGGAGACGGTTCTGGCTGAGACCTGGGAGGAGGAAGATTGGAGAGAGAACCCCAAGGAAGGTAGAATCCTAGCAAAACTAAACATGGAATATGGCATGGTGTACCCTTTGAAGGAAAGACAGCAGAGACCTCAGGCTTAGAGTCCAAAGCAGTTCAATTATCCAGCGAGAAACTTCATTAAACTGAACTTTGATGGGGCTTCCAAAGGAAACCCAGGGCCAACAGGCCTTGGAGGTATTTTTAGAGACAGTGAGAAACATACTAGATGGGTGTATGTGGAATGGGGAGGCATAATGGCCAACAATGAAGCAGAATTGATGGTTGTATATCAAGGTCTCAGAATAGCAGTAAGGAATGGCTACACAAACCTGGAAATCAAAGGCGACTCTCAGATAGTTGTGGAAATGCTTCGAAATCTCAATAACGGGAAGGATTGGGATCAAGTTGCAAGGAGCTGGAGAACGACAGGGATTATTCAAGATCTGGCAAATATTTTAAAGCGATTTCAATATAAAATCTTCAACCACATCAGGAGAGAAGGAAATAAAGCGGCAGACTTTCTTGCAAATTGGGGATGCAAAGAACGGGGAGAAAAGATAGACAGCAATTGGTCAACAATGATGAATAAGCAAGGTTTGGAAAACCTTACAACAATAATCACTCAGGATCATAATGAATCCACAGCTCAATAACAAGGACCCACAGAGACCCCCAATCGGTGTGAAAATGGCGGCGAGGAGATCAATTAATATGGTGAGAGCAAAAAATAATGATAGGTCAGATGGGATATGGGTAATCATGGCGACAAGCAGGAAGATCTGTAGAGAGGATATGATTCCAAGGCGAGACTGAGATGAAGTAAAGAAAGGCAGAAGAGGTGGTAGAAATGCTGCAGTGATGGGACATGGGCAAGATGGTATAGAAGACAGACGTGGAGAAGTGGGAGATGATGGAAATAACAGGCGACAGCGGGAGGTGGTGAAGAGGAATGAGGAGGAGCGGCAAAGGAAAAATCATAAAGGAGAGAAGAGGTGCGAAGGAGAGAATGGGATCACAGCAATTACAGTGAGAATGCAAGGAGGCAGGGTAGCGAAGGCCATAATAGAGCTTAAGATAAAACATGGAAGGCAGAAAGGTCGACTACATACCACGAGGAGGAAGAGACGAATGGCATCGGTGAGAAGAACGAGAAAGGAAGTAGCTGAGGAGAGCAGAGACGGAAAGGGACTGGGGAAGAAAGGGAAAAAGATGGAGTCGTGGGAAGCCATGGAGCAATACCAGATAGGCATGGAAGAGACGGAAGATGAAGAGGAAATGTATAACTCTGAACAGGACGAGCGGGAGCGGCCAGGGAAGAGCGTATTGGAGACAGAGGGGCCCCCTAAGGTTGAAATTCAGGAAGAAAGAAAGTATGGAGTAATGAGGGACAGAGGGCGAAGAGCGGGAGGCGACCAGGGTGGCACCTCTGGAATGAAGGATCAGGGTGACAGAATAAAGGAGGATAACAGAGGAAGAACGGGAAGAGGAAGGACCCGTGGCGGTAGAGGGAGAGGAAGACCGACCAAACAACGGGAGAGCAGTGAGCAAGCTACGATGGGGAAAAGGAGGTATAGGAAAACTTTAAAGAAAAGGGTACATTACACAAAACGAGCCTACAGCGAAAACGCAGATGAAGATATCCAGAGAATAATTTAGAGAATGGAGGAGGAAGCCACGCAGGGTCAGTCTGGTTCAGAAATGGAGGACTGGGAATACTTGCTGCCGGATCCGGGAAACACCAGAGGGCGCATGACACTGTACAAACAGGCATTACATGTTTACTGGGTTATGAAGAGACTGTTGGAAAAAGAAATGGAGCAGCTGGCCATGGAGATGGCGGAACTGGCTCAGGGAATTCCTAACGTGAAAAAAGAGATACAAAACATGCAGGTAACCCTCATAATGTAGGACAACAAACTGGAAGAGATCAAGCAGCTGATAAGGGAGACCAACTCTGGAATAAAGAAAGAAGGAGACCAGCAGGAGGCAATGGCAGACTGATACATGGAGATAAGTAGAAAATTCTCTAGTTTTTGGTTGTAGAATGTTAGCTCCTAGATTTTGGACACTGTTCATAATGCAGATAAGAACTAGTCGTAATCCGTTTAAATGTCTAGTATACTTAGCTTGGACAAGGAGGCTCAGCATTTTTTGTTTCTGGATGGCTGTTAAAAACTTTAGATGCCCAACAGACCCGGTTTCCCCATTTGGGGCGGGTTGAGGCCACCATGTGTATGTCGAGGTTTCAACTCATTTTAATGAATATGAATGGTCACTCCTTAGCTTACAAAAAAAAAAATCCTGCATATTAAAATATTTCATTGATGACCCACATTCATTTATGTTATTATTATGAATATATTTTAATCTCACATGTTAATTTATATTAAGAATTGAATGAATTACGCTATTTCCTTATTATTATTTTTTATTAGGAAGTACTTGATATTTTTTATTTTTGTTTTTAACTTTTAATTACCTTTTGTATTTAGAAATTCAATATTTTATTATATACAACATTGAAATATTTTCTTTAACATATTCTTTCTATATATAGATATATGAAGTTGATATCAGCCTAGATCCATCTCAACTCTAGATCTACCAAGGGTAGAGAGGGATCAAATATCCTTTCACTCTAGAAGACATTTTCTTCTCAAGATATTGGATCCCTCTTAGCACTTGGTAGATCCGCAAGTAAGATGGATCTAGGGTGGCTTAATTATTAGTCAATTTTAATTTTAATTATTAATTTTATTTTTTAATTTCATATTTATATTTATATTTTATTTTGTATGTAATTTGAATGAATCAAAATGTTTACATAACATAACATAACAACATCTCTTCCATACTCACTTGGAGAGTGTCTCTAGGCGCAATTAATTTATCTCTTTTTAAATTTGATATGAAATTATATTACATCATGTGGACATTCAAATATTTATCTCTTTTTAAATTTGATATGAAATTATATTACTTCATGTGCATTGAAAGTGAGTGAAATATATTTATCCAATTGGGTTTTAATATCAATAATAAATCGAGCACCCATAGTGAGGTTGGGATTATTGATGTTTTATAATGTTTTAAATCAAAACGAACTAAATATAATTTTTATTTTTTATTTTTTATTATAGCCGACATTGTTTTTCTATTTAGAGAATATTTTATTTTTATTTTAAGAGGGACACATGTCAACTCCATATTGAGCACAGACAAAATCACACATCGCCCTCATATTGGGTTGTACAATGTGTCTCTCAACGCAAACATCAACAATTATTAGGTGGATGGTAGGGATTTAACCTCCATGGAATATTCTAGAATATTCATAATAGTATGAACAAATCAAAGGTTGGGATTTATTTCCAAAGTACTTATTCCATTTTTCTCTTTTAATAAATTGATTAATTACAAAAAATGTCATATGAACAAATCTCATATGAAGTGAGTGATGGTTTTTTGGGAATGTAGTATTGATAGGCCATGGTATTGACCCATGCTAAAGTGGGAGAAAATCTTTGTGATTAAGAATGTTATTCCATGTTTTCTTAAATGCATATATGTTTAATTTGTATATTAATTCTTCTTAATAATAATAATAATAATAATAATAATTTAAAACTATTTTTTTTGTAGGGGGTGTGGGGTAGGGAGGAGGGGAATACTTACAAGTTTTGAACTAGTGACCTTAAATATTTAATTAATATATTTTTTGGGGATACTCACTAGTTTTGGACTAGTGACCTTAAATATTCAATTTATTATTTTATTTTTTTTTGGGAGGGGGGTTATGTGGGTGGGACTATCTACAAGTTTTGAATTGGTAACATTAACATCAAGGAGTACCTTAACTATACACTCAATAACCATTTATTCAAATTCCAATGGGAAATTGGCTAATTTTAATTAAAATCATTATAAAACATCAATAATCTCACTCTCATTGTATTCACTTTGTTCTTGCTATAACAACATAGTATTAAAAGAATCAATATTATATCCCACACATTGGGTAATTTCAACATGACAAATGGGGAGGTGTGTTGTCGCCATCCCACACGGCAACAAGACATGGCAACATTCCCCCTTAAGATTCTATGATACACCATGTAGTGAGTATGGTCTAACATAATGCTCCACCAGCCAGCGATTTCAGTAGTTAATTCTCATGAGGATTATATTTTTATGGGTTTGGAAAGAGGTATGAGAAAATCTGGAGAAGTTAATGGAAGATGTACCAAGCTGTAAGTCAGTCTGTCAAGCTATGTTCTCACACTAGATCATAATTCAATTGGTAGTAGGAGGCAGGAGTTTGGTTTCAAATCATAATATTGGGAATGCGTAATCATTATTCTACAAGGTATAGGCCTTGGATCTAATGTACTATCTCAGGAATGGAGGTATTCTGGCACCTTAGAGCTTAGAGGTTCTTCTTTTTTAGCATTTAGATTCTGAAGATTGGAATTATCCTTCCCATCATCAGTTATTTAGGGTGGTATTTCACTAATTTTGGGGTCTTCTCTTAAAGGAAGTGAAGGAAGAGCTAGTTATGTTAAGTTGTTTCCTTTTGTTAGGTGTGTTTTATATTTCCACGACTAGTCGCATATGCAAGGAGGCATTATCCCTCCCTGTTCATTGCACTAGGCGCAACAGGGGGGTCATAGAAGGCATGTAGCCCCCCTTGTCGAGGGGTTTCAGGGGGCGATAGCCACCCTGTATGGGGTCTAGGGCAGTGCCCCAGGAAAAACAAATTATACCCTATATTAGGTGGGCGGACCTACATATGGTTTTGTGCATGGGTTTTTTACATGGTTTTGGGTTTTCTGCCCATGGTATTTTGTAGATCTGGTCAAGGGAACTATGGTTATGTTCTAATCCATGTTAATGGATTGGGGTTTATAAATACTTCGACATGTATATATATGTATTGTAACATTGAAACGAACATAATGAAAAATCAATATGTTATTCCTAGTTTTGGGATCCATGGGAAAATCTCTATGTACATTTGTTTTATGTTTTATGCTCCGGACATTGTTTATTTTATGTTTTTAGAATTCATATGCAGGTGATTTTTGTACAAGGTTAACACCTACACCCTCACCCTCATTAATTAAGTTAACTCCAGTATTTTTGTGTGGTTATAAGAAAGTCGAGTTGTGTCATATCTGAAATCTTGAAGCTCTTAGGTTAAAGCTCATTCTTTCCCTCCTTGAAAATTTGTCACCAAGAAATTGTAGCCTAGGGTGTCATAGGCATGCATTTGAATATTTCTTATCAATTTGAAGTTATTGTGGTTCTTCTATTGAGGACTTAGTTGCCTCTACTAAGTCAATCAACCTACCTCATTAGTCGGGGTTCAACAATATTCCAAAGTGGTTGGCATCTTTGTTTTTCACAAGGACCTCAAAGATATATTAGCGCTCCAAGACCCAACACCCTTCCATCTAGACCTATCGATCACAACTTGAGGTGGTATCTTGTTTGCACCTTTAACAAACTCTCTCAGTAAGCATTCATCATGCCTTGATAGAGAGCAAGGGTGCATCAAGGTGTAGCATAGTACCAAGAATGTGGGCACTCAAGGGTGCAAATATGAGTTGAGAGATCAGTATCTAAATACTAGGAGCTTAGCCCTAAACTGATTCAAGAGGAAATTTCCCATACATAGAAAGAACTAGTGGATGAGAGGTGCACTCTCACTGATAGAGAGGTTTTAGCAAAGTTGGAAAATTGGGTTGCAAAGACAAGGCATACTATATGATGCTACAATTAATACATGTACATTATAGACATTTACTGGCACTTGAAATTTGTTCTAGGAAGAGCTTTAGTTTGCCAGAATGAACTCAAGGAGGAAATACTCCTGACCTTGAACCAGATGCAAAGGAACATGATATCGATGGATTGAAGGCATCCCTCTTGATCCTTATTGATCCCCAAGAAGAAACAAGGAGCCCAAACCAGTTGAAGCTACTCATTTTGATAAGTCTAGTTGAATATATTTCAATTATCTTGTTTTTACTATTTCTATGTTTCAATAATGTAGTTTTTAGCTCAAAAATTGCTCTAGAGACTGAGTAGCTAGTCATAATATTTTTTTTTTAGGGATTTGATCAATACTCTCT
This sequence comes from Pinus tabuliformis, assembly GCA_031772625.1. Taxonomy (NCBI): domain Eukaryota; kingdom Viridiplantae; phylum Streptophyta; class Pinopsida; order Pinales; family Pinaceae; genus Pinus; species Pinus tabuliformis. The sequence continues at coordinate 940,541,954 of CM062819.1, forward strand.
CTTTTGGGATAATGAAACAATTAAAGTTATGTATCTAGTCTTGTTTCCCCAGCGGAAGGCCAAATAGACTTCTAAAAGCATGAATGTATATATCTAATTTGAAGGATTAGAAAATATTACTGATTTGAGGCTTCTCATATTTATGCTTTGTGTGGTGTTATCTTCCGGAGTCATCGCATTCATGTTTTTGGAATCTATCACCATAAGATATTTAGAGAAGCTATCAAAATAGGTAAACACCCTAACAACCTTAACCACGGCGAGGATTGGAAAATAAGTGATAATTGGATTCCCACTCTAACCTCTGATTCCACCCTCTCCTACATGCTCCCCACCCTCTTATTGCTAGGTTTGTCCTGCATGGTCTTCCCTATAGTATACCAACCCTAAAAATTTATTAAAATATTTTAATAATAATCTAAAATCAAGTATGAATAAAATTTTTAGAATTTCAATAAATTTATTGATCTAATTTTTTTTAACTAAAACTTTAGTTTAGGTCATTATATACTATTCTAAATTAAAAATTTACAAATTAATTAATAATAATTAACAATGATAGATCATAGTTGATAAGCACTAAAACCTTGTAACATAGTTAACATTTTAATTCTCAATTTATTCCAAACAAAATTAAAGATTAATGAAAAATAATGTTTAAAAGTTTTATTCAATTTGAACTTCAACTTTCCATTAAATTCAAGCAAAAATAATAAGTTTATAATTTATTGATCTAAATTTTTTTAACTAAAACTTTAGTTTAAGTCATTATATATCATTCTAAATTAAAAATTTACAAATTAATTAATAATAATTAACAATGATAGATCATAGTTGATAAGCACTAAAACCTTGTAACACCATTAACATTTTAATTCTCAATTTATTGCAAAAAAATTAAAGGTTAATAAAAATATTGCTCAAAAGTTTTATTCAATTTGAACTTCAAATTTCCATTAAATTCAAGCAAAAATAGTAAGTTTATAATTTATTAATCTATATATATATATATATATTTTTAACTAAAACTTTAGTTTAAGTCATTATATACCATTCTAAATTAAAAATTTACATATTTTTAACTAAAACTTTAGTTTAAGTCATTATATACCATTCTAAATTAAAAATTTACAAATTAATTACTAATAATTAACAATGATAGATCATAGTTGATAAGCACTAAAAACTTTCCAACATCATTAACATTTTAATTCTCAATTTATTCCCAACAAAATTAAATATTAATTAAAAAAATTGTTCAAAACTTTTATTCAATTTTAACTTCAAATTTCCATTAAATTCAAACAAAAGTAATAGGACTATAAATAGTATATATTAAATATTAATTATTTTTAATTATTGAAACCAAAAATAACTTTATACTCAATAAAAATAATTATATTCATTTTACTCTTTAAATTAATAAAAATAAAATATTAATAAAAAAATTATTCAATTTAAAACATCAAATTTCAATTAATCGATCATGCTCCAAAGCTCCAATAATAAGTTAATAAATATGATATATTAAATAATAATTATTAATTATTCTTTTGAAACCAAAAATAATTTTATACAACTTACTAACCAATAATTAAATTCCTTTTATTTTGAAATTAATAAAATCATTTATTTATATAGGAAAGTAAAGAAAGAATATGTTAATTTATCAATATTAATAAATATTAAGAACAATTAAGAATTTTTATTTTTATTTTATTTTAATCATTCAATTATACCTAATAATACAAATTTAAAATAAGGAAAAAAAATTAATACATTAAAAGAAAACTAAACATTAAATAAAATCTAAAACTAAAATTATTAGCAAAATTAAAAATAAAAATAAATTTTAAAAATTGTGTTGAAACATTACCATTCTTGTTAGCTACCATTCATTCCCAACCCTACCGTCACCATTATTTATTTACGCTATTAAATTATGACTTTTTTACTCATCTATCTTGATGAGGAATCCTCTTGTCGTTTTTAAAATGTTATAATGGTTGGTGAGTAGTTATATGAATAACTATTCTGTATGTATGTAGAATTTATTTCTTTCCTTTTTCGGTATTGGAATTTATATTTTTTCTGTTTTGGTATTATATACGATGAAGTTAAGAGTAAGATAGCTTAATTTAATTTATTTTATTTTTATAAATTTTTATAAGATTGTGATTTTTTATTATTTAAAATTTATTTATGAATATAAAAAAATTAATATTTTGAAAAATATTTTAGAATGTATAAATTATATAATTTAAATTTACAATTTCAATTAATTTTTATTAAAAATTAAATCGAATTAATACAAGTATATTTAAAAATAATAAATAAATTATATAATTGTGCGGAGAGGCATTTTCCAGCCCAATATATAAGAGATGTTGTTTTATCATGTTATGTTATGTAAAAAATTTGTTTGGTCAACTAAAATAAAAATAAAAGTAAAATAAAATAATACAATTAATAATTACATCATAAGGCGTCTCTCTTTGAGAATAACTCCCCCATCTTCCACTCTACACTCCTTTGCATCATTATATCCATTGTTAGATGATTGAGAGTTCTTCCACCATCAGATCTCACTATTTTAACTATCAACCGAATCTTGATTTATGCAACCATTCAACTTGTTAATCTTTAAAATAATTATAACCCATGAACATTTGTACATGGCGGGTTTGGGCAAGGAAAGGGAACCAAGTTCAGCTTCCTCCAACATGCAAGTTTTCATGTGCATCGTTGTTTGTTAGCTTATGATTTTCTCTTTGCAAAATTTAACTAAAGGCGTTGACTCACAATCCCTACCTCTTCCATTACTACATCCCATCCCTACATTTCTTCTCAATTCTCCACCACTATTCTTCATCGATTTGATACATATCTATCTTTATTTTGATATTATGATCATAATATAAGGATTTTATTTTGACAAGAACTATAGGGAAAATTTGTACAAATTTTTTGTGCCCTAGGGCTTGCAGAAAGGGGGAAGAAAATGGACAAGCTATGACAAGACAATTTCTGAAATAAGGAATGAGAAAAGAAGAAACTACTGACAAACCAAATAAATGCAAAAAGAAACATGTTCTCTTCTTCTAAAAATGTTACATGTATATCGTGGAGATACACAATGCCTCTACAAGGTTTAGGTAAATACACAGTAACTATACATAAGCTTGGTTGTGAAAATGTAGCCTGTCAGAGTAATTCTATACTAATAAGTGAGGCTTCTGAGGTAGCATCTCAAGTAGATGCCACAGTTCTAATTATAAGAGAAGACCAAATATTAGAAGCAGAGGGGCTTGAAAGAGTGAGCCTGTTATTGCTTGGACAACAAGAACAATTGGTATTTCTAATCCTCCTTCTATTCAGGGAACTCCACATAATCGCTTGATGGGATTCAAAAAAGTCCATGTTGGTGCAGGAGGCACAAAAAGAGTGAATTTCAACATTGATGTGTGCAAATATCTGAGTATTGTGGATGGGAACAATGTGAAGCAATTTCTTCTGACTTTGTTTTCTTTAGCAAAGATCCAAATTTACACAACATGATGTTTCAAATAGAGAATATAAGTATATTGCTATAATTTTATAGATTAAAGATACATTTTACATTTTTAATAGAAGTATAAAAATTAATATTTTATATAAAGAAATTCTAAAATGTTGGATTTGTCTTAATCTTAGTGAAGTATTGGAGCCCCTCTCCAAATTACCTCCTAAAAATTACCTATTTCTTCATGGTTGCAGCTCACATGCCAATTTTCAACATTGCAATCCATCTAATTTTCAACATTGCAGTTCATGAATAACCCAATTATAATTTTTCTCACCCCAATATTGGTAACTCGAGGCACTCTCCAACTCACCTTCTTCTCAAATGTCTATAGGTATACCATGCAGATACACAACACCTCTACAAGGTTTAGGTAAATACACAACAACTATACATAAGCTTGGTTGTGAAATGTAGCCTACTAGAGCAATTATATACTAATAAGTGAGGCTTTTGAGGCAACATCTCAAGCAGATGCCACAGTGATAATCGTAGGAGCAAACCAAACAATAGAAGCAGAGAGGCTTGACAGAGTGAGCTTGTTCTTTCCTAGACAACAAGAACAACTGGTATTTCCAGTCCTCCTGCTATTCAGGGAACTCCACAAAAGCATCCAATGGGCTTCAAAAAAGTCCATGTTGGTGCAGGAGGCACAAAAAGAGTGCATTTCAGAATTGATGTGTGTAAAGATCTAAGTATTGTGGATGGGAGTGGTGTGAAGAAATTTCTTTTGGGTTCTCACCTTCTTCATGTTTGTGATACCTGGCATACCTTTCATTTTGAAATTGAATGAATATATATTTCAAAAAGAGTAAGATATTAAGTGGATTATTTGAGATTAGATATCAGAGTGAAATTATTGAGAGACAACTCCTAAAATTTGGGTGTGGTTGATGTCGTGTAGTTTAATAGTTCCCATATTAGAGTATAGTGCTTCACTTCTTTCCATTAAAACAAATGCCCGTTGGTGTTCCAAAAGTGCCTTTCCAAGCAGCTTGTGCAGGGTTGGGCTAGTGGAAGTTGGTGGAGATTCATTGTTGCCTCTACTTGGAAGTTTGCAAGGACTTTTGACACAATTCTAATTGAAAAACAAATTGGTAGTGTTGGATTTAAGTGGAAGTATGTAGGAGTTTTACTTTCAGTCTAATTGAAAAAACAGTTTGGTGGTTCCTTTAAACAAGGAAAGTACCATTGGTATTGGTTTATTATTGAAAAACTAATGTTCCTGAGATTTGTGATATAATGCATCTTCATGAAGTCATTTGACAACAAATTTATGATGAAATATGTTTTCCCTTAATGTAAGGCAACATGTTTGTTTTCTTCCTTGGTCAACAAATGGAAAAAAAAATTGTTTGATTTCACCCCCATTTCATGATGGTCAAATCCCTTTCTCTGATGTTTTTCAGTTATTTTTGAAGTAATATTAGATGAAATATCATATTGTTGTATTCCTCAATAGTACCTTTACCTCTGGAGTTTTATAACATTGGATCCATCCTTTTTCTATGTTTTTTTTCAACATTTTTTTAAGAAAATAGTGAATGAAATCACCACCCACCCCTTCTCATCAACAAATGTTGGATTTTCCTTAATATAAGTGAAGTATCACTCTCCCCTTCTCATCAACAAATGATGGATTTATCTTAATCTCAGTGAAGTATCAATCTCCCCTTCTCATAAAAAATGTTGGATTTGTCTTAGTCATATTCTTGTCCTCTTTTACTCTATGCATAAAGGTCATATTTGACATCATTTCTAAGAGTTCAGGTTCCTCCAGAAATTTCTAAGCATCATTTTTTTGTTTGCATCCAGGTTTGTGATACTAAGCCATTCCGACTTTACTTTATATTCGACAACTTTCCTTTGATAAGTGACAAGGTTGTTTTACCCCAACCTATGTTTGGCAATGTTATCTTATAAAATTGGCTCTCTTATATGCCAAACGAATGATCAAGGTTGCTCAAGAATCAACAAAAACATAGAATTTTAGAGACAAATATGTTTTTTTGCTAGAGCATATCCAATTACGGGATCTGAAAACCTTCTATTGTGAAATTTCTAAGCCTTCCTTTGCAAAAACTTATAAGTTGTGAACTTCCACAAACCTGACCTCAAGTTTTAACTTTTTGCAACACTACATACTTCAACTACAACATTGCAAATACTCAAACTCCCTTATTATGACATTTTATAGGGAGAACATCTTCCCTCCAACTCATTGAAGAGTGGCTCATACAAAAATGGCCACTCAACATTTAACATATGGAGAAAATAAGGAAATCACATTTACCAGACCAATACTTGCAAAACAAATTAACAATCCAAAAACAAAACAAGTGAGAAGGAGAGGGGGATAGAGGTAATTTTAAATGAGAATTTAACCAGATGCATTGAATATGATGAGGAAAAATTATACAAAACAAAACAAATCAGACTTCTTATTTAACTTTATTCTTTGTATGTGAATAAGAAAGAGGATGAAATCATACTTTTGGTCTTTCCTTCACCTTCAAGGCAAGTGCAACCTTGTAAACATGAAGGAAAAGGAAAGATCCTACCATTACCATTGAATGTGAAGGTGGTCATCTTATCTTTTAGCAACTCCTTTGCCTTAAAGGTAAATGCAACATTGTAGACATGAAGATGAAGGAAAGATCCTACCTTCACCATGGAATGTGAAGGTAGTCATGTTATCTTTGAGCAACTCTTACCTTCACCTTGAAGGAAAATGCAACATTGTAGACATGAAGACAAAGGAAAGATTCCACCTTTTCCATGGAATGTGAAGTCATCATCTTATCTTTATCAACTCTTCAACAATATTTTTCCTTTATGTCCAGAGTCATTCCTCTTGTCCAAAATTCTGAATAATCTAGCATATGAAAATATTATTTCATGTGTCCAAAATTTGTCTTATTAAGCATGCAAAGACAATCTAAAATGATTGTATGACTGGGATTTTTCGGATTCCATATTTTCCCTCTTCTAGCCTCAAGCTTTGAAAATGAATGAATGAAGTCAAAATTAGATCAAAGTAACTGACTTTATTGACTTCTCATCCAAGGTTCTTTGAGGGTTTCTATGATCACTTCTTGTTTTCAAAGCTGATTTCTAAGGTTTCAATTTCTAAATTTTGATATATATTAAATATTTGAACAACTAACCCAAGTTTAATACATGTTTCTTTCTCCATGTTGATAATAATCTCACATTGTGTAGAGAACAAAAGTATGTTTCTTACATAGCACATATTTAAAAACTACCCTGCATAACTTGTCACAATCTGGCCATAAACATATGACCAATTTCCCTCTATGTTCTGAGTTCTTTTCACTTTTTTTGAGAAAAAAGTCATAATTATTGCTTCGGAATCCCAATTTTGCACATGTTTTAAGCATTCTGAGCCCATTTTCCATCTATCCTAGACCAAAACATTTGGTAGCAATCAAAAGTATTTTCAAATATCTTTAAAGCACATCTAAGCACCAAATTACATTACGTGGGAATTGAAATGAATCTCCAAAGCTCGTTATTGTGAGTTAAAGTGAACAGGGGACATTGATAACAAGAGATCAACTTCAAGCTAATGTTTTATCCTTAGTGGAGGCATAATTTCATGGGGAACCAAGAAACAACCAACAATTTCCCTTTCCACTGCAGAAGCGTAATATATAGCAACATGTCAAACTGCAAAGGAATTCAAATGGTGGTGAAGATTATTGCAAGACAATGGGGTCACTCAAGCCCAACCAATAGTATTGTAGAGTACCTTAAACATATGTATACTTATGACATACCATTCAAAGTATCATGAAAATGTTAAGTATATAGGGATACACTACCACTTGATTTGTGAATAAATTGATAAGAAAAAAGTATAGATGGTGTATTGTACAACAAAAATGATGGAAGATGCATTGAAAAAAGAATTACCAAGAATCAAGTTAGAGTAATGTATTAGCTCCTACTTTAAAAATATTTTATTAAGTAGGTGTGAGAGTTGCAGAAAATGTAGCGGAATATTTGGGGGAATTTAATTAGCAATTTAGGTCTTTTTGTAATAGTAGACATCACACCAGATGAATGCAGTGCACATGTACAATTTTGTTGTAGTCTGTATATAGGTTATTGAGTAAATTCAAGGTCATATACGTTGTAGAGTTTTATGAGGGATATGATTCACTCATTTTTATATAATGTATCTTTGTTTAGCCGAAGATGGATGATAAATGGTTAGATTTAGTGTATACCGTGAACAACCTATTTAGTCTATTTATGTTTCAATTTATTAACTAAATATCATTTTTAGTTTCAAAACCACCTAAACTAAAGGATGGTATCAAGAATCATGAATGAATCTTTGTTAAACTTGGCCTTATCATACTTATCAAAACTTCAGCTCGAAATGGGTATCACCATGCACACAACTAGTTGAAATCCAACCTATTAATGGATAACAGTTCCAATGCTTTTGCATTGGTTTACACATTTCTAAGCAGTAAGAGAAAATTTGACATAACTTAATTGCACTCTCAAGTTGAATTAAATAAACCAAGATACAGAACATGATACAAAGTAAGTATATTTAAGATCACTGGTATTGCCAATAATTTCAACCTCATGCTTGACATCATCAATAATATTTATATCTATTGTATGTATGCTGACATTTTGTTATGAATGTTGTGGATGTTGTGAGAGTTGGTCGCTTCTTCATTGATTTCTAGTGTAGGAAAGGGGCATCGATATTCATGTCATTATAGTATAAACATGGATGTTGTGAGTACCCTTATTCCACAATCAATTTTCTTGCCCCCAAAACCAACACCATGTTGCCAATAGGAGCCTTCCCCTATTATTCCAAGATTGTCTGAATAACGTTACTGAATGCTCCATATGCTTTATTATGATCCCCTGTAGGGCATAGATCATCAGATGTATCGTTAGTTTGGCATCCTCTCATAAGAATACCCATATCTGGTTGAATACAATGCTTCCCCTATTGCAGTTCTTCATGACCATATTCTAGATGGTGACCTTTCATATGCGCTTCAATTTCTTCCAATACAACAATCCCAATGTTGACAAGCATGTGAACTCTAGAGTTAACCTTTCACCAAAAATATGAAATAGAGTGATCTTAATTTTATCAGACTCAGTTTTAGCCTCATTGGTTCTTTTTCTTAAGACTTCCAATACCAATTCCAATGGTATGAATTTGTTCTTTGAAAAATGTGTACTTTTGAAGGAGAATAATCTACAATTTTCCATATTCAAATTTCAGACCCAGAGCAAGTGGATGTTTGGGTTTGGCCAAAAGTAGCATAATCTGTTATTGTTTTGGGAAGAGGCTAGTTTGTGGCATAGCTTTAGCAATAATGGATTAGGAGGATCTCTTCATACCTATGTTGTATGATGCATCTAGTGCATCCTTACTGTATTTTTGGATGAAATGTGTTTCAAGAGTGCCCTGGGTTATCAAGACAGATATGGGTGAATGTGAGTTCCACACTATGGTGATGGAAACATTGTAAGAAAATAGTGTAGACCTCCTAGGGCACAGTGAAAATGTTGGTACCTGGAGCTTTAGCCCTGCACTTCCCTAGCTAAAAAAATAAATGCATAAAATATTCCTACCATTGTCATTGTTATTTATTGGCATACTATACACATAATTTGGTGGATTCAATATACAATCTATAGGGTCTTATATTTTCCTAGAAAATGTCTATTATTTCCTGTCAATTCCTACCCAACCTCCAAAATAATGTTGTTGGAATTGTACGTTTGGGAGAGAGCATTCTCTCTATGGAGGACAAGTCTGTTAGAAAATTATATATTACGGAGTAATGGAACACATAAAATATTGCAGAAATATAAACACAGAGAATGCACAAAACATGAGAGACACAGATATACGTGGTTCACCCAGTTTGGGCTACGTCCACCCCGAATAGCCAATCCTTCCTTTCTATTATCCAGCAAAATGAAGAGACACAACCTACAACAAATCCGCTGTAATATCCTCTGTTTTCTCTCACAGTCTCACCTTTCTGTTTCTCGCTCACAGAATACACATCTCAAATATAGTACCCCCATACAAAGAGAGGGGTTTCCTTATAGGGCAAAAAACCCTAAACTAAACATAAGTTCTACCGTCAGATCATCCGCCTAATGAACGGCCCAGATTGACTAGAAATTACTATAATTTTACAAGGCAATTTTACATTTGTTTTTAGCTTCGGGGGCACTGCCCCCGAGCCCCCGCCGGGGGACTGCTGGCACCCGGACCCCCAGACAAGTCCCCCTCACACCCCCCCCCCCCCCCCCCCCCCCCCGCGTGGAGGGGTGTACAAACTTCCTGGGGTATACATCTGGTTGAAACAAATACCTCTGAACAATCATGCTCCACACACAACAATCTCCCACTTGGAGAATGATTGTAGAAACTCCACCGTTGCTTCATTTGCTGGACAATGACTCCTCTTTGGACCTAGCTATTTCTCATCTTCATCGTCATCCTTGAAGACCAATTGAAACTGAGCATATTCTCAGTTTTTCCCTGGTTACAACTTTTGTTAGCATATCTGCAGGATTCTGGCTAGTGTGTATCTTTTCCAGCTTCAACTCTCCATCTTCCAACATTGATCGTATGAAATGGTACTTGAGCTGTATGTGTTTAGTCCTAGAATGAAATGCTGAGTTCTTTGCAAGATGAATGGCACTTTGACTATCACTATATAACGTGCGCATATCATGCTCCTTACCCAATTCACCCATAAACCTTTGTAACCAAATCATTTCTTTACTAGCCTCTGTAGCAGCAACATACTCTACTTCTCTTGTTGAAAGTGCAACAACACTTTGGATTTTTGAAACCCAACTGACAGCTGTTCCTCCAACAGTAAATACATATCCTATAGTGCTCCTCCTGTTATCTCTATCACCTGCCATATCTGCATCAACATATCCTTGTAGGGAGATGTTTGAACCACCAAAGCATAATGCTTTATTTGTGGTACCTTTCAAATATCTGAGAATCCATTTTACTGCCATCCAATGTTCCTTTCCTAGATTGTTCATGTACCTGCTTACAACTCCCACTGTATGTGCAATATTAGGCCTTGTGCAGACCATTGCATACATTAAGCTTCCAACTGCTGATGCATATGGAACTTTAGACATATAATCCATGTCTTCTTGGGTCTTTGGGCACATTTCCTTGCTAAGTTTGAAATGGCTAGCAAAAGGTGTAATAACTGGTTTTGCATTGTGCATGTTCAATCTTTTCAACACCTTTTGTATGTACTCATTCTGAGACAATGTTAATTTACGATTTTTCCTGTCTCTAGTTATTCTCATACCAAGGATTTGTTTTGCAGCTCCCAAATCCTTCATTGCAAATGAATTTGCCAATTTTCTTTTGAGCACATTTATTTCCTGCATGTTAGATCCTGCAACAAGCATGTCATCTACATACAATAACAATATAATATAGCTGCCATCATTTTGATTTTTCAAATAAACACAATGATCAGAGTGACATCTAGTATAACCTTGTTCAGACATAAACTTGTCAAATTTTAGATACCACTACCTTGGAGCCTGCTTTAAGCCATACAAGCTCTTCTTCAACCTGCCCACTAGCTTCTCCTTCCCTTTCACCTCATATCCTTGTGGTTGCTGCATATATATCTCTTCCTCCAAATCCCCATGGAGAAAGGCTGTCTTTACATCTAACTGCTCAAGATGTAAATCTTCAGCTGCTACAAGACTTAAAATGGTTCTGATTGAAGTCATTTTAACAACAGGAGAAAATATTTCATCAAAATCAATACCTTTCTTCTGTGCAAACCCCTTCACCACAAGTCTAGCTTTATACCTCTGTTTTCCTCCATCTTCTTCCTTCAGCCTGTAAACCCATTTATTCTTCAATGTAGTTTTTCCTACAGGCAACCTGACTAAATCCCAAGTCTGGTTATGCATTAAGGAGTCCATCTCTTCTTCCATGGCTACCTCCCACTTCTTCCTGCTTTCAACCTACATTGCTTCTTCATAACATTCGGGTTCACCGGAATCAGTGAACAATAAATAATATAATGAAGGAGAGTATCGTTCAGGGGGTCTACTTATCCTGGTAGATCTTCTAACACTACTTTCAGGTGTTTGGGGTGCCTGTTGTTGTTGTGGTGGTTGTTGTTGTGGTGGTTGTTGTTGTTGTGGTTGTTGATTATTATTATTTTCAGGCACCTTTCCTTTTTCAGTGATTTCATCAAGAACTGTGTATTCCTTGTTTTCCTTTTCCTGTTTCTTTTCCTGCAACTGATTCTTATACAAGACCTTTTCATTGAATATTACATCTCTGCTCCTAATGATTTTATGATTTTCGTATTCATATAAGCGATAACCAAAATCATTAACACCATATCCAATAAAGGTACATTTCTTTGACTTTGCCTCAAGCTTTGTTCTATTTTCTTTATCAATATGGACAAAGGCCTCACAACCAAAAGGCTTTAAAAAGGAGTAGTTTACCTTTTTACCTGTCCATGCTTCCTCTGGAACACCACCATCCAAGGAACTTGAAGGCCCTCTGTTTATTAGATAAACAACAGTATCTACAGCATCTGCCCAAAACTGTAAAGGCAATCCTGCATGCAATTGTTGGAAATAATACTGAGAGGGGGGGGGTGAATCAGTATTATCAGATCAATCAAACTTTTCAATGCTCAGAAACATATACGCTACTTCAGTTAGGTGAACCAGCGTGTACACGCTACTGTGGTTAAGTAAAACAGCGTATAAGAAGAAAACTCATAATTTAGTTAGCTTATTCTTCAGTTAAGTTCATCAGGACATTATTCACCACATTAACAGTAAGCAGGTACAGTATAACAGAACAGATCAAAAACCACACACATGAACACCAAGATATAAGGTGGAAACCCAATGTGGGTGAAAACCACCTGCTGCAAGATGTCTCTATCTTTCTTTAATAAGAAACTTCAGTTTACAATATTTTGTACTGGTGCAGCCTTGTACCAGTACGCAGGCTACAACCTGCAGAAGGCTACAACCTTCTCTCGTTCTCCAAACTTCCTTGGAAGGGAGCTCCAACCCCCTTTGCTCTTGTACTAGCCAAGATACTAGTACGTAGGTGCTGGCCTACAATCTTCTTTCTTTCAGGTATCACTTTTCATACATTTTCAGACTGGATATTCCTGAAGCACATCATTCAATCTGTAGAACCCAATTCATTCAACTTTCATAACAGATCCATGAAGCATAAAACAACCAATACTAGAATTATCAAACTTTGAATCACTGAACCACTGAACCCTGTCAATCACCAGATACCAGAACCCAGAGCAGTCTACAGAACTCTGCAATAACAGTCAGATCCAACTGCAAAACCCAAAAATAAGCTTTAAGAGATATACGCTACTTCAATGAGCGAAACCCGCGTGTACACGCGCTTTTACTTAAGCCAACCTGCGTACAGATCTAAAAATAGATTCTCTCAACTTGCAGCTGTACCAGACATCAGTTAGATCCAGAACATAATATTGCGACAGTATGCAGATCTAGAAATACGCATAATCAACCATATCATAATAGAGCATTTCAAACCATTAGATCCCGATTTGTCCTTAGATCTAGTCTTCCATCCGCCGATGTGATTTCTCCTTAGCTCATATCAAGCAACCCGAACCCTGCATATCAGATCTCTTTCTCTCTTAGATATTCAAGCCTTGTCAAAAGATGATCTTGCCTAATGATCTTCTTCTCCTTATATAGCCTTAGGCCTTTCTCAATACCAAGAGCCAAAACCATAGTAACACAATACCATCAACTTTAAAACTAGGGATCGACACGCCCGTCGAGACATAATGGTCCGAAATCATAGGCACAACTTCCAAGGACTAACCACCATGGACCAAAGGAACCTTTCCACATACACGCGCTTTTTCTGAATCAAACTAGCGTGTACACGCGACTTGGGCTTAACGAAACGGCGTGTATGAGCTTCCTTGGCATGCTGTACTGAGATCTGTCTTCTGATTAAGTTGCCATCACCTGTACCAACTTCTGAGTGAGTTGCCATCAAGGACAACACTTAAATCATAATGCCAACAATCTCCCCCTTTGGACTTGATGGCAACCACCACACCAAGTCACTCTCCCCCTTTGACATCAAGGGCAAAGGGCTGTGCTCCCCCTGAGGACATGCTGATACCTCTGCTTGGCTGTGCTGACTCGTGCTCCCCCTGACAGTAGGCCAGATCTGCAAAAGATGTTCTTCAACAAGAACCAAGACTTATACACCATAAGGGACCGTCCTATCACCAAAAGACTCAATACATACATCCATACTCCCTACCAAGAGGGGACATATCAGAAACAACCAATTATATTACAGCATTCATCCCAGGCATAGTGGGGAAACCAACATAGGCCGTTACATGACCTTGACACCATAAAAGAAATATGACAAGAGAGATACATGACATAGAGACAACAGATCTAGACCAAGACTTAGGAAAGGCACCAGCAGCATCTGATAAACATCTTGTTAGATCAGCAACCAGGATTTCTTTCTGAGCTCCTTCTCCTGAAACCAACAACCAAAACATCTGAATGCCAACAATGCTTTATGAGACTTTTAAGCTGCTCCCCCTGAACCTGTGCCTGTTGCACTCCCTGAAACTGTGCCTGAAGAATTCTGACATTCCCATTGCTGTTCAGAACTCCAGAGTTTTTCCCTTGCTGTTCAGAACTTCATATACGCGATTTTTCCTGTATAAAACAGTGTATGTACGCGGATATACTTTCTGCAACAAGCGTCCAACATATACGCGACTTACCCATCATGAAACCGCGTGTATACGCGCATATCCCTTCCGTAACCTGCGTATACCAACTTTTCTGTAGAACAAACAAACTTCAACAACAGGATGAAGCATCAACTACTCCCAGCTTTTGTCTGAGATATTCAAAAGTTTCCCTGGGCAGTGGTTTTGTGAGAATATCAGCAACTTGCTCCTTAGAAGGAACATACTCCAACTTGACCTTCTGCTCAAGCACTTGTTCCCGAAGAAAATGGTACTTGATTGGTATGTGCTTGGTCTTTGAGTGCATGACTGGATTCTTTGAAATGCTGATTGCACTTGTATTATCACATAAGATAGAGACAGGTGGAGTGCAAGTGATTTGAAAGTCCTGCAAGGTCTGCATCATCCAAAGAAGTTGTGTGCAACAAGATGCTGCAGCCACATATTCTGCTTCAGCTGTAGATAAGGCAATCGAACTTTGTTTCTTGCTGAACCAAGATACTAATCTGGAACCCATGAAGAAAGCACCTCCACTTGTGCTTTTCCTATCATCCACACTTCCAGCCCAATCTGCATCTGTGTAAGCATGAAGAGTGAGATCTGTATTTCTAGGATACCATAAGCCATAGTTTTGGGTCCCTTGAAGATATTTGAAGATTCTTTTGACTGCCTGAAGATGAGTTTCCTTTGGGTTGGCTTGAAATCTTCCAACCATTCCTACTGCATGTGTAATATCTGGTCGAGTACCTGTCAAATAAAGCAAACTCCCAATCATGGATCTATAAGTGGGTTGGTGAACTGCTGCTGATTCATCATTTGCACTGAGGCTGCATCCTGTAACCATGGGTGTACATACTGGCTTTGACTCTTCCATGCCATACTTCTTCAAGATCTGCTTGAGGTATTTGGTTTGAGACAAGAAGATACCTCCTTCATTTTGTTGGATTTGCAATCCAAGAAAATATGTCAATTCTCCAAGAAGTGACATTTCGAATTCTTTCTGCATAACCAAGGCAAAGTTTTGACTCATGGTCTCTTCATTGCTGCCAAAAATAATATCATCTACATAAACAACAAGAATTAGCAATTTGTTATTTTCAACTTTTATATAGAGATTGCTATCTGCTGATCCTTTTGAAAAGCCTTGTTGGTGAAGATATTTGTCCAACCGATAGTACCAAGCCCTTGGAGCTTGTTTGAGTCCATAGAGTGCCTTTTTCAATCTGCATACAAGGTTTGGATCATTCCCAAGAATGAAACCATCTGGCTGCTCAATATATACTTCTTCTTCTAAGTCTCCATTCAGGAAGGCTGATTTCACGTCCATTTGAAATACCTTGAAATTTTGAAAGCTTGAGAGAGCAAGGAACATTCGGATGGCCTCTAGTCTTGCCACAGGAGCAAAGGTCTCTTCAAAATCTATTCCTTCTTGCTGTGCATACCCTTTACAAACAAGTCTGGCCTTGTTTCTAATTACTTCTCCATTTTCATTTAATTTATTCTTGAAGACCCATTTTGTTCCTATTACATTCTTATCTTTTGGTCTAGGAACTAATTCCCAAGTGTTGTTCTTTTCGATTTGCTCAAGTTCTTCATCCATTGCTTTGACCCAACATTCATCTTTGCATGCCTCTTTCACATTTTGTGGTTCAATGGAGGAGAGTAGTGCCAAGTAGCTTGAAGCTTCTGCAAGTGTCCTTCTTGTTTGTACTCCTGCTTCTTTCTGCCCCACAATCTGAGTTTCTGGATGATTCTTTTGGACATATCTGGATGGAGTCTTCTCTTCCGTTCTTGTCTGCTCCTCTGGTTCTTCTTGAGATTCTTCTTCTTCTTGAGGTTCTTCTTCTTCATTATTTCGCCTTTGAGAGTAACCTTCATCTTCTTCAATGTCTTCATGATGAACTTGCCTAGGAATATATCCCTTCTCATCAACCACTATATCAATACTGTCAACAATTCTGCCAAGTCTTTTATTGTAGCACTTGTATGCTTTGCTATGTGGAGAATAACCAAGAAGAATGCCCTCATCTGCTCTAGGTTCAAGTTTGCCAAGTTGCTCATCAGTATTCTTGATATAACATTTGCTCCCAAAGATTTTGAAGTGCTTCACGGAAGGAGTTTTACCACTCCAAAGCTCATGAGGTGT
The DNA here is from genome assembly GCA_031772625.1 of Pinus tabuliformis. Taxonomy (NCBI): domain Eukaryota; kingdom Viridiplantae; phylum Streptophyta; class Pinopsida; order Pinales; family Pinaceae; genus Pinus; species Pinus tabuliformis. The sequence goes on from CM062819.1 coordinate 940,558,497, forward strand.
TTGAGTGCTGTTTACTCGAACATTTGTTTTGTTAAGAATAATAACAGCAGCATGTGCAGCTTCACCCCAGAAGGTTGCAGGAGTACCTGATTCATCGAGCATAGCACGAGCCATTTGTTGGATAGTTCTGTTCATTCTTTCCACAACCCCATTTTGCTGAGGAGTTCTAGCTGTAGAGAATTCTCTTCTTATCCCATGTTCATCGCAGAAATCGAAAAATTCATTTGATGTGAACTCCCCACCTCTGTCAGATCTGAGGCACTTAATTTTGTGTCCTGATTCATTTTCAGCCAATGCTTTGAAGGATTTGAATTTTTCGAATGCTTCATCTTTGTGCTTCATAAGCCCTAACCAAACAAACCTTGAGAAATCATCAATGAATAATATCAGATATTCTTCTCCTCGAGGTGTCCTTTTCCTAAATGGACCACATACATCTGTATGGACTAGCTCAAGAGGCAAGCTAGCTGATCCTTCCTTCTCTGGAAAGTTAGTTCTGGTTTGCTTTCCAAACTGACAAGATTTGCATATGGTGTTGTCTGGAATTTTGATATCTGGAAGATCGCGAACTGCCTGATATTTGCATGCTTTCCTTATTTGTGAGAAACTTAGATGTCCCAACCTTCGATGCCATAACCAGTGCTCTTCATCCTTGCTAAGATAGCATTGTTGTTGTCCTTCTTCAAATATGTACAGATTATTTGGAGTTCTTTTGCCTTGAGAACTGTTTTTCCTGTATCAAGATCACGAACAAGACATCCATTCGATCTAAAAATAACCTCGGTTTTTTGATCACACATCTGGCTGACACTTAGAAGATTATGCTTCAATCCATCAACATATAAAACATTTCCAGCCTTGACCTTTTCTTTCAAAGGAGCAATACCTTTTCCTTTTATAGTTGCAGGAGTATCATTTCCAAAAGAAACTTTCTTTCCCTTTTCTAAAGTAGAATAAGATTCAAGTTTTTCTTTATCACCTGTCATATGTTTCGAACATCCACTGTCAATGTACCATAGATTTTCCTGTCCTTCTGCATAAAATGCTATCCCACATCTTTCTGTTTGAGGTTCCTTTATTCTCCATGTTTTGGTGCTTATGGCTTGTTCCTTTTTCTCCTGAAACCTGCTCCTGCATTCAGAGTCTTTATGACCAAAATTATTGCAAATAGAACATTCAACTTCATTTTCAAGAACCGAAAAGTTGTTATAGGTCCTTTTTGTAATCCCTGTCATACTTCTTTGTTTTTGAGCTTCCCTAGTCATGATTGTTTTATATGCAACACATTGAGCTGCTCTGTGACCAAAGTTGTGGCAAGAAAAGCATTGTCCATTGAAGAAGCTTCTGCGGTTATTGAATCTACCAGCCAACTGATTGTAATTTCTATTTTCATCTATTCTTGAGCCAAACTGAGAAGATTTTACCTGTGGTTGGTTGTAGCTTTTGTTCATCCTTAAGGAGGATTGTCCCTGATAGTTTCTGTTTGTAATTCGTCCCTGCTTTACCTGATTATCTTCATTGTTCTTCCGCTCATTTCTTCTTGCTGCATCAAGATAACTTTTTGAGGTGGATGCTTGAGAGGTTTCTCCATTATAGCCCAAACCTGTCTTGTTTAGAGGAGACCGCTGCACACTGATAATCTCATCCAAAGTTTCAGATCCTTTGACAAATTTAAGATTAATAGCTTTTGTTTTCTCAATTTCTTTTCTGAGACCAACAATTTCACCTTCTAGTTTTTCAAGATGTTTTTCCTTTTCATCAATCTGAAATTGCAAAGTATCAATGATCACATTCTTTTCTTCTATGCCTCTCTTGAGTCTAGTGATTTCATTATAGAGATTATCCACATCTACAGCATCCTCATAATCATCATCTTCAAATGCCATTAACAGCTTATATTTATTACCTTGTTCATCTTCATCACTGTTTGATAAGCCATCACTATCTTCATGGGTGTAGTAGCTTTTCTTATTTGCACTTTGTTTCTTGTTCCATCTAGCAGGTTCTTTTCCTTTATCCTTATAAGGACATTTTGCAGCATAATGACCTACTCTCCCACAAGCAAAGCATTTGAAAGGTAGCTTACCTCTGAACCTTCCAGAACCCCTTTGAAGATTTCTGACAAAATTTGATTCTTCTTCCTCTTCTTCTGGAACATGGCTTGCTTCATAGTAATCTTCTTTTCCTGATGCCTTAAAAGCAGCTTCCCTTCTGTCAGATGGACCTCCCTTTCTCATTTCATAAGCGGTTAGAATTCCATGTAGCTGAGACATAGTGAGAACACGGAGATTTTCTTTTTCTTCTATTGCAGATACTTTAGATTCAAACTTGGGGGATAATGATCTTAGAATCTTTTGAACTACTATAGTTTCTCTTATTTCTTCACCCAAATTTTTCATACAATTAACAATCTCATCTACCCGAAGAAAATAATTAGCCACACTTTCATCATTATACATCTTGAGAGTCTCATATTGAATCCTGAGAGTTTGAAGTTTAGCTTGCTTTACCTGTTCATCTCCTTCATAGCTAGTGATCATTTTGTCCCATATTTCTTTTGCTGATTTGAAGTGCATGACCTTCATGAATTCTGTTTGAGATATACTTCCTAATAGAGTACTGACTGCTTTTGCATTTGTTTCATACTTCTTTTTCTCAGCTGGATCTGTAGGAGTAGCTGAAGGAAAAGCATAGCCTGTTTCTACAATGTTCCAAACTTCTGTACCAAGAGATTGAAGATATGCAGTAACTCTTACCTTCCAATAATTGAAATTTGTCCCATCAAAAATCGGTGGCCTGATTGATGCTTCTTTCTCGTAGTGCTCATGATGAATGATCTACCTTCAAGCGATCAAGCTTCTCTGAAGGACCTGCTCTGATACCAATTGTTGGAAATAATACTGAGAGGGGGGGGGGTGAATCAGTATTATCAGATCAATCAAACTTTTCAATGCTCAGAAACATATACGCTACTTCAGTTAGGTGAACCAGCGTGTACACGCTACTGTGGTTAAGTAAAACAGCGTATAAGAAGAAAACTCATAATTTAGTTAGCTTATTCTTCAGTTAAGTTCATCAGGACATTATTCACCACATTAACAGTAAGTAGGTACAGTATAACAGAACAGATCAAAAACCACACACATGAACACCAAGATATAAGGTGGAAACCCAATGTGGGTGAAAACCACCTGCTGCAAGATGTCTCTATCTTTCTTTAATAAGAAACTTCAGTTTACAATATTTTGTATTGGTGCAGCCTTGTACCAGTACGCAGGCTACAACCTGCAGAAGGCTACAACCTTCTCTCGTTCTCCAAACTTCCTTGGAAGGGAGCTCCAACCCCCTTTGCTCTTGTACTAGCCAAGATACTAGTACGTAGGTGCTGGCCTACAATCTTCTTTCTTTCAGGTATCACTTTTCATACATTTTCAGACTGGATATTCCTGAAGCACATCATTCAATCTGTAGAACCCAATTCATTCAACTTTCATAACAGATCCATGAAGCATAAAACAACCAATACTAGAATTATCAAACTTTGAATCACTGAACCACTGAACCCTGTCAATCACCAGATACCAGAACCCAAAGCAGTCTACAGAACTCTGCAATAACAGTCAGATCCAACTGTAAAACCCAAAAATAAGCTTTAAGAGATATACGCTACTTCAATGAGCGAAACCCGCGTGTACACGCGCTTTTACTTAAGCCAACCTGCGTACAGATCTAAAAATAGATTCTCTCAACTTGCAGCTGTACCAGACATCAGTTAGATCCAGAACATAATATTGCGACAGTATGCAGATCTAGAAATACGCATAATCAACCATATCATAATAGAGCATTTCAAACCATTAGATCCCGATTTGTCCTTAGATCTAGTCTTCCATCCGCCGATGTGATTTCTCCTTAGCTCATATCAAGCAACCCGAACCCTGCATATCAGATCTCTTTCTCTCTTAGATATTCAAGCCTTGTCAAAAGATGATCTTGCCTAATGATCTTCTTCTCCTTATATAGCCTTAGGCCTTTCTCAATACCAAGAGCCAAAACCATAGTAACACAATACCATCAACTTTAAAACTAGGGATCGACACGCCCGTCGAGACATAATGGTCTGAAATCATAGGCACAACTTCCAAGGACTAACCACCATGGACCAAAGGAACCTTTCCACATACACGCGCTTTTTCTGAATCGAACTAGCGTGTACACGCGACTTGGGCTTAACGAAACGGCGTGTATGAGCTTCCTTGGCATGCTGTACTGAGATCTGTCTTCTGATTAAGTTGCCATCACCTGTACCAACTTCTGAGTGAGTTGCCATCAAGGACAACACTTAAATCATAATGCCAACAGCAATCTCATGCACCTTGCACGCTCCATGATTGTTCTGTTCATCCTTTCTGACACACCATTTTCTTGTGGTGTTCTTGGAACTATCTTCTCTCTGCGAATTCCATGCTCTGAACAGTACCTATCAAACTCTTTGCTGCAATATTCACCTCCATTGTCTGATCTAAGACACTTCAATTTCTTTCCTGTCTCAATCTCAACCAAAGCTTTCCATTTCTTGAAAGTATCAAATACATCAGATTTATTCTTAATACAATAAATCCAAGTTTTTCTAGTTGCATCATCAATAAAAGTAACATAATAACGAGAGCCACCGAGAGATGATACCTGAGCAGGTCCCCATACATCTGTATGCACAAGCTCTAATTTTTCATTCTTCTTTTCTTTCCCAACTCTGAGAAATCTGACTCTCTTCTGTTTTCCATAAATGCAATTCTCACAGAAGTCCAAATCAACATTCTTCAAACCCGGTAACAAATTCCTTGAGTGAAGAATCTTCATCCCCTTTTCACTCATGTGTCCGAGCCTATGATGCCATAATGCTGCATCTGCTCCTTTGGAAGTTAAAGCATTAACAGAGTTAGAAATACCATTGCATAAATACAATGTACCAACCTTTTCACCTTTTGCTATTACTAGGGCTCGTTTGGTGACCTTCCAAGCTTTATCTGTGAAAGTTGTCACACAACCTTCACCGCCTAACTGCCCTGTTGAAATCAGATTTTTCTTTAGATCTGGAACATGCCTTACCTCCTTTAATAGCCATTGGTTTCCATTCTGCTGTTTTACAAGAACCTTACCCATTCCAACGATTTTACAGGGTTTATCATCACCCAGACGAACTTGTCCAAAATCTCCTTGAACATAGTCATGAAAGTATTTCTTATCAAGTGTGGCATGGAATGAAGCCCCTGAATCTACCACCCAGGAATCAGTAATATTTTCGAAAGAAAGAATCAAAGCATCTTGTAACACCTCACCTGTCACATTTGCTTCATGATTGTTTTCTTGCTGTGCATCTCCTTCTTTTCCCTTCCGAGATCTACAATCTTTCTTTAGGTGTCCTTTCTTTCCACATTTCCAGCACACTATCCCCGATCTGGACTTGGATCTGCCTTTCCTTGATTTACTGCGATATCCTTAGCTCTTTCCTCTTTCCATTTTTCTTCCTCTAGACTCTGCACTCAAAGCATTTCCCGATGTCTCACCGGAGCTTTTCCGTCGCATTTCCTCGCTAAGGATAGCACCGACAACATCATCAAACTTTAAAGTACTAGATCCAGAAACGGAGTTACTAATGGCCATTACCAAACCATTCCAACTTTCTGGTAATGATCACAAGAATAACAGAGCTCTAACTTCATCATCAAAGTTTACCCCTACAGAACTTAACTGACTTGTAACTGTATTAAAATCATTTAAATGGTTTGCAACAGATCCACCTTCCAACATATTCATATTAAATAACCGTTTCATAAGAAATACCTTGTTTGAGGCCGAGGGTTTTTCATATAGCTTCGACAACGTCTGCATCAAACCCTCTGTCGTGGTTTCCTTCAAAATGTTGAAGGCGAATGACACAGCAAGGCACAACCGTATTGTGTCAAGTGCCTTTCTATCGAGAAGGTTCCATTCTTCGTCTTTCATACCCGTCGGCATCTTTGTTTTTCCGCCCAATGGTAGGTATAGATATTTCTGATACAGATAATCTTCCATCTGCATCTTCCACAGCGAGAAGTTTTGGCCGTTAAATTTCTAGACCCTAAACTTACCATCTTCCGCCATTGCTCCCACTCGAACCAGGAACCCTTCTTTCCTGCCAGTTTATCAGCCAAATAGACCTTTGGCTCTGATACCAGTTGTTAGAAAATTATATATTACGGAGCAATGGAACACATAAAATATTGCAGAAATATAAACACAAAGAACGCACAAAACACGAGAGACACAGATATACGTGGTTCACCCAGTTTGGGCTACGTCCACCCCAAACAGCCAATCCTTCCTTTCTATTATCCAGCAAAATGAAGAGACACAACCTACAACAAATCCGCTGTAATATCCTCTGTTTTCTCTCACAGTCTCACCTCTTTGTTTCTCGCTCACAGAATACACATCTCAAATACAATACCCCCATACAAAGAGAGGGGTTGCCTTCTAGGGCAAAAAACCCTAAACTAAACATAAGTTCTACGGTCAGATCATCCGCCTAATGAACGGCCCAGATTGACTAGAAATTACTATACTTTTACAAGGCAATTTTACATTTGTTTTTAGCTTCAGGGGCACTGCCCCCGAGCCCCCGCCGAGGGACCGCTGGCCCCCGAACCCCCGGACAAGTCCCCCCCGCACCCCCCCGCGTGGAGGGGTGTACAAACTTCCTGGGGTATACATCGGGTTGAAACAAATACCTCTGAAAAATCATGCTCCACACACAACAAAGTCATGCAGGTTGTCATGCCCAACTGTAATGACACTATTGTGGAGATAACCACAATCTGCAAGCTTTCTTTGTGGCATCTGCACACATTCAATTCTATCCACAAATCATTTTTCTCTAGGGAAACCAAAGGCTTCTATTACAGGATTTGCAAACCTTCTATTGTGAAATTTGTAAGCCTTCCTTTGCAGAAACTTATAAGTTGTGAACTTCCATAAACTTCACCTCAAGTTTTAACTTTTTACAACACTACATACTTCAAGTACAACATTGCAAATACTCAGACTCCCTTATTATAACATTTTGTAAGGAGAACATATTCCGTCTAGCTCATTGAAGAGTTCTAATACAAAAGTGCCCACTCAACTTCTAACCTCTGGAGAAAATAAGGAAATCACATTTACTAGACCAATACTTGCAAAACAAATTAACAATATCGAAACAAAACAAGTGAGAAGGAGAAGGGGATAGAGGAAATTTTAAATGAAAATCTAACCAGATGCATTGAATATGACGAGGAAAAATTATACAGAACAAAAAAAAATATATACTTCTTATTTAGCTTTATTCTTTTTATGCTGATAAGAAAGAGGATGAAATTAGACTTTTGGTTAGCTTTATTCTTTGTAAGCATAGATGAATTAAGATGGATGAAATCAAACTTTTGGTTAGCTTTATTCTTTATATGCATAGATGAAATAAGATGAGCTTAAATGAAAAACTTTATGAAAATTCATAATGGTTCATACTAACATTTGGTTTAATAAAGTATTTTATGAACAAACTATAGTGTAATTGAATTAGTGAAACTAAATACATAATTACCGTGTCTTTCCTTCACCTTAAAGGCAAGTGCAACCTTGTAAACATGAAGGCAAAGGCAAGTGTCTACCATTACCATTGAATGTTAAGGTGGTCATCTTATATTTTAACAACTCCTTCACCTTAAAGGTAAATTCAACGTTTTTGACATGAAGTTGAAGGAAAGACCATACCAAATGTTGTACACATGAAGACAAAGGAGAGATCCTACCTTCACCATGGAATGTGAAGTTAGTATTGTTATCTTTGAGAAACTCTTACCTTCACCTTGAAGTAAAATGCAACATTGTAGACATGAAGACAAAGGAAATATTCCACCTTTTCCATGGAATGTGAAGTCATCATCTTATCTTTATCAACTCATCAACAATATTTTTCCTTTATGTCCAGAGTCATTCCTCTTGTCCAAAATTCTGAATAATCCAGCATATGAAAATATTATTTCCTATGTCGAAGTTTTTATTATTGAGCATGCAAAGACAATATAAAATGACTATATGACTCGGCTTTCTCGAATTCCATATTTTCCCTCTTCTTGACTCGAGTGATCAGTAAGTTGGAAATGAATGAATGAAGTCAAAATTATATCAAAGAAATTGACACTTCTCATCCAAGACATTTTTAGAGTTTCTATGATCACTTTTGTTTTCCCCATTCTAGCTCTGAATGGCATTTTGTTTACTAATTTTGATCTTCAATTATTTCTTATATGTCATGATTTTTCTCTAATTACGCCATAAGGCGTTCCCTCTAGGATGAACTTCCCTAGCTGCCACTCTACACTCATATGCACCACCAAATTCAATGTTAGATTATTGAAAGTTCTTACACCCTTAGATCTCATTGCTTTAACTATCAACTAAATATTGATTTGTGTAACTGTTCAACTTGTTGATCTTTATTATAACCCATGAACATATTGCAGGTGGTACGGAATTCATCCCTTCCAGTTGTTAAAATTTTCAATGAGCCTCTCAATTGCCAGGAAAGGAAGCAAGACTAGTAGGAAATGCAAGAAAATCATAGCGACGTTGTTCTTCAGGTATATATTTGTATATATCTCTCTTGTGTTTTCTTGTGATTGTGAATGTATGTGTGGTGAAACTGATGGAAAATGCTTTGACAAGTAGAAATCAAAGTTGAAGAAGAAAATATGCTTTTCCCCAAATGTGGTGGAGCCTCTATGCAACAATAAAGAATACAGATAGAGGAGAAAAAATATAGTTCCTAGGATGATTTATTCAAGTGGAGAGCTAGTGAATTACGAGTCACCAAGGCCTACCATTTGTATCCACGAGTTCATTTTTGTGTTGGAATATGGGGTGGCAGACATTTTACCCTCTAAGTGAGATCTCAATATCAAAAATTTTGTATGCTCTAACAACCTTGGTCTTCCAGTGTCGGTCATTTATTTTAATGCTCAGAAGGAAAAAACAGGTAGAAGATGTTGAAGGTTACCATATGTTAAATTATTTTGGAGCATATGTTTTTATTATATAATTGGTGATCTCACTATCCTAAACAAAAGACATGAACGAATCAGACATCCATGTTTATTTGTTGAACTGCACAATTACTGTGCCCTCTATGCTTTGTTCTTTTCACAAATTAATTGGGTAGAAACAAGGGCATGAATCCATGTGAACCAGACACTCTCATTTATCTCCTCAGCAACCATGTTGTTCGCTCTACATTCTGCTTCTTCAGAAGTTAATTTGGTAAAAATAAGAATGCCAATCTTTATCTAGTTCAAAATTTTAAAAGTTTAGGTGTTTTTAGTTGCTTGTCACTGTAAAGTGACCAAGTATTTTCTGCATAATCTTGTCAATAATGTAAAAAAATTCTAATACAGACTTCTAGAAACTTTGGCACTAAGTTTATATTTTTTTCCAATATAGTATGTGTTTTAGTATATAAATATCTTTTTCAATTTCAAAAATCTTAATGCTGGACATTTTGAAGGGATTTATATCTCAATGGTAATTATGAATTGATTTATATCTCAGTGGTAATTATGAAGTGATCTATATTTCAGTGGGAATTTTGAAATATGCAACTTGTTCTAGAATGACAGGGTTTTATACAATGCAAATTGTTCTAGAATAATAAGATATTATTCATAATTTTAGGTAGAAAATCCTTATAATGAATCAAGTTTTTATTTATATATTTTACTTATATGTGCAGAATTTTTTTTTAGCAATTTTGAAATATAGAATTTATTCTATATTTAATTCAAAAATGCTAATAAAAAAATATATATTTGTTAAATGTTTTTTATTAAAAAATTTAAAGTAATTAATCACATTTACAAAATCTATTAAAAAAATTATATTCAAATTTTAAAGAAAATACATATATTATATATTATTATAATTTATAATATACACTTTTATATGATATTTGTAATTTTGTAAAGAGTAACATTATTAATTTCATGTTTATAAAATTAATTAATTTACAATTTTATATAATATTTATAATTCTATATATTAATATTAATTCATTATTCCTCTTTATTGATATTAAATTGAGATAACTCTTTAAATATTAATAGATTTGTTTATTTACTATAAAATATAATAATGTATTATTATATTTATTTCCATATATGTTTATATTATGTGTTATATTGTTATTATGATTTTTAATATTTCTATATAATTATTAATATAATAATTTTTTATTTTTAAAATTGAATTGAGTGGTTTTAATAGTTAAAAGCATGTATTTTTTTTATAAAAAAAATTGTATATCTAAATTGAAAAGGTTTGTTTTTATAATATAAGAGGATTTTATATATTAATTTGGGTATCTTGTCACACAAATAAAAGAGTTTACTACACAACTCACTTAAAGTTTGAACTCTTAATATTTTGAAACTCTAATTGTGTTTAGAAAATCCCTATAACATAATATTATGGAAATGTTGTCCTTTAACATTACATTTAAAATAATAAAATAATAATTACATCTACCAATTGAAAAACGGTAATAACACAAGAAAATGTTTCAATGGTACTTTAATTTCCACCTTAATTTCACATTAGCTTTATTCGTAAGATAAAGTAATTGCAACTTGTTGTAGAATAAGAAGATTTTATTCAAAAATCTGGGTGAATAAGTGAATTAGGTGCTTCGTTCTTATTTATATATTTTCAAATTTTTTCATTCTAGATTAAAAATACCCCTGCTTAGCAACTTTGAAAAATAGAATTTATTCTTATATAACAAATTTTTAATTTAAAAGTTCTAATAAAAAAGGAATTTGATAAATAGTTTTTTATTACAAAATTTAAAAATAATTAATTACATTTACAAAATCTATTTAAAAAAATACATTCAAATTTTGAAGAAAATGTATATATATTATATATTATTTGTAATTTATAATATACATTTTTACATGATATTTGCAATTTTGCGAAGAGTAATGCTATTAATTTCATATTTATAAAATTAATTAATTTACAATTTTATATAATATTTATAATTCTATATATTAATATTAATTTATCTCTATTGACATTAAATCATATGGTTGAGATAATTCTTTAAGTATTAATAAATTTGTTTATTTATTCACTATAAAATATAATAATATATTATTGTATTTATTTCTATTTACATAAATTAATTAATTGTAAAATAGTTTATATGTATTATATGTTATATTTTTGTTAGAGAGGACCTTTAGGTGCTCGACTGTTAAGGACCCTTTAGGGGGCTCCACTGATAAGGACCCTTTAGGGTGCGTTAGCACACTCGACTAATAAGGACCCTTTAGGGGACTCGACTGGTAAGGAGAGGAGAGGGAGCTCGACCATAAGACCTTTAGGTACTCGACCATAAGGACCGGAGGGGCTCGACTGTTAAGGAGAGGGCCGCCATCGAGAGGAGAGGACCTTTAGGTGCTCGACTGATAAGGATGCGTAAGCAGGCTCGACTGTTAAGGCCGCCATCACCTTTAGGTGCTCGACCATTGATTTTTAGTATTTTTATATAATTTATAATAATTATTAATACAATAATTTTCAAAATTGAATGGAGTGGTTTTAATGATTAAAAGCATGTATTTTTTTTTTATAAAAAAATACATATTGAAATTGAAAAGTTCTTTTTCACAAGAAGGGGACTTCATATACTAATTTTGGGTATCTTGTCACATAAATAAAGGAGTGTACTACACAACCCACCTAAAGACTGAACTCTTAATATTTCAAAACTCTAATTGTATCTAGAAAATCTCTATAGCCTAGTATTGGGTAGATGTTATCCCTTAACATTACATTTAAAAATAATAAAATAATAATTACATCTACAAATTGAAAAATGGTAATAACAAAAAAATATTTCAATGATACTTTAATTTCCACCTTAATTTCACATTAGCTTTATACACAAGATAAAGTAATTGAAAGTAAAAAAAAAACTATTTTTTCTAATTTCATTTATGATTATTTTCTACTTTTAGTATGAGTGAGATGTGTAATTTCTTCACTACTCAATATGGAGTTAACATGTGGGATATAAAAATAATATTGATATTACAATTTAGTATAAAGGATACATGTAATTAATTGGTATGTGGTATATATATATATCTATATATATATATATATATATATATATATATATATATATATATATATATATATATATATATATTTATTTATTTATTTATTTATTTATTTTCCTAATACTTGGAATGCTCTCTCTCTCTCTCTCTCTCTCTCTATATATATATATATATATATATATAAAGAAAGGGCATGTGATTTTTTTTTTCCATTGATCCATTTTACATATTAACTCTATATTTGCTAACGGCTAAGAGGAATCAAATATCTTGAGGTGCAAGTCTTTTTTATATTTCAAAACTTGAAGAAATATTTTCACCTCTAGATATTTTGATCCCTAATAGATTTTGATGTTTTTTATAATTTTGAACAACAAACTAATAAAATGTTTGAATGATATTAAAAGAACCTTACTTTTATTTATTTTATATAATACATATATAGTTGATATTGAAATATTTTACAAACGCACACACACATACATAATTATTTTTATTATTAACATTTTTTTAAAATGTGACATGTTAATTCAATAGTAAGTATTGAAGTAATTAAAAAGCACCGAGAATAAGAACCCCTCAACTTATTTGCTCTTTTTCTCTATGTATATAAATTATGTTGAAATATTTATATTGAAATGTCAACATAGATCCATGTTAATCCCATATCTATGAAGTGCCAAGAGGGATCAAATCTCTTTTGTATTTAGTTGCTTACATTGTTTTGGTCAATCATATTACAAACACCATCAACATGGAAGGTGGAAAGCTAGAATTCGAAGAGTTGTTGGAAACAAAGATCTATATCTAGGAACATTCATTAAGCACCATATTTTTTTCCCAAATTGAATGCAATAATAAAACGAATGTCGTACTAATTGATCTTCTGACAATTTTATAGTTTTACACGCCCCCATTTTTAGTATATGGAATGATTCCAATCAATGTGAAGTATGCAGTGCATTTAACTGGTTGGATTGGACTTTTCATCCTGTCATGGTCATCAGATCAATCAGATTAATGTATTGTATGCTTCTTCTAATTCTTCTACTTCTTCTCCTTCTATAAGTAGAGTGTCTTGATAGCTTTATGATCATTTTAAAACCGGTATAAGGTCTTCTCAGGCTTTGCTTATTCCAGAACTAAGAAACTTTATACGAATTTCTTGTTCAGTGGTCGGAAGTGAATTTTGGTCATTTTTTATCACTTCTGTTATCATGGAGATGGATAAGATGACCCTCAAATGTTGCTACTTTGGGTGGAAATCGTTTGTATATTCGGCGCTTTTTTTATATACAGATTAATAATCATGTATTTTCTCAACAGTGGAGAAAATCATTGTTGATTTGATTCAACTAAAAAACAAACAAACAAACTTATATGATTTTAGTCAGATTGGTGTCAAATATATATTCATATCATTGTACAATCACTCATTCTAACCAAAACTCATGATACACATTCATTTCAAATTGTAGGTCATATGGTTTTGGTTATAACACATTCATTTCAAATTGTGGCTCATATGGTTTTGGTTATAACTTAAACTCATCATAGGCACTCATTTCAAATTGCAGCTTCTCTGGTTCATGGGATTTTACTTTGATGATAACTTAAGTAGCTAGAAGTCTCTCATTTTCATGGCTTCAAGGGATTCTCTGCAATCTCCTCTACATACTAAAACCAATGTTGTACTAATTGATCTTCTGACAATTTTGCAGTTTGCCACACCCCCATTTTCAGTATATGGAATGATTCCCAATCAATGTGAAGTATGCAATGCAATTAACTGGTTGGATTGGACTTTTCATGTTGTCATGATCATCAAATCAATCAAATTAATGTATTGTATGCTTCTTCTGCTTCTTTTTCTACTTCTTATGCTTCTATAAGTAGAGTGCCTTGACCCCTTTTTGATCATTTTTTAACCGGTCTAAGGTCTTCTCAACCTTTACTTATTCTAGAACTAAGAAATTTATATCAATTTCTTGACTAGCGGTAAGAAGTGAATTTTGGTCATTTTTTATCACTTTTTCTATCATGGAGATGGATAACAAGACCTGCAAATGTTGGTATGGAGATGGATAACAAGAACCCCAAATGTTGCTACTTTATATTCTTTATGTATACAGAATCATTTGGTGCATTTTAGGGATCACAAGAAATATAGAGTGAATATCAATTCCAACAAACTTAATCTAAAATCATAATATATAAAAGGTATCTCCAAGGATTCACATTAACTACTATCGAAGAAGACACTCCAAATGCACAAAATATCGATAGAAGCTCAAATATCGATCACCTTCGCCAAGCAACTTGAACAGGGATTTCCTTTTCTGAAATAAAAAAGACAAAATGTCAACATTTAAAGAAATTTCTCAAAAGAAATATGAATAAAGATAAATCTCCAAATTATGAGATTGTTGACTTCCTACTAGTGCCAAGAGATCGATCACTTTTTATGTGCCCGCTAGTTGATTGAATGTGTGGCAACAATCTTTGAGTCCTTGGTGTTATAGAATTTGGTTTCCCATTAGGAGTTGTTGGAAGAGAATGTCTCCATATTATAGGAGTTCACTTCCCCTGAACATCTGGACTCAACCTTGGAGAATGAACACGAAGCTTTTCTTTTGTTGACTCAATAGTAATCATGTAACTTGGAATCAATGGACTACCATGAGAATCACGTTCAATATGCCCAGTTTAGCCAAATCCAAATGAACTCTGTCTTCCGGTTTCCTACTTCTATAACATTATTTCGCCTATCCTCCTACCTGTTAGCGCTCTGTAATTTCTTAAGGCTATAAAAGAAATTGCAAAGGTAACCACAAAACAACTTGAAGTTTAGAAGCTAGCCCTTCTAAACTCAGAGAGGGATCTCTCTTTTAGATTTAGTTGTGTTTTCCTTGTAGGATTTTAGGCTAGATGTGAAAGTTCAAAGTTTGGATTTTAAAATGATTTGATTGGAATGAGAAGGAAATCCATCAAGAAATGGAGTCAAAGGGGCTTAGAGTGATCAATTTGTGGAAATACCAAGCTTAAGTGTAACAGGGCAAGATAGGCATGATGTTGGATCTTTGTAGTTTATGAAATGGAGAAGGAAGAAAATATTAAGAATCACTTCAAATATAGAGCATTTTTACCTGAATTCTATATTTAAACTTTAGTGGAAAACATTGATTATTTCTTTAAACCAGAATAGAGTATGTTGAAAAAAATTATGTACTTAATCTTCTTAAAAACAATAAAGAAATGAAAGACATATGAAAACAAAGAAAAGACAAGATTACAGTAAGAAGAAGTTCACCACACAACTATGACACATGAATCCTGTAACAGCTTTCTTGTATTAATGAAAATGGCCACCTGAGCTCGGTAAATAGTTTTACAATGAATGGTGGTCCTTCTCACTATGAATCCCAACATCAATACTTTGAATTATAAAGTATTTATACAAATTCTATCTAAATATATTGACATAAAATATCAATATTTATTACAAAATATCTCAAATATTCTTTACAAAAATAGAACAAAATTATAGGAGATATGAAACGGTTTTGACTGTTGGCACTATCCTTGAGGGTGGTTATTGATGACTGGGCCTGAAGAAGTGATGTCATGTTGTATTGTTGTTAGAGGTGAAACTATTTTACTCCAGTAGTTCACATAATTTATCCCAACGCTCTTCATTTAGGATATAAAACTTTATTAACTTCCTGTAAGTCTCATCTACCTTAGTATAATTTTGAAAATTAGCCTTGATGAGAAACAGGCGCTTGATCTCGTGCTTGATGAACAGGTTGAATTCTATAACCTCCAGAAAAGCCTTCCATGTGATGCTTCCTTTAATGCCTGCAAAATTTTATTTATCTCAGGCAATAGTGTATAACTTATGGTAGTAGTCCTTTAAACTGATCAAATGATCTCCATTTCCTATCAGTCCAGGCAATCCTTTTAGATTAAGTGCATTAAACTTTCTATGAAATTTCTGGACACTGGACTCCATGTTGTGACATTTGTTTTCTAATTGTAGCATTAGATTCCTCTTAGTGGGTACCCTTCTCACCTGTAAAATTGTTTATGTTCTATCTTCAACTTATAATTCTTCTAACTCCTCCTTGGTTTTTGAATTTAGGATCATTATCAGTGTTGTAGCATCTCCAGGCTTCTATCCCAAATCTTCCTTTATCTCTGCAACTACTTCTTTTAATTTCCTAATCAACTCTTATTCTTCAAATATAATTTGAATTGAGGGCCATATTTCATTGATGACCTCATTAATCTCTATCCATATGGTCTTCTTTTCCTGTGCCAAATTCTGGACCATCTCTCACTCACTTTCTAATTGTTCAATCTTTAGAGTGAGCCTCTGAGTTTTCTACAACTCTGCTACATAAGAATTGTCTATCTGTAGTTTCTAATCCTGTAGAGCTTTGAGCTAAGACTTTAACTTTTCAATTTCCTACCCTTGAATGGAAAGGTATGCCATGGCTTTAACTAACTCATTTGGAGAATCTATACTCTAAGCTAGTGTTGCAGTCAATGTAGATGATCCTCATCTGATCCTGATGATGAACCACAGTGGTTGGTTAGAAACCTCGATTCCAAGAAAACCTGAATGCTATGGCTCCAGAAGATATCACCATACAAAATGTAGATCACAGAAGCCTCAAATCTAAAATGATCCTATTGTTGTTAATACTAGAATAAGGATTGTTGTTAGAGGCACTATAGCTAGTTGTGATCATTGCTCCTTTTCCTTGACCAGTTTTTCCATCTCTACTTCCTATCCTTAATCTGGCTGTTTTGTTCAATTGTTGTCTTGAACATGTTCTCTTTTTCTTTCTCAAGCTCCCAAATTTTTTTAGCTTGGGGATCCTCAGTGCAGGGAAGTTTGAGTTGTTTCCTCAATGATGTTATGTTTGCATTTTTTTCTCCTCACAATTTCTTCTCTTCTTTTACATCTTTGGGGTCATACCCCATTTTGATTACCAATTCCTCCAATGATTTGATCCTGGTGTCCTTAGCTAAAGATGAAATATTTTCAAGCTTCAATTGCGATTGTATGTTGTTGAATGAGGCCTGCAACTTGGAAGTTTTCATGGCAATGTTGGTTAAGATAGAGTACAACATTTCTCAAGTTTGTTTATGCAGGTCTATTTGGTCAATGGGATGAATATGATCAACATCAAAAGAGAAAACAAATTTCTTGTAATCAGCTGCACTCTTTGGAAATGGAATCTATGCTTGAAGAAATGCAATTTTAATTTTCCCTTTCTCTATATCAAAGTCTGAAAGAAGCTTGTGTTGTGAAGAGGTTGTTTGATTCCATAATAGGGTGTGTGTGGAGGCCTTGAGATACTCATTCTTCTTCTTAATTTCTCTATGTTTTTCAAAGAGATTTGGTTCATCCTAGTCCTAAACCAATTTTGATGTCTGAGTTGTATTTGGGGGATCTTGGGAAGTTGAGGAAGTTGGAGATCCTATGAAGATATATTCTCCTCTTATAGAACCATGATGGCCTGTCAGGACCATGGTGGCCTGCCCCTCGTCCTCCTGCTGAAAAACTGGCTGAGAACTAGTCTTGTGGTTCTTTTTGTATATCAGAAATTCTTTTACTCCAATCTCTCTCACTAAAGGGGAAACCTCCTCCCTTGGTATTTTGTATTTTTTCTCTTGAGGTACCAGAGTCTATGAGGTTGTTGTAGATATAACATGTTCTTATGCCTCCTGTAGTGTGTTCTCCTCCCATTGACTTGATTCATGAACTTCTTTATATTTGGTCTTAGAGTGTGAGTGTAGGGAGTGGTTTTTTGTTCCACTCTCAGCTTGGTGATGATTCCAAAAGGGTCATATGACTAGGTAAAGCTCAATTTGAAGTTCATTTGTTTAAGGAGTGAATCTTCCTCTTTACCTACTGCCCTGGTGTTACAAAGAAACGGTCCCACCTGTGCCTTGATCTCGAACTGGGACTTCTTCTTTGCTGCAACAAAATGTAAATCATCCATATGTACCATTTGTGTGATATATTCCAATGAGAATATTCTCATGGGAACAAACTTAGGAACCCTGTAGGGTGGAAACTCGCACCCATAAACTCTGATTTCTATATAAATTGGGTACAAATACCAAT
Source organism: Pinus tabuliformis (assembly GCA_031772625.1). Lineage (NCBI taxonomy): Eukaryota > Viridiplantae > Streptophyta > Pinopsida > Pinales > Pinaceae > Pinus > Pinus tabuliformis. The sequence goes on from CM062819.1 coordinate 940,576,836, forward strand.
CCCTTATTTTAGTGTACTCACTGAGATGAAAAATTCATTGTATTTTTGGTCCTATCCTGGGTTCTACATCACTATTTAGTAAAATGGCAATTGTATGTAGGAATTGATCAAAATAATTAAAGAAGGTGTACTCGATGGAATTTTTCCTCACCAGGGAGGTCCAAAGGATTACAGACTATCGATTACTTTGATCATCTAATTCCTACAAAGGGAATGAAAACCTAGATACCTGATGGTAAAGAAATAAATACACCAACACCGAAGAATACTTAAAAGTCCCCTCAATAGAGAAATTGAGGAGTTGGTCATGAATTGACTCTGCAATGAACTCATTGTAATTGAAAATAAGGGTTTTCTCATCAATTGTAAAGACTAGTAGGAAACCAACAATGGCACCATCAACCCACTAATCGGATTGATAGCCAAGTATACATGAAATAATTGCAATTACCTGTTTAGTCATCTCAGGGAACATAGAAGATGAGTAGGGGGGATTTTTCTTAGGTAATTGGGCATCCTCTAGGAGAAAAATATCAAAAAACTTGGATCTCTATTAGAAGGTTGGGTTTTTGTAGAATTCCATGAGGGAATCTACTGAAAATGGCTTCAGGGAGTGAGAATTTGGCAATTGTAGCATTTGAGAGATGGTTTCTACAGTGATGGTTAAAAGGATGTCACTGTTATGGGCGACAATTTCCCTTTGGCTAGGGATGTAGAAAAATTGGAACCTAGACATGAATTCTAGGAAGTGATAGGTATGTGGGAAGATGAATTGGGGCAGGGAAGATTCCCACAAGCCCAATTCATCACTGAGGTCAAGAAATGTTTGATTCAACTAATTGTGAAGCTCATACAAGTCAAAATCACAATTAGTTTGAGCAATCTTATATTGTTGGCCCACTAATGGTTGTTGATATAGGTCTATGGTAGGGGGAAGTATAGGGTTGTCATCAAAGGATTTAGATTTTCTTTTAGGTGCCATGATAGAAGAGGAAAGAGCAGGGAATTTAGAATTACCTAGGAAAAATAGGTGAATCTAGTGTCCAGAATGAAAATTGAAGGCTAGGTACTCGGTTGTAGGTGACTAGTTACAGAGATGTTGTGGATCACTGGTTGGGTGTTGGGCAGACTCAGTTTGGTCGACTATGCACTAGAACTCTTGATTACCTGTTATCATAAAATGGAGAAAGGAGGCAATGTAACAGGTTTTGGTGGGTTATATAGAAAAACATGTTTACCATTGTTATTTTACCGTTACAATGGAGTGAGTCCATTGTGGCAGGAGCGGTAACATTAATTAACAATGGTCTACTGATGTGGTGGTGGGAGTTCTAGATGGAAACATTGTATTGGGGGGGAAGTAATGGTGGGAGTTACCTTGGTGAAAGGGGAATGTGGTCCGCATGCATGAGATGGTGGAAAGGCAATGGAGGGGAAAGGATGGTGTAGAAGTGAATGGTGGGGACGGGGGAGTCCACATGGTGGGAGGTAAGTGGTGCGGGAGCAACAAACTCAACCGTCGTGCGAGGGGGAAAGTAGGACAGTGGTTTTTTTTAGGGGGGGGCAGAGCGGTAAGTGAGAATAGGCGGGGGGAAGGTGGGGTGCAAAATGCCCAGAGGCTGCCATGTTGCTAAAGGTTACAACATTTTCGAACCCCCCTTGTGATTAAACATCGGAAGGGCTTGGGGAGGCCAAAGGTGATCCCTCGCCATTGATCCGGGCGAGGTTGATCGAGGTCATTGAAACATGTGCCTTACCTTTATTGCATAGCGAGAAAATATGTCTCGTCAACTTTACTCACAACTTTGGAAATGCGATGAAATAAGAAATTTGTTTAACTTTAAACCTTAATCAACCATGTTTAAACATTGTGGTTAATTAATTTTATTCTCCCTAATCTAATTCAACCACGATTAGACTATGTGGTTGATTTATTCACTAACCTAAACTAATTTTATTTAATCTATCTTAATCACATTTAAACAGTGTGATTAAAGAAACTAATCTTCTTCTCCTAATTCAAATGTCGCATTTAAACAAGCTTCACACTGTATTGAAATTTTTCTAAGGTACTTCTAATGCAATTTTTTAATTTTATGTGGCACTTTGACTTGCTCACATGCATCCATAATTTTTATGTGGTATTTTCATTCTTTTCATCATTTTTCATATTTTGATTTTTTTTGCTTTTCACATACACACACACAGATCTATATATATATATATATATATATATATATATATATATATATATATATATACCCTTTTCTTTTCTTTTTCTTTGGAAATAAAGTTGTAGAATGGAAGATTATTTATGACATCTCATATACAAAATTACAGCTACAATCAAGTCATCCTATGAAATATAGGACCCTAACAGTGGCTCCAATGGGGATGGAACCCTCCTTGTGAGGTGTCAAGAACATTGTAAATCAGTAGCCTTGATCCATTGGGCAAACTGTCTTTATTCTACAAGTAAATCTGATCCACTTTTTGTCAATCATAAATATGGGTAACAAATCATCAGAAGCTTAGGGCCTTCTCTCCGGGATTCAATTTATGATGTGAGCTACCCTCACTCTTGCAGTAGAAATAGTAAAATGATATGTACAATGATTCTAAATGAAATTTATTTAACTTTGAGGAAAGTAGTGTTTGAGTTGTCTTCCATTGACAGGTCCACTAGGCAGTGCTTCTTCATTCAAGTCCTTCAAGAAAAATGAAATATTTCCTCTGAAAGCTTCAATTTTATATGGCCCTTTCCACAAACTGTCAAACTTACCATTCTTACCTTTGTCTTCACTCCTTGAGTCCTACTTTAACACTAGGTCACCAAACTAGAAATCATATGCTTTTGTTCTCCCATCATATATATTTTTGATGTTGTCTTGAACAAGTTGAGTTTTGTTATACACCTCTTCCCTGGATTGTTGCAATTGTATGGTCTAGTTGATTCTTCTTTTGTAAATCATTAGTTTCCATGTGTGATTCTTGTAACAATTTTAACACAGGAACTCCCAAAGAAACAAGAAACAAAACATCGACTCCATATACTAACCAGAATGGATACATTCCAATAGAATTTTTGGTTCTAATTCGGTCGCCCCACAGGGCATTGATCAAATTTTTATGCCAAGATTTTTTATTCTCTTGCAGTATCTTTTTTATGGCGTTGACTAAAATCTTGTTGGAGGACTCATCTAGTCCATTTAATTGTGGGTAATAGGAATTTTATTGTCTTAATCGTATGTGGTATTTGTTACAAAAATCAACCATTTTCTTTGACTTGAATGAAGTAGCATTGCCAATGATAATCTTATTGGGGCATACAAACCTAGACAGAATGTTACCTTCTAAAACTTGGATAATGACAGTATCTATGGATTGCCTAGTTGGGATAGCCTCAATCCACTTGGTAAAGTAATCAGCGGTTGTTAAGATCCACCTATGTTGGCCTGAGGAGTTGGGATGGATTTCACCAATGAAATCCAGGCCCCATTACTGAAAAGGAGTTTCGACTGAAATGGGTTTTAATGGTAAAGGCAAAAGCTTTCTCTTGCCTTCAAATATTTTTCACTGGTGGCAGGTGGCGACTTTCTTATGCACATTTGCAAATAAGGTAGGCTAGTAAAAACCAGCCCTTGGGATTTTGTTAGCTATGGTTTTCTAATACAAATGGCCTCCACAACCTACTTGATGAAATTCTTCCATGACCCTATCTACTTCATCTTTTAGCAAACAATTTACCAAAATACCTTGAGAATCTTTCCAATACATATTCTGATCTAAAATTCAAAATTTCACAGCTTTCAGTTTTAGAAACCTAGAGTTTTTCTTGGTTAAAATACAAGGAGCTTGTAAGTTTTGTAAAACAAAAATAATGTCTGCATACCATGGTGAAGTAGCAAAGGCCTCTAATACATGTGGAGTCGCCATCTTTTCCTGTTCATCCAACGAAGTGATCTAATTGATGTCAAGTGCATGAAAATTGGACTTAGCCATTAGCGTTTCCAATACTTGACCTTTAATGAGCTTGGTTGATTTGATCTCAATGTCATTATGATGAAGTAAAATTCTAAGTACGAACACAAACAATTCCTTTAGCCTGAGAGTGAGTCTAGCCACAAACAAGACATTCTATGGAATATTTCCTTAGGTCAGAACCAATTAATAGGGCCTACCTCTTAGTATGCTTATCTCGTTTGGTGATGACCTTGCCTGCTTGCTCTAGCTATCTCCCGTTTCCCTCTTCAAGAACCTGAAACAAGTAAACAACAACCATGATAATAGAAAAATTGTATTCAACCTACTTAAAAAGTCAAGAAAAATTAAGCCATAAACATGTGAGATGACATATTATGTGGGAAATCAATCGATAGTTGCATATATATTAAATCGGGAAGAGATTACAACCGTTGTCTTGACGTTGTTGTTCTCCTCCAAAAAATCCGTGTTCCCACACACTTCCGTTAGCATTCCATGATGGCCTCAACAATGGTATTTTTAAGTCTCTTCCATTTATTCTTCACAATAAACCAAATTCACACTTCTCCCTCACACACAACTAGAGAGCTACAACTATGAATAACTTGTTGATCACTACACAATCAAAACTTCAACCAGAGCCTAATTAGAACTAGCTTGTGCTTAGTAAAAGGGGAGGCTTATATAGCATGAATGGAAGGAAGATGGTTCCTCTTCTCATGGGAGAAGGTATTATCTCTTGAGGTATTTCCATCCTAATAGGGGAAAGGAGCCCAAAGTGACCTCCTCGACTCCATCCAGCCCAACCATTTACCAGACTTCTATTACAAAGCTTCTAGAGCCGGAAGCTTCGGCTCCTTATTTAAAAAACTTTCCAAAAGAGGATCGGTGTGACTGGAACAAGGCTCATTCGCTATGGTTGATGCTAGGAACATTTGTAATCCCTTCATATTGGCGTGGGGAGGACATGGGTAATTAGCATTGGTCTTGTAAACTGGGAAAAACAAAAGATTTCTGGGAAATGATGCAAAAGGGAATTGTTATGCTCATGAAGAGGGACACAATGGGAGTTTCTTCATGAAGGGAAAGCATGTAGGTTTCATTGTAGAGGTCCTCCAGGATCATGGAATGGGGAGTACAGGGACAGTGACAAAATGTTGTGTAACAGATGCCCCCTAAAGTGTGAAGGCCAAACTAGAATGAGGGGTGAAATGCTTTATGAAACAGTGCAGGCAACCATAGTCTGTCTTCAAAAAACCTGCAAGCAAGTACAAATACATATACATAACTGAAAACTCTGTCAAATGATACATGAATTGTGGTATGGACACAGCCATCTAGATAATGATCATGCAAATGGATCTAGGCATGGGCGTAGCCATCTGATAAAGAGGATCATATCGAAACCAAGGTATGGTCACATCCATCCAATCATGAGAAGGATCACATATGACAACTCATGATATGGTCGCAACTACCCATCTGAAAGAGACATGTATATCGACATAATCATGTCACATTGCCTTACAACCTGGACTTGTGTAAGCTGAGCCCAGGGTCTTGTGCTCCAACACGACCTGATCAAAGTACAAATTCTAACATGTGAATAGATGTGTTGATGTTCAACATGCTAGCAAATCGCTTGATTACTAGTCGATGATGTAAATTGTAAACAAGCGCAAGAGAAACCACCAATAATGACAATGGTCCTCAAGGTACTATCAGCACAATTCACGAAATGTGAATAAAGGAACTGAAGTCAAACACTCATGAAATCACCCGATCAAAAGCTAATGATGTGAACTTTCCGTCGAGCGTGAAGAGCTTTCCATTAGGGCATGCAAGCTCTAAGGTACTGGAAGGGAGTCTCTTGGTCAAATTCCTGGATAATGAGCTGAAGTCGACAAGAAGCGACCGTGTTGAAGGAGGGCCATAATGTATCCCACATCATCGACACGAGACAAAGGGATGCAAAATGATTTTGGATGATACAGAGAATCAGGGGTAAGTGTAACTGCAGAAGGAAAACTCTTGAACATATCGGCGACACGACTGGAAGTTTGGAAACTTTTGGATCCATAGGATCAGTGGTCATGATGACGTGGTAGAGATCAAATGGAAGGAAAAAATAAACGACCCAACCCAGGAAGGTTGAAGATGGAGTGAGGATATTTGAACCCAACATGAAGCAGAAAGTGTCATGTTCAAGAGTGAGCTATCGACACAACTGATTGAATTTCCAAATTATCCCCCACCATTTCTGGCAAGTACCCCAATTAATTTTTAACGAGTCTGACAAAGTTGTAACTCAGTATCTTTTTCATGTTTAGAGAGTTTGAAAAACATGTGGAAAAGAAAACTTGACATGGTCCCTTTTTGTACATTTGTGTCTCTCGAGCCCAAAAAGGTAGGAAACAATACTTGAGAGAACCGCTTGACCATTTCAGTCAAGGAGTACCTTTTTCATAAATAGTACATCCCAACCCGAAAAAGGGGTAAACGTATACTAGGCACACAATGTTTCACATCCATGAACGAGTTCAAAATGACAAGAGCTCGACAATATTTTCGTGTTTAAAGGGTTGGAAAAGAGCTTGAAAGCAGACCCCCCATTTCATTCTCTTTTACGAGTCAAAAGGGAAAAATATTTGGCAATATTTTCATTTGAGTTTTACGAGTCAAGAAAAGAGATGAAACATGACTCGACACTATTTTCGAACATCCATCACCTGCCGTTGTGCAAAAGGTAAAATGAATTATCCAATTCTTTAGGAAAAATAGGTCAAAAACACTTAAAAACCCTAATATTTCGTGAAAAACTGAATAAAAGGAGGGAAAAGTAAATATTTTTTACCATTCACCATTTTACCTTGTTGTGAAAAACTTTTTACCCACTTTTACCCTAATTTTTCTGAAGTAGATTGCAGGAGATCCGGGAGGTCATTGACCAAGCCGTCAGTTGCGGGTAAGAACCAAGTCCTTAAGCTCGATTTCCATACTGTCTATTCCTGTTTTTATCCATTTGTTTGGATTTCTGAGGGACGTTTTGGAAAAAAAAAATCGCCCTCGATCGGTGCGATTTCCAGGCATAGAATTGCGCTGACCAAGGGTTGCTAAATGACCAAATATGCCTTCGGCACAACTATTTTTAAAACAGGCACACCGGTGCTGTGAAAAAATAAAAAATTAGTTTTTCTCTTAAATCCACCATTTGAATCCAAATTTCAGTTGCCAAAAATGGTTATTGACTTGAATACATGGGTTTTTCAAGAAAGAATCGTCGAAAATGGTAGAGTGGAAAGAATGTGAGCATGAAGATGTGGATACCTAAGCAATGGTTGATATGAACTAATTGGATTCCTTGAGGAACTCTGGGCTGCTCAAGTTTTTTTCTCACACCAGGGATGCGGGCTCAACCTAAGCTGCTTCAATACCGGATTAGTCTCTGGGACATAAATTGGGAAATTTTTATCGTTGGTGACTGGAGTTGGAAACCTCATACATATATTTCATCAGAGGACTGTCCTGGAGAGGGAAACCAGTCAACCTATATGGGTCGCGGCTAATTGGGGAAAGCATATCCATGCGACTTGCCGAACATTTCCCAGAAGCCCTCAAATCCAAGAGCGGCAAGATGGATATTGCCATTGTCCAAGATCTTACATTGAGAGTGCTAATGTTGACCATCAACAGAGTGGTTGGGTCCCAAGTAGAGCATGAAACTAGCAAGTCAAATTTTTTGTATGCTATCGACTGTACAACACCGACAATCTTCAATTGGGTGGAAGCCATGAAGATCAACATGAAACACCAGCTGTCAAAAGCTAAAGTGGGGAATCTGAAGAAATTTTGCTTCAAATCTGTGCTAGTGATCTTCTTCCTAGAGTAGGTTTCGCTGTTCCAGTACCAGCTGACTGAGGTAGATCCGTCGATGCCACGAGACCCACAGATGGTCCGATGGAGTCGTTTGATGCCTAGAATCACTGGGGGCCAGCATATGTCCTACAAGCCCACCTTCTTCTCATGGCTACAATGACAATTGATCATGATGGAGGATTGGACGTACAGCGATACCAAATTCCACAGAGATCCAGATGTGCCGCTTCCAGATGGGGAGGATTTCAACGATGAAGGTAAAAAATCAATTTTTTATTTTTTAATTTTAATTTCTTTTGAAATATATGTGTTTATAGCATTTTTTTTATCAATGCAGATGTTGGACCAGAGCGTCCTGTCAGGATGTCCCCAATAGATAGGCACGTCACTCGCCAGTTTGATATCTCTCCTTATCAGGAAGGAAGCGACAAAGAGGAGGAGATCACGAGGAACCTTGAGGGGTCGACTCATGGTATCCCAAAGTATGCCCGGGTGGGAGATATCCCATGCCAGTACCAGAGGCATACGATGGGGGTATCTGATTGGATCCACCAATTGTTGAATCGTGTAGCATGAGCAGTTTCATGTTACCATGATCACCATGCTGATTAGTTCCTAGGTCTAGCATTTATATTTTTGAGGCCTACGTGCCATAGATATATGAGGCCTATGAGCCACAAATGTTATTTGAACACACATATTACTTTTTGGGGTTTTGATGTATCAAAAATTATCACTATATATATGTGTTGTATTTTCTTGCTTACTATGGTACAAATGATTTGTTTTATCTTTTCACATGTTTCGTAAATTTCTATCCAACACATAATTAGCTAATGCATCTATCAATGTATTCATGCATCTGGGAATATGATGATATGTAATGTAATTAATAATTTCTCTCCAGTAGATGAATGCGTAGATATATTCTCAATATCTGAGGGTTTCTAATGGAATATTGTCCACTGAGTTGAAGGAAAACAAGCTGTGAATCCAGGTTGACAACCAATTCCTGAATGTCAAGAGCAATGACTTCTAGCAACAATTCTATAACTGCACTGTATTCAGCAATGCTATTAGTTGTGTGACCTAAACAAATACCTTGAAGATCAATCAACTCACCATGAGGGTCATAAATGACCCATGCCTCGGAGGATAGATTTTGGGTAATACAGTAAGCACAATCAGTGAAACCAATATGAGGAGTTACAAACATCTATAAAGTAGGGAAAAACATAGTAAATGGGAAAGTTGTTTGAAAGCTAACACACCAAACCACAATGCACAAAAATGAATGACACACTAATGTACACAAGTAACCATGCAATATCACCTAAGCATAGTACTTTGCGATAGAGTCCATGCTCGGACTCGGGTAATCAATGAACACAAATGAACACCGAATTTTTACTGTTGACATGATGAGTAAGCATCGACTTAACCAAATAATAGAGTAGAACTCATATAAGTCTTTGTCCCCATGCCCTATGGGCGAGGGAGGGTTACGAGTCAAATGAAAACCCCATTGCAAGAATGGGCAATCGGTAAAAACTTAGGGAGAGAGAAAAAACTTGAATACATGAGGGATAAAGGTGCCCTCAGTTGAAATATCTTGACAATGGCGGGCAAAACTGACATGTCAATAGGCAGTGGAGAAGACACATAGACATGACTGTCGAGCTACGCAGGAACGAGGAACGATGATGAGTATCATTCCAAGGTGGTTCCTCTATAGACATGACTTCCATGATACTCTTGTCAGCAAGAAAAGTCTTGGCTAAGGGATCAGGATATTTCAAAGCACCAAGCCACAGGGAGTGAGAATACGTATCCAGAGATGTCCTCAAAATAGGAAAATCAGAGGATACGAAACTTGAGGCCGAAACAATTTCCACATAATTGATTTCGGTGGGACTAAGTGGCATAATGTCGCCCCAAGAATCAACAAGATCTGGTGAAGGTATGACCTAAGGATCAGATTTGACGAAGATCATGTTGACAGAGGCAACATGAGGAGGTGGGAGTGGAAAAATTCCCATCAAGGCAGAATCTCTAAAAGGTCCTTCCCCCACACTCTCATAAGGAGCACCGGTGTGCTTGACATATGGAACATTGCCATATGAGGAGGAAGAGGCAAAGAAAGACATTTGGTCGACTGTGACGATCTTCCCTTAATGGGGAAAACGAATCACGCAGAACAGGGAGGAGGCTACAACATGCATGGCATGGGTCCAGCTCTGTCTGAGTAGAAGATTATAATTGAGATTAGCGTCAACAATATCCACCCTAACGTGTACTGTCTTGACCTCCAAAGTAATGGAAATGTTGGGTAAGACACCGAATGGTTGCGAATCACGCCCGTCGAAAGCTTACCAATTGTTAGGAGATTGGTTCAAAGTAGGAGAACCAATTTCCTTCCAGCAAGCGACTGACATGATGCAGGTAGAAGCACCTTCATCGATGATGGTCCTATGAATGGTTTTCTCATTGATGATTACCTGAATGAGAAAGGCAATCAGATGAGGTAGTCGTGGAACGTGGTTCTCTAGATCAAAACATATCAAATTAGAATCAGTAGGATCAATACCTCCAATAGCCGATAGTAATTATTTCTGCTGAGATGGACAACTTTGGAGTACCTTGAGAGCAGACATAACTGATGGTTCCTATGCCAAATCCTCAACAATAGTATAGTGTTGAGTGGCTCGAGTGTTGGGATTTTACGAGGACTTCCTTAGCACACCTTAAGAAGGTGGTCGAATGGTGGAATTAGGGTTAGGGTGCTCGATATGAAGAGGGCTAGAACTCAGGAGGGGACAGAAGAAGAAGGGGTCGCCTCTTTCTTTTTCCTCACTATCAAGCTAGGCGTTTGATAATCTTTTGATCTAGTGGCCACATTAATAAGCTTACCCATCATGAACACTTGTGATCCCAAGGAAGCAGATGATTGAGGTTGGTCTACCATTTATGTCTACTGAGACAGAAATGGATCTTCCAAGACAGCTGGGGTCCCTTTGAGAAAATGACTAACTTCGGACCATCGGGGACAATCCTTAGTGTAGTGATCCTCCTTGAAAATGAGGCACAGATACTTAGGCTTCCATTGTGAATAATCACTAGCATACGACTTAGGAGAACCCTGTTTTGGGGCATCGGATTTACCCTTTCCTTTGCCTTTCTTCTTACCTTTCGAGGATTTGTCCACTGTGGAATACTAAACAACGTGGACCTCTGAGGTTTTACCAGGGCTAGGTGGATTCTGGGAGGGACTATTAGAAGCAGTGCTTGAGACTGACTTCTGTTTGGAAGAAGATTTCGCAGGGATCTGGGACACTAAACCAATTACTCCATTAATAGGAGGTGTAGCCTGTGACTTTGATGTCGTTGGATTAGACGATGGCCGCGGAGCATCGGGTAACAACTCATACAAAGTGCTAGACTTAGAATAAATGAGATCTAAGTATTGGGCATGAGCAATGGCTTGTTCTTTGGTAACGCATCCACCCATAGCTATATCGCGAGAAATTGGAGCGATGAATGACTTTGTAAACCATTCGATTAGCAACTGATCAACAATCTCGAATTTGATCAGGCGACATCTACATCTCCATTCATGGATGTGATCAGAGATGTGCATTGCAGTATCTTGCTTGAGCGATGTAAGCAAATAACACGGGGGCTTCACTGGGGGACCAATACCCTACCACGTGGGTTCATATTGGGGAATATATATTGAGGAAAATTTGACTTAATATATTGGGGGATATAACGGGGGTAAAGGGATTTTATAATGGTGGGTATAAAAAATGGAGCTCAAAGTTAATGAAAAAAATATAAAGGGGTATAAAAAATGTTAATGAAAAAATGGATACCTACAATATCTAGTGAAAGGAGGGGCTTTTTAAATTGGGGAGGCATATTGGGTTCATATTGGTAGGGTGTTAAATAATGTGATTTTTAGAGGTATTTTACAATATGTAGTCAAATTAGGGGTATTATTTAGTATGCCATGAATGCAGGAGATATGTTGGAGGTTCATTTAGTGAAGCCCCTGTGGCAAATAGGTGCCAGTTTTATAGCGAAATGGAAATTGGAAATGCGCGTGGAAACCCATGGCTAAAGAGTTGAAGTCATGATAAGTACTTTGAGGGAGCTTGATGTACCACTTGGTTGCAACACCTGTAAGGGTTCGTTGGAAAAGATGGAGATGAATAGAATCTTCAACGTAGGAATTTGAAGGGAACCATAGGTGATACGTCATCACATGGGCTTCAGGATCTTCTTTTGCTTTTCCATCGAACTTCAGACAATTGCTCGGGATCTTGGACAGAACCAGAGGCCAGTATGGAAAATGAAGAATTGGATCATTCGTGAGTCGAGACATATCTGGCAACTCTAGTGTAGCTAAGAATGGCAATTAAGTATTGAAAGGCATTGGAGATCGATAAGAGGGTCCAAACGGAGGAGCCCATCCCTGCTGGTAAGGATTTTGCCCCCATAATGGAGGTTTTTGTCCATATGGAATTTGATATTTCCCCACTATATGTTACCTTGCCCGTAGGAAGGATTTTGACCTTGAAAGCCTTGAAATTGTGTGGCCATAGGTTGTTGATAAGAAACATATGGGTTAAAAGGTTATTAAGCTTGTTGGCCTTGGACATATGGATATTGCACCTGTTGTCCCTGAACATACAGGTTTTGAATCTGCTGCCCCTGAACAAGAGGATTTTGGACTTGTTGTCCTTGGACATAAGGATTCTACACTTATTGTCCTTAAACATAGGGATTTTGGACCTGCTGCCCTTGGACATTAGGATTTTGGGCCTGCTACTACAAGACTTGACCCTGACCTTGTCCTTGCAAGGGTTGACCCTGTTAATATGTATATAAGGGTTATTGCTACTTGGATTGGCTCTACTGCTGCAAGGGTTGACCTTGTAGCTGCAAAGGTTGGCCTTGTGAAGACATAGGCTGGGAATTTTGCTGAGCATACTACATCTGCAGCTGCATGGTTTGTTGCAAATGTTGTGAGGGTTGCCCTTGCAATTGTTACAATTTTCCTTACTACAACATCATCTGCCCCTGCTGCTGCGGATGGCCCTTGTTGCAACAAAGGTTTCCCTTGTTGCTGCAAAGGCTATCCTTGCTACTGCAAGGGTACTTGAATAGTTCCTGGATTAATACCTTGAAAATTTCTTAATTGTATTTGGCCATAGCCACCAGGAAAAGTGGACGAACCGAGTTGAACATATTGTCCAGGTGGAAGGACGTAAGGCAGATTGACCATTCCTTGGGAACCATATGGAACATAAGGAGCTTGGTACTGAACCTGAGCCTCATAAGGCTGCTGATACTGGAAATTTCTTGACCCAGACAGACCAACAGGATTTTGGACCTGTTGGTACTAGACATTGCTTGATCCAGCAGGACCAATAGGGTTTTGAAGAGCACCAGAAGAAGGTTGGTTCATCCCAACCATGTGAGGTTGTGAGCTACTCACATTGGTTGTGCCTGACACCATAGAAACACTTAGATCCTGGCCCCCAAGCAGTGGTACAACTTTTCCACTTACTGGAGGGGTCAAATAAGTGACAACAACATGCCTTGAGACCATCGATTAAAACAGACAGGTGACTTGGATGGACGAGATAAGAGGGTTTGAAATGGTGGGTTGAACCGAGACTGAGGTAACTGCATAAAGAATCATTTGTCAAGAGGTCAGGTTCTGAATGAGAAAACCTGTGGTAGGCATAGCACCAGACGCCCAAACAGGGTTGTGATAAAGTGATGAGGCACTAGGTGTACTTGAGACCAACTATGCTAAAGTCACATAATTAGGTGGAAAATCCCGATACACACTAATGGGAATGCTCCCCGTGTAGGGGAAACCTTCAGGAGGAAATTGATGCTCTTCCTCTTTGATATTTTGTGGAGTAGAAACTTCTAATTAATCTGGAGAGGTAACTGGAGCTTCGCCTTCGGGTTCCATAGCTGGGAACAAGCGATGACAAACGACCGAAGATGTATGAGGGGATAATTCCAAAGGAACACCTAGATGATCATATGGACTATACGGACGTTGCAGTGATATCACAACAGGGTCAAACAAAGGATTCAGAGGATATATAACTAGTCCAAGCTGACCTTCAGTAGTTGGCGAACTCTCAAGAGTCTGGATGGGATTGTCCGGAGATTCCGGGCCAATATCAAAAGGTGACCCAGTATCTGAAGTAGGTGGAGGATGAGATGACAAAGGTTGAATGCTCAAAATGATTCTGAGTTCAACACCTTGGTCCTCGATTGACTCTGGTAATTCAGGAAAAGGCTCCTCCGAGAATATTTTAGACGGAGGAGTGGAAGAGGAACTAGGTGAACCAGATGGTTCAACCACAATGACCTCCTCTTAGCTAACAGGAAAAGAGAGATAAATTTCAAGACTTTAAAATGTACTTTAAGGAAGACTAACAGGATGTTATAAGCTTGTGGGCAACAATTTTTTAAGATGCATAAATAAACTGGTGCTCTTTCATGTTTTAACGATCGAGATGACTCTATCACTTTCGATTGGAAACAAGCTCGAAAGGAAAAGCGCTTGAATGATATTTTAAGTTTAATGAGTTAAAAGGATAAAATGACTACTCCAGATGATCTAGGTAAAAAGGATTACCAGACAATCGTGAATTGCAGAATACCTCTCGGTGAACCAAGAAGTACGGGCAGGAAACTCCCCGAATGTTGTGTTTGGTGTATCACGTTTGCAAGGCGACAGACTCGGCTTCCTATGGATAAAGGTTTGCAGCCTAGAGGGGTCTCCATTTATATACTCGATGGTATAGGGAGCACAAGTCTGTACTAGCATTGTCTAGTGTCAAAGTTAAAGACAACTGCTAGGTTTAAAGATGTCAGAACACATCTCTAGCTTAGACCACTAAATGTGAGCATTAAGTTTCAATGATTCCTTAGGTTAATTCAATAAATTTTAACAGTTGATATTTGAATTAGGTTTCAATTACAAGGCCCGACCATTGTCATTTGAAAACTCCTATATGCAAATATATGAGAAAAAAAATCTTTCTCTTTGATGAAAGTTAACACTAATTCAGAGATAGGGAACACAAAACCATTGCAACAATGAAAGAATGAAATATTTCTCTAATAAATATCCTAAATGCACTTAAACTTCCTATCAACAACAAAATAAGTTGCATTTCATTTCCATGCCTATGATGACATAATTCTAGCTTCTCAATAACACTACTAATGCAATATTTTCGCCTAAGTAAACTAGACTGATGTTCTTATTTTCATAAAATGAAAAATGAATCTTTCACATAAAGCACTATAATGAAAATTTTCACAATTCCAAACAAAAAAGCATCGATCAAATCCAACGCATGATAAATGAAACTAAAAACAACTTCTTCCCTGAATCGAACAAACCAAACACATAAATTCTTCAATTAAGAAACCAATCAATGTAATCCATGCTTGGAAAGAAAAAAGACACACTCGAAATAAGAGAACAAATGAGACTCTTTCACTCATTCAATTGAAAATGAAGCAATGAAGATGGGAGTCTAAAGAAGGGAGTCTGAAGGTCAAGACACGCTGGCACAGGAATGAAAGAAATGCATATTTTTTCTTAACTCAGAGACCAAAGCGACTGCCTAACTAAAAACTAGTGCCGATTGGCACAACCGGCACGACTAACCAGACTACCACTAGCATTGATGGCCTGATCGGTGCGACTGCCTAACTGACAACTAGCATTGATCAAGGGATTCAAAGAAAAAATAAAAAAGAACTTTACATAGGGCTAGACTTAACACATCAGAGGGTGTGCTAAACCAAGAAAGCACACAAACCAAGCTAAATGAATCACTCTAGTCAGGGAGAACACAGTCTAAACAAGCTACAAGGAAGAAATCAAGAGAGCAAGACACATTGTTCGAGATCTAGGGTGAACCCTAATCTTCACCTACAGGCATCGACGTGACTGCCTAACTAACAACAAGCACTAGAAGGGGGTTGGTGTGACTGTTTTTGAGTATATCGCACTGATCGGCACGACTGTCAGCAAAAGAAGCATGTTGACCAAGTATGTAAGGAAAAAATAAAAGCATTTCAAAGGCTGAGACCAGAATTGCTACTGTAAATTTCACACCCAGAGCAATAAACAAGGCAAAGCAGACATAGCTAAATGGAAATGCTGGTACTAGAAAAATTCACACAAAACCATGGAATTACAAACAAGCAAAAAGAAGGAGTGGTTCCCCAGTGGATTCACCAATTTGTGGTGAAGTAAAATTCTAAGCGCGAACACAAACAATTCCTATAGCCCGAGAGCGGGTCTAGACACAAACAAGACATTCTATGGAATATTTATTTAGGTTATAAGCAATTAAGAGGGCCTACCTCTTAGTTCGCTTATCCTGTTTGACCTTGCTTTCTCACTCTAGCTATCTCCTGTTTCCTTCTTTGAGCACCTGAAACAAGTAAACAACAGAAAACAAAAACCATGATAATAAACAAATTGTATTCAACCTACTTAACAAGTCAAGAAACATTAAGCCATAAGCATGTGAGATGACATATTATGTAGGTAATCAATCGAAAGTTGCATATATATTAAATCAAGAAGAGATTACAATCGTTGTCTTGACGTTGTTCTCCTCCTCCGACAAATCCGCGTTCCCACACACTTCCATTAGCATTCCATGATGGCTTCAAAAATGGTAGTTTTAAGGCTCTTCCCTTTAGTCTTCACACTAAACCAAATTCACACTTCTCCCTTACACACAACTAGAGAACTACAACTATGAATAACTTGCTGATCACTCCACAATCAAAACTTCAACCACAGCCTAATTAGAGCTAGCTTGTGCTTGGGAAAAAGGGAGGTTTATATAGCATGTATGGAAGGGAGATGGTTCCTCTTCTCATGGGAGAAGGTCTTATCTCTTGAGGTAGTTCCATCCTAATAGGGGAAAGGAGCCCAAACTTACCTCCTCGACTCCATCTGGCCCGACCATTTACCAGACTTCCGTTACAAAGCTTCTAGAGCTGGAAGCTTGGGATCCTTATTTAAAAAACTTTCCAAAATAGGATCGGTGCAACTGGAACAAGGCTTAGTGGCTCCGTTTAGTGCTAGGGAAAGGTTTAATCCCTGCATATCAGCACGAGGAGCAAACAGGTCATTAGCGTTAGTCTTGTAAACTGGGAAAAACATAATATTTTTAGGAAATGATACAAAAGGGAATTTTTCTGCTCATGAAGAAGGACACAATGGGAGTTTCTTCATAAAGGGAAAGTATGTAGGTTTCATTGTAGAGGTCCTCCAGGATCATGGAATGGGGAGTACAGGGACAATGACAAAATATTGTGTAACAATCATACTCTATGATCACAACAATCCATTTCCCTCTTATGCCATTTGGGTCAGTCTGTGTGAGAATATCTTTTACCACAGCACTTGGGACAAATGCAAGGATATGAGAATGTAGGATGTACACTCTAAAATCCTTTAATGCCTTTACCAAAGAAAAGGCTTGTATCTCCGTGACATTGTACTTAAGAGATGCATCCCTCAGAGCTCTACTGAAATCCGTTATGGGTTGTTCATGGCCTTCACTAGTTTTCTGCAATAAAACAACTACAATAGTATGCTCAGATGAAAAATAAAAAATAATGAATTCCTTTGTAAATTCATGGCTTATCAAAATAGGAGCAGTAGTTAAAGCTAACTTTACTTTTGTTATGAAACCAGCTCACAAAAAGATAGGAAAGAAAGATCTATGCGTTAGAAATCAGCCTCTTCGAGGGGCAACCTCCTTTACATTACGCAAATGAACAATTATTGGATGATACAAATGACAAGACCTCCTTCCTATATATAGGATTCTAAGGGGTCATAATGTAATCATAGCCGACATAACAATAATAATGTAAGGGCACAAAAATAACAATAGTGGGCTTCTATGGGGCACAATAATAACAATATGGGGACTACATGGGCACAACAATATAATAATAGGTTTGCACTAATAACAATAAGGGGTTACACTAGTAGTACAGGGACCTAACATGCCCCTCTCCTTCAAAAATTGTTGTCCACAATGCTTGAGTAGTTCTAGATGATTCTGTATAAAACTCTTATCTTCCCATCTTGAATCTTCAGTGGGTAAGTTCTTCCACTTGATGAGATACTCTGAAATTGATCGATTTTGTAGCTGTCGGGTTCTTGTTTCTGTGACTTCTTCAGGTTCCAATATGATTTTTCCTTCCTTGTTAAGTTCCGGCAATATTGTTTGAACTGGGAGCTTGTCACTTATAAACTTCTTTAAGCATGAAACATGGAAGACTAGGGGCACTCAGGAAGATGCCGGAAGCTCCAACTTGTATGCCATAGTACCAATATTTTGCAGCACCTTGTAAGGACCATAGTACTTTGGTGATAATTTATTATCCTTCTTAGCTTACTTGAGGGAAATTTGTTTGTATGGTTGTATTCGTAAAAATACCCAGTCATCTATATCAAAACTTCTTTCGCTGCGATGTTGATATGCCTGTTGTTTCATTCAATTCTGTGCCAAAGTGAGGTTATCCTTTAAGAGTTGGAGAACTTGTTTTTGTTGAGGGTCTACCTTAACACCTTCATGAGATACAATATGACCCAAGTATTCCACCTCTTGTACTCCAAAGAAACATTTGGAGGTTTTTGCATATAATTATTTCTCGTCCAATAGTCTAAGCACTCTATCAACATGTTGAACATGATCCTTCCAAGACTTGTTGTATATTAGTATATCATCAAACAATACTAACACAAATTTTCTAAGGAAGGGTTTGAAAATGAAATTCATCAAACCTTGGAATGTAGAAGGTTCATTTGTAAGTCCAAAAGGAATGACCAAAAATTCATAATGACCCTCATGAGTTCTAAATGTTTTTTTCAGAACGTCTTTAGTCTTCATTCTGATTTGATGATATCCTACATGAAGGTCCAACTTGCTGAAGCAAATTTCTCCATGAAATTCATCCAATAATTCATTAATGAGAGGAATGGGAAATTTATCTTTAATAGTGATTTTTTTGAGCTCTCTCTAATCTAGACACATTCACCATGATCCATCCTTCTTGTTCACCAATACTACTGGAGCAGAGAAAGAACTTTGACTAGGTTGAATTATACCATCCTCTAGCATTTCTACAACCATACATTCAATTTCACTCTTTTGTGAAAAGGGATATATGTAAGGCCTAATGTTTGAAGGAGCACTTCCTAGAAAATGAATAGCATGATCATGATCACAAATAGGTGGGAGGCCTTTGGGAGTCTCAAATGCGTTGGAATGATTGTCCAAGAGTTTTTGGAGATCTAGAGAAATAGATGATTTCGACGTGGGAACCTCTAGCGAACATAATTGTGAAATTACGCCACGTTGTTCTTCCTTTAGAATCTTTGTCATGTTGTTAGAGCTGATTATATTTCTTAGCTTCCCTACAATACCCCTTAATTCAACTTCCTTTCCTTCTGAATTTTTTTTCCAAGAAGACTTCTTGAAAATTAAAAGTTATCGTACCCAAAGATTGTAGCCATTAGACTCCTAGTACAACATCAGCACCACCCATTGGAATGGAAAGCATTGGACTATTCAAAACATATTCTCCCATGGATAGCTTGATATTATGGCACTTTCCAGAGCAATTTATGGTTCTTCCATTTGCAACCATCACTTTCTATTTCCTTCTATCTTTATAGTTTGAGGAGTGGTAATTCCTGCCAATGCATTGCAATATATGGTCGGATTCATTTCTTGATGCTCGATGTGATCTTTCACTTCTTGAACCTTTTTCTTCTTGATATGTCCTTCTATCTTGAGAGTTTGATGAGTGGTAATTCTTCCTAATGCTTTACAAGATATGATAGGATTCATTTCTTCTTTCTCTGGGGTTGGTTCCTAGTGTATATCCTCTTATTTTGATGTTTCCTGATCCTTTTATTCCTCCTCTTCACAATATATGTAAAATAATTTATTCTTAGCACACTTATGACCTTCAGTGTAGTTTCTATCACAAATGTTACAAATCCCTTTTTCTCTTTTTTCTTCCAATTGTTGTGGTGTAAATCTTGTAGGTTGTGGAAGGCTAGGAGAAAAAAAACTTCCATATTTATAGTTGTGAGTGGTAGGATTCCTTGTTTCCATAATTCTACTTTCAAACTTTCTTTCCAACCTGAATGCCTTCTCCAATGAATCAGGTTTCCAAATACGAACCTCATGTTGAATGTTATCCTTTAAATTCCCTATGAAGACATCAATCCTTTGCTTCTCTGGAATATCATTTACCCTTATATTCAATTTTTGGAAGTCCTCAATGTGCTCTACCATTGAACCCTTTTGTTTGAGATTTATCAATTGGCTAAAGAAGGTGTTTCTCTTTGTATCCTCATAATGTGCTATCATTTCCTCCATGAAAATTGACCAACTGACAAGTGGTTTACGAGAACAAAGCCATTTATACCATAAAAATTGATTCGATTCTAAATATAAAGATACAATATGTAACTTTTGTAATAGTTGTACATCATGTAGATAAAAATATTGTTCCATCTGTAGTATCCAATTTACCAGATCCTTGCCATCAAACTTCCTCATATCACCTTTTCTTGATTTTAGGAGCTCGATATTGAAACGATTGTAACTATGTAATTTTGGATCTTCAAACTCAGAAATTGTGAGCTACAGTAGCCCCCTGCGTCCTCTTTCCAATGCCACCAGTCTGATTGAAATTGGATTCTCCAAGAAAGAGGTATTCCCAATCTCCTAAAATGACCTGCTTATATACTTTGTCATTAGAGCAAACTTGTACGAAGTGCCATGTGTTACTGTTTTGACCTTCGGATCTGAAAAAGATACACAGAAAACTACAGTATGTCCTATTTATGTAATAATCTGAATGGAAAATGGCATCAACCCATCGTATTCATCCACCCATGGAATTTACCCATGGTATTGTAAGTGGCATCCACCCATGGTAATGTAACTGACATCCACCCATGGTATTCAGTCACCCAAGGAATTTGATGAAAGGAGATTTTGGGGTATACCAATTTCGCCTTTCATTTATAAATTTCGATCCTAAGGCCTGTGGGTTCTGGCTCACTAATTATCGGAAGCGTTAAATATGTGCTTAAGCCTCAGAACCTGGGACCATTCACTCTATCAGATTACATAGGAACTACATGGGATACAGAAACCCGACCCAAAACACATAAGGCTGGACTTCAAATATTTTACACCCGCGTTCATAAATATCAGTGGGTCTGCTCTCGTCCATCTCTTTTCTGCTGCACCGTCCTTTGCATTCCCCGATCACCGATCAAACCAGGACCGTTGATCGACCGCTCGATCTGATGTTGTCATTACATCCGATCAACGAAACTAATCATTGACCCTGCACCATAGATCCAACCCTCATTTGATCCAACGCTCCACAACAATTTCGGGTGAGCAACATGCATGAGGATTAACCACCCAAAAAGCGGTTTCCTCTCTCCTCCTTGCTGTTACGTGTCCTCCGCTAAGTGGAATCGGGTGCCAACCTGAATTACCACTTACCACTTATGACCTCGCCTGAAATACCACCTTCTGTTGTGAATCCACTTCTCTCGCGAATTAACTTCCGCACTCTTCCGCTAGGCGATGACGGTTGATCTATTCCATTAGGCAGTTATGATGGTTCCTTCAGGTTCCACTGTATTTTGATAGCATCCATTGATCTGAAATATTTGACGGTTCCCATTCTTTTCTGTCTGTGCCATTGGTCCTATGTGTATTGATGGATCTACGCTAAAACCCCAGTTTCTCTGCCATACTCTAAAAACACACAACATTCATCTATAACAATATTTCGTTGGATCGCCATCGATCCTACAGTGATCGATGGTCGATCAAAACCTGCAACACTAAACATTTAGATTATCTACTAAAATATACACATAGCGCACATATTCAACACAAAGAACACTCTTATATTACACAGTATGATTACAAGCTAAGGCATTTCAGCCTTAGAATGAGTTCTCTCTCTATTACATTTTGCTCACTCTGTCTCCCACACTATATTACTCTTTGTCTGTCGATATATAAAGAACATGCATGTTCATCGTTACAGGAATATTGGATTGGATCATTGAAAGGATCTGATCGATCCTCTCCTTTATTTCCTCAACAAACCCCTAAACTCTCTATACGTATACATACATATGTGGAAAATCACATTTAATTAAGTCTTCGAGAGACTTAATCCATTCCATCAGTTTATCTCTATTTTTACATAAATTTGTCCCCTATTTTTCTCTAATGGTCCACGTCTCCTCCTTCTCTACTTTGGATTCCTTGTTTAATTAAGAGTGTTGGATACTCTTGCATCAGACTCCTGAGGCACAAAAATTTATGACCTCCTGGCCATATGCTTCTCCTTATCCCTTAGCAATTCTACCCACTTCTCATTGGAACTGCCTTCATGATCTTTTGTGAGCTGCAAGCAACCTCTGTAGTAACAGTCTTCTCTACTACACGATACCTCACCAAGCTTTCTCCTCTGAGCTTAGTCTTTTGGCATCCTTTTGCTTCTCTCCTCTGGAACCAATTGAGCACTCCTTGCTCTAGGTTGCTACAAGTCTTCTCACCTACTGTTGTTGCTATCTGCATGACAGTAAAGACCATAAACTCACCATACTTCAACAACTATGCCTCTTCTCCTTCTGCTTGCAAGCTCTTCCTCCTTCTCACAGGAAATCTTCTTCCCTTTCCCTGCTCTGATACCACTTGATGAAAGGAGATTTTGGAGTAAGGCCAATTTCCCCTTTCATTTAAAAATTTTGATCCTGAGGCATATGGGTTATGAACCCACTCTTTAACTGAAGTGTTAAACATTGCACTTAGCCTCAAAACCCTGGACCATACAACATATCGGAATACATGGACGCATAGGAAATACACAAAAATCCCACAGCCAAAACACATAAGGCCGGACTTCAAATATTTTACACCTGTGTTCATAAATATCGGCGGGTCTGCTCTCGTTCATCTCCTTTCCATTGCACTGTCCTTTGCATTCCTCATCGCCGATCAAGCCAGGATAGTTTATCGACCACTCGGTCTGACAGTTTTCGCTACATCTGATCAACGAAACTAATCGTTGACCCTGCCCCACAAATCCAACCCTCATTTTATCCAATGCTCCACAAAAATTTTGGGTGAGCAACATGCACGATGATTAACCACCCAAAATGTGGTTTCCTCTCTCCTCCTCGCTGCTACATGTCCTCCACTAAGTGGAATTGGGTGCCAACCCGAATTACCACTTACCACTTATGACCTCACCCAAAATACCACCTTCTGTTGCAAAACCACTTCTCTCTCGAATTAACTTCCGTGCTCTTTCCCCAAGCGATGGCCGTCGATCTATTCCATCGGATGGTTCTAATGGTTCCTTCAGGTT
This sequence comes from Pinus tabuliformis, assembly GCA_031772625.1. Taxonomy (NCBI): domain Eukaryota; kingdom Viridiplantae; phylum Streptophyta; class Pinopsida; order Pinales; family Pinaceae; genus Pinus; species Pinus tabuliformis. The sequence continues at coordinate 940,600,203 of CM062819.1, forward strand.
CCACTGTATTTTGATAGCATCTGTTGATCTAAAAGATTTGACGGTTCCCATTCTTGTCTGTCTACGTCATTGATCCTCTGCGTATTGATGGATCTATGCTAAAACCCTAGTTTCTCCGCCATACTCTGAAAACACACGACATTCATCTATAAAAATATTTCATTGGATCACCATCAATCCTACAGTGATCGATGGTCAATCAAAACATGCAACACTAAACATTCAGATTATCTACTGAAAGATACACACAACGCACATATTCAACACAAATCACACTCTTATATTACACAGTATGATCACAAGCTAAGGCATTTCAACCTTAGAATGAGTTCTCTCTCTATTAAATTTTATCACTCCATCTCCCACACTATATTACTCTTTGTCTTTCAATATATATAGAACATGTAGGTTCATCGTTATAGGAATATTGGATCAGATCACTGGAAGGATCTGACCAATCCTCTCCTTGATTTCCTCAACAAACCCCTAAACTCTCTATGCGCATACATACATATGTGGCAAATTACTTTTAATTAATTCTTCGAAAGACTTAATCCATCCCATCGGTTTAGCTCTATTTTAACATAAATTTGTCCCCTGTTTTGCTCTGATGGTCCACGTCTCCTCCTTCTCCACTTTGGATTCCTTGTTTAATTAATAGTGCAGGATGCTCTTGCATCAGAATTGACCCGTGGTATTGTGACATCCACCAATGGTATTCATTCACCCCAAGATATAAAAAATTGAAATGCAAGAATAAAAAGAGGAGAATGCCCAATAAACAAAACCACAAAGAAATTTTTTATTAAAATGGAGAATAACTATAAGAGCTACATTGTGGTAGAAAAATTGTTCTTTTACAAAATGCGACTTGTTACTTATAGTATTTTTTAGTTACAATACCACAGGTCAATTCCATGGGTGAATGAATACCATGGGTGGATGTCACAATACCACGGGTCAATTCCATGGGTGAATGAATGCCATGGGTGGATGTCACAATACCATGGGAAAATACCATGGGTGAATGAATACCATGGGTGGATGTCACTTACAATACCATGGGTGGATGACACTTACAATACCATGGGTAAATTCCATGGGTGGATGAATACCATAGTTTGATGCCATTTTCCATTTAGATCATGGAACTTCTTACGAAATTTCAATATCACACTCAGAGAGAAAGTTATGACGATTTTCCCAAGGTCACCTGTTTAGAATGTAATTCGGGAGTCTGCACAAACCCTAATTTCCTCACATCATATCTCGAAAAATACAGTGAGACAAGATCTAAAGTTTAGACCTGAGGTTCAGAACGATTTCGGCTCAAATGGGGTTTTTGTTTAGCTTCTGAAATGTCGCAAAAAAAAATTTATAGCGACAATTCCATGATGACCTCTTTAGAGCAATGAAACTATAGAATCCAAAGCTCTGATACCAAATGTTATGAAACTAGATCACAAAAATATAGAAAAGAAAGATCAACGCCTTAGAAATCAACCTCTTCGATTGGGCAACCTCCTTTACATTACACAAATGAAAAATTCTTGGATGATACAAATGACAAGACCTCTTTTCTATATATAGGAGTCTAAGGGATCATAATGTAATCAGAGCCGACATAACAATAATAAATGTAAGGGCACAACAATAACTATAGTGGGCTTCTATGGGGCACAATAATAACAATATGGGGACTACATGGGCACAACAATATAATAAGGGGTTTTCACTAATAAAAATAATGGGTTACACTAGTAGTACATGGACCTAACAACTTCACTAAAGGATTTCTTGGCTTCAGTATTCCATTTTATTTTTGTGTCGTTCTTTAAAATATTTGTAATGGATCTTAAGATTTCAGCCAAGTTAGGAATAAATCTTCTAAGAAAATTTATCCTACAAATGAAGGATTGAACTTCTTTCTTGCTTTTGGGAGGGTCATTTTTCAGTATGGCTTCAACTCTGTTAGGATCAATTCTAATAACTTCTTTAGAAATGATATTCCCTAGAAGTTCTCCTTTCTCTAAACCAAAAATGGTTTTCTTAGGGTTTAAGGAGATACCATATTTTCTACACTTCTCAAAAATTCTTCTTAAATGCAGCAAGTGTTCTTCATCTATCTTTGAAAACACAATTATATCATTTAGGTAAATCACAATGAACCTGTCAATTTCATCAACAAACTTAGCATACCCCCATACATGCACATTTACTTAATTGTGAAAGTGTATAATTTGAAGCTCTAGAAGCCTTCCATGCTAGACTAGGAAGAGGAACAAGTCTTACCTTTTATAGAGGATTTGGAACTAGATGCTCAGGCATAGTTAAAAAAAGATACAGTCTTTTGGAAGAGGTCCTGAAATATAAGACAAGGACAACTTGACCTTTGGTTGATTGGGTTTAAAGAACAATTTCTAGGAAAAGATAAAGGGTACACCCGAGAGAAGGTGGAGGAAAAATTTCCTCACCTCATTCAATAGAATATTTTAGGGACAAAAATCCTCCCAAAATGAGGTGTGATATGGATTGGATCATTATATTGTTTTTCATCCATCTTAATGCTTTTAGAGTGGAAAAAGTGGAGGAATAAACTCACAGGACCAGTTTTACCAACGAGACCTAGATTGGCAAATAATGGTCTAAAACATTTTGAGAGTATTTTGAGGCATAAATGACATTTTTAGGGGAAAAACTTTTCATATTTATCATGAAACCTTTTTTAAATATTTTGCACACAGGGACCTTTCCAATGACACAAAAATCACCTTAATCAAAGTCTATATGCAATAGTTATGCCACTCAAAGGTTGACCTTCATGTCTTCGCCACCATAATTTGAGAGGATTCCACATCAACCCCCATAACTCATGGAAAATGGGACAACCATGTGATTATGATGAAAAATACTCTAGTATAATCCATATTGTAGCTTTTCTTGAGAGTTGAGGGAGTCAAACCTAACCACTAGTAGGCTACTAAGTTGTGTTGAATCAAGCCACTAGGAGGAAAAAGGGTTCTAGTATTTTCGAGTGCACTTATTCCATAGATGAGAAGAGTAGCCAAGAGGGATAGGAAGAGAGCAAACATGGAGGATTTGTGAATTTTAGTAGTTGACGGGCCATGATCCATACTTCTTTATACTCACAACCATTTTCTATTCATAGAAAGAGAGCAGAGAGACCTCATCTTCCAACTAGGATTTCTCCTAAAAGGGTTTCCCAGGATATGTCTTATGTCGAATGTGTTTGTGAGTTTTTATTTCATTGTTCTCTATTTTCTAAATAAATTTTAATTTGCATGCATACACAATTAACATTAATCTACATATCCATAAATCTAAAGAGAAATAAACCCTAATAGGGTAGATTTTGGATTTCTAAAAATAGTTTTATCAAATCTATTGTGACAAACTGTCTAGCAAAATACCTATGAAAGTTTATGGATTTAATGTAAGAAAAAAAATGATGCTAATGAAGTGGCTATTTTTTTCTTTCGAGAAATTGTGAGATTACATGGACTACCAAGGAGTATCACTTTTAATCAAGATACTACATTTCTTGGGCATTTTTGAAGGGCACTTTGGAAAAAAATTGGCTCTAAGCTTTTGTACAATTCAACATACCATCCACAAATAAATGGATAGATTGAGGTAGTTAACCAATCATTAGGAATTTGTTGAGTTTGAATGAAGAAAAAATAGGAAAATGAGATTTTGTTTTGGCCTAGGCTAAATTTTCTTGTAATGATGATTCAATCAATAGGTCTATTGGAAAGAGTCCATTTCAGATTGTTTATATCAAGTTGTCAAGGGGATTTATGGATTTCTTTATCCAAATTTGGAGGATATGATTGTTGATGCCAGTGAGTTCGCATAGGACATGCAATAATTGCACAAGTAGATCAAGTTAAAGATATAACAAAGCAATGCCAAATATAAGTAAGGGTTAGATTTCTGAAGAACACAAAAGTATTTTGGAGAAGGAGAGAAGGCGATGGAACATTTAAAGAAAGCGAGACTCCCAAAGGTACATGTAGTAAACTCAAGTAAAAAATAATAAAACCATATCGATTTTTGAAGCGTTTTATGATAATGCATATTAGTTGGATATACAAGACAAATTTGACATTTTCTTGATATTCAATGTTGTTGACATGTATGAGTTTCATGAAGGAGAAGGGGATCATGAAGAAGGTGCCTTGGATGAGTGGAAGAAGTAATTTCCCAACAAACCAAATGAAGAATTAGAGAAAATATTAGTGAATAGTTTCAGCAAAATGACTTGGAATAAGGAATATTATGAATATTTGGTCAAGTGGAGAAACAAAGGTTCCTAGGATGCTCCACGAGTTTCTAAAGAAAAATTGGCATACATAAAAGAGCGTTCCTCCTCTATATGTATACACTTGCATTCACATAAGATGGAAGCGTATGCTTTTCTTACTAAGGATGTAAAATGTAGGAGCATCTTTGGCCTAAATAAATCTGCACCGAATGATCTTAGTTATCATTTTAGGGGATGAAATTAGAGTGTTATCATTCTACTTTTTTTTTCTACAATGCTACAACTCTTCCTTCATGCAACTGCGTTGTGACTCCACCATTGTTGCAAAAATGCTACAACATTTTCATTTCTACGGTAGTGATGTGACTCAACTATTTCTGTGATAATTTTTTCACTTCGCCATTGCTATTATAGTCTTGTGAATCCACCTTGTTGTGACAGTGTTGTGATCTTCCATTGCTGCAATTGTGCTACAACTATGTCATTACTGCAATAGTGTTATGACTCCACCTTGCTCTGAAAAGGTTGTGACTCACCTCGTTGTTACAATGTCTTGAATCTGCCCTTGTTGTTATATGTTGTAGCTCTACTACAACATTATTTATCATGCCTTATTGTGATTCCATGTGCCTTATATGATCTTGTGGAAAATTGGTGGACCACGTATGTGGAGAAATGATAATTGGTTTGGGAAATGGGCGAGGAAGTTGAATTGCTGTGATTTTTTAGTTTCACATCCATCGTTTAAGAGTAAGGAATGTATAGAGGAAGAAATATTAGAAGAGATGGAGAAGAAAGGAATAAGAGCTTGTGAAACTAGAAAAGAACAAAAAAACATAGGGAAGAAAAACAACATGGGTGTGTCTAGTGATGAAATAGGTATTGTGGATGTAGATTCATAGTGTAGAGTAGAAATGTATAGATTTTTGATAAAAATTGTGTAAATGTGAATAAGAAAAGAAAATCATGTTATTATCTCTCATCTTGTTCCCTGTAATTCTTAATTCCTCACTATATTTGTTAGCTTTTAAATTTCATTAACATTAGAATACAACTAGCTGTGTGCTCTATGAGTAGAGATCAGGTTCTTATTATTGTTTTTGTACAAAATTATATGGTCGCATGTGTCAATTGACACTCATTCCAGTGTCCCCTCCTACTACTTCATTTAACATTTTATGTATTCACCATCCTTGCTCTCAATTCACAACCCTAAAGTTATGTTCACAAGAAAGCACTTCTCCAAATAAAGGATGAAACTATTCAAATGATGGGGGATGTACTAGTAGCCATTAATACAATCACACCTGTGGTTTAGTAGTGACACATCTTCTTCGATTCATGGAAATTAGAATATGAATACCTAGAATACAAATGGCGTGGCTTGGGCTCAATAGTAGTGTTGTAGTACTCAACAACCCCCCATTTAGTTTTATTTTAGCTATATAATAAATCATGGGGAACCTTTTGAATATTAATAAAACTCTTTAGCTCTAATAAAGATAAGGAAATTTTTAATTTTTGTAAATAAAATACCCCTTGTTATAGACATTTTTGTGCCTTACAGCATGAAGCATGAAATGTCAATAATCTAAGGGATCCAAATTCCCTAAACATGTTGTTCCTACCCCTAGAGGAACAAGGTCAGCAAACCACAGCACTGAATATCAATTCTCCACCTGAAAACACTCAAAAACAAGCTAATTCTGGATCATGTCAACTGCTCCACTGAGCATCTGCGCTAAATGTCAACTGCTCCACTCTGTACCTGCACTGAATGTCAAAAGCAATGAAGGCTACCTGCGCTGGGCGAGATTGGCCAAGTGGCACAGTCATTCCTCAAGGTGTCAATGCCCAGGAAGCTTCCAAAATGACACTTGGATCAGGGAATTCGCCTTGTGATGAATAAGCGGATCTAGATCTCCAAGTGGAAGCAAGAACCTCCAAGTGGACTCAAGAACTGAAGAATAACTGAAGTGGGAGAGGACACTAGTCAACTTCATGCCAGCCTCAAGCTGACTCATCCTTTCTCCAAATCTCCTATATATAGAGCTCTCTCATGAGGTCTAAGGAGGCTGGAATCTTGTGAATGTAAGGAAGTGTTGTTGGTTTGAGTATAGAACTATTGGGTGATTTGCTTGAAGGAGGTGAAGAGGAGATTTCTTTCTGCTGGGAGGTGTTGCTGGATTGGGCCTCTTATGGTTGTAACACTCTCAGAACTTTACTTCTTCCATTAATAAAGAATTTGAGGTTCTTCTATATGCATGTGTCTCAATGGCATTTTGATACTTGTATATTTGATTTATTCTAATCCTTGAATCAATTATGAATGTATGCTTCTTGTAGTTTCCCTCTCTTGTGATTTTGCAGGATCTTGGTGTAGCTGGGCCAGTGAAAGAGCAAGGAGATGGGAGCAAGCAGCAAAGAGAGAAGATTGGATCAATCATTAGCGGAAGATAACGGTTAGTGGATCTCTTTCTCCCCTCTCTTACATCTCATAAAGAAGTAATCTTGAATAGCTTTGCATTCGGTTGTTGCTGAGGTACTATCACCCTTAGAGTGGGATAGGGTCATTCCGTATTGGATACTTTTCCCAACAACAAATTGGCGACTCCGCTGGGGATCGTATCTTGTTGGTTGTTTGTGTTTTTGCTATTCATTTCATAAACAGAGGGAGTACCGAATCGAACTGCATTTGGATCTTTCAAATGCAAAGTAGAGGGCAGCTACTCTAGCTCAGTTTCTGGGCAAGTTTATGATTTGAAGAGCTGATCCACAAGGACTCTAATAAGCTCTTAGTGATAGATTTTCATCCTCCTTTTCATCCCTTAGTGTGTACTTGACTGGTAGCTTCTGTTTTGGCCAAAAACTGTGAAATTTTGAGCAATCTGTGACCTGGAAACCAAGAGAAACGAAAGTTTCGTTCTTCAGTGCAGGCTGTGTGAAGGCTGTCTGCATTTCAGCGCAGTTCCCGAAGGGGCTACCTGCGCTGAAGGTCAAAGTGACAGTGTACTACCTGCGCTGAACCAGTCTTGCCTTGTGCTACTGGGGTTTCCTGCTGTTTCTTGCCCTGTTTTCACTCTTGTTTTTGCAGCCTGTTATCAGTCAATGTACCTATCTGAAACCGACTTTCCTTGCCACTATTTCGCCTCGGTTGTATAAAGAAACTGTGTTTGTTCTTTGTGTATTTCTTAAATCATTTGCAGTTTCCCATAACGAAAATGAACTAGTCTTCCTGTGGCCTCTTAGATCTAGACCTGTGATAAAGTGTCGTTTTGATCTTAAGAGTTAGTTTGTTTGTTGTTCATAGTTGATTGAGCTTTTGCTTTCGTCATATGGTTTGAATTTATATATTTCTAGTGTCGAAACAAGTAAATCTTAAGGTGTCTTTTGATTTTGGACAAGCTTGTTTGCTTTCACTCGAAATTGAATTCAAAGTTATACAACAGCTTTCTTTTTGTATCGCACAGACATTAAGAAAGAGAAAAGAAATATCTGCATTTTGCATTTTGCATTTGATAAGTTTGTATGTTGATTTAGGGAAAAAGTGCATTAGTATATGCTCTTTGATCTATGTGAAAAGATTTTTGTCTCTCTTTTCCCTCAGTAGTTAAGATTTTCATAAGTCGAAAAGATTGAAAAAGCTTGCTTCTCATCTTAGACTGCATTTAGGAATTTGTATCAAAACATCTCGTGGTGAACCTTGAAAGGAAAACTTTAAAAAAGATCAACTTAAAATATATTGAATGAACCTAACAACGCTTTGAAACATAACGCAAACACATAGAGGTCTAAGCTAGAGACGTGTTCCGGCGTCGTTAAACGTAGTGACTGTCGATCTCGACGAAGGTGGGTGATTCCTCCTGAGAGTCGGTGGCACTAATACGGACTTGTGCTCCCACGTACCGTCGCGTATATATTGGGAGACCCCTATAGGCATATATCTTTTATCCATAGGAAGCCGTGTCAGCCGCCCTATCGATCGCAATGCAGTGAACACAGCATTCACGAAGATCGACCACCCGTACCGTAAAACGTATTCTGTGGTTTTACGAAAGGTTTGGCACACCCTCTGCCTAGATCTCCAGAGCAGTTTCTTTTGGCCTTTTTCAAACTCTATAACTGAAAAAGTCCAACCGAGCATTTGTCACTTCGGGCTCGTTAATACATCGAAGGAGACTAGAGCCATCTTTAGCTTTTTCTCGACTCTTAAAAAGTGAAAAAGCAAGTTGTGTCTAAAAGCGTCTAATAAAATTCATTCAATTCGGAAACATAAATTTCCCCTTTTAATATTTTAGTTGATCGAGTAATCCGCAATCGTGGAAGAAAGTCAATTGAAACCCCGTCGTTCGCGGAGGCTTACGAGTCAACCGTCTTTGTCTCCGGAATCGAAAACAGTACGGACAAAGCGAACTCGTTTAACCGGTTCAAAATCTCCTTTGAAAGTTAGAACAAGTGTTCCAACTACATCTGAGGTTCCGGTTACTCCTAACATTTCTGGAAACCCTGCCTCTATAGAAGAAGTTCAACAACCACAGAAGGACAGTAATACTGATTCTAGTCTGGGGGCAAATACTTGTATAACTGAACCAGTTCCCTCTGTAACCGGTCCAGAGAGTTTTGTTCCTCAAACAATTGTCGCTGTCGAATCAACCACTTCTTTGGCACCAGAAATATTTTACGGACCTGACGGTCTTCCTCTTCCACCGAGTTTGATTTCGATAGAGGAAATTGCAGAGGATCTACAAGCAAGTACTCCAACTCATTTTGGAGTCGGGGTCACTCTATTTCCTTCATCTGAAGTTAATCCACCACAAGTGGAAGTCCCTGTAGAATCGCTAGGCAATCTATTGGATAGACTTAAAATGTCTGAACAACCGTCATCATCTAGGACTGTGTCAAATGACACAGCGACAGCAGAAGTCCCTGCCGTCACTCCGACGATGTTTGTCGGCATACCAGCTGTCCCAACTAGCTCTCAATCGCTAGAAGGAGTCCACCAAGGGACTATTTCGACAGTGTGGTCTATTCCAGTTTGTTCATCCGGAGTAATACCCGGCAACTCTTATGTTGAAGCTCGACAAATTGATCCTCATGGAGGTCAATTTGGGCCATCCAGTCCTCAAGGACTAACAATCCCTCTGAGTTCCGGATTGCTACCGTATGGGGGGCAGTATGCCCTTTCATTACCCCCTCCGGGAGGGTACCCATACGTGAGTTCACAACAATGTTCAGGTTATACTGGAATTGCGTCAAGTAGTTGGGTACCTATGCTACCTCAACAACCAAGGGTTGTATATTCTATGCAACAGTGTGTACCTATGATGAACATCCCAACCACACCGGCTATTGTAACAGTGTCACAAGTTCAAGCGATACCTGTTGCATGCCAACCTCAGTTTTCTCAGGTTGTAATGCAACAGCCACTTGATCATGGGTCACAACCACAATCGCCAACTGGTGGGGTGACACAGGTCCAAACGGGTACAATTACCCCACACCTCGGTCCAACGGTTAGCATAGCACAACAAAACATGGTGTCACAACCATGGCTTGTGCAATACCAACAACCGCAATTCCAACAAGTGTACCAAGGTTCTGAGCAGCAGATCTTTGCGAATAGTGGACAACCGTATATCCAAAACGGTCAAAATCAACCACTTTACAGTGGCCAAGTCCACCAACCGTATCAGTCGTACCAACATCAATTACATTATGCTGGTATGCAAAGACCCACTGCTCAAGCAATTCCATCGTACCCTAGTTACGCTTCGCCTAACCTGAATCAACAGTTACCATTCGTGGCAACTTTAGAGTTACCCGATCTACACCGGTTAACCAACGAGCCGATTGCTTATGCCCCTTGGTGGCCAACGATTCCTCATAAACTTCCATCTGACATTCCTAAATTCAATGGAAATCCAGGTGAAGACCCATTGAATCACGTGATGACTTTTCATCTGTGGTGTTCATCGAACACCCTTAACGACGATTCGATAAGGCTTCGCCTTTTTCAGAGGACATTGACAGGTCCAGCGACTAAATGGTATATTGAATTGCCAAGAGCCTCTTTTGACAATTTTAGTTCCCTAGCCACGACTTTCCTAACACATTTTCAATTACCGATAAGGTATGAAACGGGAACAGAAATATTAACCAACTTCAAGCAGACTACTGCCACCCATATATCTGATCATATACATGAGTGGCGTCGTCGTTGTAGGATGGTGAAAACATATGTTCCCGATCAGTTATTAGCTGAATGGTTTATAAAGTCGTTACTTCCGGCTATTACGGAAGATGTGGCCAAGGGGGGAGTCGTAACAGAGGAGCAAGTGATTTCTCGTGCACAGTATTTGGACTTAGTTTATACTCAGTCCGGCACGCTCTATGACAAAATACCTGACGCCCCTAGACCGGAATTCTCAATTCCTCCTCCTCCTAAATCAAACAATGACTCTCGCACCGGTGATGGCGTGTTTGGCAAACACAAAATTTCTAGTCAAAATGAAAATGAGGAACTTCTTACCTCGGAAGTAAATACCATGTCGACCGACAAGGGCAAACAACTGAAGCAACCAGGGGGCAAGAAGAAAAAGACAGGGAGAAAAAGGAAACCCCCGACAGGGTGTCATATATATGATGAGGATCATTGGACGAAAGATTGTCCACATATAGCTGAAGTTAAGAAACTCTTTAAGAGTTCAAAAACCCCAGCAGTATTGACTGATCCGTTTCCTAATCCAGGTCAAAATCTGGTTGCTAATCAAAATGCTTCCCGATCCCAAGTGCTTATGTTGTCTGTCTCGAAGCAGCAAAATGATGCTTTGACAAGGAATGAAGATTATGAGAATAAACGGCTGTCGAATAACAAGGCTAATGAACAACCTAGTAGTTCGACGACAACTTTGACCAAAGTTGTGCCACCCATCGTTCCTAAGCCAATGATAAAGTCGCAAAAGGGAGCAGTACACAAATCGACATTTAATCATTGTGCGAAAATAGCACAGATAGAGGACCTGGCCCAATCACCGTCCGCTACGTCGACACTTGAGGTACCGCAAAATTGCCTCTCCCAAGAGCAAGCTTTATTATCAGCAATAGGTGGGATTGGCCCAATGGATTCCAATCTTGTGGCCTTTGATCATAAAGGATATGACCCTCAATTACCAGCTCAACTAGCTTTCCTTATTCAAGTGAAAGCCCTCAACAAAACTGTTCATCGAACAATTATTGATGAGGGGGCATCCACATGTATTATGTCGATGAGTTGCTGGAAGAATTTAGGCTCACCACCCTTGTCGAAATCATCAACTACGTTAAAAGCATTTGATGGACGATCATACACTCCATACGGGATTTTAAGTAACTTGCAAGTTGAACTGGGGGGCAAAACAGTAGGAATTGATGTTGAAGTAATTGATGGAAACCTCGATTACAACATCCTACTGGGAAGGCCCTGGACATATGCCATGGCCGCAGTTGTGTCGACCTACTTCAGGAAGATTGCATTTCCCTTTCAAGGAGGAATTACAGTCGTCGACCAACAAACTTTCCTCCCCGACAGTTCACAAGTTACGGGAAGCATTCCAATGATCCATGGAAGTGATCATTCGCTTCAAAATATTGGGGTAGGCCTCCTAAAAGACCCTGCCTTAATGGGTACTTTCACCCTACCGCCTCCAAGTAATCTGACGGGAGTGGCCACGGTGGAAACCTACAAAATGAAATCTTCTGTATCTAATGGATTCAAAAGATTCCTAAACATTTTGTTAGCATGGATCATCGCCCTAATGGAAATACTGTAAATACAGTGGGCTCCGAGGACAGTTCCTATCTCGTGTCAACCTCGTTAAAAAATGAAACAAGGAGTCTTGAGGATGGTTCTTTTATTGTGTCAACCTCATTAAAAAATGAAACAAATCCCCTTTCACAAAGGTAAACCTTCATTCCAACCACCGAGTTGAATGCAATGAAGCTTGGGGGGGCATGCACCTCGATTTGCGTTATTGTGCTGGGGGCATGCAAACTTATCACGAGCAGTTTTAGCAAAGTTCATGCTCGTTAAAAAATAAACGCACAATTGAGCAGTTTTAGCAAGAGTTCATGCTCGTTAAAAAATAAATGCACCTGTGAGCAAGCTTCCCTCCAGAGTTCAAGCTCATCCAGAAAAAAATGAACCGGTAAATAACCATTTGAGACCGTAAATTCATCAGCCATAAAAGCCTTGGTCGTGTTTGCACCGTCACCTCCACTTTTCATTTGGCCGATCATTCACCTCCACTTGATTGTTTACCTATTTTGAGGAACAGCTGCGAAGAGTGATTTCACCTAGCCATCCTTGTAACACTGCCGTGATTGGAAAATTCCAACCTGTACTTGGAATCTGCTGCTATCCCTGTTTATCACTCGTTCCTCAAAAGACGAGTCTTCTTTGAGCTCTTTTCTCCTGACTCGTAAAATATGAAAATTTTGCCGAGTTTTGGCCTTCCAACTCGTTAAAGTGACCGGAAGAGCTATCCCTCCTCTAGATTTTAATCTTTTTGGACCTGAGGGATTATTACACAAAAAGGTCGAGCGCTTGTTTTATTCGGCTCGTTAAAATTATCGAAAACTCATCCCTTCTGTATTGTTTTATACTTTTTCGGACTTAAGGGATTAGATGACGAAAAAGGAATTTTGGAGTTGACTTTCTGTACCTTTTCAGACTCGCTAAAAATGAAAAGGACCGAGTTTTCCTTGTCGTTAGACTCGTTAAAATGATTAAATAGCGACAAACTTGTCTTTAGACGAGAACGAGTTTCCCTATCGCTAGGCTCGTTAAAACATAGCGATGGGCTTGCCCGAAGGGCAGGTTACAGAACAAGCATATGTTATCCTCCTCAAGCTTGACAAAAATAAAGAGGTACTGGTCAGAAATGACTGGGGAAAAATTGGGAGAACCTCAAAGCTTTAATGGTAGCAAGTCACTCTTGAACATGACACTTTTCCTCCGTACCACATCGGGTTGGGTTGTTTCATTCACCGGTCTCATCACCATGGTCTCGCCAAACCATCCACATTTGGGGTAATGCTACCGATCCATCGCATCAGTGTCGTTATATGTTCAAGAGATGTTGTTCAGAAAGAGTCAACCGTGTCCCATCCACTGCCATACATTATCCTTCATCCACCCATGATCGCCACCCTGAATCATATTTCACAGATTGTTTTCACCTCCACTAAAGTCATTAGCTCCGTTCCATGTCACTGATGTGGGATTCATTAAGGCCCTCCTTTGATGGATCGCTTCTTGTCGACTTCAGCTCATTATCCAAGAAGTTGATCTAGGAACACCCCCCTCAGTACTTTGAAGCTTGCATGCCTCAATGGCAAGTTTCTCACTTCCGGCGACAGGTATACATTAATGACCTTCGACCAGAAGATTTTGCGTGGTGTTCGACGCCAAGTCCTTTATTCACACCACGCAAATTGTACTGCAGTACCTTGAGGGTCATTATCATTATCGGTGATTCCTCTCGCGCTTGTTAACGGTTTACATTATTGACCGGTAATCAAGCGATGTCTTTCCATGTTCGACTTCAGTGCAATTCTCACATGGATCGACTTGTACTTAGAGTGAAGATCGAACGAGTTTGAAGACCCCGGATCTAGTTTCATCCATCCGGGCTGCGATATATATTCAGGAAATATAAAGACATTTGATATGTACATCATTGCAGCAGATGATCATCCTACTCAAAGGATGATAATTTCAGCAGAGAATTATCAGTCTACCATCAGACGATCGTCTGTTCTATGTACCAAAATGAATTTATAAAGCTGAGCATGGGAATGCCCGCCTCAGCTAGATCATGAAAGCAGAATGAAAAATAATGTATTGTATTGTATTTTATTACAGGTCACCTCTCAGCGATTGAATGAACTTCGGATCCTCCTGATAAAGCATTTCACCCGATAAACGACCTCATACTTTAGGGGGCAACCGTTATAGACATTTTTGTGCCTTACAGCATGAAGCATGAAATGTCAATAATCTAAGGGATCCAAAGTCCCTAAACATGTTGTTCCTACCCCTAGAGGAACAAGGTCAGCAAACCACAGCACTGAATATCAGTTCTCCACCTGAAAACACTCAAAAACAAGCTAATTCTGGATCATGTCAACTGCTCCACTGAGCATCTGCGTTGAATGTCAACTGCTCCACTCTGTACCTGCGCTGAATGTCAAAAGCAATGAAGGCTACCTGTGCTGGGCGAGATTGGCCAAGTGGCACAGTCATTCCTCAAGGTGTCAATGCCCAAGAAGCTTCCAAAATGACACTTGGATCAGGGAATTTGCCTTGTGATGAGTAAGAGGATCTAGATCTCCAAGTGGAAGCAAGAACCTCCAAGTGGACTCAAGAACTGAAGAATAACCGAAGTGGGAGAGGACACTAGTCAGCTTCATGCCAGCCTCAAGCTGACTCATCCTTTCTCCAAATCTCCTATATATAGAGCTCTCTCATGAGGTCTAAGGAGGCTGGAATATTGTGAATGTAAGGAAGTGCTGTTGGTTTGAGTATAGAACTATTGGGTGATTTGCTTGAAGGAGGTGAAGAGGAGATTTCTTTCTGCTGGGAGGTGTTGCTGGATTGGGCCTCTTATGGTTGTAACACTCTCAGAACTTTACTTCTTCCATTAATAAAGCATTTGAGGTTCTTCTATATGCATGTGTCTCAATGGCGTTTTGATACTTGTATATTTGATTTATTCTAATCCTTGAATCAATTATGAATGTATGCTTCTTGTAGTTTCCCTCTCTTGTGATTTTGCAGGATCTTGGTGTAGCTGGGCCAGTGAAAGAGCAAGGAGCTGGGAGCAAGCAACAAAGAGAGAAGATTGGATCAATCATTAGCGGAAGATAACGGTTAGTGGATCTCTTTCTCCCCTCTCTTACATCTCATAAAGAAGTAATCTTGAATAGCTTTGCATTCGGTTGTTGCTGAGGTACTATCACCCTTAGAGTGGGATAGGGTCATTCCGTATTGGATACTTTTCCCAACAACACCCCTCGCATGAAGGTTTCTATTATCATGACTTACATATCAGAGATTCAACCTTACAAGTGTTACAGTTCATGAAAACCTGATACATCTTTTTTTATTTATAATAATGCATTATCAAAGGACTTGTATCGAATCATTGTAATATCGTAACATTCCTTATAGGAAAGTTATGATTAAAAACCTTCCTTTATCAAACTTTCCCAATATATAGCATAAAGTAAATGGGCCTTTCCTTTTTATTGAATACTTTAAAGAACCATCACCCCCACAATATTATCACTTGGCATATCAGAACTCCCAAATATTGTAACTTTTAACAAGTGCCATTTAAAAGCCTCTGATAAATCTGACCTCTAATATCGGATATCCCCAATACTTAACACTTCCGCTATCTTAAAAACTCCCAATATCATAATTTTTTTATGCCTCACGCTCCTGATATCTAATATCTCTGATGCTCCCCCCCCCCCCCCCACCCTGATATCTCAATTCTCTAATATTCCCGTCTCTCCCTGTATTGGGATGTTTCTTATCAGATGTCACTCTTTAAAAACCCTGATATTACAAGCTCTGATATAAAACCTCAGGTATATCTGCCCACCTACACTTATAGTCATTATATTTTTAAACATAATATATCAGAAGCCTTAGATATCGTGATTTTTAGTAGGCAACCATGGGATTTCTCTAAAAAAATTCCTCCCATATGCTGACGTGTGCGTAGCCCATATGAATTTATGTTTTCCATTTAATATCTGAAGAGTGGCAAATTTATGGTTTTTGAAGTTCTGAACAGGTTTATTCATTGTGATTTGATATTTTCATGATTTTCTAAACTGTATGCTTTTTCTGATAATTTAACCACTCACATTTTTATTTTAGGAAAAAGCATACAGTTCCAGAAAATGTGATTCCTCCTTTTTATATGAGTGCCTATGTTATGGATGCTCTATGCTACAATATGGATTTTGCCTCCATGGGATGGAAATGGACCCTAGTGGATGCAAATCTAATTCATATATACTATGATATCCTCTGGGACTCCAAATACCATCCCCATTTCTATAAAATATGTCAGGGTGTCATGTTGCCTATTCATCAAATTATTTTTAACAAGAGAGCCCCTAGGATTTCCCCGGAAGCAAAGGTAAACTTGCTCAGGGTTGGGAATTGGTTTGGTAAAGAGTTGTTTACCTACATTCGTGACTTTGGTAGTCTAGCTAATCCACATGTTTTTCCCCTATATGTCCCTGATAAATTGTTGGCTCATGAGATAGCCTACCAAACCGCGGGTAATGGAATTTTCAAAGTATTGAAAGAATCAAATAAGAAAGTATGGCCTAACTTTCCTTTCCGTTGTGGTATGTATGCATTAGATAATTTCAAACGTGAAACTATTGATGTGAACTCTATTTTAGAGTTGAAATTTCCTACTATCCCTAACAAGCAGTATGATCCTCATGGAACTACTAAAAAGGTTACCACTCAATCAAGTGCAAGGCAATTCTCTCATGAACCTGATCAGTTTTATTGTGTCTTTTAAAAAGCTTCCACCTATTCAATAGTTGCCAAATATATTTTAGATCATTTAGATCCATGGGAAATCAATCAATTTGCCCAATATATGGAAACAAGACTATCTCGTTTACCCTTGGTTTCATTAAAACCTTCACAGGAAAACACAACTCAAGAGAAGGTTACAAAGATTTCTTATACATAGGTTATTGATATCCCTGATCCAAAAGATACAGGGGCTTCTTCTTCCACTCAAACTGAGGGACAATTGCCAAGTTCTAAACTTGAAGAGATATGGGAACAATGTAGCCAGGTTTTGAAAGGAAATAAACCTGAGGTTTTAAAGACTACCTCACAAGAAAAAGTCTTAGACACTTATGAAACTTTTGAGAAGACTCTGATTACAACAAGGACTACTGATCAACCTTTAGAGATTGAAGACATAGAAATTATACCATCATTTACGACCTCGGAGGTCATATTAAGGGTCGAAGAGATTCCTCCCCTTGACATATTCTATAGCCCTTAGCATACGGTTATAGTAAAAAGACAAAGAAAGAAATGGAATATTGACCAATCCTAGGCATTAGTCCATGGAAATTACTCTTTTGAAGTATTATGGAAAGGTTCATAGTCCACCCTTGTAGAGGAACTCAGAAGACTTACTCAATTCACAATAGCTTATGCTTCTACGACTATGGAGAAATCCACTAAGATACAACACCTTTTGAGGGAAAAGGAGGACAGGATTATGTAGTTGGAACAAGGCCTTGAAAATGAAAAGAAAAAAATTGATAATCAATGGCAAGAACAACTTGTTGAGCTTCATAAAACTTTGACACCCTTAAAATTCAACACGACTCTAATTTGAGAATCAGGGATGCTCAAATTCAGGAATTACAACACAAGATTGAACAACTAAAAGTTAATCCTGAATTTCAAGAGTTTAAAAGGGCAGAAAGAGAATTAAATAATCTCATTTCTCAACATCTGGTCATTTTCTATCAGAAATTAGCCATCATTCAAGATATGTGTAACAAAACCAACTCATTAATGGAACAATTATCCGATCTCAGGACATACTTTGATGACATTGAGGAAAATATTGCGGGCTACATAACATGGCAAGACAGTGCTAAAGAGATATTAGCTGATCTCCCAAGGATAGAGGAATCACATAAGGAGATAGTCTTCAGGGAATGGGAAATTCACCTCAAACATACATAAACAATAGTATTCAATGTAAGGGACATCTCCAATGACCTCATTGAATCCATCATTGATAACTTGTTTCAGGTAAATCTTATTTCATACTGCCTTGAGGGAACTCTACCAGATATTAAATTGCTGGCCAAAATGTTGTAGGATTTGTCTAAGAAAAGGCCAAGAGGATTGAAAGGTTATCCAAGATTGACTTAGAATGCCATTTTCATTTCTTATTCAAGCCTCACAACCAATGGCTAATTCTTAGATGTTTATCAAACACAATCATGCATATGCTTCTAGCATTCAGAGATGCTATATTTACTAGTCAAATGCAGATTCAACCACACTCTCCACCTAAATTAAAGCCCATGACAAATATCTACACGCTGTGACAACATATGGGAGGGAAGTGTTCTTCATAGTCTTAGCCAAGTTGTTACAACAAAGTCTAAATTTGTCTTATCATTTTATTTTAAGTTTTGTTTATTAAAACCACTTCAAAATTTTATTCTACTTTGCTATATTTGCATTTCATTTGAAAACTATAAATCCCATTCATTTGAATGGAGAAGGAATTCTTAATTTTGGAGAGAAATCTTTTGTTTGCACTACTGTAACTTAAGTAATAGAAAGTTGAACCACTACTATTTTCCCATGAGTAAGAGTTATAATATATCAGGTACTATTATCTGTTTGGTTTTCTTTGCTTAAGAGTTAAATGGTTATTTGATTCCATTTATCATATGTGTGTTGCAAGCAGTCATACATCTTTCATTGTTGATATGTGTGTTTGGAATCATATATTATATGCATAAACAATGAAATCATATATGTCTAATGAATTCATCAACTAATTTAATTAACTATTTAATTAAATTAGTTATCATTACTTTATTTAACCTCATATTGGCTTGATAATCTATATTGTCATGTTGTATGTGAGATCCTTTTAAATCACATATATAGATAGGCTTTCTCGAGATAGATAGATAGATAGTTTAAATACTCTTTATTATGATTTTAATTACATTATAAACCTCAAGTCTATATACTTCATCCATTTTCTTATTTTATATCAAGGGAAACTAGTCCCATAATTTCCAGCCAGATCCACTAGCCCAAATGGATAATGATCTTTCCTAAGGTCCCAACCAGGTGGTTTTCCCTGCTATTGAGGTAGAAATTTAGAACCTTAAAAAATTTTGGCGCTAGAAGGAGGGCCTTTAGACTATGAATGGAAACAAGGTCAAATCACAAATTAAAAGGTCATTATAAGAGTCATCTCCCTCAAAATCACCACCAACTTCAAGATCACATTCAAAATCCCTTTACCCTAGATTTGAAGCTGTTTAAGCAACCACCAAATCTCCTAGAACACTTCCAAAGTCAGTTGGAAAAACATCTTCACAAGGACCTATGGAACCCTTGGAGTCTAGACTTTGATTCAGAGATTAGAAGGAATTTCCTTTTTTGGAGGAAAATTTGTTCAAACCGATATATTAGAAGGAAGTGTTACATCATCTTTACAATCTTTTGGTGTATTAACTAGATCCCATAGTGAAAAACTTGGAGTTAAACCTTTTGAGTTTCCATTAACCACTCACCAGAAAAAGAAAAGTACTTCAGAAATTCTCTCTTCTGCTAGTGAGGTTGCATCAAACTCTCCACCTCATACCCCTTCTATTGATCCCACTTCCTCCTCTACCCCTTTACCTTCCTCTTATCATCCTTTAATCCCTTCCATCCACATTCCTCAATCACAATAAATTGGTGCTATTATAATCAATAAGACTACAGGAGTAGCTTCTTCAACAACTCAATCTCCACCAACCTCCACATCTTATGCAATTTCCTCTGCTCCTACTACTCCCAGGATGTCCCAAAAACCATGGAACAATCTAGGAGTAGTATAGAATACTCCACCATTACACCCTCTTCCCAAACATCCCGAGAGATGGATTCCTAAGTTTAATCCTGATGATGGCATCCCTGCATAGGAACATCTTCAAAATTTCATGTTAGCCATCAATCAGAATGGAGTCATATAAGAAGATTGTGTTGTCATACTTTTTCCTTACACATTTGAAGGATCTATAGGATCTTGGTATTTCTCTCTTCCTGTTGGGTCAATAACAAATTAGGATATGTTTGAAGAACAATTTTCGTTAAGATTTGGTTATGACCGAACCAATGCCACTTTGATTGATGATTTGTCAAATATTAGGGCCAACCCAAATGGGAAAATTATAGATTTTAATTAAATATTTAACAAATTGTTGAATAAAATCCCAGACACTTCCACACCTGGAACTGATGTATAAATTGAATGTTATATCTCTTCTCTTCCTTCAAATATTTTCATGTTCATAGATAGAACTAATAAAACAGTATTGCTTGATAACATGAAGGAAGCTCTATTTATGGAAAAAATAATTCTTTCTCTTGAGAAGAAAATTTCCCTTCAGGAAAGAAAACAAACTAAGAAAGTCTCTTCTAAAGATGATACCAAGAAGAAATAGATAAAATATCATTTCGATTTGGAGGGGTAACAAAAGGTTCTGAAAGCAATGTCCAGTGAAATGGTAGAGATTAAAAAAAAAGTTGTTGAGTCTTAAAAGGATTCCTTTCATCCTTTTAAAAGGAATCAACCATCATAGTCACAACATCCTACCATTATATCAAAAGTAGAATCCAATCAGGATGTCGAAGAAGAAGAAAAAAACTTATATTTTGAAGAATCACAAGAAGAATAATTATTGGAAGCCCATGGTTTATGGGATTTCATTCTAACTAATTCAGAAAATGAAGAAGAAGAGGAAGCCTTACTAGTGAGTACTAAAATTAAGGGACCTACTGATACATATGCATCAAATAAAAAAATAGAAGTCCCCTTCTCCTCTTACTAAAGAGAAAGGTATAGTTAAAAATACTTCTACTCCTTCATATTCTTTTCCAACTACTTCTAAATCTCCTTCTTCATCTAATACCTTTATAGTCTATGATACCATTGAGTATAAAATTGTGGAAGACATGAAAAAGGTGAAAGCCAACATCTCCCTATATGATGTTAGCATGTTAAAACAACAATGGAAGTTTTTACTTAAGGAGTTAAATGCAGTCCCTGCATCTCCAATACGTATTGTTGTCACTACAAAAGCCTCAAAAGGGAAAGGAAATCATACTAATGTCTCTTTAGATAAGATTGACCCTTTTGATGCTATTTTAATTGAATATAAATCAAATTACCACACTTTTGAATTTTTTAACATGAATGTTCACAACTGTTTAATGGATTCTAGTGCATCATCCAATTTCATGCCTTATGTAGTTTGTCTTAAATTGAATATTTCACCTCAAAAATATGTTGTTCAGATTGTTCAATTAGATGGAACAAAAGTCAATGTTTTGGGAGAAATGAATTCCGTTTTAATCATATTATCTTCCAATTCGAAGTTTTATCAAATAATAAATATATTAGTTGTAGACATTCTTGAATTCTATTTTCCTGTTTTAAGCAGAGACTAGTTTGAAAAACTACATGGTTACTTTACAATTGATTGGTCGCACATGTGGGTTTCATACAATGGAAAACCCAATCAAATTCGTTTTGATAGGGAGAAACATATGAAATTTTCAATGAATGATTTTGATGAGGAAAATGAACCAGTAGTATTTACAACCAACGTTCTTCGAAGTTATTCTTTTGAATCTTTATTTGGAAATTTTCCAACACAAAACCCCCCTTTTCAATTGATTTTGTCTCATCTCAAATTGAATTTTTTTCTAAAACAGATTCATCTAGATGTATCAATATTGTATAAAATCCTATAAATAAGCATGATAGTTTCTTTTGGACTCTTTACTTTGATGGATTGAAATCTAATGATGGTGCAGGAGCTAGTTGCATCTTAGTAAACCCTGATGGGGAAAAGACTATGATTTTATGCATATTGGAATTTGATTGTACCAACAATATTGCTGAATATGAAGCATTGGTACAAGGCTTACAAAAATCCATTAGTCTTGATGTCAAATACCTTAAATTTTTTGGTGACTCGGAGATTGTAATCAAACAAGTTAGAAACAACATCCATTGTGTTTCTAGTCACCTCAAGCATTACCAATATTTGATCCAAGACCTAAATTCCCATTTTACTGCATTCAATATAGCTTTGATCCCAAGATTACAGAATTCTAGTGCCGATCTCCTAGCCAATGTTGCTTCCAAGCTCATTCCACTTGAATATTTTAGTCCCGATAGATTTTCGATTGAGTTAATTTTTCACCCATCCACTCTAGACAACATAACTAAATGGCACATCTTTAATGATGACAATGAAACCTGAGCTTTCTGACATCAGAAGGTTCTTACTCTGATGAGATTGTTGATGAAGATGAGCTTGGAAAATATCTGAATAAATCTTCTGAAGAAAATTCTATGCCTAAGCCTATAGTAAAATTGGAAGATTTATATGATCTGAAAGATAGATTTATAACAGTAACTAATTGCAAGCTTCAGATCTATACTATGAGATTTGAATTAGTTAATGCAGGATCTGATCATAAGCCTCAAAACATCAATTTATGCCTTGGAATTAAACTAGATGAGAGATTTTCTTTCATTCATCTGTTGAAAAGATAGAATGATTTAATTCTTGGAATTATGATGATCTTGAAACTTATGGCAAATCTATCATTCATCACACCATACATATGCTACTAGATATAAATCCCATTCAACAAAATCTTAGGAAGATTCATCCCAACTTGGAAGCTCAGATTAAGACGAAATTAAACAAGCTCCTCAAACCCAAACTTATATTCCCAATCAGACATTACAAGTGGATTTCGAATCTTGTACCAGTTAGAAAAAATAATGGAGATATTTGTATTTGTATAGATTTTAGAAACTTGAATAAATCATGTGAAAATGATAACTTTCCTTTGCCTCCAATGGAACAAATTTTACAATCTGTTGCTAGTTCTAAGCTAATGTCTTTCTTAGATGGTTTTTTAGGTTACAATCAGATCCTTGTACATCCAGAAGATAGACTAAAAACTACATTCAGAACCAAGTGGGGAACATATGCTTATCAAAAAATTCCTTTTGGATTGATTAATGTTGGAGCCACTTTCTAAAGATCCATGGACATTTGTTTCAGAGGTTTGATTAATAAGACAGTTGTAGTGTACTTAGATGACATTACGATTTATTCAAAAAAGAGAAGTAATCATCTCCATGATTTGAAACAAATATTTGAAAGATGTAAAAAATTTGGAATCTCCTTGAATCCCAAAAAGTCATTTTTTTCCCTTAGAGAAGGTAAGCTTCTAGGTTTTATTGTGTCCAAAGAGGGAATTTACATAGATCTAGAGAGAATTAAGGTGATTTATGAAATCCCCTTACTACATAACAAAAAATCCATGCAATCCTCTCTTGGACAAACTAATTTTGTCAAACAGTTTGTCTAAGATTTTTCAGAATTGTCTTACCCTTACAAATTATAATCAAGAAGAAATTAGTTTTCAAATGGTGAAAGATCGAAAGAAAAGCATTTGAATCAGTAAAACAAGCAATCATATATGCTCCTTCATTATCGACTCCCAATTTTTCTAAAGAATTTGTTCTTTACACTTTTGTTTCCCAACAATCATATGCAACAGTATTTACACAACCTAATGAACAATAAGTCGAGGCTCCTATTACATTCTTTAGTTCCAATTTACAACGATCCGAGCTAAACTATTCAGAGGTTGAGAAAAAAGACTTTTCAGTTTTTAAGTCCATAAAACATTTCAATCCTTTTCTCCTAAAATCACATACAAAAGTAATTGTTCCCTTCCCTGTGATTAGACAATTTCCTATCCAAAAGAAATTAGGAGAGAACAAGGCTAATTGGGTTACTTCCCTGCAAGAATATGATCTATAGGTAAAACCAGCTAAAAGAGTAAGGGGTCAAGGTTTTTGGAGATTAATTACTGGAGCTTATGACACTTCAGATGATGAAGATTCATGTAATAATGTTCAAATTACAGAGGTATTCCCTATTGACACCAAATCTCAATATGTTGATTTAATATTTTATTTTAAAAATGGTTATGCTCCATTAGAACTCAATTATAAAAGAAAAATAGCTCTAATACTTAAAGCTAATCAATACCAACTTGTTAATGATGTCATATTTAGAAAAAATTATGATGTTGTTTTATTAAGATGTCTAGAAAAATATGAAGTAGAAAAAGTTTTGTAGGAACTACACGATGGACCAGTTGGTGGACACTATAGTGGAAACACTACTTCTCATAAGATCCTGCATGTTGGATACTATTGGCCGACTCTATTCAAAGAAACCCATGCTTATGTTAGAAAATGCAAATTTTTCCAAATTGCTTTAGAAAGACAAAAGAAACCAACCTTTCCCTTGTAGCCAATTAACATTGAGAAACCCTTTGAGCAATGGGGACTAGACATCATAGGTGAGATCATTCCTAACTCTTCTAAGTAGCATAAATACATCTTGACTACTACAGATTACTTCACCAAATGGGTGGAAGCAATACCTCTGAAGGTGGCCAATTCTAAAAACATTATTGAATTTATTGATCAATTTATTATTACCAGGTTTGACCTTCCTTATGCCCTTATGTTTGATAATGCATCTTGTTTTCCAAAAATGCCATAACTAAATTTTCTCTCAAAAGAGGTTTCAAACTCAAATATTCTACAAATTACTATCCTCAAGGAAATGGCCTAGTAGAATCTACTGATAAAAACCTCATCAAAATCATCAAGCGAACAATTGACCAAAATCAAAGAAATTGGCATAACGCTCTAGTTTTTGCTTTATGGGCTAATAGAATAACTCATAAGGTGTCTATAGGCACTTCTCTTTTTCAATTAGTGTATGGAAAAGAAGTTATTCTACCTCCCAATCTATCTCTTCCTTCACTAGCCCTAGTGCAATATATTGAAGAAAAACCTTCTTCTGCTTTACAATTTAGGATGTCCCAAATTCTTAAGTTAGAAGAATAGATAAAGCCAAACAAGTTCATGCCCACCACCAACAATTGGTGAAGTCCTTATTTGATGTAGCTTCAGTTAATATTTTTTTTTTCATATCGGTGATTTAGTTTTAAATGGGATAAGACCCATGAAGAGAAAGGCAAACACACAAAATTCCAAAAATTGTGGCTAGGCCCATTTCAGATCATTGGAGAACCAGTCCCATCAACCATTATCCTTCAATATTTACAGGGAAAGAGGGATGCTCTTCCCGTTAATGGGCTAGTTTTGAAAAAATATTTTTCGTAGAAAATACCTTGTCCTATTGTAAACATGTAAATAATCATATGTACATATCGGTGTCTTTAGCCTTAATAATATTAGGTAATAGTATTTTTACTTCATATTGGGGTCTCTCATCATTTACATGAAGTTTGACTAATTAAAGGAGAAATATTAGAAAGAAAATTATAATATTGAAGTTTAGTATTGCATCTATTACAATCTTTGAAATCTTTATATCCATTAAGTTGTAAATATTTCATAACTTGAAACTTTAAAAGATCTTGTTGTCCTATGATTGGTCATGAAAAGTTTTCTTTAAAAAGTGAAGACTATTTTGAATTTTTAGCATCTTTTGACTTCAATTTTCATCCATATTTCTTAAGGAGTGAATTTACCTCCTCATCCACTAATTTTAGATTTTTTAGAGTGTAATTCAAAAATATATAAAACTTGAATGATAAAAGGTCTCATCACGAGACAACTTACCATGATCATAGGAAACTAATGATGTTGAAATTATCATGACTCGTCACCAAACCATGATAATGGCTTGGTGTTATATAACTATAAGACAAGAGGGCTCATCACGAGCCGACTTTTCAATATCATTATAACTTGCGAATGACAGTGTCAACATTTGGCCACCAAACTAGGACATTGGCTTTCAAGTAGCTTCAAAAGAAAAGTTAAAAGGAAAATTAATACCTCTAAAAATGTTACTATAAGTGGATGGGATACTGGTACATTTTGGTTAAATGGTAACCCTGTCGAGGCTATGGATGCCTACTAGCAGGAATGGCTCTACTAGTGACAAATAAGTCTACCTAAAACGCTAAACTTCTATAGCCCTTAACTTTATCTTTACAATTGACTAAATGACCGACAAAGATAATGAAGATTTTCATCAATAACAAGTTGTGAGATAATTTACAAAATAATGAGTTCTTTTATTCAGAGTAATCTTTATCAATCAAAACTTCAAATATTTTTACCTTTCTAAATCTTTTTCTTTAGTAGTTAAAATTTCATTTATTTTTATAGAGATAACTGTTTCACCCAGTATGTCGCCAATTGTTGTAGTACTCAACAACCCCCCATTTAGTTTTATTTTAGCTATATAATAAATCATGTCAACCCTTTTGAATTTTAATAAAATGCTTTAGTTCTAATAAAGATAAGTCAAATTTTAATTTTTGTAAAAAAAAATAGCCCTCACATGAAGGTTTCTATTATCGAGACTTACATATCAGAGATTCAACCTTACAAGTGTTACGATTCATGAAAATCTGATATGCCTTTTGTTATTTATAATAATGCATTATCGGAGGAGTTGTATCAGATCACTGTAATATTGTAACATTCCTTATAGGAAAGTTACATTAAAAAAACATTCCCCGATCAAACTTTCCTGATATATAACATAAAGTAAATGGGAATTTCCTTTTTATTGAATACTTTAAAGAACCGTTAGCCCCACAATATTGCCACTTGGCATATCAAAACTCCCACATATCGTAACTTTTAATAATTGCCATTTCAAATCCTCTGGTATCTCCGACCTCTGATATCTGATATCCCCGATACTTAACACTTCCACTATCTTAAAAAATCTCGATATCATAATGTTCTGATGCCTCATGCTCCCAATATATGATATCTCTAATGCTCCTCCCCTTGGATATCTCAATCCTCCAATATGCATGTTTCTCCCCATATTGAGACTTTTCATATCGAATGTCACTCTTTAAAAACCCTGATATTACAAGCTCTGATATAAAACCTCTAGTATATCTTCCTACATACACTTATAGCCGTTATATTTTTAAACATCATATATTGAAAGCCTCAGATATTGTAATTTTTAGTATGAAACCATGGGATTTATCTGATCAAATTCCTCCAATATGTTGATGTGTGTGTAGCCCACATGAATTCACATTTTTCATTTAATATCCAAAGAGTGGTGAATTTATGGTTTTTGAAGTTCTCAACAGCTTTATTCATTGTGATTTGATGTTTTTATGATTTTCCCTTTAAGGCAGAAATCATTATGAAAAATCATCACTTGCACTAAGGACTTTCGGGCGAAAGAATTATCACTTAGTATTGTGTTTTCCATTGTAGGCTAGTCCTGATAAGTGAAATTAAGAAGATATGTCTAGGGCAACTAAAGCAAAGAAGAAACATGTCATTCCGCGGCAGTCGGCCGCTCCACCAGCTGAAAATACCGATACACCAAGGTTATTTTTGGATATTGTATGTTCTTTAGATGTCGGGAGTGCTTCTTGGGAATCTATCTATCAACTATTTGAAGATGAAGGAAAAAGGGTCACTCAAAGAACAATTACAACCAAGGATTCCGCTCTAGGTTCTAATACTACCCATAGTGAGGTTACAAATTCATTTTTAAATAGAATTATAGCTCGGCCCATGCTCCTTCGCTATACAGATATGATTTGATGGGTCGTAGAGCACTTAAACATTGCAGATATGAAATTCATGACAAAGAATGACATGGTCATCAACTCTTTCACTGACAGTGATTTTAGTGCAATGTACCATTTTACACCACCGCAATGTAAATGTGACAAACAATTCATGGAGAAATTCATGAGTAGTATTGATCATGCATTGGAACCTATCAAGGAATGGAGGAGGGACCCTAATAACCATAAGTGTGAGGAAAAGGGCATATATTCAGTACACTCTCTCGCAAGACCTTATTTTCAAATTGATGCTATGGTATGTAGACTATTTGCTTATCCTAATACTCATAAATTCCTAAATCAATGGAATCCATTGATTAATGCTGCTTCGGAAGGATATATATTAGGCTGGGGAAATATTTTATCTAATAATTTATCCACTCACCAGGGAAAATTTTAAGAACCACCCTAAATTTATATGTATAATAAATGGGCGAATCCCCATGATACATAGGAAAAATGGGAGGCGAATTTATCAATAATATAATATGTATATATAAGTTTTTGGCGAATCTCTCAACATATTATATTATCTTGTGAAGTCATTGCGAATCTTTCACTGAATTATAAAATCTTGTAAGACCTTGGCAAATCTTTCACTGAATAATAAAACATTGTGAAGTCTTGGCCAATGTTTTGTTAAAGTATGAAACCATATATGATAATAGGAAAACATATTCATTAAACTATAATATACTAACATACATGTTTGGAAAAAATAAACATATTTTTCTCTTCCTACAAATAATGTTGCAAGTTTTAGTGGCCATTTTTGTCAAGGTTCTTATTGTACACGCTTTCATATCCTTCTATTAGTTTTGATAATATTCCACAATGAAGTTCTTGTAGGTGTTGACCACCAGTTCTGTCAAGGTATGAGAGATTAATGTTTGTACAAATTTTGTTTTACTTTTCTCCAAACTTTTGTTTCCTTGAGTGTTTCCATCACTACCTTGTTGATTCCATATCAAACCAATTTCTCAAATTCCAGATTAACTGTGACAAAGGAATTTCTTGCTTCTACAAATTTGCAGTCTTAGTGTAAGGAGAAGTTGTTATATTTATAGGGGAAATTTATAAACACTTTCATTCGCTCTCCGGGTAATTTTTAAGCCATCAACCTTCAGGTAGTTCATCCTTACATATGATATTTTGTCATTACACTCTGTTCTTCAAGAAATATATAAGTTATGAAATTCATTATACCATGTCATGAAGTGTTGAATCGAGGGAATCCCATACCCATGAACCTTACTTGTGGTCTTACGATGCAATCTTCTATTTTGAATCATTGTGTTAAAGTCCCTCCCCTTCAAGAAGGCTTTATGCAAGTAGGAAAATGAAATAGGGCCTCCTTACTTACCAGCCTTCCTTTCTCTTACTTGAATAGTTTTATCTTACCCAACCAACAAATGGTTCCTACCTTGAATTATGGAGTTTAATAGACCAACAATAACAAATTTATGTAACTCTAGTCCCCACCACCTAAACACCTTATGGCCCAACACAAATGAAGGCATGTTAAGGATTTCTTCATTAGTATTCATAAAGATCATTTCAATTCATATTCATCATGGCTTCCGCTAACCACTCATGTAGGGTCACTTGGCTTGGCAATGAAAATTTCTCATTAATGCTTCCCATCACTCGACCACCTTCAATCATAGTCATTTCAACAATTTCACTTTGATTAGCATTTGTAAAAATTGTATGTGGTTTTTTTCATCAACAACTACTATTTTTTCTTGAATTTCTCCATCATATTCTTAAGTAGCATTTCCATGTTCATCATCATCACCTAATAGATGATAACATCCTTGAGGTAGACTAAACATGTTTATAACAACTTTTGCATCTTTATCACCAGGTATTTCAAAAACTTGGCTACAAGCCTCATCATTGGTAATAACATCATAATTGACTAGCACAATTCCATTTCACCTACATTCCACATTAATATTAGAGTGCGTTAAGGTCCTTTCAATAGATATGCTAGAAATTTCAACTGTTTCAAACATTTTTACCTCTCTCCATGGGTTTTTTGCCATCCAACTTATTCTCTCAAACTTTAAATAATTATTAAAAGGCCTAAACACACTTCTAGGGGTTGCAACTTATGAGTAATGTCTAAGCAGTGCCAACACTATGTATGCCTATCGTGTTTGCCTCTGTGGTTTGTAAAACTATGTTGTTGTGATGGCCATAAAAAATTAACAAGTATATGTTTGTAAGATAAACGCCTCCGGGTAAAAAGTGACAAAATGGTATAGCCAAATCATAAACAATTATTTAGTCATTCATGCATTAGGATGTGCAACCATGGATATTCCTTGCTCACAATTATTGACATGGTTCTTCATATTTTTATTTCCCTAAAACAAATATAGCCTAGACATTGATAAACCAATTGTAATTGCACAACAAAATATAGTTATCCACGTTGTTGTTAGGAAAAACTTTGGCACATTTTCACTCATTCTCTTGGCATTTATCCACATGCCACAATTCCTTCCAACTTGGAAAGGAAACTTGTCACAATTGCATATATATTTTGTAAATTGTATGAGTGATCTTTGTATGCCTTGTATAAAGTGTAATAGAACTTGGTCAGAATTGTAGGGTGTAAATTGATAGCTTTGTCTCTATT
This sequence comes from Pinus tabuliformis, assembly GCA_031772625.1. Lineage (NCBI taxonomy): Eukaryota > Viridiplantae > Streptophyta > Pinopsida > Pinales > Pinaceae > Pinus > Pinus tabuliformis. Next base: position 940,630,680 of record CM062819.1, read on the forward strand.
TAGGATTTCAATTGTTCATAATGCCAACTCTTGATATATTTTCTTAACTCCTGCACACCCTAATTTCCCCAAAATCCATCTTTGAATGGACTCAAAGTGGAGCAACGTTAGCCTTAAGTTGTATCAACTCTAGGTCATGGCCAATTTCAAGTATCTCCGTACACTAATCAACTATTTCCTCCTTTTGTTAAATTAACACTGTAATAACCCCTTTCTTCTTCTTCCTTGCATGAGGTATTTATCCAATAATGTTTTTATGCTAGTGAGTTCCATATTTTCTCACTGCAACTCTTATTAAGCATCCATTGAAGTCAACATCATCAATTTCCTTCAACATATCCTCTTTATTTCGGCCTCTGTTAACACTAATATTCTTGGATAAACTTGCACCTTGCACTGTAATTCATGTAGAATCACCACCTTCCACATCTACATCATATGTTCTTCAGCTTTTATATCATTATGCTCTTCAAAACCTACCGGATTTATCTCCTCATTTGAGGAAGAGTTTTGTAGATGATCAACCCTTGTCACTTTCATTCTTAACCTCATAAGAGCAACACTATTTCCTTGTGCATGACAAAAAAACATATAATCAAACAAATATTATAGAATAATAGAGGTTGATGCAGTGCATAGCAACAAGGAAATGAAAACCTTTAAGGCAAACATAGGTGACAAGAAACAAAATTTAAAAGGAGAGAGTTTATAAAATGGTGTTTATCCCTAACTAAAGATTTGTGGTGAGAGAAATGTTTGCAGTGACCTATAGAGTAGTATTTTAAACTGAGTTGAAGAAATGGTTCTTCCATTAATGATGGTTTAGATTTATAATGCTCCATTTGAAATCTTGATTGATGAGTCCCAATAATAAAGATACATTGTATGAAATTCTGATAGTGATCTAGAGAGCAGTATTGTAAATTGAGTTTCTGCAATGGTGCTTCCATGAATTATATATTAAATTTATAACATTCCATTGGAAAGTTGAGTGGTGAATGGTCATCGACATGGATTTCATATGCAGAATGATGATATCTGTGTCTAGGATTGATTTGATTACGATCTATGGGCTCTTAGTTTCTCCTAGCCAATGTTGGTGCTTCTAAAATGTTTAATGGCCCTCGCAGATTGATTTGATTAATGGTAATTTTGAATAGAGTTGAATACATTACTCCTTTGAATTATAGATTGCAAACTTAGGGGTGGGTCATGGAAAGCATTGAATGATAAGCATTAACTATTCATGTCTGATCAAATGCATAAGGAGAAAGAAGCATTGGGCTCTATATGGACTTGAGGTTATACATATTGGAACATCATTTACTGCAGACATTCTCCAGCAATCAACCTCTCTGTCAGATGTGATAGGTAATTTGTACATCAAAACTAAACCTTGTTGGACTAAACATTTGATGGTTCTTAATGTCTAAGGATTTGAAGTGTCTTTACGTTACAGCATTCAAAGATGTGTTTGGACATGATGTTTTGTATGGTAGGGAACTAAGAGTCGGTTTCTAGACAATTGTATGCCTAGTGATTTTATGGACTATTTTTAAACTTTTGAGCATTCTTCGTTATTTTAATACCACTTTTATAATGTGTTATCGGTGTGTTGTGTTTTGATTTGTTATAGCTTCAGAGGTCAGGTTCTATCTCCACTATTGGTCCCCATTCCACTACTAGCTTCCCTCCCCTAGTTTATCACCTGCTCCAGAATCACAAACTCATGAGGCATTGATTACAATTGAATATAGCCAATTAGAACTTGACAATAATATCAATGGAGTTGCAACAATAAAAAAAAACATAATTAGGTCATTGTATAAGGAAAATAGATTAAGCATGAAATAATTCTTGCGAGAACGATCTCCATTACAGCAGGAATGACTGGGGATCATGACATCAAATACAAAAAGATTCAAAGCATTGATCAATAAGAGGTGCTGCTTAAGAGTAATTTATTTCCCCACAAATAACACCTTATGTTTAATTTCAAATGTATTATTACACCACAAACAACACCTCATGTTTAATTTCAAATGTATTACAACGAACAACAGAGGAACTACCAACATAAAAACCCAAGCATCAAATACATGCATAACCCAACAGGGACTTTTGTGTTTTGGCAGCAGAGTAATGAAAAATAATCCAAACTAAAAAAGAATTTATCTTTTTATGAATGACATATCACAACAGTTGAATAGGAATTAAAAAAAATCATGCACAATCACCACATTATTAGACATAAATTTCGATTGAAAAATTAGAGTAGCTAATCAAAAGCAAAAAAACTCTCAATTTTGCAGTCTGCACCAAAAAAAACAAGCACAAGAATTTGAGATGAGGACTAGACACAGGAAAATCATGGCTATTGTGCAATAACCGAGTTGCCTAAATAATGTTACCTTATTCTACCAATAATACTCAAAACACAAAAGTAAATTCTACCATTTCTGAAAGAGTCGAGTTGGAATGTACATGAAGATGAAGGTTTCTCATTAAAAGACCATTACTATTTGATAAAACACCATGGTTGTAGACGAATTTCAATCCTGATCTTCGACACTTGACCTAATGAAAACCTGAGCTAATTAGATCATATTACTTTATGCCATCCATGACACAAAAACAAAAGTTTTATATTCTGCCATTTTCGAGAAAGCCCAGTTAGGATGTATATGTAGATGAAAATTTTGCATTGAAAAAGAAATTATTACTAATTCAAAACATGCCAAGTTTTTACCTGTAACCTGACACTCAATCATGATGTTCAAAACCTGAGTTAATGGAAACATCCCAATACACCATGCCCACCATTCACAAAAGCTTTTACATCCTGCTAATTCAAGGAGAGATTAGTTGGAATATATGTATATGCAAATGAAATTTCACCAAGGTATAGAAGCAGTTACTCATATGTTTCACAATCCTAGTTTGGAAAACTCCCATTATTCTTTTCAACACTTCCAACTGAAAACAATATCTAGCAATGTGAGATTGCACTCACTATAATTTGCGCTACTTTGAACATCTAGTTGGTTGAAAGGCCTTTCATTTGGTGGTCACACAAAAATTTGAGCATTCAAGAGTCAAATATTTTGAAACAAAACTTAACCCATGTTCATCATTTAGATACTATGATTCCATTGAATAATACCCTCTCTTGTTAAGACAATTAAGACCAGAAGACTATTAAATCAAAAGCTAAACAATGTTGTCAACAGGGTCTTACCTAGTTAGTGAAAGAGGGGTGTTGTTATCACGCTCACTGGGGTTCAAATCCCCCAAGTGATATGTTCACCTCTCGTGGACTGGCATACCTCCATAAGGGGATGCTTATTGTGTATGGGACCAGTTACAAGTCCTATGCAATTTTGGCAAAATAGATACCACCTAGTCATGGTATATTTTACAGTCCTCAAGCGCATCACATCACGTATTGCAGCCTTAATCCAACAATCCTTGCACTTTTTTCTTCACCTCGTAAAACTCCATAACAAATTATATATACACTTGTTTGGAATAAGTGAATCCAAAGAGTAATTGGATCAAATACTCCACTTAATTTTTTGTGTTTTTGGCTCTCAAATTTGTCTCTATATACTTTGCATTACTCTATCTTATAGACTAAATGAGAGCTTGATTATATAGACTCAATAAACTCGGGATGCAGCTTCCTAATAGTGTAAGTCCCAATCGATCTAATACACTAACTAATACTAATATAATTCAAAATAGTAAGAGTAGTCAACCAGTCAAATGAAACACAGACAGGGTGTGTAAAGTGGTAAATTCAGTAATCAAACCCTATGTAAATACCTACTCAAGCTACATCAATTCTATCTATAAACCATGGATAGGGTGGTAAATTCATTCTATGAAGGGTGTGTACAATAAATGTAATAGTAGCATTTTATTTCTATTTATTCCTACCTAAGTCTTTATGCCTACTATTCCTATTACTTAGTCCTAACCAATAGAAGAGAGTCTAGATAACTGCTCAGGAAAATGAAGGATTGAAAGGGTGTACCATACAAATTATGTAGACTTTTTTTGCCAATAAATAAAATAGAAAACTCAACATCCATCACACCAAAATAGAATCTATATGCTTATACTAGGAAAGCACATAAATTCAAGAAAAATATAGATCTCAACGTGGTTCATTGCTATAATCTACAAATGGGACCAATTCTTGCCAGCCTATGTGAGATGATGAATGTAACAATAAAATCTTAGAAGCCCAATTGATTGCAAATGTGTCATGTATACATGGAATCTGTGCATGTGTAGAAGTATCTTAGTGAACACACTTTATGAAACTATGTAATTGGCCCAAAACCTAGGCCCTTGAGAAGTATGAAGTATTGCTTTCCAGGCTATATAAAATATCCATAGTCACACCACATAAATAAGTGCTATAATAGCTTCCATACAAGTTATCAATGTTTTTCAACCCAAAATACTTAGGATGAACAAAAAGAGATTCACACATGATTTCCAATAAATAAAATGGCAAACTCAACATCCAACACATCATAATAGAATCTGCTAATGCCAATGTTGGGAAAGCACATAAATTCAGACAAAATTTAGCTTAAAACATTATTCATCACTATACTATACACATGGAACCAAATCTTACCAACCTAGTTATCGTCACTGAAGCCCAACCTAAAAGTTAATAAAGGACACTTTTGATCTTGTGAGCATGTCATATATCTAACTAATATTTTCAGTGCCAACACTAGACAATGCAAATTAGCTAGCAAATGATTCAAATCGCTTTTTGAGATCAACAATGCTATTTCGTAGCTGGAAAATGTCTGACTTAATAAATTCTATAAAATCTTTTATTTTTGTACTTTTCACACAGCTCTTAGCCTTAATGGCTATCTACACCGCCTCGTGGATAAAATCTGCAACCTTAATAAAGTCATCCTCAAGAAGCCCACGGGTGGTTAATGCAAGAGTCCCTATGTGTATACCCCTAGGAACCATAACACTTTTATCACCTAAAAATGTAAGGTATTAAAGTAAGCTATATCATCCCATGGAGAAAGGAAAACCAATGAATCCCTTACATCTAAATATACAAAGAAAAAATTCATGTCACCTGGTAAAAAATTCGTGTTCAGTGTGATAGAAGCAACATCCAAAATGTCCACTACTCTTACACCATCAATGCCCTATCCAAGCCCATTAATATATACCATGTTACATTCAACCAACTAAATCCAATAAAAATCAATATACAAGTAGGTTGTGTACTCTAGCATATGAACATAGGATCCTTATGAAGGGCCTCAAATCAACTAGAACTAGGTGATTTTCACTACCACCAGGCACTAAATTGTAACCCAAATCCATTAGGCTCTTTGCAAGGGCTTGGAAATTTGCTACAACTTACTAAAACTATTTTACCTTTGATAAGAAACAAAATCTATTCAAAAATAATTCACATGCATGAATTTTACATAAGCTTAGACTGGGAGAGTGCTACACCTATACTTGATAAGCCTTGAACTCTGTAGTTACATCATGTTTTAAACAAACAACCAACCCTCCTATGTTATGGTTATGTGGTCCTCCCTAGAAAGCCACAAATTATTTCATGTATATTTTAGAAACGAGATGATACAAAAAATTGATATATCCAATATTATGATATTATTGAGCGAGAGAACAATATGGATGATGGAGGAAGGGAAGGAGAACTCAGATTGACCTGTAATCCTAGAAAAACTACATTTTTGATGGTTGTCTCTAGGTTGACCCCCCATACTAGTTCTTTCCTGAATAATACCATGCCTCCCCAAGGACCTCGTAAAGACTAAAAATCACAACCCTCCAATCCAAAAATATTTCAGAATGAAAAATATCAGAAAGATAAAAATGAAAGGAAAAAAGTGAAACAATTGACAAACAATTCAAGGAACATAATGAGTTTCATCGAAGCTTTGATCTAGTAGTGATAAGAAACAGAAAGAACATAAAAAAATGAAAACATGAAACTAAATCAAAGAACATGTAAGAGAATCAAAAGGAAAATCTACACCTCTTAACTCTATAATCACTCCTCCTATGATGGGAATGGCATATTTGTTTTAGTTATTCATCGTTTCTTGAACATTAATGGGATTCTTTTTCTTCTACAAGGGGGGAATGGCACATATATATAGCATTAAGATAGATCCAAAAAAAGGTCCATCTAATATACTCATATTTTTAATCGAAAGGGTGAAGTGCAGAGAAAATTAATAGCATCAACTCACCTTGTGCGTTGTAGTTGTTACTACATCACAAAAATCAAATGGACTGACCATTATAGAAGCAATGATGAGACCATTTATGTGTGCCATGTCCATCATTAAGTGTGCCCCAAATGTATTGGAAATCTTCCCAAACCACAAAATTTTTAGTACTAAAAATCATAAATATCCAACATTACATACTATAAGAACATATTAATAAAATATGCTAGAATAAACATTGTTGGAAAGAGAAATGTTTGAAAGGACTGCCATTATAAGATCTAGAAATACTCAGCTTCAATACCTGCCTCATGCGAGGGTAATCAATATCTCGGGGATATGCAATAGCACCAAAAATGATAACCATGATCCTAAAAATGGTGGCATTCTTCTCAAGCATCTCATTGCCAATGAATTATATAACCAAAGAAAACAATCCTGACCATTAATGCTTTGAACACTTCCCCAAAATATTGGTTCAATATTTTTCAATGATGGAACTGTTTCCCTCCTAATTATTATTAGACTGGAAATGTGAGCTCACATGTGGACTCATCTAGACGATATGGCATTGATTCAAAGTAAATTGATGTAGCAGATACTCACTTTTTTGCTATCATGAATCCATGAGACAAATGCCCTCCATGTGGTAATTCCAAACCCTAAACATTGAAAAGAAAAATTTCACATGTTACATGCCCAAATAGGAATGACAATCTTATCAAAGGAGGTTTGTAGTTCAAAACCATACACACCATAATGCGATGATGTGGTTGGAGGAGAGTTGCATAAACAACAAAATTAGTTGGGGATCGAGATAATGGTTGAAAATTAACACCCAATGTATTGTTGTTAAGATGGAATGCTTCTAGGGCCCTCTACTAGAAAAGCCTCTCACTTTGGTAAATGAATTCATTGCCAACATATTATATGCATGACATAAATCCCAACCCAACACAATAGTGAATGAATATAGAAAAGTGTCCAACAATTGTTTCCATCATTGTGATAACAGATACTCATGAAAAAATTATAGGTCTCTACACTATAACGTTGAACCCAGAAACCATTACACACATGCCAAACATTCAAACTAAAAAGTACAAGTCCAAAAGCTAAGAGAAAATGAGTTAAACAAGAAAAAAATACCAAGTGGCAAGAACAAATTGCCAAGGAGCTCAAACACAATCACAAGCATGATGGTGCCATTCTTCAAATTCCAAGTTATATCTTCAGGAACTTACCTCTTACTAGGTTTCCTTCTGAATACTTGTTTGTTAGACATGATCCAACAGCTTCCATAACTGCCCAGGGTGTAAAATTTTCAGAAGAAATAAGTTCTAAGCCATTGAATTGTGACTGCATTTATTTCTCAATTATCACATTCATTTCAGGTTCGAGCTCACTTAGAGGAGGATCTACAAAGCTCTGCTTTCCCTTTGCATGAAGTAATTTACAAACTAGATAAAGAAATCATAATAAATTTATTACCCTCGATAACTAAGGCACGGTTTGACGAGAGCATTAATTGTATTATTGAGGTCTACAATTTCTATTTGCTAGCATCCAAGGGGAATCTGGATCATGAACAAAGTCTTTATCAAGCCATTCACTAACCATTAACTCAACAAAACTATAAATAAAACTGAGGTATTTGACATAGTTCATTAAATGAAGATAATAAGCTTATTTGCAGCAACTCAATTCACAAATGTATCTTGTAAACACCTCCAAGTTAAACTATATTCAATTATGATTTGTGCTTTCTTCACTTTGTCTTCAAATGGAAATATTATCAAGGATGTCACATAGGCTATCTATACATGTAGCAATTTCAACTAAAAACAAATACGTAAATAAATAAATCATAGTGTGAATTGTGAACAACATGCACACCTGGGAAGTTGCAAGGTTGCACCAGCATGAATGCCAAAGGATTTCCCATTGTCAATATTGTTGTGATACAAAAAGGTTTATATAATGGGCATGGCCTCAAAGTTTCAAACTTCCTAATTTTCTGCTTTTTTATTGCGAGGGAATCCCCAAAATTATGTGTGAAGTTTTGGGCATAAAATTTGCAGTTGGGTTCAAATTATATTGACCCAACAAGCCCATCCCTATTGCTCCACTACCCATTATGACCTGCAATGAATATGTTTGCACCTGAAACAAGAGTTATCCTCTATGCCCACTTTAAAATGTGAAAAATAATCAAATATCGAGAGACATGTGAATCCAGAACTTGATGTATTGTGGATAATTCTCTAGCAAAGGTAGACATGAAAGATACCAAAAGCAGCACCAGTTCGAATTTTCCTCCTACACATTGCTAACTTGGGTTTGAATCACAGATAATCTATAGAACAAGACTATCACACATGCAGGAGTAGCTGACTTGGATTTGAATCACAGATAACATATAGAACAAGAATATCACACATATTCGCAAATAATATATATAACAAGAATATCACCTTGGCAAGCACCAACAAATAAAGGCCATGGATAAGTTGTATCAACCTCCATATTGTAACCCACCTTGGAACTTTAACCTTTGGAGTAATTTTATGCCTTCATATAGGTATTTTATTTGATGATGTACCTGAAAAGGAGGGATTTCCTTGTCTACAAAATTGTTATTCCTTCTTTCATGTCCAAATGGCTCTAGAGGAAATCAAGGGCAATGATCTATGTTATTTGAGTGCTCTATCATCAAATATTCCAACAAGGAAGCCTCCTGCCAAGTACCCTATAGTCAAATAAGGGGAGAATAACACCCCATACTTCCTAAGCAAAAATACAACTGAACACCAGCACGTGGTCTATTGTTTCCCCTTCACATTTGCATGGAGTACAAATTCCAGGACCCTACCTTGTCCTATTTTGTAGAACCTCTCACGTCAAAACATTATTCGTTAGGGCCAACCACAAAAATCATGGATTTCATTGAATATTTAACTTTCCAAATCTTCCCCACCACCAAGCTACTACTACTGCTTCATCATCAAATATAGCCTTGTACCGCAAGCTAGATTTCAACAGTCATATGGCAGGATTGTTGGACCATACAAATTTCTTGCGTGAAGAAGACATGGAGACAACTCTTTGCTCCTAAATGCAACAAATGTTGAGTTTTAAGAAAAAATTGCTTGATTTTTTATTGAGCAACAACAAAATATACATAATTTCCTTATGATGGAGTTGCTAAGATGGAATATTTATCTACAAACATTTACCTATCAGGATGAGAAAATGCAAATCAAATTTCTTTCTTATTCCATAGACTCCAACTGCGAGATAGAAAAAAACACATCAAGTTTGTTTACCCCAACACGCCAACAAGTAGCAAGCCCCAACTATATAATATAAGAAAGTAGTAGGTATCCCAAAGGCCTGAAGGGGATCTAATGGAAAGAAGTGACCGTTGTCAGAAGCCTTCCAATCAATATATAAATATATAAATGTAGATTTATTATTATTTTAATTGGAAATCTTCAATTAAATAATAAAATTTAATTACGTCTCTCCCAATCTAAATTGCTTATTAGCATAATTCACTACCTTCATACGTCTTGCATTTTTTAACAGCATTGTAACATGTGGATTAATTTCCTTTTTGGTGCACAATCTCTGCCTTTTAGGACAATATGGTGCAGTGGCCCAACCCCTACAGATCATTACGACAAACTAAGAATAACAGAGAAGATGAAAGGTTGTACAAACCAGCATATTTTTCAAACAACTAATCCAACATCAGTACCTTAACTTTTTCATGAAGATATCATATTGAAAACGTTTGAAAAATGGTGGGAAATCTGGGCAGTGACTATCTCTCTTCTGCCAAGGTGATGCGGAAAGAGTGATAAGATTTCACTCTTTTGATTTTTTTTTGTTAAATGAGAAAAACCAATATTAATGGAGATATTGGTATTTTTTACTAAATTTTGTGAAGTGACTAAATGTAGTGTTAACCATTCACCTTAATATGTTTTTTACAATATAATTTACTAAGTCTATTTAATATCTTCATTATCATAAAAACCAACCTATATCCATATTAACTCTACATCTACCACTCTTAGAGGGATGAAATCTATTTATCCCTGTAAGCACTTGGTAGACCCGGAATTAAGATGAATCTAAGTTGATAGAATTTCCCCTTGAAATAGTCTATGCTCACATGAATACCATGGTATTACCATGGGCCAATACCATGGGTTATCATAAACCTGGAGCTTAAAAACTACTATTAGTAATTTATAAAAATTAATAAACTTAATAATTGATTTTTATTTTATTATTTTATTTTAACCAAGTTAAAATGTTTAAGTGACATTAAATTACAAGATCCATTTTTACTCTTGATCTACCAAGCCCTGAAAGGGATCAAATATTTTTTCACTCTATGCTAGTTTGCATATCACAGTATTTGATCACTCTCGGGGCTTAGTATATCTAGAGTAAAGATGGATCTATGCTAGTTTATTCCCCCCCTTTAAGTAGGCTACATTCCACGTGAATACCATGGGTCAATACCATGTCCCATATTTATTTTTATTAATACGGGTTAATAATATTTTTTTGCATGATATTAATAATAATTTGGCCCATGGTATTTGGCCCATAGTATTTGGCCCATAAGCTTCACCTAAATATAACACATTTTTTGAGCACTCGTAAATATAAGGTGAATTATGGAGTAAATATAAAAAAATGTTTTATTTATTTACCATACCTGTCGTTTATTTATATTTTTATTAATTTACCACACCTCTTTTATAAATATTGTATTTGGCCCATAGGATTCACTTAAATAAAACCTCTTTTTTTGAGCCTTCTTAAATAGAAAAAGGGTTATGGCCTACATATAAAAAGAGGTTTTATTTATTTACTATACCTCTAGTTTATTTATATTTTTATTTATTTACCATACCTCCACTTTATTGATATTTTTATTTATTTACACCCTTGAGTGTCCTTAAATATAAGGTGACTTTTGGAGTAAATATAAAAAAATGTTTTAGTTATTTACCATACCTCTCGTTTATTTATATTTTTATTAATTTACCATGCCTCTTTTTTGAGCCTTCTTAAATAGAAAGAGGGTTATGGACTAAATATAAAAAGAGGTTTTATTTATTTACCATACCTCTAGTTTATTTATATTTTTATTTATTTATCATACCTTTGGAGTAAGTATAAAAAGAGGTTTTATTTATTTACCATACCTCCACTTTATTTATATTTTTATTTATTTACACCCTTTCCATCGATGAAAACCAGATTTGAAAACAGGGAGCCGTTCACAGAAGAAATCAGGGCGATTGGGACCAAATACAACCTCTCAAACCACCTCCCAAACTAGAAAATGGGTGATTGCAAATGAATTTAACATTGCAAAGCAGAAAATCAAGCAATTGTAATGGAATATAACCTCCCAAACCAAGCGAATCAGGTCAAATGAGTCTTTTCATAGTTTATCTGCCCCTTTTTTGGGCTAAAATGAAAAAAATAATTATTTTTTAAATAAAAGTTGGGCTAAATATATGAAATGGGTGTTTTATAAAAAAAATTCCCCTCTAAAATGAAAAACCCCTTAAATTTCGCCCTTGGGCTAAAATTCGCCCCTAAAATTTACTATGGCACTCACATTTTGAATTTTAGTAATAATCATACAGTTCCAAAAAATGTAATTCCTCCTTTTTATATGAGTGCCTATGTTATGGACGCTCTGTTCTACAATATGGATTTTGTCTCCATGGGATGGAAATGGACCCTAGAGGACCTAACTCTGATTCATATATACCATAATATCCTCTGGGACTTCAAATACCAGCCCCATTTCTATAAAATATAATAGGGCGTCATGTTGCCTATTCATCAAATTATTTTTAACAATAGAGCCCCTAGGATTTCCCTGGAAGCAGAGACAAACTTGATTAGGTTTGGGAATTGGTTTGGTGAAGAGTTGTTTACCTACATTCGGGTCTTTGGTGGTCTGGCTAATCCACATGTTTTTCCCCTTTATGTCCCTGATAAATTGTTGGCTTGTGAGATAGCCTACCAAACTATGGGTAATGGACTTTCTAAAGTATTTAAAGAATCCCTACCTTTTCTTTCCATTATGGTATGTATACATTAGATAATTTCAAATCTGCAGCTATTGACATGAACTCTATTTTAGAGTTAAAATTTCCTACTATCCTTAATAGGTAGTACGATCCTCATGGAACTGCTATAAAGGTCACCACTCAATCAAGTGTAAGGAAATTCTCTCATGAACCTGATCAGTTTGATGATGTCTTTGAAAAATTTGCCACTTATTCAATAGTTTCTAAATAGATTTCAAAGCATCTAGCTCCATAGGAAATCAATCAATTTTCCCAATACAGGGAAATGAGGCTATCTTGTTTACCCTTGGATTCATTAAAACTTTCATAGGAAAATACAACTCAAGAGAAGGTTACAAATATTTCTTCTACACAGGTTATTGATATCCCTGATCCAAAAGATGCAAGGGCTTGTTCTTCCACTCAATCTGAGGGAAAATTGCCAAGTTATAAACTTGAAAAGACATGGGAACAATGTAACCAGGCTTCAAAAAGAAATAAACCTGAGATTTCAAAGACTACCACAAAAGAAAAAGTCTTAGACGTTTCTGAAACATTTGAGAAGACTTTGATTACAACAAGGACTACTGATCAACCTTTAGAGATTGAAGACATAGAAATTATACCAGCATTTCCGACCTTAGAGGTCATATTAAGGGTGAAGAGATTCCTCACCTTGACATATTCTACAGTCCTCGGCATAAGGTTGTAGTAAAAAGACAAAGAAATAAAAGGAAGATTGACCAATCTCAGGCATTAGTCCCTAAAAATTCCTCTTTTGAAGTACTATGGAAAGGTTCACAACCCACCCCTATAGAGGAACTCAGAAGACTTACTCAGTTCATAGGAGCTTATGCTTCTGCGACTATGGACAAAGCCACTGAAATACATCAACTTTTTAGGGAAAAGGAGGACAAGATTATGTAGTTGGAACAAGCCCTTGAAAATGAAAAGCAAAAAAATTCTAATCAATGGAAAGAACAACTTGGTGAGCTTCAAAAAAGCTTTGATGCCCTTAAAATTCAACATGACTCTAATTTGAGAACCAAGGGATGCTCAAATTTAGGAATTAAAACACAGGATTGAACAACTAAAAGTTAATCCTAAATTTCCATAGTTTAAAAGGGAAGCAGGAGAATTAAATACTCTCCTTGCTCAACAACATGTCATTTTCTATGAGAAATTAGCCATCATTCATGATTTGTGTAACATAACCAGCTCATTAGTGGACCAATTGTGCGATCTTGGGACATACTTTGATGAACTTTAGGGAAAGATTGTAGGCTACATAACATGGTAAGACAGTGCTAAAGTGATATTAATCGATCTCCCAAGGATAGAGGAATCACATAAGGAGATAGTCTTCAGGGAATGGGAAATTCGCCTCAAACATACAGAAACAACAGTATTCAATGCAAGGGACATCTCCAACGACCTCATTGAAGCCATCACTGATAATTTGTTTCAGGAAAATCTTATTTCAGACTACCCCAAGGGAACTCTACCAGATATTAAATTGTTAACCAAAACGTGGCAGGATTTGTCCAAGAAAAAGGCTGAGAAGATTGAAAAGATATCTAAGATTGACTTAGAATTCCATTGGCATTTCTTAGTCAAGCCTCACAGCCAATGGCTAATGCTTAGATGTTTATCTAACACAACCACTCATATTCTTCCAACACTCAGAGATGTTATATTTACTAGTCAAATGTGGATTCAACCACACTCTCCACTTGAATTGGAGCCCATGACAGATATTTACGAGTCATGACAATGTATGGGAGGGCAGTCTTCTTCATAGTCTTAGCCGAGTTGTTACAACAAAGTCTAAAATTGTCTTATTGTTTTATTTAAAGCTTTATTTGTTAAAACCGCTTCAGACTTTTATTCTTCTTTGCTCTATTTTTATTTCATTTGAAATTATAAATCCCCTTCTTTTTTTTGCTTAAGAAAGAGTAGTTCCTTCTATTTCATTATATCAAGAATAAATTTACAGAATATACAAAAACCATGAACTCCGAGTGGCCTCAGGAAAGCCAAGGGCATGGTGCCAAAGTAAAGCTCCACCCCGCTACAACAAACAACAATAATCTCTCAAAACAAACCTTAGGATGAACCATAAAAAACAAAAGCCTAATCAAAGGCTCCACTATCCACCCACATCTTTATTGTGACAAGCCCGACAAGACTCGTGGCCCCACAAAAAAACACATATAGATCTGACCGTTAACACAACCCCACGAAAACAAACGGCACAACGAAGTATCGCACCACATAAAATGTGCGAAACTTAACTCGCGATGGAGGGTGGTTTCATCACCCCACCCTGGCCACGTGGCGGGAGCCTAATGGTATCGCTCCCAAAAAAACTAAACCACTTACCATCCCAAATCTGCGCGATCGCCCGTAAACCGCTTTAGCCTGGTTTTCCGACCGGGATGAGGAATGAAGGGGAACTGCCTTCGCCAGGAAACTAGAACTGCCCTTGTCCAGACACTCACGCCTCAATACATGCAACAGAGACCATTGTTGACTGTGGATAGAACCCTGTTGAGCAATCTGAAGAGAAAGGGACCTGGTCACTTTCCACCAGGGTGCTAAAAGACAACTTTGAATATGTTTGTCTTCCCAGTGCCTCCCCGAGAACTGGGATTGAGCCTATTTAGACATCATCATACAGTATCTTTCCTTCTCACCCAATGTTTGAAAAATTCCCTATCTTCTGCCGCTTGTTCTTCACAAAGAGCTTTTACTCTGCCCTGAGACATTTCCTGCCACTTCATCTCAAATTTGCTCTTTGTATTAATCACTCCTTGGTTGGCAAGAGTGTCCGCTAGTTTGTTGGCTTCTCGTCTAACATGTCTGAAACTAATAGTTCTTAGACTCAGGAGATGTTTTTGTATTCTTTGATACACTTGTATTAGTCTCTAGTGTTTTGAGACCTTCTCCGGCACTGCTCCACAACTGATTCTTTTAACAGCTTTTATAGAGATTTCTGAGTCTGCCTCTATGATGACATTTGAGCTATGATTTAGATTCAGTAGTTCTAGGCATTGTTCTAAGGCCATTAATTCAGCCATGTTATTTGTGGCTTTACCTAAGTGGTAGTGGAAAATGAAGCTTATAATTCCATCTTCATCTCTTAACACCCCTCCATATCTAGCTATTCCAGGGTTGCCTGTTGAAGCACCATCAATATTGCATTTCAGGTATCCTTTTGGAAGAGGCTGCTATAAATCCTTTTCCTTTCCCAGATTTCCTTCTTTTCGACTGAGTCCATTGGTAATGATCACTTTCATTCTCAGTTTCCTGAGGGTTATCATCTCATTTACTGTGGGAGGGTTTTTGGGATAATTGTGAATAGTGGTACTAACTGTCTCTCTAATCTGCTTCAAGATCAGATCCAACAGGCAAAGAGGACTGGATTTTTCATCCTTGAAAATTCTTTTATTCCTTTCTTTCCAAACATTCCAGATGATGAAGCTTGGCGTAAAGGCCCAGACCAAGTTGATAGTCTCATTCTCCAAAAAGTTCCTTCTCCACTTGTTTAGGGTATTTGTGATGCTTCCTTTATCTATGTCTGTCTGTTGAAAAATGGTGGCAAAAGAGTCCCACAACCAGGTGGTAAAGGTGCAAATTTTAAGAATATGCTTCATTGTTTCCTCTTGAGCTTCACATAGCTGACATCTAGAAGGCCCAATAATCCCTCTTTTCCTAATGTTGTCCCAAGTTAAGATTTTCTTATGGTGAACTAACCACATGAATAGCTTGATCTTCATCCACCCTTGTTGGCTCCAGAGTTGTTGCCAAGAATTCGTTGCAATGTTGGAATCTAGGTTCAGGATAATCCTCTTAGCTTCCTTAAGATTAAAGGAGTGTTCTTTATTGAGGCCCCATCTTAACTAATCCTACCGCTCCGTTACCAAGATTTTGCTTTGTTTTAGTATGCTCATAATTTCCTAGGCTTGTATTTTTAGGCGACTGTCATCACTACAATCTACGGTTCTCCAATTTCTCCATTTTCCAAAGTTGTGAGGAAGATTCCAGAAATCTTTAACTCTGGTTAGTCCCTAGAAATCTGTTTCCTACTTGGGGTACCTATAGTCATCTTTTAGCAGCATTGTTTCTTGTTTCCATTTGTCCTCCCAAAAGAGAGTAAGATCTCCTGCTCTGATTTCCTAGAAACTCTGGTCTTGTACTAGGCTTCTGTTTTCCCAGGCTTTATTCCAAATGTAAGAGCCCTTTATGTTTCCAGACATTCTAATAAGATCATTAGTTTTCCATGAAATTGCATATTTTTCTTTCCAGGTTTTAGCCCATTGAGCTTCTGGTTCTTTAACTGATCTCCACCAGAGTTTGGCTCCTGGTACATTACTTAAAATTTCCTGATCATCTAATCCAAGTCCCCTGTGGCTCTTAGGTTTGTAGATTTTATCCCAAGAAACAAGTGCCAATTTCTTCCTTGTTTCTTCCTTGCCCCAGAGGAAGTCTCTCTAGATATTCCTGAATTTTTGTAAGACCCCTTTGGGAGCTAGGAGGGCTGATAAAAAGAAAACCGGGATTGACTGTAGGACAGCTTTTGTCAGAATCAACCTACCAACCAGGTTCAATGATTTGATGGTCCATTTTTTAACTTTGTCTTGCATCTTATTGAGCACCGGTTCCCAAATACTCTTGTGCAGGGGTCTGTCTGTAAGGGGAATTCCCAAATACTTTGAAGGGAGGGAATCCCTTTGAAAGCCCAGAATTCTTGAGATATTTCTCTGAATTGCAATGTTAGTATTTAAGAAAAAAAAAATTGATTTGGAGAGATTGACTTCCATACCTGTGGCCAAGGAAAAATTATTCAGGATTTGTTTGTACGCTGAAGCTTCTTTGACTGTAGGAATTCCATGCAGCATTGTGTCATCCACAAATTGTTGATGAGTCATTGTTTGACCATTCTCAGTTAATTGAAGTCCCTTAATTTTTCCCAAGGCTTTAGCCTGCTTAATGGCTCTACCCAATCCTTCCATCATGAGGATAAAGAGAAAGGGAGAGAGTGGGTCGCCCTGCCTGAGACCTCTAGAAGGAGTGAAGATAGCTGAGGGAGATCCATTCACCAGAATAGAAAAGCTGGAAGAAGTTACCAGAGCCATAACCCATCTGACCCAGTTGTGATCAAACCCAAAAGCAACAATGATCCTCTTGATATAGCTCTAGTTTACCTTGTCATAAGCTTTGGAAATATATAATTGCATGATCATACTAGCCTGCTTTTTGCTGGTTAGCGTGTGAACTGTCTCATGTGCTAGAATGATATTATTAAGGATTTGTCTGCGTTCCACATAAACAAATTGTTCACCTGAGATTAAAGAAGGAAGAAGAGGTCTGAGTCTGCTAGCCAATACCTTGGATATCATATTGTATACCACATTACATAAATCAATGGGTCTAAACTTATCAGTAGTCAGGGTTGAATCCTATTTGGGGATCAGAGAGATGAAGGAGGTGTTGAGGGCTTTCAGAATAGTCCTGCTTCTTCTAGAATCCTCCACAACATTCAAAATGTCCTGCTTGACAATGTTCCAGTAGGCCTTAAAAAAATCCACATTGAAACCATCTGGACCTGGAGCTTTGCCATTCTGCATGTCCTTGATAATCTCACTGACTTCCTCTTCAGTGACTAGTTTGTTCAGGTTAAAATTGTCCTCTCTAGTCACCAGCTTAGGGATGTTTTTTGCAATTTCTCTGATGCATTGCTCCCTGTCTGGATTATTTTCCTTAGTGATACTTCTGAAATGTTGAACCAACACTTCTTTGATATTCTTGTGAGAGGTTTGGAGCTGCCCTTTGTCATTCAAAATCGTAGAGATTCTGTTGTGAGCCCTATTGGCTATGGTGGATCTATGAAAAAAAAATTTATTACATTCCCCTTCTTTGAGCCATTGAATTCGAGACTTTTTCATCCAAAAGATTTCCTCTTATTTGCATAATTTCTCCCAGTCTTGATGGTGTTTATCTGCTTGTTGACTTTTGGCTTTATCAAAACCCTCTGTGATCAATGCTTGATTGAGTTCCTGTAGTTTGGCTTCCACTGCCTTTTTCTCCACAAAAATGTTGCCAAAAACCTCCTTATTCCATTCTTTGAGTCTAAATTTAATACGCTGAATTCTTTTGTGTAGGATCAACATATTTGTACCCTGGATCTGCAGATATTCTGCCCACCATTTTTCAATGTTGCTGATGAAATCTGGGTGAGAGAGCTAGATATTCTAAAACCTGAAGGGTCTGTTTTTGGGAGAATCAAACCCCTTGAGTTCTAATTGTATCGGCCAGTGATCAAAACCTCCAAAGGGGAGAATGTTCGCTGTTATTTCTCTATTTGATAGCATAAGCTCCTCTGAGATAAAAAATTTGTCTAACTTGGAGGCGACCTAAGCCTCACCTCCTCTTTTGTTGTTCCAATTATAAAAGTCGTTATGCGTTGCCGAGTCAACCAGATTCATATCATCTGTAAAGGTTTGGAACAATTCGGAGTCTTTATTAAGCAATCTGGTGCCTCCTTTTTTTTCCGAAAGTGATTTAATCATATTAAAATCTCCTCCCAAGACCCAAGGTATTTCTTCATGTCTGCTTCTGAGCTCTGCCAAGGAGTTTAATAGTCTTAGTTTCTCATCTATTCTTTGTGGCCCATAAACATTTGTGACGAGGAAAGTGTCCACAACTCCCACTGGTTGAATAATTACAGATAGATAATTTCTTGATGCCTCCGCATCTAATATACTGACTCTTTGGGGGTTCCATAGAGTGAGGATGCCTCCCACTGTGTTTTCTGCTTTCACTTCAAGAAACTCAAATCTGTCCATCCATTTGCTATGGATTTGCTTTAACTTTTGAATGGAACATTTTGTTTCTTGAATAAAGATTATATCCGGTGTTGCTAGTTTCATTCTGTGACTTAACATTCTTTGTTTTCTTTTACTGCCTAGACCTCTGATATTCCAAGATATGAACTTCATAATTAAAGATTTGTGAAAGAGTAACTGGTTAGGTCTTTCATCTTACCCGAATCTATCATTAGCTTTCCACACTCCATCAAGAGCTCATTTTTCTTTTTCCTGCCCCTCTTCTTTCCTGGATTTCTAGTTGCTAATCTTGGAGTTGATTTCATAGTTTTCACCCCTCTGTGCTCCTTCTTGTGAATATTTTTACCTTTATCCAACCCTCTTTCCTGGGTTTTCCATAAAAATAACTGTTGTATTCTAGAGCATTCTTCTGGAGGTATTGATTCTATTCCTCCCTTGGATCCCTGCCTCAAGAATCCTTCCAGATCCAGGTTTTCCTTGTCTAGAATTTCCTGTAATTCATGATCTTCCAGATCTATTTCGCTTTGGGTCATTTCCTGGTCCATCTCCATTTCTGTCTCACTCATAACAATTTCATTTTGATGTACCATATCTTGAGATTGTTTTCTGTTTTCTTCCTTTTCTTTTTCATTAGGATCTTTCTCCTGAGATTGATCATCCTTCATGTTCTCTTCATTCTCATCTAGCACTTGAAACTTGTTCTGACTGACCTGCTACCTTTTGTTTTGTTGTTGCTTCATTCCCATTTCCCCCCTTTACTTTTGCCTACCACTTTCTGAAATCTCTTTGTATCCTTCGAAGTATTGGGGTATTATTTGTTGTCTACTTTACTAAGAGGGCAATCTCTAAATAGACGTCCATGTTCATGGCATCTACAGCATCTGAATGGGATATGCTCATAGTCCACTGTCTCGACCCACTCCTTATCAAAAACTTCCAAGATAACTTCATCTGGAAGAGCTTATGATAGATCCATTTCCACACATATTCTTGCAAAGGAAGTATATTTCCCTCTTCTTGTGGCTTCAGAAACTTTGACAAAACACCCTAGTTTATTACCAATAGCTGCTAGCGATTCAGTTTGCCAATAATCAAGAGGTAGAGAATATAGCCTTACCCATACTGGAACCGAGGTGAAGGTCTCCCACTCTGGGACAAAGTTCATCATCCAAGGCCTCATATAGAGACCAACTGCTGCATAAAAGTAGGGTCCTCCTTCGAATATTCTGTCTTTGTCTTCGATGTTTGAGAACACCACTGTGAAGAATCCCTTTGACCCAAGATGTAGGTCAATGCTTCCTTTGGGCTTCCAGTGATACTTGATCCATGTTTGTAAAGATTTTTCAGTGGGCCATAGTCCCATGAATTTACAAATAATGGCATAGTTCC
This sequence comes from Pinus tabuliformis, assembly GCA_031772625.1. Taxonomy (NCBI): domain Eukaryota; kingdom Viridiplantae; phylum Streptophyta; class Pinopsida; order Pinales; family Pinaceae; genus Pinus; species Pinus tabuliformis. The sequence continues at coordinate 940,651,287 of CM062819.1, forward strand.
CCATGTGTTCTCTGTGCGCTTGCAGAGCAGGGTCATTTAATATTACTCTGGGAGTGATTTCAGCTTTAGGCTTGCAAGGTCCCTTTTGCCTGTGGTCTCGTGAACCAAGATTTTTGTCTTCTTCCTCCTTGTCCTTTATGCTGCTATTTACCTTGGTCTTAGTCCCCTCTGTCCCCTTATCATTATCTCTGTTTTTTTCCCCAGCCACACCTTTGTTGTTTAACTCCGTTGTTTTTCCTTTGTTGGATACTGCATCCTTGTAGGAGGGATTCAAGCTCCCTCCTTTTCTACCCTCCATCAGAAACCATGTCTGCTATCCTTTGAACCGTCACCGCTTGCTCCCGATGTTTTTCCTGCTCAGCTCCCTTCCCTCAACCGTCCTACTTGTTCATCAAAAAAAAAAAATTATAAATCCCCTTCATTTGAATGGAGAAGGGGTTATTAATTTTGGAGAGAAAGATTTTGTTTGCACTACTATAACTTAAGTTACATTAATAGAAAGTTGAACCACTACTATTTTCTCATGAGTAGAGTTACAATATATCGGGTACTATTATCTATTTGTTTTCCTTTGATTAAGAGTTAAATGGTTATTTGATTACGTTTATCATATGTGTGCTGCAAGTAGTCATATATATTTCACTATTGATATGTGCGATTGGAACCATATATTATATGCATCAATAACTAAATATTATATGTGTAACGAATTCATCAACTAATTTAATTAAATTAGTTATTATTACTTTCTTTAACCTCATATTGGCTTGATAATCTATATTGTCATGTTGTGTGTGAGATCCATTTAAATCACATATATAGATAAGCTTTTCAGGGATAGATAGATAGATAGTTAGCTTAAATACTCTTTATTCTCAATTTAATTACATTATAAACATCCCTTCTATATACTTCATCCATTTTCTTATTTTATATCAAGGTAAACTAGTCACATAATTTACAATCGAAGCCACCAACCCAAACTTATAAGGATCTGATCTAAGGTCTTGACCGGGTAGTTTTCCCCGATGTTGAGGTAGTGTGAGGATCCTTCCTAAGGTCCTCTAACTAAAAACTAAATTTATCTAATTTTAAACACAATAACATGGGATATAACTTATTTATATCTAAACATTTATTTGATGATAATATACCATTAAAATTTATTTACCACAAATTAAATAAGTAAGAATTTCATTGCAACCATTTACATAAGTAATCAATAAACGAAGGAATGCATGTTCCAATAGCTTATTTAAGATGCTCCTGAGCTCCTGACTTTGTTGGGATGCTCCTCTTGACTACCTAACTATATTTGCCTCCCAGCCAACTAGGAAGTATTTCCTAGCCTAGGGAACCTCCACAGGTTCCCTAGCCCCCCGAGCCCAATTCCAACCAAATGTAGTGTGTCCAAGTTTAACAAACACTCTCCAAATCCAAGTTTGTATTCCCTCATTTATCTCTCCATTCTCTCCCTTTTATTTCTCCACATTCCTTCCCCAAAACACAATCCTCCAAAACAAAGTCAAGACCAAGGATCTCCAACCACTCCTCTCATCATCCTTCCCCTTTTATGTCTCTTCCTCCCATCCACCTCAACCACCTATCATTAATGTCATGACTATCCCCTCATCCTTTCATTTAGTATCCTTGACTTTTCTTACCATATCTTGTTCAAGTAGATTTTGAGAAGACATTTTGGAGATAAGATATGGATATTTAAAAATGGAAATTAATTGGAGAAGACCATATCTTCTCCCAAGTAGATTTTGAGAAGACACCTTGGGATATGGATATTTAATTTCTAATAAATGGAAGGAGACCATATCCTATCCAAAATTAAATTTGAGAAAACAAGTTGGGAATTGAATAATAACAATAATAAAATTTATATCAGTAAATAAAAATTACAGTTTCACAAATGTAGGTATATACCAATATTTCTTGATAATTATAAGTCAATATTTTCAAGTAATTTAAACACTAATAAAATTTTCATGATAAGATTAAGTAGGGCATTACATACACCCCACCTTCAGAAAAAATCATCCTGAAGTTAGAGTGAAAAGGATACAAGGAGGTCGAAAGCAGTTTGACAATAAGGCATAACAAAATAGGGAGAGAGTTATGGTAATAAAATTTAATAAGTCAGGTAGTGATACCACTTCCTATCAAGAGTCTCCAACTAATCTATATCCTCCTATCCTTCCTAACCTACTTTTGTTCCCACCCTATCTATCCTCTGCTGCTATATAATATGGCATTGGTTATACCAATCTAACCATTGATAAAACCAAAATGGAAAAAGCGTCAACTATATTGACCTAACTTCCCCAATAGGCAACTCGAAATCGTCATCACACATCTAGGAGAGAGTGTCCATCATTTCCCTCCCACGATTCCAGGTTTGGAGGTTACACGGTGGGAAATACCTCCACCCCTCCTCACAACTAGGGTCAACACCCTAATATGGACCACACTACAACGTTGGTTGGATACTTATCATCGAATAATCCAGTCAGGTAGTCTTGTCACCTGCCATTTACATTTTACCCATGTCATAAGAGTGCATATCAAGTGGATACAAAATGTAATAGAACAATGTACATCATACCTTTCCTCATTAGATGTCTCGACCTTCCCTAATGGAAGAGTAGATCTTGGTTATCATATAGTTCTTTCCAATCTATGGGTTAGTTCTCATTCATGCATATATATAACAACAAAATATATATAGATAAGTGATCTTAAATATCATGTTATTAAGCCTAGTATCCACATGTCAATTTTGTAGTTCGCACTGGAAATAAATCTTACATTAGATTAATCATAATTCCACTAAGTCATTCATTAGATAAATCATCTCCACTTAAGCCATATATGATACAACAATAACTTTGATAAGTCATGCGCTAGATAAATCATAACCAAGTCATACATTAGGTCATACATCAAACATTTCCATCCTCAATACCTAATCCATCTAATGATTTATATAAGTAGTTTCACATGTCCAACTAAATGCATCAATATTACATAGCGTTCATAAATAAATAACATGGAACTGAAAAATAGGGCCTTAGCATAGGTAGCTATCTAAGTCAAAATGGGCATCACAAATGCTCAAAAAGTGAGGGGTTGTCACAGCATATAGTCTCTACATCCTCCCAGGTAGCAGATCCTGGACTATACTTGTCCTGCTAGACCTTAACCTAGTCCACCATGCAACATTTGAGTTGTCAAACCCTAGGGTCCAATATGCATAATGGTTCGACCATTATGTTTCCCATGCCTAAGACCCTCAATTCCCTCCATTCTAATTTGTGACATTCATCAGAAACATAATGTTGTAAAATAGATACATGAAAAACATCATAAGTTTTATGAAAATCAGGTGGTAGTACAAGATGATAGGAAACTAGTCCAATCTTCTCCTTGATCCTAAAAGGTCCTATAAACCGAGGTGACAACTCTGTCCCTTTCCCAAACCAAATGGTGCTTTTTGGGGTCATATATGAATAAAAACTTGGTCTCCTACTTCATAACTTCAATCAGTCCTATGTGAATCAACATAACTCTTCTAGTTGTTTTATTCTTAGGAATTCCACTTTTTGAGCTACGGTCTTGCAATAGTATCTACATCTTCCCAGGAACGTTTATTTCATCTCTATCCATGTCTTTATCGAATTCCTTCCAATCCTGTTAACCACATTAACCACTTCATCACACGACCCTCTTATGTGGAAGGAATAAGTTCAGCTTTTGTTCATACTCCAGATAGTCATATCCACAATAACCTCAAATTTGAATAGGAATAGAATAGATGCTTGCATAGTCTTCCATCACATAATGGTAGACATTTGTACAGATTGCTTTCCCTTTTCTCCATAAATATTTGTTTGTGGGTCGCATAACAAGGAAAGAGATTGCGTCATCACTGATGCCCTTGGCTCTGTTCTGGGTATTGGAAAAGATGTCTTCCTCTGCAAGAAGGAATGGAGAATTTGATCCTTTTTTTTTCTCTACCCCATCTTGAAATAATATTTTTGTTCTACTTTTTTATGTATTTAGAAAGTTGGGAGGTACACATCCCCTATAACAATGTCAAAATGCTAGGCATGATCCAGGGTTTGAAATACTTCACTCAAAATCCACCTAAAAACTTGTCAACAAGTCGAATTTGACCACATACACTTCTGACCACTCTTTCAACACTTCAACTCTACAAAGGCAGTGTTGGATTTGTTTTTGGTATTTTCTAATCTATTATTGTTAAAATGCTAAAATTAACAATCTACTTCAAAAAAATAAATGCCACTATCTTCCAACTTCATACATTTAAGAGCTAAAACATCAACTGAATACTTGTGAAAACTTGAAGAAACACTAAAAATAAAGCAAACCCAAGGGGTGGGTTCTTCTGTCATGATAGGGGCCGGTCTAGTTAATGATCAACCCAAATGCATCTACAGAAAGACAAATTTATCTACACTCAGATTGTTTTAAGCCATAAAAATATGTATCCAACAGTTTCCTTCCTTGCCTTCTATGGTGAAAGGTATGGTTAAACAGTACAGAATGTTCAAAAGAAAATAAATAAACTCCTTGAATTCTATAGGCCAAAACACTCATTTTTAGATGTATATCTTCCTTTATAAGCACATACTAGGAAATAAAATAAACAAACTCTTGAAACTATGAAACAGGTGGGAAAATAGATAGAAGTCTCTAACTTCAAAACCAACTATCCAAGATGATGCACATAATTTAGATTTTTAAATTTTAAATGAGAAACGAAGACATGGTTTTCAAATTTTAAACAAAAAAAAAGACATAGTTTTCAAATTCCAAAATAAAAATTTGAAAGATCTAAATTATACCAAATTTTGTGTTTCACATGAAGCAATATCCACACTATATAGTTTGTGTTTCACAATAAAATGCAACTCCATTTCATTTTTAAATTCATTCCTCATTAAGATATAAGTAGCATGAGGGGTTACTTGGGGTTATCTCAGGTGGTTAGATGGAACAATTATTATCCTTCTTACCCAGGTTCAAATCCCTGCTAGTGACATGATGATCTTTGATGTTTTTGATGATTATGATGTAATGGCTTTAAACTTGAGAAAAGCACTCTTAAGTGAGTATAACTATAGGCTGGCCTGGTACCAACAACCTCACTCTTGCCTTCAGGTTGAGAGAAAGGCTGATTTCTTTATAAGAAAATAAATAAGTAGTAGAAGGAATCTGAACTAGTAATAGGCCCAATATATAATTATAGAACTCATTCATAGTCATGGCCATTCTTTGCATATTTATAACCATGAATTAGAAACTCAGAATGCCATCATTAGTTGCTAATTTTCCATGGATGACAACATGTACGAGTTGCCTCATTCAGCAAAAATATGCTTACTTGACAGCCACATTGTCCAAACTGAAGCTGTAGACAAAATAAAACAGTTTCACACACCTACCAGGTGCTCTTCGGACTGTTACATCATACATGCAACCAAAAATAAGTAACCAAGTCCAAGCAAAAAAACACATGTGCATTTTGTAAACCATTTAAGTGCTCATCCAATTCATGCTAATACTTTTTATGATCCAAAGGTTTCAAATACAGATACTTATATCAGTCTTCTAAGCAACGAGAATATTTGACATTTAAAATGATGCATATTTAATCTCTAATTAATGCTTATCAAAATTATAACCCATGATATCCAGAGAAGTAAAGACTGGTGCATATTTATCAAACTTATTTTATGTTTACTTATTTACGTTAGTCTTTAAGGTGACGAGAATATCATATATTTGAACTCAAGCATTTTTAATCTCTTATAGCTTCTCAATAAGCCAGCCTTTTAAATCTATAATCAATACTCATCAATATTATAAAACATGATATCCATAGCTTAAAGACCAATGCAGATTAATCAAAACTTATATTCTCTATGTACTTCTTTGGAAAAAGGCATGAAGCATACAGATTGAATAGATATCCTAAATAACATTGATCGAAACACACAATCATAAACATTCAGAGCATCAAGTAAATTCCAAGAAGAAATCATCAATCAAGTATGTTGGTGCATGTTCTAAAATCATTAAATTGATTCAAAAATCTGATTATATGTTTGTACGTAGAATATCATTGCTCAATAGAGAGCCATCAATCCTTCCAAGCCTATTCAAATGTACCAAGTCCAATTTCATATATTCTGGAGATGAATATGAGTTCAAATATCAAAAGGCACACTATAGCTGATGTAAGAAAATGATCAAGCCATTCAAGTAAACACATGCATAGAAAAGGATTGCTATGGGCGGGAAGTTTAAGACCCAAAAGGAATAAAGTCCAGAAATTCGGATAGATATCTCAAAGAACATTGATGTAAACTCATAATCATGAAGATTTAGAACATACATGTAAATTCCAACAACTAATCGAGCAAACGTGCTAGTGAAGGCTCTAAAATGATTAAATTGATCTGAAAATCTCAACACATCCATAGAAAGAGTATCATGACTCGTATGTGATTCATCAATGTTTTCTACCCAAATGTACCAAATTCAATGTCATATACTCTGGAGATGAATATGAACTTGAATACCCAAAAGGGCATAACTATAGGTGTTGTAAGAAAATGATTAATACATTCAAATGCATACATGCACAGAAAAAGGGCTGCAAAGGGGTGGGAGGTCCCAAAAGAAAGAGTGAAGTTGAGTGAGGTAATTATTTATTTGGATGCAAATCCATTTTTAGGATAATAATAGCTTGTAATATTTGGATCCAATTTTATTTTTTTTGGCGTTGGCGTTGGCTAGATCCTTGATTAAGATAGATCTATACTGATAATAATAATTATACAAACCAGAGAAATACCACACAGCAGGTAAATAACAACCCTACAGCCTACTGCCTGTAATAAATCACATAGATAACAACCTCAACAAGAAAGAGCATGCTTGGCATGACACCGATGCCTAGAATGGAGAGTGTGATCAGGCATTGAGGCTTTTATATGGTTAAGATTCAAGAATCAAGAAGCCAAAAATTGCTCACCCCAATAAAGTTCTTCTTGAAACTATTGGGGATATTCTTCTCTATCTAAAACCTTCATTGTTATAGATTTTGGCTGTCGCAGTTGCTTCTTTTAAACTGATGGTTGTTTGGTTGTCGCAGTTACTTCCTTTAAACTGATGGGTGTCAGCATCATAACTATTTTAATTAGGTTGGTAATATGGCTAGGTCTTTAATTTTGTGAAGAAAAGAAATGATTGAACCTTGTGATTGGTTAAGAACTTTGAGAGAGGGCGAAGAATTGGAGTATTAATGTTTCTTATTTGAGGACTCTGATTGCAGTCAAACAACATATGGAAAATTTTCTTAAGATAGAATCCTCAAAACTCCTTGGACCCTTGGGGGTCTTAAATATAGTAGAACGATGGACAAAGGGCAAGCCTGGGCCATGTATTATAGGGTTTTTTAAATGTTGTTTATTTGTTAGTAGAATTCCATCAACATTTAGTTCTCAGTAATTGGCCATTTATTCTTATTTTGGAGTGAAGTTGAGAATGGAAAGAAAAGAAAAAAATACTTGCAATGTTTAGAAATTGGACCTATCATGGTTGACAGAGAAGCCACTAATTTTATGGTTATAAGTGAAGATTGTGACAAGATAATTCTCCCACAAAGATGATAAGATCGACAAGATAATTCTCCCACAAAGATGATAAGATCTGTTTCAAAGATTGAAATTATCCATAATGATATTCCTCACGATTTTCCATTTTTACCAAATGTTTTGTTAACTTGGCCAAAATTTCTATCAATTCCTCGAGAGAATTTCTTTTGAAGCTTGGATTAGGAGGATGGTACACTACCTCTTATTACATCAAGTGACTTCTTATTACCTCAAGCGAGAACAAAATTGAGAAGCATAGATATCAACTAGAGTAGATTGATGACGTAGGTTGAGTTTTGAAACTAGAAGCCAAGAGAAGGCCTTGGAAATAGATCTCTTACAACCAGTAGGTAATGTAAACAGTCCCATTTCATATATGCAGAAATACACAGTTCAATAAACAGAGGAAAATTATTGCAGAATGGGTTTTGAAACCCCACGATTGTTTAGAAACATGGTCAGAGGATCTCTCTATGGAGAATTTCTCAATGAACACTAATAAATCTACAATGTCAAAGCTGAGGAATATGTACCATGACATTCAAGGATGGCTGAGCTAGGAGTATAATTAAATATTTCTTGCTAGAAGAAGCATGCTCTGCAACTTTGAAGCTATCTGACTTGCAAGGAAATAATTCCACTGCTTCAATAGCTATAGAGAAATTGTCAAGCAGTTTTTATGTCTATAACTTTTATACAGATAATGTGACTTAGGGAGATAGGCAATCTACATGAGGTAAAACCTTTGAGTCTAGCCTTGATATTGCCGATAACTTGACAAGGATGACAAATAGTGATCACGATCTCTTTCATATTGAAGTAAACAATGGAAAGACATACCTTTTTGGGAGAGAACAGGAGATTATAAATAATTCCCAAAGCAACAAAGGTTCTTGGATTAAGAACATTCATAGGCCTGAATACTCTACTTCATATACAATGTCTGAAAATTCAGTTATGTTAAGAGGATTTTGCCGAAGGTAGTGATTTGAAAATGGATGTCACAAGATAGTCCTGCACTTATTCCTTTGCATTTCTCCAAGATACTCGATTCCCACAATGCCTGATATTGCCTCTATTTGTCCCTAGATTTGTAACACAATCACCTCTTTAGCCCACAGAGGGAGAGGGAGAGGATAGAGCTCAACCCCTATTATATGCAGATTATTCACATCTCTACCCAGTTGATTCGTCAATCGTCCTCAGTGTCTCAGAATATCTCACTGTCATTTCATGATTCAAAAATATTGGAATATGATGCACTGGTTCAGACATCATTTGGGTGAGTGTTGGTCGCAGCAGAGAAAATTGGGGATCGAGTCCTTGCACCCACCAATCTTCTTAGAGAGGCTCTGGCCATAGAAAAGAGTGTTATGCTTCATTTCAGTGAATTTAAGAAACCCAATATTTAAGGTTTGACCAAATTTATCCAGCCTCTTAGTGAGTGAAACAACAGTGTATCGGCAAGCAGCACGCCGTGGAGGGATAGCATAGGTGGCAGAACCTAGGGTTGCAGCTGGTGAAGATCTAGATCGTGTGCAGGTGTTGGTGCAACAAAGTAGCCTTGTCCACCACTCAAGACGTATGGGTACAAGGCACTTCAGTCTCCAGGCATATTTTGTGTAGAGATTTCTGGAAAAGAGTTATCCTCGAGATGCACAAAAAGAGTTCATGGAACTGGATGTAGAATCAAACAATATAGATTTAGCTGATTTAGCTATTTGAGGACACTTTTTTATCAAATCAGCCAGACTGGAGAAATATAAACCCTGGTTTGGCCATATATAAAAGTTGTTCTCAGATTCTAAACATCAATCCATATGCGTTGTAACAGCTTACAATATTTACTTTCCAAAAAATCACTTTTTCTGTAAAATTCAAGCAAGTCAGGTCGCCTAAATGATTGTCCCCAGGAGTTCTTATATCGAGGTAGAGTCTGTCAGTGGTATTGGATTTGAAAGCCCTATTGCAGGTGTAGGCAATGACCCAAATATATTAATGCTAGCATTTAACCATTAGCAAATGCTACCATAACCACTAATGATAAGACCAAACTCACTTTTTCAAATTGAATAAAATTATTACACAAATGTTTCCGGATGCATCAAGCTAAAGAAAGTGTGGAAATTAAAATTTCACTTTTCTCACAACAGAAGCAGATGGCAAGTTGAGGGAGATTTTAAAAAGTGCCTCTATCTCCTTCCCAGTATGAAAAAAAGGATGTGCAAAAATAACAACAGACAAAAAGGCACTAAGCATAGAGCACATACTTTCAAGAGTCTACCGGCAAATGGAAGGCAGACAGCAATGGATGCCAGAACAAGCCCCACAGCTTCTGATCTTAATTGTGCTGGAGTCGCCAAATTTTGGGACAAAATATGATTTAACCCCAACAGAAGGCCACATACAATGCCAATGACTCGAGGCAGATTGGACTCGTCAAAACCCGGTATTCCCAGAGTAAAGCAGAATACAGATAAGTCAATTTCTGAAGCCATATTTTGATCCTCTTCTCTCGAATTGGCGGCATGAGCCACCAAGCTTTGCTTTCGTGTTCCCTCTCTCTGGAAAGCATGGCATTCAGATTTTTTTTACGATTGGGTAGAAACTATGACTATCGCATACTCGATTTGCGCCACTGTAAAAAGTATGATATTGATATTGGGATTGATATCGAGAAAATGGCACACCGATATCGAAAACCAACGACATAAATGGGTGGCAGGAAGCGGCCATTACCTTCCCCAGAGCATAAAAACAAAATAAAATAACCACTATTTTGACATGACCATGATTCAAGATAAGAAGATAATTTAAACGTGTCCACTTTAATATTACTATATTTGTGGGGAGTTGCCATCGTTGAACAAGTGGGGAGTTGCAAAGTCAACAAGTCCCTCCCTTGGGGTATGTAACTCTAAGTCTTTGCCGAGCGAGACTGGTGCTTAGAGAGCAGCATATCCAACAACCGAGGTTCATATGGTTGTTTATGACTTGAAGTAAAAGAATATCTAGATCCATATTCACCCCAGATTTATTAATCAAGGTGATGGACCAAAGAACCTAGATTTATTAATCAAGGATGCAGAATAGCATTTGGACACTCAGAGGATAGTTTCTTGTATTTTTTTATTTAATTTATCACAATTAATATGTATTATAGTTATAATGATGTCTGTAAAATGCAACTCTAACATGTCTTTACTCAAATTTTATTGCTTTCCAAGGCAATAAAGAGACGTGTCATTTTCAATCTAAAAACAAATTGTTATATATATATATATATATATATATATATATATATATATATATATATATATATATATTAGGATTACAAGTAATTATGAGGGTTACAAGCTCTTATAGTGGAAATTTGGGTTTAGTGGGTTTTGGGTCCAGATTTTGAATCTGGGCTCTGATACCACGTGTGAGGATCCCTCCTAGGGTCCTCTAACTAAAAACTAAATTTATCTAATTTTAAACACAATAAGATGGGAAATAACTTATTTATATCTAAACATTTATTTGATGATAATATACCATTAAAATTTATTTACCACAAATTAAATAAGTAAGAATTTCATTGCAACCATTTACATAAGTAATCAATAAATGGAGGAATACATGTTCCAATAGCTTAGTTGAGATGCTCCTGAGCTCCTGACTCTGTTGGGATGCTCCTCTTGACTACCTGACTGGATTTGCCTCCCAACCAACTAGGAAGTATTTCCTAGCCCAGGGAACCTCCACGGGTTCCCTAGCCCTCCGAACCCAAGTCCAACCAAATTTAGTGTGTCCAAGTCTAACAAAAACTCTCCAAATCCAAGTTTGTAATCCCTCATTTATCTCTTCGTTCTCTTTCTCCACATTCCTCCCCCAAAACACAATCCTCCAAAACAAAATCAAGGCCAATGATCTCCCCCCTCTCCTCTCATCATCCTTCCCCTTTTATGTCTCTTCCTCCCATCCACCTCAACCACCTATCATTAATGGCATGACTACCCCCTCATCCTTTCATTTGGTATCCTTGACTTTTCTTACCATATGTTGTTGAAGTAGATTTTGAGAAGATATTTTGGGAATAAGATATGGATATTTAATTTGGAAATTAATTGGAGAAGACCATCTCTTCTCCCAAGTAGATTTTGAGAAAACATCTTGGGATATGGATATTTAATTTGGAATAAATGGAAGGAGACCATATTTTATCCAAAATTAAATTTGAGAATACAAGTTGGGAATTGAATAATAACAACAATAAAATTTATGTCAGTAAATAAAAATTACAGTTTCACAAATATAGGTATATACCAATATTTTTTGATAATTATAAGTCAACATTTTCAGGTAATTTAAACACTAATCAACTTTGCATGATAAGATTAAGTAGGGAATTACAGGGAGACATTTCAAGCCTTCAACAAGTAGTCACATAATAGCAATGGGATGCCATCTTCAAAAAACTTACCATGTGGCTTAGGCTCAATAGTATTCATATAACAAGAATGGGATGCCATCTTGAGAAACCTTACCATTTAGTGCATCTTGGCATCCTTTTACAAGTAGAAATAGGATTAAGCTCAAGCTTTGGAAGTCTTAAGAATATATATGGCACATGAGAATCTAAAATTTCTTCAAAAGATGAGCATGCGAAGAAAGTAGAGACATCTTATTGCAAATGAAAACTAATCTACTGGAATTTTTCTTACATAAATTTTATCGTAATTTTTTATTTATGTTAATTATTCATGAAATGCATTATTAAATTATCATTATACTGATTGAATGAGATTATAGATATTATATATAATACTTACATAGAACATTTCCCATCAAATCTTGTTTCTCTCATGAATATCTTATTATCTATTATATATAGTTCTCAATTTTCATACACCAAATAAAAGAATGAGAAAAACCATGCTAGTTTGTTATAGACATTTTTGTGCCTTACAGAATTGAGCATGAAATGTCCATAATCTAAGGGATCCAAAGTCCCTAAACATGTTGTTCCTACCCCTAGAGGAACAAGGCCAACTAACCAAAGCAATTCACTGAAGTTCTCCACCTGAAAACACTCAAAAACAAGCCAATTCTGGATCATGTCAACTGCTCCACTGAGCATCTGCGTTGAATGTCAACTGCTCCACTATCTACCTACGTTGAATGTCAACTGCAACAAAGGCTACCTGTGTTGAGCGAGTTTGGACAAGTGGCAGAGTCATTTCTCAAGGTGTCAATGCCCAGGAAGCTTCCAAAATGACACTTGGATCAGGGAATTCGACTGGTGATGAGTAAGAGGTTCCAAATCTCCAAGTGGAAGCAAGAACCTCCAAGTGGACTCAAGAACTATGAGAGGGAGAGGACACTAGTCAGTTTCATACCAGCCTCAAGCTGACTCATCCTCTCTCCAATATCCCTATATATAGATCTCTCCTACATGAGATCAGGGAGGCTGGAATTTTGTGAATGCAAAGAATTGCTGTTGGTTTGTGGATGGAAACATTTGGTGGTTAATGCTTTGAAGGGAGCTGAAGAGGGAATTCCATTCTACTGGGAAGGAGATGCTGGATTGGAGCCCTATGGGTTGTATCTCTTCCTAAACCCTGTTACTTATCAATACAGCTATTATGATTTCTTCCTTTATGAAATGTGAAAGAGGGGAGATTGGTAGACTTACCGTTGTCTTCCGGTTGTCCCTCGATCTAGATCCTCTTCCCTTTGTGTGTCTACAGCTACTCGTCTCCTCGTTTGCTCAAGAGAACAGCTACTTGAATCCCACGAGGTCACAAGAGAACAGCTACCTGTGACAAGAGAACAACTACTTGCGACAAGAGAAAAACACAATACAAAGGCACATATACATATTCATAAATGATTCAGGATTAGAAGTAAATCAGCAGATAAAGGCAAAGAAACCAATCAACCAGGAAGCAAGAAGAAGCAAAATAAAGGGAAGAAGAAGAAACAGGATGAGTCATCTCCTGGAAAAACTTCTTCAAACCCTCCTGGGAAAGGGAAACTAAATTATCCATGTCAAATATGTGATGAGGAGGATCATTATACAAGGAATTGCCCATTCAAAGCTGAGTTGAAAAGGTTCTTTAAAAGTTCACAAACCTCAGCTGTGTTAACTGATCCATTTCCCAACCCAGGTCAAAATCTGGTTGATAGTGGAAATGCTTCCCCGTCGCAAGTGCTTATGTTGTCAGTTTGAAAATAGCAGAATGATGCTTTGATTTCGACAAGGAACAAAGATTACGGGAATCCGCAGCTGTCGAACGACAAAGGTAAAGATCAACCAAGTAGTTCGACAACAACTTCAACAGAAGTTGTACCGCCCATCATTCCTGAATTAACAATAAAATCGCCAAAGGGAGTAGTACACAAGTCGACATTTAATCCTCGCGCCAGAGCGGCGCAGCATTATAACATAGTGGAAGATTTGGCCCAATCGCCATCCACTATGTCGACTCTTGAAGTATTACAAAATTGCCCATCCCAAAGGCAGGCTTTGTTATCGGCTATTAGTGGGGTTGATCCTAAGGATTCCAATCTTGTTTCCTTTGATCACAAAGGATACGATCCTCAGTTACCAGCTCAACTAGCTTTCCTTATTCAAGTGAAAGCCCTCAACAAAACTGTTCACTGAACAATTATTGATGAGGGGGCATCTACATGTATTATGTCGATGAGTTGCTGGAAAACTTTAGGATCTCCAACCTTGTCGCGATCTTCGACGACATTAAAAGCTTTCGACGGAAGGACTTATACCCCGTATGGTATCCTTAATAACTTGAAGGTTGAACTAGGAGGAAAAACAATAGAAATTGATGTTGAGGTCATCGATGGGAATCTTGACTGTAACATCCTACTGGGAAGACCATGGATATATGCCATGGCGGCTGTTGTGTCGACTTATTTTAGGAAGATCGTATTCCCGTTTGAAGGAGGGATTACGGTCGTCGACCAACAGAACTTCCTCCCTAATGGTTCACAAGTTACAGGAAGCATTCCCATGATCCATGAGAGCAACCATTCGCTACAAGACATCGAAGTAGGCCTACTGAAAGACCCCACAATGATGGGAACTTTCGCGCTTCCACCTCCTATATACATAGGAAATATAGCGTTAGTAGCAACCTGTAACATGATATCTTCCACGAAGGTCGCAGAAGACGATGTCAACATGGATCATGCAATGGTTTTGCCCCCAAGCCCTATAGAAATATTGTAGCAATCAATGTTTCGAGCATGGGAGGCGAGCCCAAATCAATGCTCGTCAAGCGTTTGGGTAGATAGGTCTAGAGAATATGGTACCCCATTAGATCCTTGGTCGAAAGTACATGGGACTGACGAAGGAATTCTACAATCAATGTTGATTGAGGGGGCATCGTGGAATGATCACCACCATCGTTCCCTTCTTCCAGAATATGAAGAAGATACTCAACATGACCTTTATCACCCTTCAGTTTTTGAATTCCTATCAAATACTGTAAATACGGTGGATTCCGAGCGAAATTTATCCAATATTGAAGAGACTATAGCCATAAATATCTCGACTAAAACAAATGTTGTAGAGAATATTTATGTCGGCAAAGGTTGTTCCCCTTCAGAACTGGAAATATATAACGCTCTTTTCCACGAATTCAGAGATGTCTTTGCTTGGTCATATGATGAAATGCCAGGCATAGACTCGAGTATCGTTGAACATGAAATTAAAATGTATCCTGATGTCAAACCAGTAAGACAACGGCTTCGGCAGGTGCACCCCAAGAAAGCCGCTGCCATTAAGGCGGAAGTTGAAAAGCTCCTCCATGCTGGTTTCATCTACCCGGTTCCTCTAACCGATTGGGTATCGAATATTGTCCCTGTTATGAAGAAACAAGGAACAATTAGAGTGTGTGTCGACTATAGGGATGTAAACCAAGCTTGTCCGAAGGACAACTACCCTACACCCTTCATCGACCAGATAATTGATGAATGCGCTAGATGTGAAATCTTTTCATTTATGGATGGATTTTCGGGGTATAATCAAATAAATATCCGCCCGCAGGACCAGTCAAAGACTGCATTTATTTGTCCGTGGGGCACATTCGCTTATCGGAAATTACCCTTTGGTTTAAAGAACGCAGGGGCGACGTTTCAGAGGGCAATGAATTATGCCTTCCATGACATCAAGAACATCGTTCAACCTTATCTCGACGATCTTCCAGCTCATTCGCGAAAGCGGACTGATCATCCGCAGCATTTAAGAGCGATATTTCTACATTGCCGACACTACAAGATAAGACTCAATCCACACAAATGTGTGTTTTGCGTCGGTTCTGGTCGTTTACTTGGCTTTGTAGTCTCTAAGGATGGGATTCGTCTCGACCCTTGCAAGGTTCAGGCAATCATCAATTTGCCTCCACCTTCAAATTTGCTTCAGATTCAGAACTCCAAGGGAAAGCAAACTTTCTGAGGAGGTTCATTCCAAATTACGCAGAACTTGCTAAAGGTTATACTCGTCTTTTGAAAAAGGATGTACCTTTCGTCTAGGACCAGGTGGCGCAAGCTTCCTTTGATGCTCTGAAAGATTGTCTAGTAAAAGCATCATTAATGTACGCCCCGGACTATCAAAGAGATTTTAACCTGTATCTGGCTGCAGCGGATACGACCATTGCGATGGTTTTAGTTCAAGAAGTTGATGGAATTGAACATCCTATATATTATTTAAGTAAAAACTTAAATGATACAGAAAGTAAATATTCTTATGTTGAAAAACTAGCGCTTGCAGCTGTTCAAGCGATTCAAAGGTTTCGACATTATGTCCTCTTTCGGAAAACTACCATTTTATCAGATTGCAACCCCATGACTTATATACTGTCGCGACAGTTGTTGGGGGGCAAATATTCAAAATGGATAGCGATCCTTCAAGAGTTTGATCTGGAATTTGTAAAATCCAAATCAAAGAAAGCTCTAGTTTTCGCAAAATTATTGTGCGATCTCCCATCATCGTCCAACGATGAAACATCAGAAGAGTCAATCGTGGATGAAAGTTTGTTTCTGATATCTACAAGCAATGAGTGGTATGGAGATATCATATTTTATCTCCAAACCCAAAAATTCAGGCCTAACACCTCTCACTCAGAACAGAAACGTATACGATACCAAGCTAAAGACTACATGATCGTCGGTGATACGCTTTACCGTCGTGGTATCGATACAGTTCTGAGGAGGTGCCTTACCCATGAGGAGGCCGAAAAAGCCCTAAATGAGTGTCATTCAGGCGCGTGTGGGGGGCATCAATCTGGATATGCAACAACACAAAAAAATTTGCGAGCAGGATACTTCTGGCCAACCATGTTTAAAGATTGCATAACCGCAGTCAGAAGTTGCCATGCTTGTCAAATTTTCGATAGCAAAACCAGAAGACCACCCGCACCTTTACAGCCAATAGTTGCTGTTGGGCCTTTCGCCAAGTGGGGCATCGATTTCATGCAATGTAACCCCACCTCGACCGGGGGGCATGGGTATATTATAGTCACTGTTGACTATTTTACCAAATGGGTCGAGGCGATGCCTACATTGGATAACACTGGTGAAACAGCTGCCCTTTTCTTTTTCAATCATGTAGTCGCCAGGTTCGGCATACCACAGGCTATAGTTACAGATCATGGATCACATTTTCGCAATCACATGATGGTTGAATTAGTTGCCAAGCTAGGGCTATCTCACGACAGCTCTACCCCGTATTATCCGCAAGCCAACGGACAAGTTGAAGCAATCAACAAGGTCCTGAAGCGTATGTTGCAAAGGATGATCGGGGTTCATAAAAGAATGTGGCACCTAATCCTGTACTCAGCCTTGTGGGCTTACCGAACGTCGGTAAAGAACGCGACCGGGTTCACACCTTTCCAACTGGTGTATGGCCTGGAAGCAGTCTTGCCGATCCAATGCGAAATTTCGTCGCTTAAACTCGCTATTGATCTCCTCCCCGGAACTTCGGAAGAAGAGGCTCGTTTCTTGGAATTAATCCAATTGGGTGAAACCCGTCATGATTCCGCTTTGGCTAACGAAGCCCATAAGAAACGAGTCAAGGCGCAGTTCGACAGAAATGTCAAACCCCGTGTCTTCTCAGAAGGTGACTTGGTCTTGCTTTATGACCAAGAATCCGATAAATTGGGAGCAGGGAAATTTAATTCCTTATGGATGGGCCCCTATATTGTTAAACGAGTGTTAGCAAAAGGAGCCTACGAGTTAATGGATTATGACGGAGTTCCGTTGGCGCAACCCCGTAATGGGCTGTACCTCAAGCGTTACTATGCTTAAATAGTAACCTGTATGCTTTTGTTGTATTTTGTTTTCGCTAAAGTGTTTGTTTTGGTCGAGTGATCCAACTTTTTCATTTATTGCAGATGTCAAACCTTCTGGAGACATGTGTTGGATATGCCGACGGAGCGAGTCGTAGTTCACGGAACCTATCCTTCGCAGCCTGGGCCATTTTTGATCCAAGCGGCGAGTTAGTAAGTTTCAGAGGTGTGTGTATTGGGCAATCAACGAATAACATCGCTGAGTATAGCACGTTGATAGAACTACTCTCTGATGCCATCACCCATGGCATACGCCAACTAATCGTCAGGCTAGACTCACAACTCGTGATACTACAACTCATATATATTCCGTTCGCAATCCAGCTATTTATCGCATGTTCCTAAGGGTTAAGATTTTGGAAAGACAATTTGATTGAATTCAATACCAACATATTTCCAGAAACTTAAACACATTAACCGACTCATTAGCAAACTATGTGTTAGATAGACATTTGCGACATTTATAAAAAGAGATACATCATCAATGTTGTACATATGGATCATATAACTCAACCAAAATAAATCCCGAAAATCAAAATATATATAAGTTGTTTATCGTTCATACATAATGTTCTGTAACCAAGACAAAAATTTGGTCATATGACCCAAAACTCAAAAATGCTAGGGGGCACCCTAGTCTAGTGATGCTCATGATAGCACGTCACGGCCTGTGCAATCATGCGCAAGAGACGAGTCCATCATCTAGGCACACCAGTGGTATGGCGCTGCAACTGTAAAGGGAGCTCATCAATCCTCACATCGGGAATGCCGAGAGTAAGGCTCTCAACCTACTCCTGCATAGCTGTAAGAATCTCTGCCACATCAAGATCGCGGAGGATAACTCTCCCAGCAGTCTCCCCTGCTGGGGCAGCAACTGGCGCTTTCGGGCGAGCTGCTGGACGAACAGGACCAACATCTACATGCACACATGAGTTTGATTAAAGTCTTGATAGAATAAAGCACAAGGACATTATGAATAAGGACAGTAAACAGTAATATGGTCAGAGATTTTACCTATAGCACCCCACTGTTCGCCATCCCACAATACCAAGTCCGAATCACCTCGGAAATCCATGCCAACATATGGGTACTCGGAATAGACCATCTCCTGGCGCTCGAACCACCTGAAGAAGGTATCAGTGAAAGTAATCTAAGATTGACCAGCATGCCTAGACATGTGATCAACCCATCTCTGCATGCGTGGCTCAGTGGGAGAAGGCAAGTCGAGTGCGATATATTGAGGCTGCATCAGTGGTATTTTCTCCAAGGCAAAGGCAGTCAGAATAGAACCATACCCAAAGTTCTTCAGCTTCCCATCCTTTACCTTGGTCAATTGACTTTTCATCTGAGCAAGTACTGCATCACACCAGTTGAATACTTTCGGTTGAAGACACTCCAAGGCGTGTTGCACATAAGACCTGTTGGCAACATGTAGAGATGCACTACCGGCCATCCTACCAACAGTATACAGAATGGACCTGAGAGACCTGTCAGTGATCTCACGGATAACAACCTTACCGTCTCTGCTCGGCTGGGAACCTTCCCTGCAATACTGACGGACATAATCTCTCACGGAGTCATTCCCCCGGGCCGAACCTGACAAAGAAATGGGGGCACCCCGCCTTGACAACCCAGTCAAGAAGTAAATGTCCTCTATGGTCAAGGGGATGGATTTTCCCCTAATCGGGAATACTTGGTTGATAGGATCCCAAGCATCAAGCATATACTGTAGTAAAGAGATCTGGGCTCTCATGCTAGAGATACGGAAAAACTTCAGCAGGCCACAGTTCCGCAGCGCGTTCACCGTGACAGGGTCATGGAGGGCAATCATGTCCTCCTCTTCATGTTCTCGTTCTCGCCATGTAAGGGACATTTTGCTCAAAGATCCCTGCAAAACAAACAAGAGAAAGAGTAAGTTCCTGAATTTGATGAGAAACTGGCAAAATTTCATCAAAAAACTGTGCATAGAACTGCTTTTCTGAGATCAACGCAGTTGGCAAGTGTCCTACCTGCATTGAAGGTCAAACTGCCTTAAGGCAGCTTGACATTCAGCGCAGGTTTCGAATGGACTGCCTGCGCTGATGCCAGAGCGCCCTAGCAAAACCCCAGGGGCTCATGGGGACAGGAAAACAGGCACAAAATTGAAAAAGGAAACCATGAAAAGAAAGAGCTAGGGTTTAGCTCCTACCTGGTCCAGACGGTGCTGAAAATCGTCCGCAGAATCTCCCAGAATCAGCTGGTGAAAATCAAGGGGGAAGAGGCACCTCCAGAGCTCCAACAAACCAAGTTCAAATGAAATGGTAAAATGAGAGGTAAAAACACCTTTTAATGGCTTTTTACGTAGTTCAAAGAGAAATATTAGGGTTATAATCTCATTTTCATGCAAATATTATTCATTTCTAACTAAGTTTGATGCAGCAATTAAGAATGCAGTACTATCCTTGAAAAGAGAAAAGCTAGTTATGATAAAAATCAAAATTTGACCATATAATCGAGCAGTTTTAGCATAAAGTTCATGCTCGTTAAAAAATAAACGCAAGATCCGAGCAATTTTAACGCGGAATTTATGCTCGTTAAAAAATAGAAAAGCGATTGTGAGCAAGAGTTTCCTCCAGAGTTCAAGCTCATTAAAAAATGAACCTATCCCGGTAAATAACCACTGTGATCGTAAATTTATCAACCATAAAAGCCTTGGTCGTGTTTGCACCTGCCACCTCCACTTTTCATTTGGCCGATCGTTCACCTCCATATGATTGTTTACCCATTTTGAGGAACAGCTGCGAAGAGTGATTTCACCTAGCCATCCTTGTGACACTGCCGTGATTGGAAAATTCCAACCTGTACCTGGAATCAGTTGCTATCCCTGTTTATCACTCGTTCCTCAAAAGACGAGTCTTCTTTAAGCTCTTTTCAATTGACTCGTAAAATATGAAAAGATTGCCGAGTTTTGGCCTTCCAGCTCGTTAAAGGACAGGAAGAGCTATCCCTCCTCTAGATTTTAATCTTTTTGGACCTGAGGGATTATTGCACAAAAAGGTCGAGCGCTTGTTTTATTCGGCTCGTTAAAGTTATCGAAAACTCATCCCTTTTGTATTGTTTTATACTTTTTCGGACTTAAGGGATTAGATGACGAAAAAGGAATTTTGGAGTTAACTTTATGTACCTTTTCAAACTCTCTAAAAATGAAAAGGACCGAGTTATCCTTGTCGTTAGACTCGTTAAAATTATTAAATAGCGACAAACTTGTCTTTAGACGAGAACGAGTTTCACTATCGCTAGGCTCGTTAAAACATAGCGATGGGCTTGCCCGAAGGGAAGGTTATAGAACAAGCATATGTTATCCTCCTCAAGCTTGACAAAAATAAAGAGGTACTGGTCAGCAATGACTGGGGAAAAATTGGGAAAAATCAAGAAAACTTTGATGGTAGCAGGTCGCTCTTGAACATGACACTTTTCCTCCGTACCACATTCGGGTTGGGTTGTTTCATTCACCGGTCACATCACCATGGTCTCGCCATACCATCCATATTTGGGGTAATGCTACCAATCCATCACATCAGTGTTGCCATATGTTCAAGAGAAGTCGTTCAGAAAGAGTCAACCGGGTCCCATCCACTGCCATACATTATCCTTCATCCATTCATGACCGCCACCCTGAATCATATGTCACAGATCGTTTTCACCTCCATTAAAATCATTAGCTCCATTCCGTGTCACTGATGTGGGATTCATTAAGGCCCTCCTGTGACGGATCGCTTCTTGTCGACATCAGCTCATTATCCAAGAAGTTGATCTAGGAACAACCCCTTCAGTACTTTGAAGCTTGTATGCCTCAATGGCAAGTTTCTCACTTCCGGCGACAGGTATACATTAATGACCTTCGACCAGAAGATTTCGCGTGGTGTTCGACGCCAAGTCCTTTATTCACACCACGTGAATTGTACTGCAGTACCTTGAGGGTCATTATCATTATCGGTGATTCCTCTCGCGCTTGTTAACGGTTTACATCATTGACCGGTAATCAAGCAATGTCTTTCCATGTTCGACTTCAGCGCAATTCTCACATGGATCGACTTGTACTTAGAGTGAAGATCGAACGAGTTTGAAGACCCCGGATCTAGTTTCATCCATCCGGGCTGCGATATATATTCAGGAAAGATAAAGACATTTGACATGTACATCATTGCAGCAGATGATCATCCTACTCAAAGGATGATAATTTCGCCAAAAATTATCAGTCTACGATCGGACGATCGTCTGTTCTATGTACAAAAATGAATTTATAAAGCTGAGCATGGGAATGCCCGCCTCAGCTAGATCATGAAAGCAGAATGAATCATAATATATTGTATTGTATTTTATTACAGGTCTCCTCCCAGTAGATGGATGAACTTCGGACCCTCCTGGATAAAGCATTTCACCCGATAAACGGCCTCATACTTTAGGGGGCAACTGTTATAGACATTTTTGTGCCTTACAGCATTGAGCATGAAATGTCCATAATCTAAGGGATCCAAAGTCCCTAAACATGTTGTTCCTACCCCTAGAGGAACAAGGCCAACTAACCACAGCAATTCACTGAAGTTCTCCACCTGAAAACACTCAAAAACAAGCCAATTCTGGATCATGTCAACTGCTCCACTGAGCATCTGCGCTGAATGTCAACTGCTCCACTGTCTACCTGCGTTGAATGTCAACTGCAACAAAGGCTACCTGCGCTGAGCGAGTTTGGACAAGTGGCAGAGTCATTTCTCAAGGTGTCAATGCCCAGGAAGCTTCCAAAATGACACTTGGATCAGGGAATTCGACTGGTGATGAGTAAGAGGTTCCAAATCTCCAAGTGGAAGCAAGAACCTCCAAGTGGACTCAAGAACTATGAGAGGGAGAGGACACTAGTCAGTTTCATACCAGCCTCAAGCTGACTCATCCTCTCTCCAATATCCCTATATATAGATCTCTCCTACATGAGATCAGGGAGGCTGGAATTTTGTGAATGCAAAGAATTGTTGTTGGTTTGTGGCTGGAAACATTGGGTGCTTAATGCTTTGAAGGGAGCTGAAGAGGGAATTCCATTCTGCTGGGAAGGAGATGCTGGATTGGAGCCCTATGGGTTGTATCTCTTCCTAAACCCTGTTACTTATCAATAAAGCTATCTTGATTCTTTCCTATATGCTGGTGTATTTTGTATGATTGCATTAGTATATTTGATTTACTTCTAATCCTGAATCATTTATGAATATGTATATGTGCCTTTGTATTGTTTTTTTCTCTTGTCACAAGTAGCTGTTCTCTTGTCACAGGTAGTTGTTCTCTTGTGACCTCGTGGGATTCAAGTAGCTGTTCTCTTGAGCAAACGAGGAGACGAGTAGCTGTAGACACACAAAGGGAAGAGGATCTAGATCGAGGGACAACCGGAAGACAACGGTAAGTCTACCAATCTCCCCTCTTTCACATTTCATAAAGGAAGAAATCATAATAGCTGTATTCGTTTGTTGCTAAGGCGCTAAGGATCGTCCTGCATAGGCATTTTTCCCCACAACATAGTTGTCCCCCATATCCATCCCATAAGTCTCATTCTTAGATTTGAGAATCCTAGAATATATCCACAAATGAAATCCATAACAAGCAACACACTCAACTGATACCATGGGTCATAAACATACAAAAAAAATCATCTCATAATATATATAATATTTATCTTAATTATATTGATTAAACCCATGTATACAATCCTTATATGATCCTCCTAGCTATTCGTATTTACTCTTAAGGTTTCACTTGTCTCCACCCATGAATTCAAACCACTATCTCAATCACATGGTAATCGGGAAAGATGATTAGATGCACCATAGTTTTAGTGCCTTCCAACAATACAGTCACAACAATGTGTTGATATTGCATCTCTCATTGACTCTATGAAGGAAACATGGGTTATTCATGGACATATTTGTTTATGTATTGGTGCTTATTCCTACTAAAACACCTATTTTTTATAGAAATTAAATAAAATTAATGTAAAACTTGAGGATTTTTCCAATAAATGATTAAAAATTTAAAAATATAGATATAGATATAAAGGAAACTGAGCCATACTAAATAATAATAAAATATATATGCATGGTTGTGATAACAATGTAGAGTGTCAAATTGGAAAATTATCAACTTGATACTTGGTTGTAGAGTCTCCATCTTGCAACCATAGGTCAATTCCCATGTTAATATTTGTGCCAATATATAAAAGAATTATTTGAATCAATGAAATATATGTTTTTTTAACCTAGTGTGACTTCTTATTTTGAGAGTGGGGAAGAAAACAATAAGTGAGAACTTGAGTAGTTTAACCACTAGCTTTAGAGTTGAAAAATTAATTATTGATAGCTAAAATCCCAATGATTGATTAGCCTTCCTCTAATCATGTTTTTGTATGTCTTCCCTTCCACTGTTGTGTTGTCACAATTGTAAAAGTTTCAATAGTTAAATTTTTGCAAATTCTATTCCTTCTTTCCTTCACCTAAATGATCTAATAATTACTATTTATTTCAGCTCAATTATACCATTCAATGATTGATTTAATTAAATAGCTCAAGTAAAAATGATTTTTACAATTTTATCTTTGAAAAAAATTAAAAATAAAATCATCTTTAAAAGAACCTTCTATTTTTGTCAATTTAATGATTTGAACAAATGTAGAAGTGCCTCATGACTATATGCTTAAATATGGTACTAAAATTTTATTTATGGGGGTGGGGGGAGTTCAATTAGCAATCATTGTGCTATGAAGTATTATGTAAACCATCAGATTCAAGGTTCAAATCCCCCTTAAATCAACCCAATAAATTTTTTTTAGTGTACTAAAATATTCATATAAACATAGTTTTTAGAAGATATATATATCCAACATATATACGTACATAGGTTAAGCATATTTGTTTTTTGATTGATTTAATAAATGATTTATTTATTTACATAATTTCTACATTTGAGAAGGTTATATAAGTTTTTAGAAAATGACTATTACTTCAACGTAAAGCATATTGTATTTTCCTCCCTACCTTCAAATTTTCAAGGCTTACATGATTCCTCATAATCAGCCATGGGATTATATCACAGAAATGATAAACATAAAATAAACAATGAAAATCATAAATATAGTTTTTAAAAGCACAAAGAGAAATGATCTCTCTCCTTTCTGAACATTGTTAAGAACATTTAATAAGGATTGTGATGGGTAGGGATCGAGAGATCCACCCACTTGGAAGCCAACCAACGAGGCAATCCATGCATGTTGTTAGAATGGTTTCAAGAGAGTTTAAATATTTGGAATGCGATAATTTCTCCACCTCCATTAATCATGTTATGAAACCAGCTCAAGAAAAGATAGAAAAGATAGATCAACGCCTTAGAATTCAGCCTCTTCGAGGGGGCAACCTCCTTTACATTACATAAATTAACGATTCTTGGATGATACAAATGAAAAGACCTCCTTTTTATATATAGGAGTCTAAGGGTTCATAACATAATTAGAGCTGACATAACAATAATAATGTAAGGGCACAATAATAACAATAGTGGGCTTCTATGGGGCACAATAGTAATAATATGGGCACTACATGAGTACATCAATATAATAAGTGGGTTGTACTAATAACAATAAGGGGTTACACTAGTAGTACGTGGCCTAACATGCCCCTCTCCTTCAAAAAGTGTTGTCCTCAACGCTTGAGTAGTTCTTTATGCTTCTGTATAAAATTCTTGTCCTCCCATGTGGAATCTTTAGCGGGTAAGTTCTTCCACTTGATGAGATACTCTGAAATTGATCGATTTCGTAGCTGTCGGGTTCTTGTTTCTATGACTACTCCAGGTTCCAATATGATTTTTCCTTCCTCTTCAATTTCTGGCAATATTGTTTGAATTGGGATCTTTTGCAACTTTTGAATAAGTGGCCATACTTCTTTGTCCTTCTTCCATTCATCCCTTGCTTCGTTTATCCAATCTGGTTGGATAATAGAAATAGCACAAAACAATGCTTCCACATCCTCATCCTTGAAGAGTCTTCCCATTCGGTAAGGTCACCATTTTTTAAGTGCTTGTAGTATTGCCACATTTTAGGTTCTCATAAACAGCTTGCTTGAGATGTAGCACTAAAAATACCCAATCACCTACATCAAAACATTTTTCACTACGATGTTGACCTACCTGTTTTTTCATTTGATTTTGCACTGAAGTGGCATTACCTCTAAAATTTGGAGAACTTGTTGTTGATGCTCGATGTGATCTTTCACTGCTTGAACCCTTTTCTTCTTGATATGTCCTTCTATCTCTAGAGTTTGAGGAGTGGTAATTTCTTCCAATCCTTTACAAGATATGGCCGGATTCATTTCTTGATGCTCGATGTGATCTTTCACTTCCTGAACATTTTTCTTCTTGATATGTCCTTCTATCTTGATAGTTTGAGGAGTGGTAATTTCGACCAATGAATCACAAGATATGGTTGGATTCATTTTTTCTTTCTCGATGTGATCTTTCACTTATTGCACCTTTTTCTTCTTGATATGTCCTATCTTGAGAGTTTGAGGAGTGGTAATTCTTGCCAATGCTTTACAAGATATGGTCTGATTCATTTCTTCTTTCTCTGGGGTCGAATCTTGGCATATATATTCTTCTTTTGATGTTTCTTGATCCTTTTCTTCCTCCTCTTCATATTCTATGTAAAATAATTTCTTCTCAGCACACTTATGACCTTTAGTGCATTTGCTATCACAATTGTAACAAAGCCCTTTTTCTCTTTTTTCTTCCAATTGTTGTGGTGTAACCCTTGTAGGTTGTGGAAGGCTAGGAGAAACAACACTTCCATATTTATAGTTGTGAGGGGTAGGCTTCCTGGTTTCCATAATTTTTCTTTCCACTATGTCACAAAGCCCTTTTACTCTTTCCAATTGTTGTGGTGTTGCTCTAAAGAAGGTGTTTCTCCTTGTATCCTCATAATGTGCTATCATTTCCTCCGTGAAGATTGATCACGTAACAAGTTGTTTACAAGAACAAAGCCCTTCACACCATAAAAATTGATCTGGTTCTAAATATGAAGATGCAATACATACCTTTTGTAACAATGGTACACCATGTAGATCAAAATATTGCTCCATCTGAAGTATCCAATTTACCGGATCCTTGCCATCAAACTTCCTCATCTTGCTTTTTCTTGATTTTAGGAGCTCGATCTTGAAATGACTGTAACTATGTGCTTTCGGATCTTTAAGTTCTAAAATTGAGACCTGTGGTAGCCCTCTTTGTTCTCTTTCCAATGCCACCAGTCTGATCCAAATTGGATTCTCTAAGAAAGAGATATGCACAATCTCCCAAAATGACCTGATTATAGACCTTTCCAGAAGAGCGAACTTGTATGAAGTGCCATGTGTCACTATTTCGACCTTTGGCTCTGAAAAATATCTACAAGAAACTAAAATCTTCCCTCTTTCTGCAACTTCTTACGAGATTTCAATCCGATGCTCAGATAGAAAGTTATGATGATTTTCCCCAGGTCACCTGTTTGGAATGTAATTCAGGAGTCTGCAAAAAGACCAACTTCCTCAGATCATATATCTACAAATATAGCATGAAACGCTCTGAAATTTGGACCCGAGCTTCAGTACGATCTCGTCTCAAACGAGTTTTTTTTTTAGCTTCTGAAACGTCACAAAAAAGAAGTTATAGCGAAAATTCCATGATGACCTGTTTGGAGCAGCGAAACCCTAGAATCCAAAGCTCTAATACCAAATGTTATGAAACCAGCTCAAGAAAAGATAGAAAAGATAGATCAACGCCTTAGAATTCAGCCTCTTCGAGGGTAAACCTCCTTTACATTACATAAATGAATAATTCTTGGATGATACAAATGAAAAGACCTCCTTTCTATATATAGGAATCTAAGGGGTCATAACATAATCAGAGCCGACATAACAATAATAATGCAAGGGCACAATAATAACAATAGTGGGCTTCTATGGGGCACAATAGTAACAATATGGGCACTACATGAATACATCAATATAATAAGTGGGTTGTACTAATAACAATAAGGGGTTACACTAGTAGTATAGGGGCCTAACATGCATGTCGTTGGAATCCATGCATGTTGTTTGAATGGTTTCAAGAGAGTTTAAATATTTGGAATGCGATATTTCTCCACCTCCATTAATCATCATGCATGCCAGAGGTATGGGATCCCATCATTGATGGTAAGGAGTGGTCTATCTGATAGGCTTGTCAAATGTGTATAGGAAATATGGGAAAATACAATCTTAGGGTGTTTCAACATTATTGCACTCATTGGTTTTGGTTCTTTTGGATTCTTAATAGAATGTTGTTGTTGTTAACTCTTCCGAATTTGTTATCTTTCTTGAACCTAGATGAGATGTTGTCAGACCAGGAGGTAACTCCTCAAATCAAATCATGTTATTCATTTAGGATGTTCATTATTATATACAAGAGGGAGTGATTGTTCAGTTCATCTCCCAGTGACTCTCCATCTTTTCTATTATTTATTTACATTAATTACAGTTGTTCATCCAATCCCTATGATTAGGTGTCAACATTCCCCCCGTTAATCTGAAGGGATGTTGGTGAGTCCAAGCATCGTTTTGAATCTTTCAAGCTTTTCTCTTCTAAGCACTTTGGTGAAGATGTCTGCAATTTGCTCATTAGTGGAACAATGGCGGAGATGGATTGTTTTGGCCTCAACATGATGTCGAATCAGATGATATTTAGTAATGATGTGCTGCGTTCGATCATGGAACTTTGGGTTCTTGGCCAAATTTATTGCCGAGCTATTTTCAATCATGCGTGGAGTTGATTGTACTTGTTTTACCTATAAATCTTCAAGAGTTTACTTAGCCACACAATTTCTTTTGTTTCCTCAGCTGCTGCCACATATTCTGCCTCTGTTGTGGAATTTGCTGGAACTAATTTTTTGTGTGATCTCCAGGAAACAACTCTTGATCCAAGACTCATAACATAACCTGAAGTGGATACCCTAGTTTCTTTGTCTCCATCGAACTTTAAATCAGAGTATCCAATCAAGCTAAAGTCGCCCACCTATGTATATTTGATTCCAAAGTCTTGAGTTCCCTTCAAGTACTTTAGAACTCTTTTTGCAGCAGACCAATGTCCCTCACAAGGCTTTTACATAAACCTGGAGAGGATTCCAATAGCAAACGAAATGTCTGGTCTGGTAGTAGTTAGGTATTTGAGACTTCCTACAAGCTATCTATATTTTGTTGCATCCTCAAATTATTTTCCTTCAATGGATGTGAGCTTTAAGTTTTGTTCCATTGGAGTAGTCAAAGGATTGCATTCAGTCATGCCAAACCTGTTCGACAGATCTCCAATGTACTTCTTTTCAGAAAGGAATATGGACTTCGAATGTTGAGTTACTTCAATACCAAGATAATAATGAACATAGCCCAAATCTGTCATTTCAAAACCTTTCCTCAATTCATTCTTTATGGATGCAATGTAGCTTTCATTATTCCCTGTCAGCAAAAGGTCATCTACATATACCACAAGATATACAACTGTCTTGCCAACCTTCTTGACAAACAAAGTTGCATCATCAAGATCATAGTGTTTGAAATTGAGTTTCATAAGATGCTCAATTAGTTTTTTATACAAGGCTCGCGGTGCTTGTTTGAGGCCATACAAGGATTTCACAAGTTTGCATACTTTATGTTCATGTCCTTTCACAGAAAATCCTTTAGGCTAAGACATAAAAACATTCTCTTTTAGATCTCCATTCAAGAAAGCATTTTTTACATCCATTTGATGGACTTTCCAACCGTTCTGAGCTGCTAGGGCAAAGAGTGTCCGAATGGTAGCCCATTTTGCTATGGGGGAAAAAGTCTCCTCATAATCAACCCCTTCCTTGTGTGCAAAACCTTTTGCCACAAGCCTATCTTTGTGCTTTTCAAGTGAGCCATCAGCTTTATACTTGTTCTTGTAGACCCACTTGCAGCCAATTGGTTTGGTTCCCAGTGGAGGATCAACCAGCTTCCAAGTGTCATTCTTTATCAGGGCATCATACTCCTTTTGCATCGCTTCTTTCCATTCATCATGAGAAGTAGCTTC